>OY757919.1:17214745-17472245 GCA_963585895.1 Sepioteuthis lessoniana
AACTAGGACAACGATTAAGACAAATGAGAGAAAATAGACTGTAATGTTGAAAAAAAATTATGACGGGGAGGGGAATGTTAAATTGTAATCAAATTAACACTCAATAAACATTCCCTCTACTTATATATATATATATATATATATATATATATATATATATATATATATATATATATATATATATATATATATATATATATATATATATATATATAAATATATACATATTTATCAACCCCTCCGCCCGGGGAGGATATGACACAAGGTCAATTTTTAAGCGTAGTTTAACAAGTTTGAATTGTGAGTTTTCCTTCTCCTAGACTAGTTGCCTCACCGAGCATGAAGAACCTAGTCTGCCCTACTATTTACCAATAGCTGGAGGGAGAATGATTGGATACATACCTTTCCCCAGGATACAAGTGCTATGTGAAATGCTTATATTTATGTATGTATTACCGGCCCATTAGTATAGTGGGTAGAGTGTTCGCGAATGGTCCGGGTTCAATCCCTGGTAAAGTCGTACCAAAGACTCAAAAAATAGTACTTGCTGCCTCTTTACTTAACACTAATCATTACAAGGTATGGATCAAGGGCAAGTGGATCAATCCAGGGAAAGCAATAGCGCCCTCCTCTACACCTTGGTGTTGTAGGTAATGCAAAGGAAGCTTTCGGGTCCCCCTCGACTACTATATATATATATATATCATCATCATCATCATGTCGTGCCGCTAGCATGGATATTCCTGGCCCTCTCTCGCCACTTCTCCCTATAGTTCATCGCCTCTGGCAGGTCTTCAGGGCTACATCCCGTATCCTCACATAGCTGCTGAATGTATGTTCGAGCTGGTCGTCCTGCATTTGCCCGGCCATATGTGGGGGTCCATAGGAGTACATCACTTATGAGCTCGTCCCTGCTTCTTCAGCAGTGTCCTGTATGACTGGTTAGTCTAACTTGGATAGTTTTCGTGATGGGAGGCAGGTGGCCGTATAGTTGGTGCCTTGTGGGATGTTGCCGCCAGGACTTGTTCAATATTGCTCGCTGCATTCTTGTGTAATTGCCGTCTAGCTTCTTTTCCAGCCGTTTAGTTAGCGTCCAAGTAGTGCATCCATATCGCAGTATCGATACGACCGCTGCCTGGAAGAAACTGCGTTTCATTTTATCGGTCAGGTCTGATTTCCATATGATCGAGAGCCTATCGATAGCTGCCCATGCATTCGTAAGCCACGTGTCGATGTCTTTTTCGGTTGATGAGACGCTGCTTTCTAGGTAAGTGGATTTGTCTACTAGTTTAAGAGGGGTTTCGTCTAGTGTGGAAATGTTGCCTGTTTGATTATCCTATTTACCAACCCCTCCGCTCGGGCAGGATATGACACAAGGTCAATTTTTAAGCGGAGTTTAACAGGTTTTAATTCAGAGTTTTCCTTCTCCTAGACTAGTTGCCTCAACAAGGCTGAAAAACCTAGTCTGTCCTACTATTTACCTGGTCGTACTATTTATTTAGCTGGAGGGAGAATAATTGGATTAGTGCTATGTGAAATGCAATGAGTCTCGTCCAGGATTTGAACTCGTGTCGCCGTGTTCATTTCCTACGGCGATAACAATTACAACACGGGCTCCTGTTTGATTATAGCACATATATTCCGTTTTGTGTGTATTGACATGGAGGCCAATGACTGCGGTGGCTCGTTCCAAACTATGCAGTAGTGTTTCGGCTTGGTTGAGTGTATTTGCCAGTATCACTATGTCATCGGCGTAGTCGGCGTCGGTAATTGTTTTTGCTTTTTTTCTTTGTCAGCTCGAAGCCATTTTCTCTGATTTTATCAATCGATGTTCTAAGCACGTGATCTAGACAGATGATGAAGAGGTATGGGGCTAGCGTGTCCCCTTGCAGTACTCCTGAGGGTATGAATATATACATGTGAGTATGTATATGTTAATGTGTGTGCATATATATGTGTGTATATGTATGTATGACGGGTTTCAGAAAAGCAGCGAGAGTTTTCCAAACAATCTATTTTAATCCCAAACAAGAAAATACATGTTCAACTCTTTGAAATAATCTTCCTCGAGTTTGATGTACTTTACAACCCTTCTCTGCCACGCTTCTATGCACTGCTGCAAGGATTCTTCAAGGATGTCACTCAGATCCATCCTTAAAGCCTTTTTGATGCTAGATGTTTATGGTGTTGGTGAGCAGGTGAATTTTTGCGATGAAACAACCACGACTTGTCTTATCACAACTCTCTTCTCTTCTTGTGCAATGAATGAAGCATACGATGCAGAGAGTTGATGATTGATCGTCTGACCCTGTGGTAAGGTCTCACTGTGGTTGACCCCCATCACATTGAAAACTCTGATCAACGTCATCAACATCCTTTTGACTCCTTAAAGCCTTTTTGACGCTAGATGTTTATGGTGTTGGTGAGCAGGTGAATTGTTGCGATGAAACAACCACGACTTGTCTTATCACAACTCTCTTCTCTTCTTGTGCAATGAATGAAGCATACGATGGAGAGAGTTGGTGATTGATCGTCTGACCCTGTGGTAAGGTCTCACTGTAGTTGACCCCACTCACATTGAAAACTCTGATTAACGTGATCAACATCCTTTTGACTTTTGACTTGGCGTGTTTTGCTTTCTTCGGCCCCGGCTTTCCGGGTCATTATAAAAAAATCAATGTCTCATTACCATTGATGACTCTGCGAAGCAAGTGTGGCTTAGGTTCAAGATGTGCATGCCATGTATATACAGACAAACTTTTTTTTTATTTAAACATGTTTTATTTAACATTTGATTAATATTGTTTCATTTAAACATATTTTATTTAATTTCTATATATTTTATTTAATTTCTATATATTTTACTTAATTTCTGTCGATTTTAAATCTGACCCGTTCAAGTTTCGTATGAGTCGTTTGTATTGTAGGTGACTCACCTATGACCAGAAGAGTGGACTTACCCAAAGAGAATATTAACCAAGAACTAAGCGGCGAGCAGCAGCTGTTGTAAGCACCTTGCCGGTCTTCATGTACGTTGAACAAAGGAGAACCCTCCTCAGAGACTTGGATACATTTGTGTAGCACCTCATATTTCCGTGTTGAGTGATTTATTTATTGACCCCTAATAATCGGTCATGACAGTTTGATATGTAATAATTGTGACAAAATGATCATTCACACAAAAAGCGTATATAGAAAATTAGAGCAAAAAGAGTATAATATTTGACCCAACTGAGTGGGGAAAAGGATCCACTGGGAATTGTGCAAGAAGGTTAAATTTGACCACACGAACAAATGGTGAATGCACAACCCAGAATCCGTCTTGGGAATGAGACACACAAACTTTTTGGGGGATTTTTAGATATAAACGGATCACCTAATTTCGGCCAGACGAGCAGAACAAGTGATAGTCAACAACAAAAAAAGAGAGCCTTCCAAATTGGGGACTTTGCCGTTCGGCAGACTACCGTGTATAGTTGAAAGAAAACGAAAAGAGAGATAAGTACCTAGACCTTGCTAGAGAACTGAAAAAAACTATGGAACGTGAAAGTGACAGTGATACCAATTGTAACTGATAGGCTCGGTACAGTTACTAAGGATTTTTTCAGAGACCAGAGGACTTGAAAATAAGAGGAGGAGTGGAGACCATCCAGACTACAGCATCATTATCAGCTAGAATATTGGGAAGAGTCCTGGAAACTTGAGGAGACTTGTTGTCACCCAAACTCCAGTGATGTGAAAAACTCTCAAAAGAGTAAAATAATAATAACAAAATTGAAAGAAGGCGAAAAGAGACATAGACACCAGAACCTTGTTAGAGGACTAAAAACTATTGAAGATTATGGTGATACCAATTGTTGCTGATACACTTGAAACAATCCCGAAAGGTTTGGTAAAGAGACTGGACGACTTGAAAATAAGAGGCCAAGTTGAGACCATCCAGACTATAGCATTGTCAAGATCGGTCAGAATACTGTGAAGAGTCCTGGAAGACAAGTGGCGGGAGAAGGTGATCTATTGGGAATTGTGAATAAAGTTTATGTTTAACTATACGAACAAAAGCTATATGCACAATGTAGAATCTGTCCTGAAGAATTAGACTCCCAAGTTTCCCTGAACTTTTGAAATACAAACGAATCACTTAATCTCGGCCAGACGACCAGACCTTGTGATTGTTAAAAAAAAAAAAAAAAAAAAGAACCCTTCGAATAGGGAACTTTCATGTTCTGGCAGAACATAAGGTAAAATTGAAAGAAAGCAACAAGACAGGTAAATACGTAGACTTCGTTAACGAACTGAAAAACTTACAGAGCATGAAAGTGGCTGTGATACCAGTTGTAATTGGAACCCCCGGTAAAGTCACCAGATGATTAGCAAAGGGACTTGAGAACTTGGAAATAAGGGCATGAATGGGAACCATTCAAGCTACAGTATTATTAAGATCGGTAAGAATACTGAGAAGAGTCCTGGAGACTTGAGGAAACTTACTGTCACTCAAAAACTCCAGTCGAAAACCATTAGCTAAAGCTGGTGAGAAAAAATTTCAAAGGCGTATAAAATGATATTTCACACTGTGAATTTTTCACACCAGCGTTAGTTGCCTGCAAGTTTTCTCAAGTCTCCAGGACTCTTCTCGGTATTCAAGCCAATTTTAATAATCCCATGGTTTGTAAGGTCTCGATCGTTCCCCTGATCTCTATTTCCTCCAGTCTCTTTTCAAAGACAGGAAACTGTTTTTAGTGAACCAACTACAATTGTTATCACCATCGTCTTCGTGTTCCACAATTTATTTAGATCTCTGGCAAGATCCAAGTATTTGTCTATTATCACATTTTTACTCTGTGTTCCGCTGGAACAACAAAGTCCAATAAGTGACAAGTTACTTTGATGGAGAAAAAGTGTCTTCAAAAAGCAAAAAACAGAAGTCAATGATCAACAAATCTAATATCCCTTTTTACACAAATGATAAAAATTGTATACAAACTGTACATTGTACTTGTTTGTATTACTTCAATATGTAAGTAGGCTTTTACAGCCAGCTCATTGTCATTCAGTTGCAGAAAATTCAACTTTTCTCTGCCTCAAGCATTTACAGTAAAATGAATGAATAAATAAATAAATAAATAAAAAAGAACCAAAATTTATATAAATGTACCTTTACTTAAAAAAATATGCACAAACTTTTGGGGGGATTTTTAGATACAAACGGATCATCTAATCTCGGCCAGACGAGAAAAAATCTCAAAGAAAAATTTGGGACTAAAAAACACGAAGTAAAAACATAATGGCATTAAATTACCAACTAGAGTGGGTAATTTAATGCCAAGATGTTTTTCCTAATCTTTAACGAAATTAGAAGAAACAAAAAGATCACAAACTTCATCTATTAAGAAATATAACTTGGCTGTTATTTGTTGTACTTAGCTGTTTAAATATCTACTATATGTAATATAGTCATATAATAGATATGCTTATATACATATATACATGTTCATGCAGGATACATACCCACGCAATGATAACAGACGAGCCAAAGTTCCTTTAGAAAAATATACCTCTTAATTCATTTGTTCGAAAGGGTTGTGTGGGGTTCTACAGTGAGAGGGAGTTGGAGACCGAACCGAACTGCAATATATTGACCCCCACTCTTATTGCTGTCAACGTTATGTCTTTCTCGTTCTCCAGGGCTGCTCAAACGGAGGCCCAGGGGCCCAGTTCTCAGCTGGCTTTCTCTACTACATCTTATCAGCAACTTCTCAGGACCCCAACTCATCAGGGGCTCCAAGGGCTCCTTCGACCTGGTGTGGCTTTCCCTACCGCATCTCGTCTCTATGACTCCAACTCCTGACTTCTAGTCTTGACTGAGTTATATATTAGTTCAACGCCCACTCAAACGCCCACTCAATCTTTGGAATGGCATGTTTGATCGTCATCAAGCGGAAATAACTGTCATGCAGTTCACAGGTCACTCTCTTCCGGTGCATCAGTCTGTGAGTGTACCATGGGATTTTTTTTTTACCTTGTCCCATTTCATCAGCCAAATCCCGCCTACGCGATTTCTTTCGATTACTGACCATTGGGATGTGTCACTTCCTTCCGGTGCATCACTTTGGAATGGCATATTTGCCCGGGTCGAAGGTCAAAATACAAGATATATATAAGATCGTCTCGAACAAATGACTTGGATAACTAAGAGATTTTATTATAATCTTAACTTTTGTGTGTGTTTTTGTGTCTACCTTTCACCTTTCAAATGTATATGTCTGGGGTCTTTCTCCGAGTTGAGTTTTAAAGATTGCTCAATATCCTTCATAATGAAAATTTTTGCATTCAAGGAATATTCAGTTTCATGACTTCAGTACTTTTTTTTATTTTTTAAATTTCTGTCTCTTTGATATTACTTAAGGTAGCATGTCCCCTTGTTGCTGCATACTCCAGGTAAAGTCTATTTAGTGCTGCATACTAAAGGTAACATGTCTCTATGTCATTGCATATTTGTATGACTTTTTTTCTTCATATTTTTATTGAAACAATTCATGCAAACAATTCTTCTCCATATTTCACAGTCCGGTTCTGGCCAAAGTGGAGTAATCCAGGGAAAGAAGTACTGACCTCCCCAACACCTTTGTGTAGTAGATAATGAACAGGGGGCCTGCTTACTTCATATGAACAGGCACTTTTTGTGACTTTCTGTATTTTATAGCATATAAGATACTCCTATACCTCAAGCACTAGTCAGTTGGGGCTGTAAAATACACCAACTGCATCTCTGCAGAGGGGTAAGACCCCCCCCCCCGCCAACGAGTGTCCTGTTTATGACACTAAACAATCTGATGGTGAGGTTCCAGTAATGCCGAAGCTTTGGGGAATGCAGAGTACCTCTTCATTGCCGTCGCTCCTGGGGCTACTCTGGACCGGGGTTGTAGCACCGGAGAGGGTCATATCTATGTGTCAAATAAAACTAAACTGAGTACTCATGATAAACTGAATTGCTTGAAATAGAACTGTTTTGACTTTTAAACTGTGTATTTGTGTTAAATTGGGCTGTTTGAAATGGAACAGTTTTTCTATGCTGAATTGAATTGTTTGAAAAGTTTTTAACATTGAAACTGTACTTACGCTAAACTGAATTATTTGAAAAAGTACTGTTTAACTAAACTGAATAGCTTGAAATAGAAATGTTTTTTGACAATTAAACTGTGTACTTATGCTAAACTGAACTGTTTGAAATAAAACTATTTATTTGTATAAAAATGGATTTGGCATTAAATAATCTACAAAAGTGGATATGCCTTAAACACAAACAAACAAACAAGCTCCACTGCGTTTAAAGTAACCTGTAGAAAATGATCAGATGGTTAAAAATGCTTTTTTTTTTTTTGATGATCACTAGGTCTGGTCTTCTTGTCGGGATTAGGTGATCTGTTTCTATCGTAATATCCCAGGGAATTATATGAGTTTCATTTTCTCGGATTGCTTCTGGTTTATGCAAATAAAATTTGATACAATTGTCTAATTATTATTATTGTTGTTATGACTCCTTTTCGAGTTTTTTTTTTATACCAGCGTTAATCGATGGTTTGTATTTAAAATGAAACTGAATGCCATGAACGACTTTATTTTGCTACAACTTTAACGTGACACACAACAAAACGAGCAGAAGAGAGAATGATTAAACCGGAATAAAAAATGATTACACGAAAATTAATAAAACTATAATCAGTTTTTACGCTCGATTTGGTCGCAAAGAGCGAGATAAGAATAGCTGCCTTGCGTTTTCCCCGGAAGTAAAAAGCGTCAAGGCTGGTATTGTTTGTGCATACAGGAAATAGTGTCGGCGAAAACGAGCGAGGAAATTATTCAAGGGACTTGTTCGCTTTTAACACCGGTCCGTGGACGAAAAGATAACGTCTTTATTAATACCTGAGGACAGACACAAAAGAATTAATGATACCGATTCTTCTTTTACTTTGAGTATACCTACCAGCAGCAGCAGCAGCAGCAGCAGCAGCAGTACAGACAACCAAGGGACAAGCAGAACAGCAATAACCAGAAAACAGGAATAGGAAGAAAAACAACTATGTGGATATTTGAAGCGACAAACTGGCCAGATCTCTCCCGCGAAAACGTAGATATGGCAAAGAAAAGGAAACCTCAAGAAAGAAAATGGATATCTTGTAACTGCAGCGAAAACAACGCCATAACAAACAAGTATATCAAAGCAAAAACAGATAATACACAACCGAAAAGCAAGGGTAAGTTATGTCACCACAAAAACAAAACGATTTATCACATAATAAGCGAATGTAGCAAACTTGTGCAAAAAGAGTATAAGACTACAAACGACTGGATGGGAATGGTGATCCACTGGGAATTGTGCAAGAAACTGAAATTTGACAATACTGTCAATTGGTACATGCAAAGAGAAGAATCCGTCCCGAAGAACGAGAGGGATAAAATTCTCTAGGATTTTGAGATTCAAACAGGTTACCATACATTGTCATAATTAGCAAAAAAAGAAAACTTGCCGTATGGTGTATTTTGCCAACCCGGCGGACCACAGACTGAAAATCAAAAAAGAAAAAAAAAAAAAAAAGAAAGAGGGTCTCAGTCTTTTTCCGAATCTTTAGTTTCCCCAGTGTCTCTTTAAGAATCTTTGGAATTGTTCCAAGGGCTCTGACTATCATTGCTACCAGTGTCACAGTTTTGATCCAAAGTTTAAAAATATTTAGCAAGGTTTAGGCATTTTTCATAGCTTTTCATTTTCTTTAAATTTCCCAATAGGGTTTGCTAGATTCGCGGAAGCCACTAGCTGACAATTTCTTTTCTATATTTTATCCGTGACAAGGTCTAGTTTTCTAGTTTGAACTTTTTCATTTTTATCTCAAAATCTCTGAGAATCTTGTGTCTCTCTTTTTACGAGATAAGTTCGAGTCTACATGGTATTGCTTCTCTCTTGTCATTATTTATAAACGTCTCAATTTACCTTTCTTTATTGCGTTGCTCACAATTCCTGCGTTTTCTGTTTCTTTTTTTTATCTCTTGGTTGTTTTTTTTTTCTTTCTTTATTGGCATATCAACTTTTGTGGGTGTAGAGAAAACCGTAACTTACCTAACTAGCATGTGGTCATGTTTTGTACAACAAAAAAAGCTAAAATGGCAACACACAGTCGCTTTTATATTTGATTATCTCGCGTGAGTAACGCAGACTCTCGCCGTTCCAGTGCAAATGAGACTACACCAAGGAGTGTGGAGGGAACGGGCGGGTGAGTTCGAAGAAGGTGTGTTGTGTAGGCACGTGCAACAGGATTGTCTGAGTCGGCTCAAAGGACCGTAACGTTATTGAAATTTTGTGGAGGTGCCCGTGGTGTAAGGGTTATCGTCGTTGGAACTGGACACGGCGACACGAGTTCAAATCCACGACGAGGCTGATTGCATTTCACATTGCACTAATACCCTTGGGAAAGCTATGAATCCAATTATTCTCCCCCTTAGCTATGGGTAAATAGTAGGACAGACTGTTGTCTTCAGCCTTGGTTAGGCAACTAGTCTAGGAGAAGGAAAACTCTGAAGTCAAACCTGGAGAAGGAAAACTCTGAAGTGAAACTCCGATTAAAAAATTGACCTTGTGTCATATCCTGCCTGAGCGGAGGGTTGAAATCAACTTTCAAACAAGACTGGGTAATTTAATGGCAAAGCTATTCTTGCAGATCAGAAGTGGTACTATTTAACACATAGCCGGGAGAAATAAGGGCTCATGCCTTTCTCAAGGGTATCAGTCCAAATGTTTACGTAAAAGCGAAACTGGAATTCGAACTCATTACGATGTGACAGACCAGCACATTACTCACTACGCCTCGGACACTTCGTACTTTTATCTCTTATTGTCCAGTTTCCATTTTCTGAGTGTGTAATATTACGGACGGGCGTCGTCATTGAATTGCGGCGGTCTCAAGGTTGGAGAACGTGCGAGCACATCAGCTGTCATCAGTCATTTGGTACATGGGTCTGACGATCAAAAATGTCACGAACCTCGCTCGTGCTGGCAGAGTGACCTGTAAAGTTCAAGCGTGATTTTAATATAATCACGCGTGAACTTTCACGTGCTACACTACTGTTTTCACTGGTGATCATCGAACCTTCGGGAACCTTCGAATTGATCCATCCAATCGCTATATAAGGAAATCAATTAACGAGATTTTGGCAGTTCGAGGCATGTTTCCAAACAGGTTAAACAGAGGTCCACGACGCCCCGATCCATGTCATTCCCAGCCTGTCAGCAATTCGACTGATATGAAAGTATCAACAGGCCAACGATAACAACGCTAGCTGAAGTGCGCGGAGGGAAATGAGACGTTTGATAGCTACAAAGAAAAAAAGAGAAGGCGAGGAAGAACGCTATTGAAGAAACATTTTTTACTACAGTCCGCTGTAATCCCCAAGAATAAAAGCGACTACTATTTTCTTCCTTGAGAGTCAAGTTTTGAGTGTTTCTTTTTTTTGCGAACTCATTTCTTTTAGATACAACGTATTTTGGTCCTACGCTACAAGTGATGTCACTGGGTTGATGAGCCTTTCATGAATTTTCATTGATTTAAATTCTATATTTGTCCATCGTCTATTAAATATCTTTATTGATACGATTTTTTCTCAATAGAATTAATGCTATTTCTTTTTTGGTGTCAATATTTTTTCAATCTAAGATAATTCTTTTTTCTTAATTTACTGAAATACTTATTTTCAATCCACTAGATACTACTTTTTTTTTTCATTAAACTTGGCCTTTTTGTTTGGGTTGATTTGGCTTTTCTTCGTGGGTTATTTAATGTCAAAGTAACCCTTATAGTTGAACGTTAGTAATACTATTTAACCCATAGCTGGGGTATAGTGGAGGCTCAGTAATTTTTCCAAAGGGTATTAATCCGAAAGTGAACGTGGTAGCGCGACCGGAGTTCGAACTCGCTTACTATGATTCCGTAGTGCAGCACTTCAGGTATTACACTACGGGTTCTCTCCAGCTTTTTTGTTACATTCAAGTACTCCGTGGTATTTATCATATCATATTTACCAACCTCTCCGCATTCTAACCAGGTGGGTATTATTGAACTGATTTCCTTGTCCTTGTGGAGGCTTCCTTTGAGATATTACCTGGATTATAAGGCTAGGTTTATTGTTCTGCGCCTGAGGCATCCCTTGAAGGAGAATGCTGAGGAGATCAAGTATTTTTTTGTGATGGCCGAGTGTCTTGATTGATGAGTGAGCCCCACATTATAATAACTTTATGTCAAGTCTGGTCTACTGAGGTGTCGGATAAATACAACACTTTTAACGACAAATTTTCGCTATAAATACCACGGGGTGAGGTGCTCGTGGTGTAATGGTTATCGTCGTAGGAAATGGACACGGCGACCCGAGTTCAAATCCTGGACGAGAATGATTGCATTTCACATTGCACTAATACCCTTGGGAAAGGTATGAATCCAATTATTCCCTCTACAGCTATGAGTAAATAGTAAGACAGACTGGTTCTTCAGCCTTGGTGAGGCAACTAATCTTGGAGAAGGAAAACTCTAAATTCAAACCTGTTAAACTCCGCTTAAAATTGACCTTGTGTCATATCCTGCCCGAGCGGAGGTGTTGGGTAAATAGGACTATTTACCCAAAACTCAAGATAGAGCAGATGGGCTTATACTTTTCCTAAGAGCATCAGAGTAAAATCAAATGCAATCTTATCCAGGATTTGAACTCCGGTCCCTGAGTACATTTTCCTTTCCCACATATACCATCTCACACGTTGCCCTGACATATGTGTTTGTTTACAACTGAATCTAACCATTCTCGTTGTTTGAAGAGAAAAATATACTATTTGAATCTATTTCAAATCTGACTCAAATTCAAATTTATGGTGCCTTAAAAGTAAGTAAAGTTAGCGACTGTAGTCGAGAGTGACCCGAAGGCTCCTTTTTCGATAGCTACGACGCCAAGATGTAGGGGAGAGCAATACTCCTTTCCTTACATTGCCCCACTTTACCCTTGATCCTTGGTGGGTGTCCTCGTGGTGTAATGGTTAAAGCGATGGACTGCAGAATCGTAGTACGCGAGTTCGTACTCCAGTCGCGCTATTACGTTCACTTTCGGGCAAATACCCTTGGGAAAGGTATGAACCCCCTTATCCTCCCAGCTATGGGTTAAATAGTACCACTACTGTTCTTCTAAGAGAATGGCTTTGGCATTAAATAACCTAAAAAGAGTTGATATGCCATTAAACAAAGAAACCAAACCTTTACCCTTGATCCGTGCCGTATAAATCTGAGTGTTAAGCAAGGAAGCATCAAGTACCATTCTTTTTAGTATTTAGTATGACTTGACCTGGGATTGAACGCAAGTCTCGGGACCATTTGCGAACACTATAACCATTATGCCAATGGGTTGGTACCTTAAAACTGTTTAAGAATCACATTCAGGCTGGAAATAGTTAATTAAGGTTCGAAACAAGCGACGGCAGACTCGTATTATTTGTACTACGTTCATTTTTAAATGAAGTTTTGTGATAATTATGTCTTTCTTTCCACGATCGCTCGTTTGTACAGTCGGTTGGAACAGTAGAATACCCTACAGAGAGGAAACGCCCACCAACGAGTGTCCTAGTTATGACACTAAACAATCAGATGTTGAGGTTCCAGTGATGCTAGAGCTTTGGGGAATGCGGAGTACCCCTTGATTGCCATCGCTCCCAGGTTCACTCTGGCCTGGAGTGGTAGCACGTGATAAGGCCCTATCTATGGGTTAAATAAAACTAAACTGTGTACTTATGCTAAACTGAATTGTTTGAAATGGAACTGTTTTTGGCAAAACTGAAATGTTTGAAATAGAACTGATTATTTGTATAAAAATAGGTTGGCATTAAAGAGCCTATAAAGGTTGATATGCCATAAAACCCAAACAATGAGCAACAACAACAACGAACCATCGCTTTTTATATCCTCTGTAGATTATATCAAGAAATAGAATTTTACTTCGGCTTGGTAAACTACGTTATTGGTCAGGAATTTAGCTTCCATTGGGAACATATTTTTCTTGTAGAGTAAATACCGGAATATTCCAATAGCAGAAAATGGTTGGAGATACAAAAAAAAGCCCATGACTTAGTGTTTCACGAAGCCGATCGTCAGATACGCAACTTTCAACTTTGGCGGTGGCAGCGGCCGAAAACCTATGTGCATTGATAAAGCTCCTTGATGTTCCAGCTAATAAATGTGAGTGTTACCTTAATCAAGGTTCATGCACGCACATGCTGCTAGTTGGTGAACCACAGAAAAACATGCGCATTCACAGACCTGTACTACACGCAAATACATAAAAATTTCATCGAACCAATGTTGTTACCCTTTTCCGGTTCCGGTCTGTGATCCTATCAGTTGACTGGCACAGCATGAAAGACGTCATCATTCCCACCTTACTCATCTGGCTAATAAAATTCCATTAGCTGGTGTTAATCTCGCCGGCTAATCTCGTGGTGTAGGATTTCCGAACGAGAGTCTGGTGTTACTTCCGGTCTGTCACGTGATAATGCTGCACTACAAGTTGGTCTCAGCCCCCTGCAGAGAGAGAGAGAGAGAGAGAGAGTGGAGACACTTAGCATGCTAGCACAATGGCCTCCAAGCACACGTCCGTGTAGATTTCATCACTAAAATCAAATTGGTTTCTTTCGAGGTGTTTTTTATCAGATAAATACATTGAAATTGTCCTATTTTGTATATATAAGTGATATTTTGTGTTTGTACTAATTAAAAGTCAGAAGGACGCGACAAATTTCTCTGGGAGAGGGAGTTGTATTCTAAGTGAGAAGCTCTTTTTTGATTATTAACTTTTGGACAGGTAAATGTTGATGAATTGACGCTATAATGTCTTCGCTAATATTCGAGTTTTAGAGTCTATGTTAAACATGTGATATCGAATATCATATAGTCATGAAATAAACGGGCACATCTGGTTGTGAAATGGTAAGCAAGCTAGATTAGCAAACCTTCACGAGTGAGTTCGAGTCTCATTGGGTGCCCTATTCATTTGGCCTTGTGGCAAATCGAAGCAAAGAGATTCGTAAATTACTAATCGCGTAATAAATGACTTTGTGTAATGAAATAAATCTACAAAATTATTTCTTCAACATCTAATGGCATAAAGAGGAAACGTTCAAACATTTATTCTTTCAAAACTACGATAATACAATTAAAATCAATGCAACACCATCAATAAACAATGTAGTCTAGACATTGATGTAGCTTACCATGTTTACTGTGGATGATCTAAACATACTAAGACTCACCAATATCATTCATGATATGATAATTATGTAAGATAAACAAAATCACACCACATCGTTTCGATAATGTTTTTGGTAACTTTGTTTATTTTTGATAATATTTTTACAAGTAATAAATCGTAACTTTTTGGAAAAACTTAGTTATTTCAATTAGCTTTGTTTCGGTCTAAGTTCTTCGCGGACATGTTGGATCAAAGTCAAAGCAAGGTAAGGCTTAAAAATAAGGTAGGCTTCGATGTTTCAAAAACATATCTCATGGTATAAACAACCCCGTGGGTTTCTTGCCAGGTCCGCTGGGGCTGTAGAATACACCGACTGCTTCTCTGGAGAAGGGTAAGACCCCCCACCTCAACGAGCGTCCTGAATATATCACTAAAGAATCTGATGGTGAGGTTCTAGTAATGCTGGAGCTTTGGGAAATGTCGAGTACCTCCTCATTGTCATCGCTCCCAGGTCCACTCTGGCTCGGAGTAGTAGCACCTGATAGGGTCCTGTCTATAGGTCAAAGAGAACTAAACTGTGTACTTATACTAAACTGAATTGTTTGAAATTGAACTGTTTTGATATTTAACAGTGTGTAAACAAAAAACTATAGTTATAGTAAACCGAATTGTTTGAAATTTATTTTGGCATTAAATAACCCGAAAAGTGTTGATATGCTGTAAAACAGACCAACCAACCAACCAACCAACCTTGTTTTTCAGCTCTTAAAATGTTGCTCATGACACGATTATATATTGCCCAGTCGGCTGGGGCTGTAGAATACACAGGGTGCACCTCTGCAGAGAGGTAAGACCCCCCCCCACAAGTGTCCTGAATATGACACTAAACGATCTGATGGTGAGGTTCCAGTAATGCTGGCACTTTGGAGAATGTGGAGCACCCCTTCATTGCCATTGCTCCCAGGTCCACTCTGCCCAGGCGTGGTAGCACCTGATAGAGCCTAATCTATGGCTTAAATAGAACTAACGGCTTACTTATACTAAACTGAACTGTTTGACAAAACTGAATAGCTTGAAATAAAAATATTTTTGACTATTAAACTGTATTTGAATTCAAAGTGCGTGCTTATGCTAAACTGAATTATTTGAACTGGAACTGTTTTTTGACATTGAAAATGTACTTACAGTAAACTGAATTGTTTAATATAGAACTATTTTGACACTTAACTGTGAGTAAACAAAATCTGTACTTGTACTAAACTAAATTAGAACTGCTTGATTAAACTGAATAGCTTGAAATAGAAATGTTTTTCACAATTAAACTGTACTTAAATTTAAATTGCGTACTTATGCTAAACTGGATTGTTTAAAATAGAACTATTTACATAAAAATGGATTTGGCGTTAAATAACCTACAAAGGTTGATATGCCATAAAACACAAACAAACAAACGATTATATAAGATACTTATATAAACAAAAACTTTAGCTCGGATAAAGTTTTGTTTTATATTTGATCACATGAAAGCCTTTCTTTTATTTTTCTTTATTAATTTTTATTATTTTCAGACCAAGATTTATATAAACGGAAAATTGAAAGGAATTGATTAATTTTGGCAACGATCAAACCAGCACCTTGTTGTAAAATACGCTGTCTGTATCTTCTGTAGAGGTGTTATACTTGCCTCACAAATAATCGGTGTCCTGGATATGACACTATATTTGATCTGATGGTTGTGAAGGAAACCGTCATTTATATCATCCCTTGGAGTGTTAGTCACTGTTAGGGTCCCATCGAAGGTTCGAACTGATCTGATTAAAATTTATTCGTATTTCATACGATCGTGGGCAAAAAAAAAAAAAAAAGAAAAAAAAATTAAACTGTAGAGTTAGCAGAACTTAAAATACAGTGATATTATCTTCTGCAGAACGGTAGGAGTCACCCGACCAAAAAAAAAAAAAAAAAAAAAAAAGGTGGATGTCCTGGGTATGATACTAAATTAAGTCTGATGGTGAGGCTCCAGTTCTGGAAATCTGGGTTGAGTGAAATACTCGTTTATTGCAATTACTGCCATGTCCACTCTTACTCGGAGTAATATTCCCCGTTAAGGTCCCATCAATGTATCAAATCCATTTGTTTAAAATGATTAGTATTTCATAGTATCGCGTGCAAAAAAAAAAAAAAAAAATATCAACTATAGATTTGGCGGAACTAAGAATACAGTGATGCTATCTCCTGCAGAAAGGTCCCATCAATGGATCAAATCATCATCATCATCATCATGTCGTGCCATCAGCACAGATATCCCTGGCCCTATCTCGCCACCCCTCCCTATAGTTCATCGCTTAGAGCTGCTGTATGTAGGTGCGAACTGGTCTCCCTGACTTTGCTCGGCGATGTGAAGGGGTCCATAGTAGTAAATCACTTATGAGCTCGTCCCTACTTCTCCAGCAGTGTCTTGCATGTCTGGTTCGTCTAACTTTGATAATATGGATCAAATAGATTTGTTTACAAATGATTAGTATTCAATAGGAGTGCAAAAAACATTTTTAAAAACCCAAAACAACCAAATGAACAAAAAACAAAAAACAAAAAAACTCATTCGAAACGACTGAACAAAAAATGTAAATATGAACGATTAACGCAATTCCCTAACCACTAGGTATTAAGTTAATCAAGAGAGGTTCACCTGCCGTTAAATTCAGTAAAACAATCAAAGCTCCAACGAACGTGTTTCCTTAGATATAAGCAACAAAGGAAACAAGCTAAAACTATTGTGAGTATCATTTTTAAATATCTTTTTCCTTCCAAATCTAACTGCAGTGTTGAAAATGCAAGAAAAAAAAATTCTCCATTTAAACTCTTCATCATCATCATCATGATGTCGTGCTGGTAGCACGGATATCCCTGACCCTCTCTCGCCACTTTTACCTATCGTTCATCGCCTCTGGTAGGTCTTCTGGACTACATCCCGTATCCTCACATAGTTGCTGAATGTATGTTCGTGCTGGTCGTCCTGCTTTTGCTCGGCCATGTGTGGGGGTCCATAAGAGTACATCACTTATGAGCACGACCCTGCTTCTCCAGCAGTGTCTTGTATGTCTGGTTCGCCTAACTTGAATAGTTTTCGTGAAAGGAGGCAGGTGGCCGTACTCCCATGAAATATATTTTAAATCATAAAAATCTATGTAAATAAACGTGTAACTCCTAGTCTTGTTCGTTTGATTTAGTTTCTTAGTTTAATGGCATATCAACCTTTGTAGGTTATTTAATGCCGAAGTCCTAGAAGAACAGTAGGGGTACAATTTAACCCACAGCTGGGAGGATAAGGGGGTTCATGCCTTTCCTAAGTGTAATTGTCCGAAAGTGAACGTAATAACGCGACTGCAGTACGAACTCGTGTACTACGATTCCGCCGTCAATCGCTTTAACCATTACACCACGAGGACACGCTCCTGTTCGTCTGATTAATTACATGTAAGCCTTTGATTGGTCATTTAATGCCAAAGTTAGTTCAACAAATTTTGTAAATTATTTTATAAAAGTGTATCTTCAAAAGCATTTTAAACCGGCAAAACGAACTTACGTAATATTTAATGGCAATTCTAATGTTTTGGGCAAGTGAGTAGATTGTTCGCCAATGGTCCAGGAGACCAGGGTTCAATCCCAGGTCGATTCATACCAAAGACTAAAAAAATGATACTTGATCCTGCGTTGCATAACACTCAGCATTATAAGGTACGAATCAGTGTCTCTTCAACCGAAAAAGACATCGACACACGGCTAACGAAGGCATGGACAGCTATCGATAGGCTATCGAACATATGGAAATCAGACCTGACCGATAAAATGGAATGCAGTTTCTTCCAGGCAGCGGTCGTATCGATACTGCTGTATGGATGCACTACTTGGAAGCTAACTAAACGGCTGGAGAAGAAGCTAGACGGCAATTACATAAGAATGATGCGAGCAATATTGAATAAGTCCTAGCGACCCCCCCAAACACCAACTATACGGCCACCTGCCTCCCATCACTAAACCTATTCAAGTCAGATGAACCAGACATGCAGGCCACTGCTGGAGAAGCAGGGACGAGCTCATAAGTGATGTACTTCTATGGACCCCCACATATGGCCGGGCAAAAGCAGGACGACCAGCTCGAACTTACATACAGCAGCTATGTGAGGATACGGGATATAGCCCTGAAGACTTGCCAGAGGCGATGAACGATAGGGAGAAGTAGCGAGAGAGGGATATCCGTGCCTGCGGCACGGCATGATGATGATCATGATCAAGGGCAAATTGGAGCAATCCTGGGAAAAAAAAGTATCGTGTTCACCTATACCACGGTGTAGCAGCTACTGCAAAGGGAGCCTTCGGGTTGCCTTCGACTGAGGTCGATAATATCATAAGAACCAATTTATCAATCCGATTTAACTTTAAATATTATTCTAAACCCACCTATTTGACCCATTGATGGGGCCCTGACTGGTACTACATCTCTGGGTCTAAGTGGAACTGGGAGTAATGGTATCGAAGGGATACTCTACACTTCCCAGAACAGGGGCAACATTAGCAAATGCACTCTAGTATCATATCCAAGACACTAACCGAACGCTTGCCGAGTCCACTGGGGCTGTTGAATATATCAACTGCGTCTCTGGATATGACACTAAACAATCTGATGGTAAAGTTCCAGTAATGCTGAAACTTTGGGCAATGTGGAGTACCCCTTCATCACCATCGCTCCTAGGTCCAATCTGGTTCGGAATGGCAGCACTTGGTGGAGCCCCTATCTATGGGTCAACTAGAACTAAACTGCATACTAATGCTAAACTGAATTGCTTGAAATAAAAATGTTTTTGACATTGAAACTGTGGATTTATGCTTAACTGAATTGTTTGAAATAGAATTGTTTGTTTATATAAAGATAGATTTAGCATTAAATAACCAACAAAGATTGATATGCAATAAAACCTAACTAACCAACCAACCAACCAACTGAACGTGTGTAACTCCTTTCATGTGTGTGGGGGGTTGAGCAGATTGGCACCCGCTTGGCTACCAGAGATACTCATCAGTTACGTAACGTAATCCAAAGAAGTAAATTGAAAAATCTTGCTGACGCTTGAACCACAGAGAAAACCAGTCAATCCTTTTGGTGAGATAGAATACTGAGGTAAGTCCTGGAGTATGAGGCACTTTTTTCTGTCCCTTGTTCTCAATGAAAATCAGCAAACGTGAAAGATCTCGTGTAGACATTTAATTATTTTGAGAATGCTTACTATCATTTTGTTATATATTGACCCTTGACTTAGCCATCACTCAAGAGATGCACCTGTGTAAATAAGCGGAAGAACAGCAGAAGCAGGTGGACGTTAAACAATAATATAACAAGGTACACAGACGGTTCGAGTCAGTTGGAGACAAGATGCCGAAGTGAGAGCCAGCGGCAGACAGAGGGCTTTGGGCCTTCAGTGACCCACGGTTAAGCAACCCCAGCCAAGATAAGGAAGAGGTGCTGTTATGGTCACGAGCAGAACTTTGGTCAATATAGCAGTCTGTCCCCGTCTCCAACTCATTCTCACACACAACAAACGTTACCCTCTCGAGAATAAAGTGTGAGAGATTATATTTTTATAAAGAAGTGTGTTCGTTCATTCTTTGAAGTTCGTATATTGTGTTTGATTATGTTTCTGCTTATATTTGTATGACGGCTATACAATAACTTGATCTACAATGAAATCCAGCTCGTGAGAATTCTGAGAAAGATTACTCGCAGCTAGAATATCAATAAAACTTTTTGTCGTATGTGTTCCATTATGTAACAAAATTTTTTTTTGCGTTCTTTTGCAGAAACTGTAATTTCCCAGTTGCATATGCGTAAAGTAAAGAGAAACGACTTATTATCATCTTCAAACATTGCTTTTATGATCTAGGTAATGAAACTTTTGGATGACTATATTTGGGGGTTGATCAGTGAAAGTAATTTATATTGCAGTTTCAAAACTGAAAAAAAAGCAAAAAAAAAACAAAAAAGAGAATTATTCATTTTTAAATATTTTGATCGAGTTTGTAAAACTTAGAAAAATGGAAATTTTGATTGATATGTCGCTATTTTAGACTCCCTGTAAATAAAAATGCGTAGTGTCCTCAGACCGTTTTCTAACTAGAAAATAGGTAACATGTTTTTGTCACGTGATTCAGTCTGGTGCAACAACTCAAAAAAAAAAAAAAAAAAAGACTACAAAAAACAAAACAGATGTTAAGCTTTATGGCGACAGGTTGACACTCGTTCCAATTTAGAAGTTTCTTAGGATTAAAAATATTTATGATGCTAACTTTTTTTTCTTATTGGATGCACAATTTACGTTGCTTAGATCCTTCTTTCCAAGAATAACTTTTCTCTAATATCCATATTTACCAAACCCCTCCGCTTGGGCAGTTTTTGAGTGGCATAAGAGATTCAAGGAAGGTAGGGAGTTTGTGAGGGATGATGAGAGGTGTGGGAGGAGTAAGGAAGTCAATACACCAGAGTTGATTGGCCAAAGGATTAGGGTTAGGGTTACTATGTTGAGGTTTTGAGGAAGTTCAGGAAGAGATTCCGTCGTAAGAGGCCAGCACTCTTCAAATCGAGTCAGTGACATTTCCAGCAGGACAATGCACCAGTCCACAACTCCATCCTTGTGACAGACTATTTGATCAAGATGGGCATCATGACAGTTCCTCAGCCACCCTATAGTCCAGACCTTGCTCCCTGTGATTTTTGGTTATTCCCTAAGCTCCGAGGCTGTCGTTATGAGAGAATTGAGGAGATGAAAGACATAATTTGGATCCCTCATTACTGTGCCACAAAAATATGCATTCATGTATATATATATATATAGAGAGAGAGAGAGAGAGATGTGTGTGTATCTCCATGTGAGTGTTGGTCGATAGATGTCAATACCAAGTACTTTATCTTCAGCATCTCGGCACCAATCTGTCTGTGCATTGCTCGTGTGGGTCTTGGCGCGAAAATTGCCAAAGAGTTATGCCCGCGTGAATCTACGGGATTTTGGCGTGAATACCCGAGACGTAAGAGGAGATAAAAAGGATCAAGGCACATTGCTCAGTGAGAGCTGGCACGACGACCAGAGAAGTCAGTCATAGAGGGATCTCCGAGCAGTGATGAAGATGACCAGCAAGAGTAGGTTCGTTGGCCAGAGAAGTCAGTCAGAGAGAGGTCTTAGAGCAGTGAAGACGTTGACCAGTGAGAGTTTGCACGTTGGCCAGAGAAGTCAGTAAGAGAGGGATCTCAGAGAAGTGAAGACGATGACCAGCGATGACCTAGTATTTTTGATAGCTGTCAGGATTTTCGCAAAAAGTCTTGCGATAGCCATTCACAGAGTACCAAAGGGCCACATACATGGCTTTCTTATGGTTTTGCATTCTCAAGTACGTTGTTCTTTGTCGTTTCTTTCCTTCTTCGCTCTGTTTTTTTCGCAATGGGTATGTCCAGTCAACCAGGCGTTAAATTTTACAGCATCAGTGTTCACTAGACGATCGGCAACACCGGCCTACGGGTATTTCTGTATTACAAGCATGAGTTTTTCTTAATATCGACCATTTGACTTCAGGTTGTTTGCTATGTTTTTCTGTATACAACCATTAATACAATATTCTTTCCCATGACACTTTCCTATTATATATATTTACCAACCCCTTCACACAAGCAGGATGAGACACAAGGTCAATTTTTAGTGGAGTTTAACAGGTTTGAATTCTCAGTTCTTCTACTAGACCGATTACCGTGCCAAGGTTAGAGGGCCCAATCTGCCCCACTACTTACCCACAGCTCAAGGAAGAATCGTCAGTTTCGTACCTATCCAAAGTGTATTGAATGGCGTATATCAGTTGTTAGGCGTACATATTAATGGGCTGCACCTATTTTGAGACAGTTTTGAATGATTTTGTCTCCAAATAAGTAATGACGCAAAATATTTTTACCTCTTTTGTCCGAGGCATTGTGATCAAGGATTGATAGTTATTTTACTATACTATTTTCCAATCCGATAAAAAGAACACAACATTATTATTAGTAGAGTTATAAGCAGTCACATGGGTCCTATTTATATTGAGACACCCTATATTTATTCTTACAAGAATTTCTCTTAACTTTTTTGATCCAATGTTTGCTAAGATCGACTGAGCACGTAACGTAACGTACACTCTATCAGAAGTCTTATTCTCTACTGTGTTTCCTTGTCTATTATATAAACTCCATTCCATAATGTCTGTGGCAATTTTTTTATCATCAAATTTGGTTAGCTATAACAAGTATTGTTGAAAAAATAATAATTACGATAAACTCCGTCACAAGATTCAGAAAAAAAAAGAAGGGAAACTGTTTGAATATTGATGATGATAGTTTTTATTCGTGGTCTGTAAATGACATTTTTCTTCAACTTTCTGTTCCCAGTTACAACGAGGAAATCCAGAATCATTTCAAGACAAAATAATTTCCATGTAATTTTATTGTTTATAAAAAGATTTCAATTTAAAAAATACTCTGACGGCTGTCTACGAGTCTGGAATACTGCTCCACTTGCTTTGATTTGACGTATCGAATTCATAATGTTTTTTAGTCATTTTTTTATGTTACTTCTTTTTTTTTTTTCTTTTTACCTTGTAATTAATTTCTCTGGTTTTGACCATTCATTGATATGACTTTTCGTATTTGACTGTTATCTCGTTTGACGTTGAAAAAAACAGAAAACAAAACAAAAAACAAAAACATGATACGAAAACATTTGGAGGCCTGCTGCATATTTTAACTTCATGTATTAATAATAATAATAATAATAATAATAATAATAATAATAATGTCGACTTTGTTGTCTCGGTTGACCACAGAATAAAACTCTTTGCTAGAGAATTGAAAAAAACTCTGGAACATGAAGGTGACGATTATACCAATTGTGATTGGTGCTTTTGGCACAGTAACTGAAGGATTATTAAAAGGCCTGGAGGACTTGGAAGTTGTCGGACGAGTGGAGACCATCCAAACTACAGCATTATTGAGAACGGTCAAAATACTGAGAAGAGTCCTAAAGACTTGAGGAGACTTGCTGTCACTCAAACATCAGTGGAAGACCATCAGCGTTAGCTGATGTGAAAAAACTATAATAATAATAATAATAATGATAATAATAATGATAGCACAGATGGAATATAAGATTAGACACGACTGGATCGGCGAGGTGATCCACTGGGAGATATGCAAGAAATTTAAATTTGACCCTACGAAGAAATGGTATATGCACAACCCAGCAGCTGCTCTGGAGAATGACACACACAAACTCCTCTGTAACTTCGACATACAGACGGATCACCAAATCTCGGCCAGAAGACCAAACCTTATAATAATCAACAACAAAAAAAAAAAAAGAGAATTTGAAAAATTGTCAACTTTGCTGTACCGGCTGATCACAGAATAAAACTGAAAGAAAGTGAAAAGAAGGATAACTACCTGGAACTTGCTAGGGAATTAAAAAAAAACAATGGAACATTAAGGTGACGATTATACCAATCGTGATTGGTGCATTCGGTACAGTAACTAAAGGACTATTAAAGGGACTGGAAGACTTGGAATTTGGAGGACGAGTGGGGACCATCCAAACTACAGCATTGTTGAAAACGGCCAGAATACTGAGAAGAGTCCTGGAGACTTGAGGAGACTTGCTGTCACTTAAACTCCAGTAAAAGACTATCAGTTAACGCTGATGTGAAAAATTCTAAAGGAGTAAATAATAATGATAATAATGATAATAATAGAAGAAAAAGAAGAAGAAGAAGAAGAAGAAGAAGAAGAAGAAGAAGAAAACAGCAAATGTAGGTTATGTTGAGAGAGAGAGAGAGAGAGAGAGAGAGAGAGAGAGAGAGAGAGAGAGAGAGAGAGAGAGAGAGAGACGAAACGATCAGTCACATAATAAGTAAATGCAGCAAATTAGCGCAGAAAGAGTATAAGACAAGACACGACTGGGTGGGCAAGGTGATCCACTGGAAACAGTGCAAGAAATTTAAATTTGATCATACAAACAAATGATATATGCACAACCCAGAATCTGTCCCGGAGAATGAGACGCACAAACTCCTCTGGGATTTTGTGATAAAAACAGAACACCTAATCTCAGCCAGACGACCGGACCTTGTAATTATCGACAATAAAGAGAACGTGCAGAATTGTGGACTTTGCTGTCCCGGCTGACCATAGAGTAAAGTTGAAAGAGAGCGAAAAGAAGGATTTGTACTTGGACCTAGCTAGGGAATTGAAAAAACCGTGGAACATCAAAGTGACGGTTATCATATTTACCAACCCCTCCGCTCGGGCAGGATATGACATAAGGTCAATTTTTAAGCGGAGTTTAACAGGTTTGAATTCAGAGTATTCCTTCTCCTAGACTAGTTTCCTCACCAAGGCTGAAGAACCCAGTTTGTCCTACTATTTACCCATATCTGGAGGGATAATAATTGGATTCATACCTTTCCAAAGGGTATTTGTGCAATGTGAAATGCAATCGGTCTCGTCCAGGATTTGAACTCGTGTCGCTGTGTCCATTTCCTAGGACGATAACCATTAAACCACGGGCACCTCCTATGAAAGTGACGGTTATACCAATTTCATTGTTGCTCTTGGTACAGTCACTAAAGGATTGGTATAAGGACTGAAGGACTTGGAAATAAGAGGTCGAGAGGAGACCATCCAAACTACAGCTTTATTTAGATCAGCCAAAATACTGAAAAGAGTCGTGGAGACGTGAGAAGACTTGTTGTCACCCAGACTCCAGTGAAAGACCATCAGCTAACACCGACGTGAAAAACTCTCCAGGAGTAAAATAACAAATTGAAGAATATGCAGTTGACAGTTATACCAATTGTAGTTGGTGCACTCGGAACGGTCCCCAAAGCATTGAAAAAGAGATTAGAACAGTTGGAAATCAGAAGAAGAATAGAGACTATTAGGACTACTCCAGTGTTGTGATCAGCCAGAATACTGAGAAGAGTCCTGGAGACGCGAAGAAACTTGCTGTTACTAAGACTCCAGCGAAGGTGCCCGTGGTGTAATGGTTATCGTCCTAGGAAATGGACACGGCGACACGAGTTCAAATCCTGGACGAGACCGATTGCATTTCACATTGCACAAATACCCTTTGGAAAGGTATGAATCCAATTATTATCCCTCCAACTATGGGTAAATAGTAGGACAAACTGGGTTCTTCAGCCTTGGTGAGGAAACTAGTCTAGGAGAAGGAATACTCTGAACTGGCAAGGAATAAATTATCATCATTATTATTTCCAGATGAAGAAGAAAGAAAATAAACGAAGAAGAAGAAGAAGAAGAAGAAGAAGGAGGAGGAGGAGGAGGAGGAGGCACGAATCTATTGGCATCAAAGTTGTGGGCGAATTTCTCGGAGCTAAAATTGTTTATTTGTATTTCTACAATGGTCGCCAAACAAAAAACTAAAATGTTTATTCAGGTGAAAAGCTCACAAAAGAAACTCTAGACGCGCGTGTATATGGGTGTGTCTCTGCGTGAGGGTGGCGTCCTGTGTGTGTCCATCTATGGGTGGATCTAGGAGTGTGCAGCAAAGAAGTTCCTGGTGGTGGGTACGCTTGCTAATACCCAATATGGGTGAGGGCATCCACGTGTTTGTAAATGGTGTGCATATACACGGAATTGTGGTGTATCTTTATGTATACGCACCATAAAGCCTGTGTATGTGTATGTCGTGGGAATTTGAGAGCATATGTATGCATGAGTGAGTCTATATTCATAAACGATTTGTACACATACACATATATGTGTACGTTTTTATTCATAAACATAAAATTATGTATCTCTCTATCAATGGGAAAAAGAAGACCATACGGAACATTAAATGGTTATAGGAAGACACTGTTTTTGCGACATAGAATTCAGTTTCTAAAGAAGCTATTGTAATAGTAAAAAATAACTGATTCATTTTTCTGCATTCTTTCTTTTCTAATTTTGTCGGACATTATTTCAAGACTTACCCTATCTATCTATCTATCTATCTATCTATTTAGTCTGATATACTTTACATAAAAATATAAATTGATAGATAGATAGATAGATAGATAGATTAGAATTAAATTTAGTTTGGATAACTTGCTAAATAGAATTACTAACACACACACACACATCTATATATATATATATATATATATATATATATATATATATATATATATATATTGTCATCCACAGACAGACTGTTTCGTTCTATCAGAACTCTTCAGTGTGGCTAGACCCGCATTGATTAATTGGTCCAAAAAGTTTATTCTTTTCTAATTATCTATTTTTTCAAATTATATATATATATATATATATATATATATATATAATTCTTCCTTTTTTATATATAATGTGTATATTTATGTAAAGTGAATCAGAATATATATATATATATATATATATATATATATATATATATATATATATATATATATATATATAGTCTTTTATGCGCGAGCGCCTGAGCGCACACACAGAAACACAAACACACACAGACATATATACATATACATATATTTAATATTAATAATTTTAATTTTCTATTTATTTATCTTTTTAAATTTCATATATATAAGTATAAAATTATATATATATATATATAATATATATATAATAATTAAATATACAGTATATATATATATAATAATATATATATAATAATATATATAATAATATATATATAATAATGATGATATATATATATAATAATATATATGATAATTATATATATAATATATGTGCGTATTATATATATATATATATATATATATATATATATATATATATATATATATATATAATTAATATAAATGTATTACCAGTACAGCTAATAAAGTGTTAAAATAATCTCATACATTATTTTTTGGTTGGTCCAAAGAGATATAAAGTAAATGTTTTAAAATGAATGGGACCACAAAGAGATTTTTATTATAATAGATGATAAAAAGATATATATATATATATATATATATATATATATATATATATATATATATATATATAATATTGAACAAAGAATTATATATTATATATATATATAATTCTATTTTGAGAGGGATAAGACTCCCCAATGCGTATCCTGGACATGACACTAAACAATCCGATGGTGTGGTTCCAATAATGCTGGGTCTTTGGGGAATGCGTAGTACTTCTTCATTGCCATTTTTCCCAGGTCCACACTGGCCCAGGGTGTTAGCACCTGATAGACCCCTATCTATGGGTCAAATAGAACTGTTCGACATTTACACTGAGTGCAAACAAATGGCATGCTAAACTGAATAGCTTAAAATAAATCTGTTTAATCATTTAACTTTGTGTAAACAAATGACTGATGCTTCATTGAATTGTTTGTGTTAAATAGCAATACTTGAAAACTTGTAACTGTGTGCAAACAAATAATTAATAGTAAATAGACTTATTCGTATTTAACAGAAATAAGAGAAACCATTTAACCATGTGGAAAAAATGAACTCAGGCGCGTCTTAAAATTTTATCTGCAAAATGTATTTAGAATTCAATATCTATCTATAAAAAAAGATTTGGCATTAAATAACTTACAATGGTTAATATGCCATGAAACTAAATCAAACCAAATAAATTTACACTCTCCGACCTTATTTTTGCCCAGTCGGCTGGGGCTGTAGAATACACTGACTGCACTTCTACTGCACAATGAGTGTCCTGTATATGACACTAAACAGTCTGATGGTGGGGCATTGGGGAATACAGAGCACCCCTTCATTGCCATTGCTCCCAGGTCCACTCTGGTCCGGCATGATAGCACCTGATTGGGCCCTATCTATGGGTTAAATAGAACTGCATACTTATACTAAACTGAATTGTTTGATTAAATTGAATAGCTTGAAATAGAAATGTTATTGACATACTAACATTCAAACTACATGCTTCTGATAAACTGAATTATTTCAAATAGATCTGTTTTTGATATTGGAACTGTATTTACACTAAACTCAATTATTTAACATAGAACTGTTTGATATGTAACTGTGTAAACAAAATCTGTACTTATATTAAACTAAATTAGCTGAATTAGAACTGCTTGACTTAACTGAATAGCTAGAAATAGAAATGTTTTTCACAATTAAACTGTACTTACATTTAAACTGCGTGCTATGCTAAACAGAATTATTTGAAATGGAACTGTTTTTGATATTGAAACTGTACTTACACTAAACTGAATTGTTTTATATAACTGCTTGAATATTTTCAAATAGATATGTTTTTGACAATTAAACTGTATACTCATGCTAAACTGAATTGTTTTAAATAGAACTGATTATTTACATAAAAATGGATTTGGCGTTAAATGACCTACAAAGGTTGATATGCCATAAAATACAATAAACAAACCAACCAACCATCCGGCCTTCTTCCACTTTCCATGGTTGAAAATATCTCGTATTCTTTAATTCTACCTTTATTTTACCCTTGTTTATTTGTCTTTGTGTTGCTGCAAATACACGTTCCAATTAATTAGATTTACAGGGATTCAACTGCCTGAGCAAGGGATTGAACTCATAACAACCATGTAAAATACGACACTTAAAAAACACTTCTCGGACACTGACCCTTAGAACAATGGTTGAGTAGATAAATCAGTGTATCATTATAAAGATTCGTCATCTCGGATCACCATCATCATCTTCATCATCATCATGTCGTGCCGCTAGCACGGATATCCCTGACCCTCTCTCACCACTTCTCCAATCAGACAAAAAATATCTGGTCGGAAAAATTGTTTTGTTTTTAAACAAAAAGACCCAATAGCGTTTCATATGGCTCATCCTAATTGAATTTGTTTGTGTGGGTTAGCTTGATTGCACTACCCCTAGGGCTGTGTCCAATGTTGCCGTTGACTCCGCAGGAGACTGGCCAAGTACACGAGCTGATGAACTGTATTCATAAAAACACGTGACCACAGCCTCTAATTGACAACGGAATTGCTTTAATTAAAATCCACATTAAAAGCCAGAAATTACTGGCCACAAATTTGAAGGCGATTACAAACACGCGTCAACAACTTTATTCCCAGAGAATCATTTTCTGGTTTATTATCATTATTATTATTAATAGCAGTAGTAGTAGTACTAATATTGCCTAAAAGTGGATTCAAGAGCTGTTTCTTTCTTTCCTTAAATATTTTTTATGCCTCTAAAACTTACGGATAGATATATTTCTCCCTCTCTTGGGGACCTCGTGTGATGCTAGATTAGCAGACCGTTGTTTGTGAATTCGATGCTCACCGAGCTTCCGGTGCTTCTGGCCTTGTGTCACATCTAAGCTAAGTTTAGAAAATAAATATATTTCTCTTTCTACCTTGTGGCTTTCATTGTTATCAGAAAAACTGTCCACAATTCGTACATTTTCATATATATATATATATATATATATGAAAGTAAATAATGGAAAAGAATCCGAAAGTTTGGAGAAAATTTGAAAAGCTAAGTAATACTTAGTGATGAATTTATTGTGAAAGAAATTCGCTGCTATAATATTTCGGTTTTTAAAAACCACCCTTAGGACTTTTAAAATGGATGATACCATATCTAATAATTTACTTTTGATATGTCCGTTTCTTCTTCTTCTTCTTCTTCTTCTTCTTCTTCTTCTTCTTCTTCTTCTTCTTCTTCTTCTTCTTCTTCTTCTTCTTCTTCTTCTTCTATCCCTGCATTCTTATTCTTTCCTCCCCCACCTCTTCTCTTGACTTCTTTTCCTTTATATTTCTCTCTCTCCCCCTCTTTTTCTTTCCTTTCTTCTCTTTTCTCTATCCCCTCTCTCCCTTTATAACTTTCTCTCTCTTTTCTTTGCTTCTTCTTCTTCTAATCCGTTTAATCTCCTGATGGTTCCATTTGTTTTGCATCGTTGCCTTAAACAATCACATAATTCTTTTTGAAATATGAATGCTAATTTGATGATTGAACAATCGCATATTCTTTCTTTGAATATATAATTTCCTCCCTTGTTTTTTTTTGTTTTTTTTTTGTTTTTTGTATTTTATTAAAAACCCATTTAACACTAGATATCATCATACAACACTTGATATCATCAATTTTTAAAGTCCTGATAATGGTTTATTAAAACCGAAACGTTTTAGCGTAGACTTTCTTTCACAATAAATTCATCACTTTGGATTATTTTGCTTTTCAATTTCTCCCTCTCTCTCTCTATATGTATATATATGCAGTAAAAACAATGCTAATCTTATCTTAGATACATTTCTTTACTAATGTGTTTTCCTTGAAATCGAAAGAGAAAACATAAAATTCATAGGAAAATTCACAATATTTCGAAAGAGGAAAGAAGAAAAGTATCTTCAGATGGAAAGAAAATACATGATCTTTTGATGGAAACAGAGCAGATATGTAAATTAAAACTACTATTACATTATTCAAGGATGGGAAACTAAGTTCCCGTCCCAAGCTATAAAAGAGTTACAATCTGTTCGGGGAATAAGTAGAAAAGTCCATACAACAAAGAGGTGGAAACTACGTATTGCTTCTCAGGCAGGGTCAAATGGGGAAGACCATGTGCGTCGCTGCTGAGGAACGAAACGACTACATCTGCTGCTTCTCAAGTCCGGTTCGCAAAAGTGGTGGATTCCCCGGTTCGTCTTGTCACGTGACCATAAAGAATTCGTGACGCGAGAGATGGTTTGGTTTATTTGTTTTTAATGGCATATCAACCTTTGTAGGTAATTTAATGCCAGAGAATTCTCCTAGAAGAACAGTAGTGGTACTATTTAACCCATAGCTGGGAGGATAAGGGGGTTCATACCTTTCTTTGTCCGAAAGTGAACGTAATAGCGCGACTGGAGTACGAACTCGCTTACTACGATTCCGCAGTCCATCGTTTTAACCATTACACCAGGAGGACACCCCCTGGCGTGAGAGAGTTCCATAAACACTGTCTTAAGGAAGATTATCTCATTTAGTTCCCAACAGCTCTTATTTTTTGTAGTGCTCTGCTGGCTGACTTACGAGCACTTTGATTCAGCCAACAATATAAAACTATCATTTTTCCTCATCTACATATGCAAAATAAAGTAAAGTTGGAAACAGTAGTGGAGGGTGACCTGAAGGCTCCCTTTTCAATTGCTATTACACCGAGGTATAGAGGAGAGCGTTACTCCTTTTAGGATTTACCAACTATACCCTTGATCAGTACATTATTAGGCTGAGTGTTAAGCAAGGAGGTATCACTTACCATTTTTTGAGTCTTTCATATGACTCAACCTGGGATTGAACCAAGTTCTCCCGGGCCATTGGCGAACACTCTAACTATTATACCAATGTCTGGTATCTACAAATATATTTGTGTGTAATTTTTTCCAGTATTTTAAGTTCTATTCATGTCATTGGTTTGCGGGCGAATACTCAATGAATTTGCACAATTCCCAATGAAACACCGTTCCAAACTAGTCACACTTACAATTTTCAATTGTTGCACTTCTTCTTCTTCTTCTTCTTCTTCTTCTTCTTCTTCTTCTTCTTCTTCTTCTTCTTCTTCTTCTTCTTCTTCTTCTTCAATTGAACAATTAAAAGTACCTCCTAATGATTATTTTCTTTGTTGTTTTTAAATGTCACCTCGATTGTCTTTTTCCGCTTCTGTTCTTGCCTAATCTTTGATGTCGTGCAATGTTGCGTGTATATCAGCGACCCACAGGAATCACCATTGTTTCTGATCTCGTTAAAATCTCGCGAAGTCCCCGCCAACCACGCAGGAAGAAATTAAAAGAGAAGTTGTGGGAAGAGAGAGAGAGAGAGAGAGAGAGAGAGAGAGAGAGAGAGAGAGAGAGAGAGAGAGATGGCTGGTGGTGGATGAGAGGCAAAGGCGTTACGGATAATTGTTACTTCGTAGCCGCTCGTCTGAACCACTGCGTTTGATAGTAGGGCTCCATTCGAAGAGATTCAGTTCCGGAAACATGGGCTGTCCACTTCCTGTTTGTGGTTGCAGCATCGTTAGAGCCTAATTTATGTTGGAGGCTGTCGGGATCAAATGTCCGCTCTAAGGCACGGCTATGTCATTTCGCTATTTTCTCTACCTTCACAACTTATCATTAAACAAACCAAACTTACAATTAACAAATCTATCTATCTATCTATCTATCTATCCCAGACTTTTCATAGATATATCTATCTATCTATCTATCTATCTATCTATCTATCTATCTATCTATCTATCTATCTCAGTCTTTTCATAGATCTATCTATCTATCAATCTATCTATCCAAGACTTTTCATAGATCTATCTATCTATCTATCTATCCCAGACTTTTCATAGATCTATCTATCTATCTATCTATCTATCTATCTATCTGTCTCAGTCTTTTCATAGATCTATCTATCTATCTATCTGTCTATCTATCTATCTATCCTAGACTTTTCATAGATCTATCTATCTATCTATCTATCTATCTATCCAAGACTTTTCATAGATCTATCTATCTATCTATCTATCCCAGACTTTTCATAGATCTATCTATCTATCTATCTATCTATCTATTTTGCTTGCAAAGTAGCTAGATTGAGACAAGTTGTTTCAAGCGAGTTAAATCCTAACCAGTTAATGAAAAAGTATGTTGCCCACTCGCCTGTGGCTGTAGAATACACTGATTGCATCTCTGTTGAGGGGTAAGACCCCCCTCCAACGTGTGTCCTATATATGACACTGAACAATCTGATGGTGAAGTTCCAGTAATGTAGGAGAACCTCTTCATTGCCATTGGAGAAAGTGGAGTAGCTCTTCATTGTCATTACTCCCAAGTCCACTCTGGCCCAGGGTGGTAGCACCTAATAGGGTCCTATCTATTAGTCAAATAGAACTTGACTGTTGTTTTGAGAGTTTACTGTTTTTGCATTTTAACTGAGTACTTCTGCTAAACTGAATTGCTCGAAATAGAACTGTTTTTGACATTGAAACTGTACTTACGCTTAACTGAATTGTTTGAATAAGAACTGTTTGACAAAACTGAATAGGTTGAAATGGAAATATTTTTGACAATTTAACTGTGTATTCATGCTAAACTGAATTGTTTGTAAAAGAACTGATTACATGTATAAAAATGGATTTGGTGTTTAATAGCATACAACCAAACCAAATCATATATGTTTAATATATAGGTATAAAGAGGTTTTGGCATTAAATAACCTACAATGGTTGATATGCCATAAAACCCAAACCAACCTACTAACCAACCAAAAAAATTTTGTGGTCGACTTATATGTCAGATCGACTTTTACACCGCAATTTGCGGTAATAAAAGTATGTAGAAATATTTTATGGAATAACCCTTTTTCTGTAATTTTTTATGACTGTAAATTGCGGTATAAAAGTCGATCTGACATATAAGTCGACAACAAAATGTTTTACTCAGAATTCTATGTTAAACCTGTACCTGTTGTATAGGTCGATCCCTTCACATACAGTTGCCTGCTGATGGGCAAAAACTTATCCAGTAGGCCTAAATGAGGATAGACTAAAATAATCTTTATGGTATTATGAAATAGGCCATGATCTATTGTACTATCAGGAAACTGAGCGATAAATCACAAACCATAGTTATCAAACTGTCAGCCTTAATACGTTGACATTCTGGCGTTTACGATCAGTGTATTTGCTGTTGGAAACGGCGTTCGACATAGCGTTGCAATAATACTTAATTTGTGTTACAGTTTTATTATTTAATATTGATTCAGTATTAAATTGATCCCAGTCGGCGGGGGCTATAGAATACACTGAGTGCTTCTCTGCAGGGAGGTAAGACCTCACCCATCAGCGAGTGTTTTAGATATGACATTAAACAATCTGATGATGAGGCTCCAGTAATGCTGGGACTTTGGGGAATGCGTCATTGCCATCGCTCCCAGGTCCACACTGGCCCAGGGTGTTAGCACCTGATAGGCCCCTATCTATGGGTCAAATAGAACTGTTTGACATTTAAACTGAGTGCAAACAAATGACTTATGCTAAACTGAATTGCTTGAAATAAAATGGTTTGACCATTTAAATGCGGGCAAACCAATGACTAGTGCTTCATTGAATTGTTATATATATATATATATATATATATTGTCATTCACAGACAGACTGTTTCGTTCTATCAGAACTCTTCAGTGTGACTAGACATGCAGGACGCTCGAAGCCGGGATCGAAACCCATCCAACTTTACGTTAGACTAAGTCTCAGACCTCTCGGCCAACAAGCAGACCACGTTGGCTAAGGGAATTTTTAAGGTATTTATTTAGCAACAGCAGCAGCGTCCGTTTGTTTACATTTTTATACCCTATCGGCTACCAGAGTGCTCAATTCTTTCGAAGAGCTTTGCATTATGCGAGCAGCGGCCGACAATTCCTTCGCCAGAGTGCTCAACCCCCATGGGGGAGCGAATATATTGTCATCCACAGACAGTATATATATATATATATATACATACGAGGTGCATACGATAAGTTTCCAGATTTTTTCGTATGGGCATTTAAAATTGTCTTAGACTCTTGAAAATTCAGTAAATTACTGCTATACATTTTATGAGATGACTGACCAATTTTTATGATTTCAGGTTCAGATGAACTGCTACAGCAGGAATTGGAAAACACCCTTCTAAAGCCTGATTGTCATAGCTGGTGAATTTCAAAAATACAATCTGACACTTTAGAAGAACGATATGCAATAAAATTGTGTTTTAAACTTGGAAAAATACCACAGAAACGTATGGAATACTTCAGACTGCTTTTCGACAGCTTGCATGAATCGAGCATCAGTTTTTGAGTGGCATAAGAGATTCAAGGAAAGCAGGGAGTCTGTGAGGGATGATGAGAGGTGTGGGAGGAGTAAGGAAGTCAATACACTAGAATTGATTGGCCAAAGGGTCAGGGTTAGGGTTACTATGCTGAGGTTTTAAGGGAGTTCAGGAAGAGATCCCGTCGGAAGAGGCCAGCACGCTTCAAATCAGGTCAGTGACATTTCCACCAGGATAATGCACTCGTCCACAACTCCATCCTTGTCACAGACTATTTGAGCAAGTTGGGCATCAAGACAGTTCCTCAGCCTCCCTATAGTCCAGACCTTGCTCCCTGTGACTTTAGCTTATTCCCTAAGCTCACTGGCTGTCGTTATGAGACAATTGTGTGTCATTGACACGCTCACACAAGAGGACTTCGATGGGTCCTTCCAGAATTTGTTGAGTCGGTACAACAAGTGCATTGCAGCTAGAGGAGATTACTTCAAAGGGGACTAGAGTTTAGTGAGTGTATTATCAATAAAAGTGCCCATACAAAAAAAGTGTGGAAACTTATCTAATGATCCTCGTATATTATTGAAACACAGTAAAAATTTGCATATACTAGTGATATATTTCTGCTTCAATTTTGAGAATTGAACACTTTAATGGCAGATTAAACTTCGCGGGTTATTTGATGTTAACGCCATCCCTGTAGAAGAACAATAGTGGAACTATTTAACCCTTTGCTGGGTGCTAAAAAGTTTTTAAATGTTATTCGTCCGAAACTGAACCGAATGGCGTGACAAGTGTTCGAAGTTGCTTCGAACGATATTGCAGTCCAGCATTTTACACACGAGATTCCCCATTTCTGGGTCCGAGTTTGTGCTCAATCAAACCATTATAATTTCTTAAAAATGATTATTGTTACATGTTAATTAAAGATTACTTCCCGTTATGTATTTGCTAAGTATTAAAAATCTATAAATACAGGGTGTCTCAATATAGTTGGGACCCATGTGACTGCTAATAACTCTACTACTAATAATGTTGGATTCTTTTTGGTTTCAGAATTAAAAATAGGATACTATAACTACTATTAATCATTGATCACAATGCTTTGGACAAGAGAGGAAAATTCTTTTGCGTCACTATTTATTTGGAGACAAAATCATCGATAACTGTCTGAAAATAGATGCAACCCATTAATATTATAATGATTTATTACCGATACAAGAAACTTAAAAAAAGATAGCATGTCTTGGAAGCTAATATAACACCTATTAAAAAAACGTTGATTTGATGTGTGTAGCTGAAAGGATGCATTTTTGACTGGATATTTTCCAAATGAGCGCCATTGAGCTTGTCTCAGTAATAAATCAATATCATATTAATGGGTTACATTTATTTTGAGACACCCTGTACATCATATTAATGGGTTGCATTTATTTTAAGATTCCCTGTGGAATACCAAGCTTGATAATGCCTATGAAAAACAGTCTTAAAGCATGTGAGATAGACGATTATATCTATAAATTAATATTGAATGTTTTACTTACATTTTTTTACTTGGTTAAACATATGATTATTATTGAGATCTGAACACCTTTTAAATATTAATAAAGACTTTAAATCTTTTAATTTTTGGGGATTATCAATTTTTGTTGACAGTTGAATTCATTTTGGAATTTATTTTGATTTAAAAAAATGTTCCGCTGTTTTTTTAACACAAATTGATGAAAATGATAAGATTTTTTTCTTTTCATTTAAGTTAGTTCATTGTTTAATAGCATACCAACACTTCTTGGGTTATTACTTCGTTAATAATGAATTATCCCATAGTCATCATCATCATATCGTGTCGCCAGCACGGATATCCCTGACCCTCTCTCGCCACTTCTCCCTATCGTTCATCGCCTCTGGCTGGTCTTCAGCGCTACATCCTGTATCCTCACCGAGCTGCTGTGTGTATGTTCTAGCTGGTCGTCCAGCTTTTGCTCAACCATATGTGGGGGTCCATTGGAGTACATCACTTATGAGCTCGTCCTTGCTTCTCCAGCAGTGCCCTGCATGTCTGGTTCGTCTAACTTGGATAGTTTTCGTGATGGGAGGTAGGTGGCCGTATAGTTGGTGCTTTGTGGGGTGTTGCCTCCAAGGCTTGTTCAATATTGCTCGGAGCATTCTTGTGTAATTGCCGTCTAGCTTTTTCTCCAGCCGTTTTATTAGCGTCCAAGTAGTGCATCCATATAGCAGTATCGATAAGACCGCTGCTTGGAAGAAACTGCGTTTCATTTTATCGGTCAGGTCTGACTTCCACATGATCAATAGCTTATCGATAGCTGTTCATGCCTTCGTTAGCCGCGTGTCGATGTCTTTTTCGGTTGATGAGACACTGCTTCCTAGGTAGGTGAACTTATCTTATCTCTAAATGGCCAAGAAAAAAATTATGCTAATTATTTATATGATTTAATCTTGTTCGTTAAAGAAATATTTTATGAAATATTTTATTCAGTTGATATCATTATTTGAAAATAAAAAAAATGTTATGCGTCTTATATGACATTAGTTCATTTACTGCTAAATAAAAGCCTAAGTGAACTTCCTGTAAGTGTGCTGAGTCTATGTAATTTGCCACAGGGAATATATTCCAGATATGCAAAGCTCGAAACAAGTTATAATTGTATATTAGAAATGCGTAAACGTTTCTAGCATAGTTATATATAACGCTATCTTTACCAATGCCACACTTGGCTGAACAACGAAATGCTTGCTTTAATATAGTGTCTGCTTCTTAGCCAGGAAACCGAATCGATTAAAACCATAGTTTCTGATTCATCTTCGTTAAACTACGCTTAACTGAACCCAGAATAAGTGACTAAGTCGGCAGTGACTCGGTTGTGCCTGCTTGACATGGGTGCCTGGGAAGCCCAGAATTCCCGTCACGCCGAAAACCCTCGTCGAGCCTCAGGGGGCCGTCCCCCAGGCTCTTACCCTCCTTAGAGGGGCTAGGTTTATCGCCTGGCGCCTGAGTCACCACTTGTTAGGGGAATATTGACCGGGCTGGATACATTTTTGGAGCTGCCGGAAGTGTCTGAGTTAAGGTCCTGCTCCCAGATCTCAAAAGGCCTTGAAAAAGGCCTTATGCCGTACTCCTTCGGTGGGTGGGATGTTCAACAAATATCAACTGACCTCTGAGTAATCTTTAATTTTTTTCGATTTTAATCATCTAAAATTGGGTGAAATGCTGTTAACATACACGAACGAATCTCAGCTTTCCCAGTAGACCACCAAAACCTTTTTTATTTTAGGCATCTTAACCCCTCCTATGTCGTCAATTATCCGAATTGGCGTTTTACGCTCTCGGCACGATACTAGTAAAATGAAGAAGTCATTTGTCGGGTGGAATACCGAGGGTCTAAACCTGATCATAGGAACTTAACAGTGGTAAGAGCTGGGCTAGTTGGGGGTGGCTGAGCTGGGCTGTTCCGTTAAATAATTGTCGATTAAGGCTTGAATGTTGAACGTTGCGTAACTGGAGACAGCAGGAGTTAACTTTAACACCTGCAACTCCATATGCATTTGCATAGGTCAAGGTTAAATTTTAATGGTGTTGTGGATATCAGTCAACATAAGATAGAAATGTCAAGGGAGCCGACAGCCTTTTTATACTTGGAATGCGCAGTATAAAATGTGTGATTATTCAAATGCTTGTGATGATCAATGGGTAGATTTAGTCTGGTTTGGTTTGGTTTTATGGCACATCAACCATTGTAGGTTATTTAATGCCAAATCCTTTTTTACATATTAACACTTCTATTTCAAACAATTCAGTTCAGCAAAATTCATTTGTTAGATTTGGTTTGGTTTTGTGACACATCAACGATTTTTGGTTGTTTAATGCCAAATCCGTTTTTTTTAACATATAAACAGTTCTATTTCAAACAATTCAGTTTCGTATAAGTACATAGTTTCAGTGTATGTAAAAACAGTTTTACTTCAAACAATTCAGTTTAGTATAAGTACGCAGTTTAAATGTCAAAGCAGTTCTATTTCAAACAATTCAGTTTAGCACAGACACACTGTTTAGCTCTATTTGGCCCATGGATAGGAGCCTATCAGGTGCTACCACTCCGGGTCAGAGTGGATCTGGGAGCGATGGCAATGAAGGGATACTCAGCATTCCCCAAAACTCCAGCATGAGTGGAACCTCACTATCAGATTGTTTAGTGTCATAACCAGGACACTCGTTGGGTGTTGTCTTACACCTCTGCAGAGATGGAATCGGTGTATTCTATAGAACTAGCCGACTAGGCCGCAGTACACTCGTTGTTGTAGGAGGGGAGTTCTTACTTTTCTGCAGAGATACAGTCGGTATATTTTACAGCCCTAGACCACGGGACATAGGGGTAGATCTAAACAGAATAAAAAGACATTATTATCATAAAGTGAAGATAGCACAGAATTCTATGACTTTCGCTCTCTCACATCTGTCCCTATCATCCGTCACTCCTGTATCCAGTGTCTGTACATAACTGATATATGTAAGTCCTTACCGGTCGGGTAAGCCTGGCACATATCCATGTATGGGTACTCATAAGAGAACGCCACTTTTTGAATTCGTCCTTTCTTCGCCAGCAATATCCTGTATGTCTTTTCCCTCTTACTGCTGTTTTGTGGGGTGTTTCTTCAAGAATTTGTTTAAGATAATACGCAGCATTCTTGTGTAGTTTCCATGTAGCCTTTTCCCCTTGCATTTCGTTAGTGGTGCATCCATACAGCCACAACCTGGAAGAAATCCTTATTTATTTCATCAGATTGATCAGATTTCTATATGATCAATAACCTTTTGATTGCACAATGCGTATATTGACATCTCTTTCAGAAGATGAGATATTGCTGCCGAGGTAGGTAAAAAGAATTGATGTTGAATCGAACTGATGAGACGCAGGCGAAATCTCTACATCATCTAATTCATCTCTTTTATCAGTCTTTATTCGTTTGTGTATGTGTGTTTCAGTGGGTTATGTGTGTGTGTGTGTGTGTTGAGTATGTATGTGCATATGCCCAAATGTATAAGCGTTGGAGATAAAAAAAATATCGAGACATAAGCTTTAAATTTTATAAATGTTCAACGGAGAGATATTTCCATTCAAATTTAGTATTTTCCTTCTCCTTTACTGGTTGCCATACCAGGGTTAAAGAGCCCATTCTACCCTATACTATAGGAAGAATAGTTGGATTCATACCATTCTTAAGAGTATTAGCGCTATGTGGAATGAACACAACCACTGCAAGAGTTTGAACTTGGGTGCTCCCTTCATAGTCAACATCCTGCGAATTTTGGCTTTTCTTTTTTCAGATAAACAAAGCTACCACTCAAGTCTGAGTTACCAATGGAGAAAATGGACTTGGGAAGTGAACAAGTTTGCACTATGTTAGAGATAACCCTACACAAAGAAGGAATAGAAAAAGAATGATTGACATCTGGGAAGAATATGCAATATTTAAAACAACAAGCCAAAGACTTGCTGACCAAGCTAGGACAAGGATAAAGAAAGGTTGGTTTCCTGACTATGAAATAATAGAAATCCACCCAAAAATAAGTAGGAAATCACGTCGACAAGACCCTTAAAATAAGAAACGAGACGGCAAAAACTGAAAAATAAAAATCCTCTAACTGAATTGAAACGCAAAGTAATTTTAATCGAAACTCCGAATGCCGAAATACCACAGAACAGACACTAATACAAGAGGAAAAAGTGAATGTAGAGACTTGAAGGAGAATGATATCTGGAAAGAAAACCAAATAACCATCTCTCAGGAATCAAGACTGGAAAACAGTCAAGGCAGAAACTGAAAAAAAAAAAATTATTAACATACATCTGAACGAAAAATATCACGGAATTAAACGAACTAATCTATTGTTGTAACCTAAGAAAAGGTTACTGAATGAGAAATAACGAAAAACGGAGGTTGGAAATGAAATAGAAATTTTTATAACAATAATAAAATGCAATATTCGCCAGCGGCGTGAAGAAGGTAAACCACTGCTAGTGGTGTACTACTTAATCAGCATATTAACCCCCTTCACAATAGTGTTCAAGGTATTTATGAGGAATGGGATATACCCATTAATAGGTAGAGTATATACCATCTATGCAGGAACAAAATTAGTCTGTGCTAAAATCGGCGTTCCCCTGAAGAACTCGAAGAGAAACTCAAAACCTGGATGGGAAATTAAACTGGAAGCACAAATAAAATATCTACGACAACAAGCAAAAATGCAAAGACAGAAGAAAAACGATAGAATATGATGGGACGAAAAGAGAAAAGCAACATAATTAAAACAAACGATACAATTCAAGGAAATAAATTAAAAGGTACGGGCGAAAGAAGAAAAACTAAAAAGATGCCGAGACAGAATCAAACAATATAGACAAATCAGGACATTCCAAAACAATGAAAAAAAATTCTCCCAGCATGTAGGGGGAGAATACACGAAGACATAACCAAAAACCAGACGAGAAGGAAACAAAACAATTTTGGAGTAAAATATCGGAGATCATAACAGAAAAGCCGAATAAATGAGCAACATTGAAAAAGAACAATAAGGACTCGAAGAAAGAGCTGAGGCAAAAATACTCGTCGATTTATTCTGAGCAAAACTCAAAAAAGTACTAAATAGGGAAACACCTGGGCAGGATGGTACATGGTTTAAAAATTTTTCTTCCATCTTCCGAACTGGCTATCGAAATGAATAGATGTTTACAAGAAAACAGACTCATCCATATTTACCAACCCCTCCGCTCGGACAGGATATAACACAAGGTCAATGTTTAAGCGGAGTTTAACAGGTTTGAATTAAGAGTTTTCCTTCTCCTAGACTAGTTGCCTCGCCAAGGCTGAAGAACCCAGACTTATCGGAATGGATGATCTCGCCCAGATGACCAGATGGAGTGATAGCCAACAAACAGCAGACAACAGAGTAAAATCGAAAGAAAGTGAAAAGAAGGATAAATACCAAGACCTTGCCAGGGAACTGAAAAAACAACAACTGTTGAACATGTAATTGGTGCTCTCGGTGCAGTCACCAAATGATTGGTTCATGGACTGGAGGACTTGGAAATAAGATAACGAGTAGAGAATATTCAAACTACAGCATTATTAAGATTGGCCAGTATACTGAGAAGAGTCCTGGAGACCTGAAGAGACTTGCTGTCACTTAAACTCCATCGGCTAAAATAATTAAGATCATTCCTAGAGCTAATTTTTAATGAAAAAATACTTGCCGTCAAGGGGATTTGCTGTTTTGAACAGATTAAAGATAAATGAAAGCGAAAAGATAGAAAAATACTGAGACCTTGGCAGAGAACTTAAAAATTGGTGGGACATGCGGATGATGGTGATACCAATTGTAGTTAGTTCACTGGGAATCGTCTTCAAAGGCTTAGAAAAAGGACTGGAAGGTTTGAAAATCAGAGAATGACGCGAGATCATCCAGATTACAGAATTGTTAGGGTCGGCCAGAATATTGAGGAGAGTCCTGGAGACCCGAAGAAACTAGCTCTCACTCAGACCCCAGTGAAAGACCACCAGCTAACGATGGAGGGAAAAACTTGCAAAGTGTAAAATATTTAATTATGTGTATATATTGATGTTTTTATTTTTTTTAATTTTTAATTTTTTTTATTAATTAGAGAGTTTGCATTACATGATTTCAGGCAGTAGTTTCACTTTTACCATTACGAATATAATTTGATATGTCTTAATTTAATCAATAAAATTGCAAGATTATTGACAAACTAACAAATTTTTATTTCATATTCTCGCCAGAAAACAATGTTCTTCAAACGAAAGGTCATACTGGACATTAGCGTCGTCATTTACAAAGCTTTGTTTTGTTTGGGGCGCTTGTGAAAACTAAACCCTGTATTAATAATCTGTTGGACCAACTCATTAACCATTATACCATGCAAGACACCATTTTTATCAAATGAACTACAACTAAAACTACTACTACAATTAAAAATGTATATAAAATATATTTGATATTTCGTTATTCCTTAAGCTTCGTTTAGCACAGGGTGACAAATATGGAACACTCAGTAAGAATCGAACTTACGATCTAATAACCTGGCTCTTTAACCGTACTGGGCGTACCGACTGCAACCATTGCAACAAGGAAATCATTTCATTCTCGCGTATTGAAAGGTTAATTTCTTGATTTCTGACAAATAAATCTTCTTATACCTCCAATTCGCCACCCCACAAAAAACCCGGCACAAAACATGTCACCCGTGTTCTCTTAGCCGGAGAACCTATCTATCGGGTTACAATGTTGCGTGTGGGGTAAGGGGTTATGTTATTTACCGAGGTTTACATTGGATCAAGATATCGGGGTGAAGAAAAAAAAAAAAGAAAATGAAAAAAAAAAGATTTTTATTGAATTAAAATAAAAGGGGAGAAAGAATTTTAATTTATTCAATTGATGGGAAATTGTAGATATGGAATTAACATTTCTCGTATCTTTTTAATTCTTTCGTTGTCTTTCCTTATATCTTGCCCAGTCGATTGGGGGGGGTGCAGAATAAATCGACTGCATCTCTGCAAAGTTTTAAGACCCCCCCTCCAACGAGTGTCCTGGATATGAAACTAAACAATCTGATGTTGAGGTTCCTGTAATTCTGGAGCTTTCGGGAATGCAGAGTACCTCTTAATTGCCATCACACCCAGGTCCACTCTGACCCAGAGTGGTAGCACCTGATAGGGTCCTATCTATCTATCTATCTATCTATCAATCTATCTATGGGTCAAATAGAACTAAACTGTGTACTTATGCTTCATTGAATTGTTTGAAATAGAACTGTTCATAGGATTAAAAATCGATTTGACATTAAATAACCTATAATGGTTGATATGCCATAAAACCAACCCAAACCATCTTTCCTTATATATATATAGTCTTTCACTGACAGATCTGTTTCATTCTATCAGAACTCATTAGCTTTCCGTAGCTGGGATCGAAACCCGGTTGACTCAAACGCCAATCCAAGTTTCTAACACTTCAGCCACGAGGAGCTAGTAGCAACGAAGTAAATTTTAAACGGTTATGAATCACAATTACTATTGTTTACATACGCCCGTTTAACGGCTACCGAGACCTCAATTCATATATGAAGAGGCTTGCAATAAACGCTAATGGCAACACGATTACTTCATTCACCGGAGAACTCAACCCTACGGGGGTAGGGGAGTATATGTATAAGGTGTTATGGGCAAAAGGTCTTATAAATTGCACAAAAATCGGTACTCCTGAAGCGAAATGCCGATGGAACTAAGCACTTTTTAGGATCACCAATTCTCTCGGAGACTTGCTTCACGCAGGCTCCTCCCGTTAAATCGACCTTGTGTTACATGTCAGTTCCTGTGTTATGATTCTGGATGATGATGTTTGCGTTTAATTTTGTGCTAATGAACTTGTAGCGGAGGAAAATTTCGTATTTTGTTTTGGCGCGTAATTTAATTCGACGCATAATTTCACCCAATCAGGATGACCTATCCTATTCAATCCGGACCTCTTTCCCGAGCAGCAGAAATTGGGTAAGCTGCAAAACATAGTCTCTTTGGCTGAACAACGCTGTCCAGTATAGACGTCCCATTGGCCGTTCTTCAATAGCAGCTGCAGCATGGACACATGAGGGAACCTATCTAATTTCTGCTGCTCGGGAAAGAGGTCCGGGATGAATAGAATAGGTCATCCTGATTGGGTGAAATTATGCGTCGAATTAAATTGCGCGCCAAACCAAAATACGAAATTTTCCTCCGCTACAAACTTTAGAAAGATATGAATCCATCTTTTATAGGTAAGTTGTAAGGTAGAATAGCTCTGATGCGCCTTCGAAAAAAAAAAAAAAATCTGCTCAAATGAGCATACACTAAAAAACTTACAAATAACGAAAATGTTTATTTTTTTATCAGAGAAGCGGAAGAGTTTCTACTTTGCAACGGGGTTGGGAGCCTCGGGTAGTGTAATGGTCAGCAAGCTAAACTAGAAAACCTTCACGAGTATGTTTGAGTCTTATTGGGTGCCCCATTCATTCGCCCGTGAGCAACATTGAAGCAAAAAGCTCCGTAAATTACTACATTTGAACAGAGTTGACGTGTACTATTCCTGAACACCCCAACCAGGGAATGGGGACAAGCCTGAAAGAAGGGTGGGTTTCATATTATCTATCAATAGTACAGGGTGTCTCAACAAACATGGGACCCATGTGACTGCTAATATAGGGTATCTCAACATATTTGGGACCCATGTGACTGCAAATATAAGGTATCTCAACATACTTGGGACCCATGTGACTGCTAATATAGGGTGACTCGACAAACATGGGACCCATGTGACTGCTAATATAGGGTGTCTCAACATACTTGGGACCCATGTGACTGCTAATAACTCTACTACTAATAATGTTATGTTCTTTTTTGTTTCAGATTTGAAAATAATATACTATAACAACTATTAATCCTCAATCCCAATGCCTTGGATAAGAGAGGAAAAAATATTTTGCGTCACTACTAATTTGGAGACAAAATCATTCAAAAATATCTAAAAATAGATGCAACTCATTCTTATGATACTGATTTATTACTGATACTCAAAAAAATATTGCATGTCCTGGAAGAAAATATTGATTTGATATATTTAGCTCCAGAATGCATTTTTACTGGACACGTTCCAAATGACCGCCATTGTGCGTGTTTCAATTATAAATCATTGTCATATTAATGAGTTGCATCAATTTTAAGACACCCTGTACTCTACGAAAACTGAAACGCAGAAGAGTTTGATTGTGCTTTATGGCATTTCAACTCTTGTGAATTATTTAATGCCAGACCCTATTTATGTATGATTTGTCAGCGAATAGTTTGTAAAGAATATTTTTAAACGAGTCACAGTTCATTTATTTGGAAAGTCTTTAATGAAACACCTAAAGAAAAAAGCCAGTAGAGGACTATACAAAGATACTGTGTGCTGCATTGAACAAATCCTTGAAGTAACACCCTACAAAACAGCAGCTCTTGGGCCACTTACCTCTCATCTTACAACCCCACCCAAGTAAGACGAAAAAGACTTATTGGGAACTGCTTAAAAAAGCAATGATCTCCAATCGACTCCTATACATAGACACACCTGTGTTGACCGACCAGCAAAATCTAAAATTCAGCCACTTTGTGCAGCCACTAGATGCCGTTTAGAGAACGTACTAAGAGCGATAAGGACGGACATACGGTGAGATAGGGTCTGTGCTTTTGACACGCTTTGATAATCATGATGATGATATATATGCATATGGATATATGCATCTATATATATATATATATATATATATATACATCTATATATATATATATATACATCTCTATATATATATACATCTATATACATATATGAATGTTTGTGTGTATGCGTGTGTGTGCATGTGTATGTTTGTGTGTGTGGATCCAGTGGTGAGGCCGCAATTCTGGAGCTCTATTGAGCCGTTCCTTCGATGCTATTACTCCCAGATCCACCCTGACTAGTTGTAGTAGTACCTGTAAGAGTTCCATCTATGAGCCAAATATACCTGTTTGAAATTATGAATTGTTTACTCTTTGATGTTTGTAAAGATGCATTTTTTGTATTGTATATAATTGGACACCATAACTGACCATCAATAAAAAAAAAATAACACTAGTTAACATGAATAAAACCAACCAACCAACCAACATCCTACTCAAACCAACATTTAAAAAATTTAAAGGCACTAATTCTTTCCCTGGATTGCTCCACTTTACCCTTGATACGTACTTTATAATGCTGAGCGTAAAGCAAGGTCCATCAAGTACCATTTTTGAGTCTTTGGTATGACGTGACCTAGGATTGAACACCGGTCTCTCAGACCATTGGCTAACACTCTACCCATTATGCATGTTCTATTGAAGACCACAGAGTATTTTCTTTTTAGGATCTATAAGTGAAAAGGCTCAATTTTTTTTTTATTTTCCTTATGTCTGGGTTCTGGTGGTGAAGAAAGTGCCTCTAGCGCTCTCGACCATTTCTCTGGACGTCGTCAGGGGTTGTGTTTGTCGTTGTGAGTTGCGGTGATTTTTAATTTAAAAAAAAAATCCCCCAAAATACCCTAATAAATGTAAAAACTCATCGCAACTCATAGCGACAAAACTCCTCAGGACGACCAGCGAAATAGTCGAAAGCACCTGGGCTAGTATGGGGCATTTTCTTCACCACCTCGATCCAGACATAGGGAAAATACTACAACAACTTGAACGTCTTAACTTAAAGATCTTAAAAAGAAAATACTCCGCAGTTTCCAATAGAACACGCTTATATATAAGTAAGTAAAGTTGGCGACCATAGTCGAGGGTAACCCGAAGGCTCCCTTTTCGATAGCTACTACACCAAGGTGTAGGGGAGGGCGCTACTCCTTATATATATATATATATATAATCGTGGAAAGTTGGGTAAATAAAACATGTAACTTAGGTTTAGATGTGTGATATTTCGTTCGGTTTTGTTTCATCGAACTTCTTCTGGACCATTGGCGAACACTCTATCCATGAGATCAATAGGCCGGTATATATATATATATATATATATATATATATATAGGGTGTCCCAAAAAATGTGTGCACATTTTTATATATATCTATTTTTAATGTGTATAAATTTTTTGGGACACTCTCTATATATATACATATATATTCATAATATCCAGTCAGTGTTCAAAGACAGTTGGTGTGGATTATTTTTTATAGAATATACTTTGAATATCATATAAATCTATGTGAATGCTCAATGTATGGCTATTGTTAATCCCTTATTCATTCGCTGGGATATAACAAAATTCACATTCAGAGCGTATATCGTGTAGTCAGATGGAAACACACACTTGATAAAGTCGTCATTATAAATTTATTTCGGCGGAGAATATTACTATATTCTCCGTCTTGTCAGATGACTTTTTACATGCTTTTCTCAAAGTTGAAGAACAGCAAATGTGTAATTACAGTTCGTATTTAAAAAAGAAAATAAATTAATAAAAATGTCATCTGACGAGACAGAGAGTATAGTAATATTCTCTGCCGAAACAAATTTATAATGACGACTTAACCAAGTTTGAGTTTCCATCCCACTACACTATATATATATATATATATATATATATATATATATGCAACATCGAAAATCTGTTACGAAATATGATTCAGTTTTACTATACTCTCCGTCTTGTCAGATGACTTTTTACATGCTTTTCTCAAAGTTGCAGAACCGCAAATGTAGAATTACAATTCGTATTTAAAAAAATAAGAATAAGAAAATAAAAAAATTAGAAAAAAAAATGACGATTTTACCAAGTTTGGGTTTCCATCCGATTACCCTATATATATATATATATATATATATATATATATATATATATATATACGAAACTTTGCGTCTAAGCTTTTAACTGAAAAGCGCCTTCTCAAGATTTTTTTTTCAAAATGAAAGCCCAATAAAATCGATTGTGTATAAGTGTGTGAATGTGTGTGTGATTGTTTACACACACACAACCACACATACACACACATACAAGCACACATACAGAAACATTCACACAAACACACTTAGATACAGAAACCCATTCACACAAATTCTCACACGTACACAGAAGCACTCACTCATACATATACATAAAAACACGCACATACATACATACATACACACACTCAGAAATGTAAAACACTTAGAGAAATATACACACGAAAGCACACACACACACACACACACATATATATATTTTTTCCTTTATTGTTTTTCTTTTTTTACCTTAAGGTTTCTATCACACACACATATATATATGTGTGTGTGTGTGATAGAAACCTTAAGGTAAAAAAAGAAAAACAATAAAGGAAAAAAAAATCTTCTAAATTTCAGTCTTATTCTTTTCCTCGAAGTCAGCCATTTGTGATGTTATTTTCGTTACTTTAATTTTTATTTGCTTATTCATTTATTTTTTTCCCCTAGGGAAGTCGGGAAGGCTCGACCGGTCAAGGTTTCAGGCAAATGGGCAAAAACAATTTTATGCTTTGTGAAAGGATTACTTTTCGTCCTTGCGACGTGTCTCTTTAAAAATAAACCATTGCTATTTTTAAGAGATGATAATAATGATGATAATGATGATAATAATAATCATTATTATTTACTCCTTGAAAGTTTTTCACATCAGTATCAGCTGATGGTCTTTCACTAGAGTCTGAGTCACATCAAGTCTCCTCTAGTCTCTAGGACACTTCTCAGTATTCTGGCCGTTCTCAATAATGCAGTAGTTTGGATGGTCTCCACTCGTCCTCCAACTTCCAAGTCCTCCAGTCCCTTTAATAATTGTTTGTTGACTGTACCAAAAGTACCAATCACGAATGGTATTATTGTCTCTTTCAAGTTCCGTAGTTTTTTTCAAATCCCGAGCAAGGTCCAGGTAATTATCCTTCTTTTCCCTTTTTTTCAATTTTATTCTGGGGGCAACCGGGACAGCAAGATCCACAATTTTGTAAGTTCTCTTTTTTAGTTGATTATGATATGGTCTGGTCGTCTGGCCAAGATTAGGTGATCCGTTATTATTGTTATTGTTATTTTACTCCTTGAGAGTTTTTTACACCAGCGTTAGCTGATTGTTTTCTACTGGAGTTTGAGAGACTGCAAGTCTCCTCAAGTCTCCAGGACTTCTCAGTATTCTGGCCGGTCTCAAAAATGCTATAGCTTGGATAGCCTCCAACCGTCTCGTTATTTCCAAGTCCTCCAGTCCTTGTACCAATCCTTTAGGGATTGTACCAAGAGCACCAATTAAATTGGTATAACCGTCACTTTCATCTCCCACAGTTCTTTTTATTCCAAGTGCTTTCCCTTTTTTCACATTCCTTCAATTTTACTCTTTGGTCAGCCGGCGCAGCAAAGTCCGCAATCCTGCAAGTTCTCTCTTTTCTGTTGATTATTATTAGGTCTGGTTGTCTAGTCGAGATTAGGTGATTCGTTTTTATCTCGAAATCCTTGAGGAGTTTGTGCATCTAATTCTCCAGGACAGATTCTGGGTTGCGGATATACCATTTGTTCGTATGGTTAAACTTCAATTTCTTGCAATATTCCCAGTGGATCACCTTGCTCGCCCAGTCGTGCCTAGTCTTATACTCTTTCTGTGCTTATTTACTGCATTCGCTTATAATGTGATTGATCGTTTCGTCTCTCTCTCTCAACATAACCTACATCTGCTGTTTTGTTGGTTCTTACCTATTCTCGCTTTGATATGGTTTGTCCTGATGGCGTTGTTTTGTGCTGCTATTAGAAGAGATTCAGTTTCTCGTGGGAGATGTCACTTATTAGTCACTTGAAACGTCCTTAGAGTTGTTCTTCTTTCCACTTTGGTTTTCTGGTTATTGTCCGTCTGCTGGTGTTCGTATTTTTAGTATTGTATCTGGTGGCTGCAGTCAGTCTTCCTCCGCGCTTTTCTATGTAGTCTTCGAGACGTTGTATCGATGTTTCCTCCCTGTCTTCAATGTTGGCAAGTCCTCTTCTTCCCTCTCTTCATGACACATATAGTCTGTGAACGTCATCTCTGGGATGCAATACCTTATGCATGGCCATTAGTTTTCTTGTTCTCTAGTGTATTTGTTTAAGTTCTTATTTGGTTAACTTCAAGAATGGTGCGAGCATCTTACGAGGGAGACAGCCCCGGTATTTTTCATTTTGACAAGGTTCCTAATATAGAGTTGTGTCTCGAGTAATTTTCAGGTTCTTCTGAGTTATTCTTTTTTAATAATAATAATTATTATTATTCGTAACTGTAGGCGGCGGGGGTAGTTTTACACGCATTTGTCACAGGAATGCAAATGACCTCACACAGTTTACAAGACTTATTGTCTTTGATGCATTTTGTGAACGGAAGTTGATTAAATAAAAGGAACTCTGTATCATTATGAGGCAATTTTTGTATGTAAGTAAAGTAAAATAGGCTACCCAAAAGCTCCCTTTTCAATAGCTACTACAATGGGGTGCAAGGGAGGGCGCTACTCCTTTTCCTGGATTGCTCCACTTCACCCTTGAAACGTACCTTATAATGCTGAGTGTTATGCAAGGAGGCATCAAGTACCAGTTCTTGAGTCTTTGGTATGACTCTAGGGCCATTGGCAAATACTCTACCACTAAGCTAATCAACGAAATAATGCAAATATTGCAAACCGTTGTGAGCATATTTACCAACCCCTCCGCTCGGGCAGGATATTACATAAGGTCAATTTTTAAGCGAAGTTTAACAGGTTTGAATTCAGAGTTTTCCTATTCCTTGCCTCACCAAAGCCGAAGAACCTATTCTGCCCTACTATTTACCCAGCGCTGTGTGAAATGCAATTAGTCTCGGCCAGGATTTGAACTCGTGTCGCCGTGTCCATTTCCTAGGACGGTAACCATTACACCACGGGCAACCGTACTGAGATTTTATTATCAATCAATCATATTGACATTTTTATTATATATTTATTGTTGAGTGATTTTTATTCGCTATTTATCATAGTGAAATTTTTATCTAGCATCTACCGTATATTCTTATCAGCTGTCTATCATACTGACATTTTTATTATGTATCTATGATTGAAAGATTTTTATTAGCTATTCATCGTAGTGAAATTTTTATTATGTATCTTCGTAGTTTTTTTTAGTTATCTATCGTAGAGAGATTTTTGTTAGCTGTCTTAGAAAGATCTTTTTTTAATGAGCAATCTATCGTATTGAGAATATAGTGAGATTCTTGATAGCTATCTATTGTTGTGGGATATTTGTTAGTTGTCTATCTTAGAGTGATTCCTATTAGGTATCTATCGTAGCGCGATGTTGGTTATCTATCTGTCGTAGAAAGATGTTTCTTAGCTGAACGCATGGTACCTAATGTTACTGCTGTAACTAATTGTTTGCCCCCCCCCATATATATATATAGTCATCCACAGACAGACTGTTTCGTTCTATCAGAACTCTTCAGTGTGGCTAGACACGCTGGACGCTCGAAGCCGGGATCGAAACCCATCCAACTTTACATTAGACTAAGTCTCAGACCACTCGGCCACCAAGCGGACCACGTTGGCTAAGGGAATTTTTTTAAAGGTATTTATGTAGCAATAGCAGCAGCGTCCGTTTGTTTACATTTTCATACCCTATCGGCTACCTAACAATATCTATCTATCTATCTATCTATCTATCTATTCAGTAGTCACAAATTCCTTAAGTTTTCAGTGCAGTCAGAATTTGAGTAATATCATTCAACCACTTTTTATTGGTTTATCGATCAATTCAGTAGGTATATTAACTAAATGGGAGGAAAGAAAAATACTCAAGATGAAATTGAAAAAGCAAGACATCTAGATATCTTAACAGGCAGCCTATTCTTCTCTAAAACATAGTTCTCCTTGAAGACATGGAAATAGTCCGTTCACTTGAAGAACGTGAGGAATGTTCAAAACGAAAAAAAAAGATAACTTTCCGTCTTGTGGACTTTGCCATCCCAGGACGCCACATTGAGAAAATCAAAGAGAGTGAGAAGGGAGACACGCACTTGGACATTGCCAGAGAACTAAGAAAACCCTGGAATATTAGGGCGACGGTGATACCAATTGTAATTGGCGCACTTGGAACGATCTCTAAAAAGTTAAGAAAGGGGACTGAAAGAACTGGAAATCGGAGGACGAATCGAGGATATCGTAAGTGTTAAGATCGGCAAGAATACTGAGAAGAGTCTTGGAGACTCGAGGAAATTTGCTGCTACTCAGACTTCTGTGAAAGACCACCAGTTAGTGTTGGTGGGGAAAACTTGAAAGGAGTAAAATAGTTATAGAAGAAAAAAAAAAGAACTTGTCATTTAGAAGATTTTGTCGTTCCAGTGGAAAACTGATTGAAAACGAAAGAAAACGAAAAGATAGAAAAATACTTTTATCTTTCCAGAGAGCAGAAAAAGCCGAGGAACGCGAAAATAACGGTGATGGCAACTGTAGTTGGTGCTATAGGACTTTACACTCCTATAAATTATTTTGGGCGGTATGCCACTTGTTCCCACAAAGATGGCGGACGCTCAATATTCAGTCTCGGGAAACCATTGGCCAGGAGGACCACGTAATATGCTTACAACTACGTCGGCGCGCGTAAATTCAAGTCCTGCGTTTTTGAGCCACTTACAAGACGGTATTTTCTATAAATACGTTGTCTTCAAGCACCCTCTTTCTCTTTGACCAATTTTCTTCGCAGCGGCAACACTCTCTTTGACCAAAATTCTCCGCAGCAGCAACACCATGCCTCGCAGACATTCATATACAAGGACTATGAGACGCTTTCCCGTCTCTGAAAAACTGCCTGTTTCAAACCATAGAAAAAGGACAATTTAAACTTGCGATTCTTTTTGTAGCTTAGTTGTGTTACACACACACACACGAGTTCACACATATACACACACTATTATTTCGTTAGATGAGTCAGTAATATTTTTATGTGTCAATGTAAGTTTATTTGTTGTAATATATAAATTTGTTTTTGTTCGTCGCCTTGTTTTAAATGTTCATTTTGTCCGCGCCGTTTCACAACCATTATTTGTTTCATATCTCTTACTCATTTGCTGCATATCTTCACTCATTTATTTCACTGGCCTTATTCATTTATTTGTTTTATCCATGTGCTTATTCTACCTTAATTCTAAACTAAAGCATTAAACTTGTGGAGAAGCCTGACTACTAAAACCTTATTTCAATATACATAAACAAAACGTTAAATAGTCGGAGACTATAAATAGCATAAATACATTCAGTAACAACTACAGTGCCATTAGAATTGTGTCGGGAAGGATACTGGAGGAATTGAAGATCAGACAATAAATAGATATCATCCAGATAATAGTATTGTTTAGCTAGAATGCTTTGAAGAATTCCGGTAATCTGAGGAGACTTTTAGTCTCTTGGAGTTCTGTGACAAATTACCAGTTAAAACAGGTGTGACAAACTTTCAGTGTGTGCGTTCTGGTGACTTTAAGAGACTTGCTGTCACTCAAACTCCAATGAAAGACCATCAGCTAACGCTGGTGTAAAATAAGCTCTCAAGAAATAACAACAATAACAATAATAATAATGCAAACGGATCACCTAATCTCGACCAGACGACCAGACGTTATAATAATCAACAACAACAACAAAAAAAAAAAAAAGAGGAAAAAATTAATTTGCAGAATTGTGGACTTTGTTGTCCCAGCGGACTACAGAATAAAATTGAAAGAAAGTGAAAAGAAGGATAATTCCTGCATCTTGCAAGGGAATTGACAAACTGTGGGACATGAAAGTGACAATTATACCAAAAGTGATTGGTTCTTTTGGTACAGTCACCAAAGGATTAGTGCAAGGACTGGAGGACTAAAAATAACAGGACAAGAGGAGGCCATCCACAATACTGCATTATTAAGATCGACCAGAATACTGAGAAGAGTCCTGGTGACTTGAGGACACTTACTCTCATTCCAACTCCAGTGAAAAACCATCAGCTAACGCTTATGTGAAAAACTCTCAAGCAGAATTTGCTGTCCCGGCGGACCACAGAATAAATCTGAAGGAAAATGAAAAGAAGGATAAGTACCTCGACCTTGCTAGAGAATTAAAAAAACTGTGGAACATGAAAGTAACGATTGTGCCAATTGTGATTGGTGCTTTAGGCACAATAACTAAAGGATTATTAAAAGGCCTGGAGGACTTGGAAGTTGGCGGACGGGTAGAGACTATCCAAACTACAGCTAAAACTGATGTGAAGAACTCTAGAGGAGTAAATAATAATAATAATCCAAACAACAGCATTATTGAAAACGGCCAGAATACTGAGAAGAGTCCTGGAGACTTGAGGAGACTTGCTGTCACTCAATCTCCAGGGAAATACCATCAGCTTACGCTGATGGGAAAAACTCTAATGAGTAAATAATAATAATAATAATAATAATAATAATAATAATAATAATAATAATAACAGCGAATGCAGCAAATTTGCACAAAAAGAGTATAAGATTAGACACGACTGGGTGAGGAAGGTGATCCACAGGGAATTGTGCAAGAAGTTTAAATTTGACTAAACGAACAAATGGTATATACACAACACAGAATCCGTCTTAAAAATAAGACGTATAAAATTCTTTAGGATTTGGAAAATATAAACGGGATTGTCAACAAAATAAAGAAAACCTGTAGAATAGTGGACTTTGCAGTTCCAGCTGATATCACGGTAAAACTGATTATTAATAATAATAATAATAATAATAATAATAATAATTGTCGACTTTGCTGAACCGGATGACCACAAAATAAAACTGAAAGAACGTGAAAAGAAGGATAAGTACCTCAACCATGCTAGAGAATTGAAAAAACTATGGAACATGAAAGTGACGATTATCCTATTTACCAACCCCTCCGCTCGGGCAAGATATGACACAAGGTCAATTGTTAAGCGGAGTTTAGCAGGTTTGAATTCAGAGTTTTCCTTCTCCTAGACTAGTTGCCTCGTCAAAACTGAAGAACCCAGTCTGTCCTACTATTTACCCATAGCTGGAGGGAGAATAATTGGATTTTCCAAAGGTATTAGTTCTATGTGAAAATGCAATCAGTTTCGTTCTGGATTTGAACTCGTGTTGCCGTGTCCATAAGCGTGACGATTATACCAATTGTGATTGGTGCGTTTGGAACAGTAACTAAAGGATTACAAAAGGGACTGGAGGACTTGGAAGTTGGCGGACGAGTGGAGACCACCCAAACTACTATATTATTGAGAATAGCCAGAATACTGAGAAGAGTCCTGGAGACTTGAGGAGATTTGCTGTCACTCAAACTCCTGTAAAAGACCATCACCTAACGCTGATGTGAATAACTCTAAAGGAGTAAATAATAATAATAATAATAATAAAAACTGAAAGAATGTGAAAAGAAGGATAAGTACCTCAATCTTGCTAGAGAATTGAAAAAACAATGGAACATGAAGTTGACATTATACAAATTGTGATTGGTGCTCTTGACACAGTAGTTAAAGGATTATTAAAGGGCCTAGATGACTTGGAAGTTGGCGGTCAAGTGAAGACCATGCAATCGACAGTGTAGCGATGTTTAGGAGAACACTATTGTTTTTATAGGCACATAAATGAATTACGAAACTATTCTTTAACAACACACAACAACGAAAGTTCTTTATTTGCAGCTTTGAATATTTGGTTTGTTCTTGGTGCTGCAAGACTCGTGGTGTTTAGGCTTGTTGGATGTTTGAGACGAAATGGCTTAGCGAGATGTTGAGATGGCAGGGTGTCTTTGGACGTGTGAGGGAAGTATTCAAAGTCACCGTGTAGTTTTGTGTGTCGAGAGCGGAGTGACACTCGGATCGACATAGTAAATTTTTGGGGTGACAAGAAGTGGTGCCTGTGGAAGGCATGCTGAATGTTTCTAATTTATGTTCAACTGGGATTCCTCGTAAAGAATCCATAAATTAGATGGTTCCCTCGTTAAGTGTCCATGTTACTGGTGCTAGTGTTAAAGCCACTGTGAGATGTCCACACTGGGTGGCTTGTTTAGCTAAAAAGCATCGCTAAGCAGGGACGACCAGAGGCACGTCTGTTCTGGTCGCCGCCTCAATCAGAAGAGAGTGGTTTTGGCCGCTCACCCGTTTTGCTAGCCGGAAATGAAGGTCCGGGCTGAATAGGATAAGTCATCCTGATTGGGTGAAATTCAGTGTTGAATTAAATTGCGCGCCAAAACAAAATACGAGATTTTCCTCTTCTCTACAACAGCACGGCCAGGATATTCAGGAGCGTCCTGGAGACTAGAGGAAACTTGCTGTCACTCAAACTCCAGTGAAAGACCATCAGCTAACGATGATGTGAAAAACTTTAAAGAAGTAAATAATAACAATGATAAAACCATCTAGGTTTCGGTGAAGGGATTTTGATTTAATTATTCAAAAATCAAAACTGTGTTTCGTTAATCCGAAATAATCTTTTTTTTTTCAATTCTTCAATTAAAAATGCAAAATGTTTATTCTTAGTATCACCATTATTTTATTTTGTATAAGGCGTTTTAAATTTAGTCTAAGTAGGGTGACATGTTTATTGGTATATTATTTCGCCCGCCATTTATATTGGTTTATTATTGAAAAGGCTTTATAAACTAAAGATGTGAAACGAGGCTTACAAAAGAACATTCAAAACAAAGCAGTACAAACAAAATAAAATTTATACATCAAGTATATTAAATGAAATATTTCAAAACATTACGAGTGTTCAATTACTATCTGTTAAATATTCCTCTTGTCCAGTCGGCTGGTGCTGTAGAATACACCGACAGAGGGGTAATACCCACCCCCAACGAGTGTCCTATTTATGACACTAAACAATCTGATGGTGAGGTTCAAGCAATGCTGGAGCTTTGAGGAATGCGGAGTACCCCTTCATTGCCATCGCTCCCAGGTCCACTCTGGCCCGGAGTGGTAGCACCTGATAAGGGTCCTATTTATGGGTTAAATAGAACTAAAAGCATACTTATGCTAAACTGAATTGTTTGAGTAAACTGAATAGCTTGAAATAGAAATGTTTAACTGTGCGCTTATGCTTAAGTGAATTATTTGAAATTGAACTGTTTTTCGACATTAAAACTGTATTTACACTTAACTGAATTGTTACATATAACTGCTTGAATAGTTTGAAATAGAAATGTTTTTGACAATTAAACTGTTCTATTTAAAATAATTTAAATAATCTGTTCTATTCAAAATAATTTAAATCATTTAGGTAATCTATTCTATTTAAAACAATTCAGTTTAACGTAGTTAAACTGAATTGTTTTAAATAGAACAAATTATTTACATAAAAATGGATTTGGCGTTAAATAACCTTCAAAGGTTGATATACCATAAAACCCAACAAACCTAACCAAACCAAATATTCCTCTGTGTGTGTGTGTGTGTGTGTGTGTAACTAACATGAATACTATGAAAAAAAAAAGACTAAATAATAAGTGTCCTGTAGATTATAAAATACATGTTGACTAAGTATTTCTACAGAATTTTCAATCATGTATGTTACGAGGAACGTGTCTTCTCCAATGTTGACTGTTTGTTTCTTTTGGTGGTTTGACGAAATTTCTGTGGCTGTTTTCGAGGCTGGAGCAAGTCTAGCCGTAAAGGTGGAAAAGGAAGAAAATAGATGCCGAGAGTATACATTTTCATGGGGTTGACTGCTGGAAGTCAAATGTAAGAGAGAGAGTATGCCGTCTCTGGAAGTCAAAATGGAAAGAGTGGGTTGTGTCTGTAAGTTGCAGTCTAAGAGAGTGTGTTGTCTCTGTGAGTCGAAATGGAAAAAATGCGTTGACCCTGTAAGTGGAAAGATGAAAGAGAATGAGTGTTGGAAGACGAGAGAATATATAGACAATCCTTGTCATGGAGTTGGCTCCAAATGCTCCGGAGAAAATCAAAGTTGGGGACGTAGTTGTGAGCACTAACTATGTGGTTTTCCTGGCCAATAGGTTCCCGAGACTGATTAGTTTACCGACGTTTCGGGAACAAGTGGTATCACGGCCATATTAAAAGATAGGAGTGTAAATCTTATAAGTAATGTGGTGACAACGTATTTTTTGCTTACATTTCTGATATTTTCTTTCCTTCCTCAGTTAATATTTTCTTCCCTTTTATTTATTTTTCAACTTCCTTCTTTCTTTCTTTCTAGAATATGTTTTAAATTAAATTTCCTTTGATAGAGTTGGTAATATTCTCACTTAATATTTTATGTTACAAAATAGACTAACATGAATTTTTACATATTAAGTTTGCTATACAAGGGAAATAATCTATTGCATAAAATTTACTGAATTATTTCCCTTGGAAAAACTTGTCTCCTTTGTACGAATTATTGTTGGTGAGTAAAATCACTGATATATTCGAATTGCTAGGATATCATTATTGAAATAAATTAATTTCTGAATTTGCATACCTCTCTACTGCATAAAAAAAGTGGGTTGGAGGAGTCAGACACCTTATCCGGTGAGAATCACCGGAAGGACTGGGACATTTTTTTTCGGAACACCGGCATAAAAGGGATCATTTTTTTTGGTTTGGTTTGGTTTGTTTTTATGGCATATCAAACATTGTAGGTTATTTAATGCCAAATCCTCTACATACATGAATATCAAATATATATGATTTGTCAATACATTTTGTTGATAACATTTTTAAAAGAATTTGACCTCATTTTCACACAGTTAAATGGTTTCAATTATTGCTATGTAACAGTAACAATTTAACATTTGTCATTTATTTGCACACACACACACACACACACACACACACACACACACACACATATATATATATATACAAGAGATTAATTTGTCGGTAATTTCATTTTTAAATGAGTTAGAACTAATTTTTTGCACCCTCGTATTGCTATTGTTTCTACACAGATGGTTTCAATTATTACTATTTAACACTTAAAATCCTCATCAACTTGTCGTGCCGCCAGTACGGATATCCCTGGCCCTCTCTCGCCATTCCTCTCTATCATTCATTGCTTCTGGCAGCTCCTCACAGAGCCGCTGTATGTAGGTTCGAGCTGGTCGTCCTGCTTTTACTCGGCTATGTGAGTGGGTCCATATAAGAACATCACTTAACTTATGATCTTATTCAATGTTAATCATTTGTTTACACACTGTGAAGTGGTTGCAAGTATCGCTATCTATTTTATTCAACATTACTCATTCATTTGCACACAGTTAATTGGTACAAAGTATTGCTATGTATCCCTAAAAATTCAATTTGTCAGTCATTTGTTTACACAGTTAAATGATGAAACAGTTCTATTTCTAACAATTCAATTTCCCATCAGTCATGTTTTTGCCCTCAGGTTTGATGTCAAACAGTCGCTTTTGACCCATAGATAGGGCCCTATCAGATGCTACCACCCTGGGAAAGATTGGATATGGGGACAATGGCAATGAAGGGGTACTCCGCGTTCCTCAAAGCTCCAGTATTATTGGTGTCTCACCATCAGATTGTATCGTGTCATATACAGGACACTCGTTGCAGAGATGCAGTCTGTATATTCAACAGCTCCAGCCGACTGGGCTTGAACAGTTTTTGTGGGGACAGATAGAGGTTGACATTTCTGATCAATAATTATTCTTTTCTCGAACTCGAAATATAAACTGAATAGCACATCTCTCTGATGACCGCAAAAATCATGTAAAAAGCATTGGCGTCAATATTAAACAATTCTTGCGTCACATTATGCTCTCAGAGGGAGATATAGTGTCTAGGTTCAATCACTGGTCGCGTCATACCAAAGACTTTAAAAATGGTACTAGATACTTTCTTGCTTAACACTCAGTAATATAAGGTAAACCAAACAAAATGAAATAGAATGGTTTCACTTAAAAAAAAAACAAACAAGAAATAGACAATATCCTGGAGGAACTCTTACAAATGTTAACAGACCAGATGATCTTGCAATTACATACGTGCTCAAACCAGGCGCAGTTCGAAAGAGGTAATGGTCTATCCACGAACTCAGATAAATCAGAGTTCATCTGTTTTAATTTGATGGCAAGCCTCTGAATTTGATAGAGCAATTCCTATATCTTGGTAGCAATATCTCTTCTTGTGAAAGCGATGTCAGCATTAAATGCATGTACTGTTATTTACAGGGTAACAACAATTGGGATTTCTGATCCTTTTGATAAAATAATACGGGGATTCTACTAAGTTATAGCCGTTATTCTACTAAGTTATACAATATGGACTCTAACTTATTCTACTAAGTTATAGCCGTTATTCTACTAAGTTATAGCCGTTATTCTACTAAGTTATACAATATGGACTCTAACTTATTCTACTAAGTTATACAATAATGGACTCTAACCAAACGCCTGGGTGAAACGCTAGATAGGAACTACACAAGAATTTTGCGAATGGTTTTAAACAAATCCTGGAAGTAGGACCCTTGAAAATAGCTATTGTGCGGCCATTTATCTGCAATCTCACAAATAATTCAAGTAAGATTGGCAAAACAAGCGAGGGAAGTAAGGTGAAATTCATAATGGTTGGTTGGGTTTTATGGCATATCAACCTTTGTAGGTTATTCAACGCCAAGTCCATTTTTATGTAAATGTAATTTACAAAGCGCTTTGCTTTGATGTGGCACAAGGCCGAATGAATGGGGCGCCCAATGTGACTCGAACTCACTCGTGTAGGTCTGCTAGTCTAGCTTGCTAACCGTTACACCACCAGAGGTAGTTTAGCATAAGCACGCAGTTTAAATGTAAGTACAGTTTAATTGTCAAAAACATCTATATTTCAAGCTATTCGGTTTAGTCAAGTAGTTCTAATTCAGCTAATTCAGTTTAGTATGAGTACAGATTTTGTTTATATGCAGTTAAATGTCAAAACAGTTCTATTTTAAACAAATCAGTTTAGTGTAAGTACAGTTTATTTGTCAAAAACAGTTATATTTCAATTAACTCACTTTAGCATAAGCACCCAGTTTAAATGTAAGTACGGTCTAATTGTCAAAAACATTTCTATTTCAAGTTATTCAGTTTAGTCAGACAATTCAGTTTAGCATAAGTATGCCGTTAGTTCTATTTAACTCATAGATAGGGCCCTATCAGGTGCTAACACGCCGGACCAGAGTGGAGCTGGGAGCGATGGCAATGAAAAGTCCCAGCATCACTGGGACCTCACCATCAGATTTTTTGTGTCATACAGGACACTCATTGGGGGAGGGTCTTACTGCAGTTAGTGTATTCTATAGCCCCAGCCGACTGGTCAAAATTCATCATGGACGTTCTCTTGTAGACCCGTACACATGAACACATTGTGTTGGCTGAAGCGAAAAATTTTACATTGTTCAACTCTGTGTGGATACTGGATATCGTCAATAGAGGACTTACAAACAGTGATTGTTGATTTGGACAGATGGAGAGATGATAATGATAATATGTATCCTCTAACAGCTTTGATTGCGACGAAAATCATCATCATCATCATATCGCGCCGCCAACACGGAACGTCTTCCAGACAATATCTTGTATGGACACAGAGTTGTTATATATAGGTTCGGGCTGTTCAACCAACCTTCGCTCGTCCTTGTGAGGAAGTTCACAGGAGCCTATCGCTTATGAGTTCGTCCTTACTTCTCCAGCAGTGTCCCGCATGTCTATTTTGTCTAACTTGGATAGTTTTCGTGATAGGTGGTTGGTGGCCGTGCAGCTGCTGCTTCGTAGGGCGCTGCCTCTAGGACTTGTTCAATATTGCTTGCAGCATTCTTGTGTAATTGCCGTCAAGCTTTTTCTCCATAGGTTTAGTTAGCGTCCACCTAGTTCATCCACGTAGCAGTATAGACACGACCGCTGCTTTAAAGAATTGTTAAAATCAACCATTTTCTCATCTCTCTTTAATCAAATATTGATCATAGACTTGCCGAACGTTATCACTGATTGGATCTGACACACACACACACACACACACACACACATATATATATATATATATAAAATATAAATATATATATATATATATATATTTAATTCTATGAACTAAATATATATATATCATCATCATCATCATCATGTCGTGCTGGTAGCACGGATATCCCTGACCCTCTCTCGCCACTCTTCCCTATCGTTCATCGCCCTAGCCAGGTCTTCAGGACAACATCCCGTATCCTCACATAGCTGCTGAATGTATGTTCGTGCTGGTCGTCCTGCTTTTGCACGGCCATGTGTGGGGGTCCATAAGAGTACATCTCTTATGAGTTCGTCCCTGCTTCTCCAGCTGTGTCCTGCAAGTCTGGTTCGTCTAACTTGAATAGTTTTCGTGATAGGAGGCAGGTGGCCGTACATATATATATTCATTTATTATAATTATATAATAGTTCTATCCTAGATATTGTGCACTCTCCATATTATATTGCACTTGCTTCGAAACAAACCCACAAAGTGATTTAGTGACAACCAACAGTGTTATAAAATAATATATATATATATATATATATATATAGAGAGAGAGAGAAACAAGCGAATCACTGTTATTAGTCGGTTTTATGATGAATGGTCAAAATGATTTGTTTGAAAATTTTCATCATTGGATAAGAATAGTTAAACCGAATTTTAATTTTTTTTCCATATTTATTTTAAAATCTAACTGCGAGAAACCTTGTTTCCATAATTTTTTCACTATGTTTCGTGATCGCTGAAAAGTTTTCTTTTAAAATTTTATTATTCATGGAAAATAACTCTTAAAAAATTACTACGAGTTATTTCCCTTGAATATTTTTACATTAACCTCTCTATTGTAAGAATCAAAAATATAGCAACAACACCTTTGTACGATCCAATCCCCACTACCATTAAAAAAAAAAAAATCTCTTGTCCATGACTCTAAAATTCATACAGTAATGAAGCCCCATTTTAAAAGATTTTTGGAAATTATGAAATATTGCTTTGTTACTCTTATTTGCAAACCACTCACATCAGGTGCAGTAGTACCATTTAGGGTCCCATCAATAGGCCATATAGATTTCCTTGAAAAAGATTAGGATTAATAAATTGTTGAAATTATATAACAATATTTAAAATATTATTTATTAGATCGGTATATTTAATACTATGTAAATACGGGCAAACAAATGATTATTATTATTATCAAATAGTCGGGTGGAGCTGTAAAATATGCCGACTGCATCTCTTCAAAGGAGTAAGTATCATCAAACGAGTGTCCTTTATATGGCACTAAACTGCCTTTGAGGACGAGGTTTCAGCACTGAAAATCTGGAGTATCTCTTCTTTGATATTACCCCCACCCTGCCTGGTAACTCTGACCTGGAGTGGTAGTACCTCTAAATGTTCCATCTTATGGATCAAACAGAACTATTGAATACTTTACAATATGAGGATCATTAAATTTCCAGACTTTTTTCGCATAGACACTTTAATTGATAGTACACTCATGAAACTCTAGTCCCCTTCGAAGTAATATCCTCCGGCTGCAATGCACTTGTTCCAACAACTTCTGCAAGGCCCCATGGAAGTCCTCTTGTGTGAGCGTGTCAATGACCTTCGTCACAGCCTCTTTCATCTCCTCAATTGTCTCATAACGGCAGCCTCTGAACTTCGGGAATAAGCAAAAGTCACAGGGAACAAGGTCTGGACTATAGGGAGGCTGAGGAACTGTCTTGATGCCCATTTTAGTCAAATAGTCTGTGACAAGGATGGAGTTGTGGACTGGTTCATTGTCCTGCAGGAAATGCCACAGAGCCGATTTAAAGAGTGCTGGCCTCTTCCGACGGAATCTCTTCCTGAACTCCCTTAAAACCTCAACATAGTAACCCTAACCCTAACTCTTTAGTCAATCAACTCTGGTTTTCTGACTTTCTTACTCCTCCCACACCTCCCATCATCCCTCACAGACTCCCTGCCTACCTTGAATCTCTTATGCCACTCAAAAACTGATGCATGATTCATGCAAGATCGTCCAAAAGCAGTCTGAAGCATTCCATACGTATCTGTGGCATTTTTTCCAAGTTTAAAACAGAATCTTTTTTTCATATCATTCTTCTAAGGTGTCCTCACGTCCACATTGCATTTTTGAAGCTCACCAGCTGTGACAATCAGGCTTTAGTAGGGTGTATTCCAATTGCTGCTGTAGTTCATTTGAACCTGAAATCATAAAAATTGGTCATCTCATAAGATATATAGCAATAACATACTGAATTTTGAAGAGTCTACGACAATTTTAAATGCCTCAACAAAAAAAGTCTGGAAACGTATTGAAGGCACCACGTAACCCAAGAAAATTAAAACGCCCTTAAATAAAGAAGAAGAAGAAGAAGAAGAAGAAGAAGAAGAAGAAACTTTCCGTCGGTCTGTTGATGTACGCAAGAAGGTGACACCCAAGGAAGATTTGTAGGGTCCCGACGGCTACATAGATTAACTGGTTCATTGCAATACAACCAGAGGTCGCAGTAGAGACATGACATGAAGAACAAGTTTAATTGCGAGACAAAATGGTGTCTCTGATTTCACCTACGCGGAACTGGTGAAACATGAAATAAGGAAATTGTTTTCCGACGTAAATAAAACAAAAGTTACGCTTTTCCAGTCTACTTCTGCGAATCCTGTTGTACGCACATTACTTCGAGTGCCCCAAACCAAATAACAATTTAACTTCCCTCTTAATACAAATCGACTCTTCTGTCTTTCTCTCTCTGTCTATTTCATTTGACTTTTTACACGAAAGACGCTCACAGAGTATCATCATCATCCTCCTCCTCCTCATCATCATCAGCAGCAGCAACAACAACAATTTCTAAATTTTTTGTCGTCTTTTTCTATCGCACAAATGTAATAATCACGCTCGATCCCCTTACGAGACAAATATATTTTCAACGCATAAATTCACACAGATATCCATATTTTTCAACCCCTCCGCTCGGACAGGATCAATTTTTAAGCGGAGTTTAACAGGTTTGAATTCAGAGTTTTCCTTCTGCTAGACTAATTGCCTCACCAAGGCTGAAGAATTCAGTCTGTCCTAGTCTGTCATAGCTGGAGGGAGAATAATTGGATTCCCAAGGGTATTAGTGCTATATGAAATGCAATTAGCTTGGTCCAGGAGTTGAACTCGTGTCACCGTGTCCATTTCCTATGACAATAACCATTACACCACGTGTACCTCCACTGTCTAACCCCTCCGCTCGGGCAGGATATGACACAAGGTCAATTTTTAAGCGGAGTTCACAGCGAAATTTAGGCGAAATTCACACAGATATCTTCCTATATTTATATTACAGATCTTTCTATTTCTTCTCTTCCCCCTTCTCTCTCTCTCTCTCTCTCTCTCTCTCTAACGTATATGTAAAGAGATATACATAAAAATTCCTTTACTCAAGCTGAAAACGAGGATAGTTCTGGGATAAGATGTCCAACTAGCATAAAGTCAGCTTGGTTTCGATCCCAGCTTGAAGCATCTCGCGAGTCTTGCCATGTATTTGTCGCTGCCTCCCACCAGACACGACTTGACACAAGGTCAAAAGCCCGAAGGCCGATTAAAGTGGGGATAAAGGGGAGGGGAAGGTCGGGAACGAGCCGAGGCTCGAACCCTGCTTGTCTGTGCTGCTCATCGGCTCACTTAGTGCAATGTGAGCCTGATGAGGCAAGCAGTTTCACGAACCCAAATGTGGGTCCGGGCACGTATGCCAGTTAACGGCTTAAACTAGACGCTTGGTCTAGTGCCGTGCATGGGGGACAAAGGAGACAAAAATGCAGCTCGCCCACCCGAAGGTAGCCTAGTCGAAACTAGGTGCCTAATTAAAGGCCCCAAGTCTGCCATTGTTCCTTTTCCAGGGCCACGCTCCGGACCGAAGTCCAGAACAGGCCCCGGGGCGTTCGCCGCTAAGAGCGAGTCTTGCCACACTGTCTGTGGATGACAATGTATATGTTCCCCATCCACCGCTGGGTTGAGCCCATTCGTGAGGAAATTTGCCAGCTATCACATGCGCTGAAATGCAATAGCTATTCTCAAGAATTGAGCATTCCAGGTAGCTGATAACGTGTATGTAAAAATGAATACGTAAAAAATTCCTTCACTTACAATGAGACTGATGATGTGTCTAGGGTAAAATATCCGACTGACGTAAAGTGTCGCAGGTCTAGCCACATTGACAAGTTGTGATACAACGAAACATTCTGTCTGTGGATGAAAAAATATGTATAACACAGGCGTGACAAACACATATATATTACACCCTTTATGGAGGCACAGATGGTAAAATGGTTTTCCTCGTAGAAACGAGTTAACATTTTGGAATTGGCACTTTCCATTTCACATTGTACTTAGTAAAGATATGAATCCAATTATTCGCTTTCCAGTTATAGGAAAATAGAAATCATCATCATCATCATCATCCTCATGTCGCGCCGCCAGTGTGGATCTCCCTGACCCTCTCCCGCCACCCTTCTCTATCTCCATCGCTCCCGGTAGGTCTTCAAGGCTACATCCTATATATATATATATACATATATGCACCTTAATGATTCTAGCTCCATCGCCTTACATTTTAAAACCCAATCTATTCCTAAATCTACATTTTGAGGGATGTCCTCGTGGCATAATGGTTAATGCGACGAACAGCGGAATTGTAGTAAACGAGTTCGAACTCAAGTCGCGTTATTACATTCACTTTCGGACAAATATCCGCGGGAAACGTAAAAACCCCCTTATCCTCCCAGCTATGGGTTAAATAATACAACCACTGTTCTTCTAGAAGAATGGCTTTAGGCATAAATAAACTACAATGGTTGATATGCGATTAAACAAAGAAACCGAACCAAACCAAATTTCGAAAAATTCTCGTTAAAAACACCGCTATAACAGCATACGAAATTAATAAAGTACGACTACGAATCCTAGAAGCCCTTCATATAAAAACAAGCAAAAACTAGAATTAATTTTTGAGAACAGTGATAATGTTCTAAAATACCTTTTGTCTTTTTTTAATATTCTTTTTTCTGTTTTTAGCGTTTTAAATTCGTTCGACGTCATCGGCATCGAAGTTGTATCCAACTCTACGTTTACGTAATTTTGTAATGTTATTAAAAATCTAAAATCTTAAAAAACGAAAACCCCCAAAAACACTCTTTACACATGTAAACATATCCTGAAAGGTTCGAAAGCGATCGGGACAATTTTGGTAAATACTTCTCCCAACTCCAACCTAAAGACAAAACACTTGTCAAGAAACTTGAGAGGATATTTAAAAAATTATATAGACAAAATGTATTTCTATTATTTAATCAAACATGCTTAAATGAAAGAGTGCTGCCCAACCCCACACAATTCAGAACCTTTCCCGGGAAAGGAAACAAAATATACCTCTGAATTCGAAATGGGTTTTTGTAGGGAGAATATTTGGTTTGTTGTATTTTATTGTATATCGGCCCTCGTCGGTTATTTAATGCCAAATCCTACATATATACATATATATATATATATATATATATATATATATATATATATATATATATATATAAAGTTGTTGGCGAACGTATATATATATATATATATATATAATGCTCCCCTACCCTTGTAGGGTTGAGCTCTCTAGCAAGGGAAGTAAATGTATTGCCATTAGCGTAATGCAAGGCTCTTCATATGAATCGAGCTCACGGTAGCCGTTAAACGGATATATATAAACAATTGTGATACGTAACCGTTTAAATTTCCTTCGCTCACGCTAGTTTCCTTGTGGCTGAGTGGTAGAATCTTTGATTGGCGTTTGAGTCAAACCGGTTTCGATCCCAGCTTCGGGAATCTAGCCTGTCTAGCCACACTGAAGAGTTCTGATAGAACGAAACAAGTCTGTCTATGGATGACAATATATATATTTATAGGCGTTGGTTCTCTAAGCTTCTAGGGAGACAATTATCTGGAGGTTGCAGGTTCAATCCTCACAACAGGCGAGTAATAATACAGGAATACTTAACACTTGTACCCGGTTATGGTTAACGGAATCAGGACAGGTGACCCCCGTGGTTTCAATAAAGGACGTAGTTCGAAGTTCTGTGAAGGTTCCCGAGTTCGACAAACACCTGAAGAATGCCGGAGGACATTGGCCAAAACGTTGTGGAAATAACAATAAAGATGAAGACAATAGTCCGAAAACCCTTAATGATAAAAATCAAGAAGCTTCGTCTCAGAAATTGAGAAAGCTAACATATATATATATATTTGTTAAAAATGACATAGTATATCTAAAGAGATAATGCTAACAACCGACCGAAAACGTTAAAAAAACACGATGTACTTATATCTGAGGCCGTTTGAAAAGAAACTTACAAAATAAATGGGTTATTTTTTTTAATCTTTCGAGGAAAGCTTTCCTATTCGTCCGGCGATAAAAACTAAAATGAAACTGGTGTGTTGTCATCAACAGGAAATAAGTCCGACTTGAGTTACTGTTATATGTTTGCTTCTGTTAACGTTTAGATTTAAAAAAAAAGTGGCATCTGTTTTGTGGATATGAATCTATTTTTGTCTGATTTATATTTCAAAAGATGTTTCATCTCACTTTGACGTCTAGGTCACCCGGAGATGTTTGTAGCTAAACTTCCACACACACATACACACACACACACACACACACACATATATATATATATATATATATATATACAGTGCAGAAGCAAAATTATGAATATTCTAGTATGATGATAAACGACTTTATTATAAAACAAGATTAATTTTCATTAAAAGAATAAAAAACAAAATAAGAATAGACTAAAAACAGTAAATTTACTCAATATGGCCGACATTTTTTTTCAATGATAGTATCAACACCCTTTCAAAAAAGATTCTTTAGATATTTTATTCCATTCTTTCACAATAGCAGTCTTAAGCGAACTAATATTTGGATTAATAGCTGCATTTATTTTTGTTTTCTAAAACGTCTCAAATTGCGCAAATCAAGGACTTAATAGAAGCCATAAAGACACTCGAATTATTTGGGAATTTTTTTTGGCTTAGTTTCGACAATAAGCAAATCATAGATTCAATAAATAAGGGTAATTTTTGAGTTTGGTTTGGTTTTATGGCATATCAACCATTTTAGGTTATTTGATGCCAAATCCATTTTTTAAACACATAAACAATTTTATTTCTAACAATTCAATGTAGCATAAGTACAAAGTTCTGTTCTATTTGACCCATAGATGGGACCCTATCAGGTGCTATCATTCTCTGCCAGAGTGGATATGGGAGCGATGACAATAAAGGTGTACTCCGTATTCTCCAAAGCTCAAGTATTGCCGGAGCCTCACCATCAGATTATTAAGTATCATATTGAGGACTCTTGTTGGAGAAGTCTTACCCCTCTGCAGAGATGCAGTCGGTGTATTCTATACCCCCAGTCGATTTTGTCGGGCATGAACAGAGGTCTGTCATCAAATATTTTGTGGCTGAGAAGAGCAAATTATGTGAAATTTACAGTAAAAAACTCGGGTTATGTGCAGAAAACCATGTTTTAGTCGAAAGATGTTTATAAATAGGTGAAACATGGATTTATCACAAAGAGCCTGAGTCGAAAAGACACTCGATGGAGTGGAAACACACGGACTCTCCGGCAATGAAAACGTTCCTGGAGCATCGATCAGAGGATCAATCTGACAGTGTTGTGGAACATGGAAGGATCCATCACGATTGATCCCTTGAAAAAGGGGCACTTCTAAATAGCGTTTCCTTTTGTTGACTCTTTTGGCAAAATTTACCTAGTTTATAGATAATCTTTCGTATATATATATATATATATATATGCGCACGCACATATACAAACACATACACATTCATAGATACATACAAACATTCACACACATATATATGATATAGTTCTTTAGATTTGTGATAGATAGCGAGAAACTGACCGTCACCACATGCCATTGACTGTGATAACTCTATTCAGACAACTTTCTTTCTTTCTTTCTTTCTTTCTTTCTTTCTTTCTAAAATTCTTTTTTCTTTCTTTCTTTTTGATCTATCTATCTATCTATCTCTTAGTTCGATATTATCATAATATTAGCTTTGTTTACAAATCCACTTGGCTTCAAAATTTATAAGATGAACACTTGCCCTATAAAACATTATCCTGTGCCAGACAAACCCATGCAAAGATCTTATTTATTCATACACTTTTCAAAAGTTTCACTCAATTTTTCTTTTATTTTTCCTTGAAAATTCCAACAACAGTTTTTTCTATTTCCAACTTAAGAAAGCCTTTCTTCAATCAACTTCAAACTTCTCTGAACACGCCTCAATTAGAAGCAATCATTTCTCTTTTCATTTTTATTGTCGTTGCTATTTGGCTTTTTCACCCCAGAAAAAAAAAACACTTTTTTTTCTTTCTCTTTTATTGAAAGCTTAATTACTTGTGTTTCGATTTCATTATCGTTCGTCGCTAACTTTTCCAGATATTAGTCGTGGAAAAGACATTGTTACTCGACAATATGTCTCTTAGACATGGGCGCCGTTTTACTAGATTAATAAAACACTTGTAGTTGGAAAATCCAAAAATATTTTCCATCCTTTAACAACCAATATATTGTAGCTAACATTTCCAGTGTTTTAAAAACATTTTGAAGAAAAAGTGACTCTTTGGTCGTTTTATAAGTAGCTCAATGAGTAACATACCCATAACATACGGATATGTGAGATAAACACAGGGAATCTAAAAACACGAAACTTTACGAAATTGGTTCAGGTACGAAAATTTTATTCACCTTTTTAAGTTTAAAGTTTTTTCGACATGAGGAGAGGGAGACACAATCTTTCTATGCTTACTGCTTTTACATCGTCAGCTCTCAACCCAACCAACGCGCAGCGCCCGTAGCGCACAAAGTCGTCTGGCCTCGCCCAGCTCTGAAAGTCAACCTTCTTCTTCCGAGGTGGGAACTCAACTAACTGCTTTTTCTCAAATCTCAGCCCACGCTTCCGGTGCGTGACGTCACCCAAATACCCTGGTCTCAATTCCTATCTGGGATTTTTATTTTGACATCTCTGAAGGATACATCCTCTCCGCGCGCGCGTGAACACATAATGTTGCACCTAACTAACCCATGCGCTAAGCGAAAGGTTCTCAGCCTAACTAAACCGAAAGGCAAGATATATAAAACGAAATCCCTCAGCCATTATATTTCAAAAGTAAGGCATTTTACTATTGGTTCTCCGTCGGCCAAATAAGTTTTAATGAATGGAAACGTTGCCTATAAGAATCAGGATTGGGTTAGGGTTATTATACAAAATATTGCAATCAAAAGTGAGTAATTAATTGCCTTTTATGACTCACGATTACAAATCAAAAAATCAAATTGTTTTCTTTTTGATCAGTTTCTTTGTTATCACTTAGAACATCTAAAATTAATTCTTGTTTATCTATCACAGTAAGATCCCAACTACGGGAATCTAGTATGTCTAGCCACACTGATGAGTTCTAATAGAACGAAACAGATCTCTCTGTGGATGACAATATATATATATATATATATATGAAGAATAAATAAAAGATTGTAATCCGACAATATGTAGAAAAAACTGATAACAACGATCCAAGTGGAAGGAATGATTTATTAACGGGTCGACACTACAGCGTTTCGGTTCTGCTAAACCATCATCAGGACCATGAGGGGGGATGGATGTTTACAAATGTGATATACAAAAACCTAGGGGAAAATATGTATAGTAAGAAAAAGTTGGCCGTTTAATATATATATATATATATATATATACTAGTACAAATATATATATATATATATATATATATATATATATATATATATATATATATATATATATATACCGGACATCGGCCTAGCGGTTAGAGTGTTCGCCAATGGCCCGGGAGACCTGGGTTCAATCCCAGGTTGAGTCATACCAAAGACTCAAAAATTGGTACTTGATGCCTCCATGCTTAACACTCAGCATTATAAGGTGCGGATCAAGGGTAAAGTAGAGCCATCCAGGGAAGGAGTAGCGCCCTCCCCTACATCTTGGTGTAGTAGCTATCGAAAAGGGAGCCTTCGGGTTACCCTCGACTATGGTCGCCAACTTTACTACTTACTTATATATATACGGTTGTTAATTTATTTCAGTTAATTATCGTTTATCTAGCTCAGTCAGTTCATATCTATCTATCTATCTATCTATCTATCAGATCTATCTATCTATCTATCTATTTATCTATCTCCATGTCAACGATGCTTTAGAAAGCGCTGACTTTCCCTTGCACCGGATTAAAAGGAGGTATCTTTGGTCTAAGACTACATTGTATACAGTAGTGAGACTCTATTTCTGTATATATATATATATATATATATATATACGGTTGTTAATTTATTTCAGTGAATTATCGTTTATCCATATTTACCAACCCCTCCGCCCAGGATATGACACAAGGACAATTTTTAAGCGGAGTTAAACAGAGTTTTCCTTCTCCTAGACTGGTTGCCTCACCAAAGCAGAAGAACCCAATTTGTCCTACTATTTACCCATAGCTGGAGGGAGAATAATTGGATTCACACCTTTCCCAAGGGTATTAGTGCAATGTGAAATGCAATCAGCCTCGTCCAGGATTTGAACTCGTGTCACCGTGTCCATTTCCTACGACGATAACTATTACACCATGGGCACCTCCACCTTAATTATCGTTTATCAAGACCATTCAGTTCATATCTATCTATCTATCTATCTATCACCATGTCAACGATGCTTTAGAAAACTCTGGTTGTTTCCCTTGCACCGGATTAAAAGGAGGTGTCTTTGGTCTAAGACTACACTGTATACAGTAGTGAGACTCTATTTCTGGATCCCAAAGGAATGTGAAGCCACCCATGGCTATTACTTCCAGATCCACAGTAAACCAGAATGCTTATAACAGTTAGAATCCAACTATGAACCAAAAAAAAAGATGTTTGAAAATTAATTTTATCCTAACGGAATATTATTTGATGGGAATACTTGAAACTATATAAGTAGAGTAGAGTTGGCAACCTTAGTCTAAGGTGACCCAAAGGCTCTATTTTCAATAGCTAGTACACCCGAGGTGTTGGGAAGGTCGCTACTCCATTCCCTGGATTGGTTCCCTTTACCCTTGATCCTTACCATATAATGCTGAGTGCTAAGCAGGTACCACTTTTTGAGTCTTTGGCATAACTCCACCTGGGATTGAACCCCGGTTGTGAGAAAATTTCTTGTATTAGGAATTTTCACTTAAAACCATGTAAAAATAATTGATTATTATCATTCAATATGAATAGTCATAGGAAAATATATCGTTTCTTTTAAAAGATATAAACTAAATATAAAATAGAAAAATGTGAATTATTATTGTTACCAATTGTTAATGAAGCTAAAATCATTTGTAAGTAAGTAAACTAAAGTTGGTGACCGAAGTCAAGGGCGACCAGAAGGCTCCCTTTTCAATAGCTACTACACCGAGGTGTAGGTGAGGGCGCTACTCCTTTCTCTGGATTTTCCACTTTACAGTCGATACGTACTTTATATTGCTGAGTGTTAAGCAAGGAGGTATCAAGTACCGTTTTTAAAGTCTTTTGTATGACACAACCTGGGATTGAACCCCGGTCTCCCGGACCATTGGCGAATACTTATAATCATTCGTAAGTTATTAAGTAAGAATAATTTAAATCATATAGATGTGATGAGATTATTTCTATTATGGCTTGTTAATTGGGACTATCATAAGTTGCTAGCGACCTTAGTTGAGGGTGACCCGAAGACTCCCTTTTTAATAGCTACTGCACCGAAGTGTAGTGGAGGGTTCTACTCCATTCTTCACTTGACACTTTATAATCATATTTACCAACCCCTCCGCTCCGGCAGGATATGACACAAAGTCAATTTTTAAGCGGAGCTAAACAGAGTTTTCCTTCTCCTAGACTAGTTTCCTCACCAAGACTGAAGAACCTAGTCTGCCCTACTATTTACCCATAACTGGAGGGAGAATAATTGGATTCATACCTTTCCACAGGGTATTAGTGCTATGTAAAATGCAATCAGTCTCGTACAGGATTTGAACTCGTATCACCGTGTCCATTTCCTACGACGATAACCATTACACCACGGGCAACTCCTACTTGACACTTTATAATTGCATAGAAAAAATGATTTCGGCGTTAAATAATCCAACATTCATTGACATGTTTTAAAAATCCAACCAACCATCCAACCCATTAATGTTTGTATGTGTGTATTTACATAACCCCTCCACACAAATTGGATGCGATGCAAGGTCAATTTTTTAGTGAAGTTCAACGGGTTCGAATTCAGAGTTTTCCTTCTTCTAGACCGGTTGCCATACCAAAACTGAAAAGCACCGTCTGCCCTACCATTTATCATTAGCTGGTCGGAAAATAATTGGACTTATAATCTTACCGATGATATTAGAGTTCTGTGAAATGAAAATAGCCTCTGCCAGGTTTCGTACTCGGGTGACCGTGTCTACTTCCGACGACGATAACCATTTTGCTAAAAGCACCTAATATATATATATATATATATATATATATATATATATATATATATATATTTGTATGCGTTTATCTATATATATGTATATATATGTATATATATATGTGTGTATATATATATATATATGTACATATCAAATATATACATCAAATATATATATATATGTATATATATATAATATATAAACATATTATTTGCTTATATATATGTATATGTGCATATATATATATGTGTATATATATATGTATATATAATATGTATATATATGTATATATATATGTATGTATTTATATATATATATATATGTGTATATATATATTTATGAATTTATATATATATATATAAACACCTAATATATATATATATATATATATATATAATATATATATATATATATTAGCTGAGGAGTGGAAGCTTTGAGCAAGTAATCACGATCATTGAAGGGAGCTGGTTTATCTGGATGAAATTGCTTTTGAATAATCCCGAATTGGAAATGAAGAACTCAAAAGAAATGCCTTGAAGGATGACTGCCGAGAACTAAGTTGAAATATTTGTGGAAGGATCTGCCTAAACAGAGCTGGAATGTAAAACCATTCACGTACTCATGAAAGAGGAACACAGATGGATTATTAACTTAGGACCGATTGCAACAGAACCTGCCATACATGTGGGAAAGAATACAAATCAGCGGGATGGCTAAAAGGTGATATTAAGATACATAGAAATTGTGAAACTGCGTTTTCCTATTTAAGATTAAATCTCTTGTGTGAGAAATTTGTGTTAGAGATTTTTAAGGTTTTACAGGCTAAAAAAAGCCACATCCCTTTAAGATGACGTTAATTATTCTTTTTAGAAAATGATACAATTTAATGGATATATTCAAAACCCGGGTGGAAGCCATTATCTATCTATCTATCTGTCTGTTTAGGAGATAAAAATGATATGGAAAATGACTTGTTAATATTTGAATAAAGTTATTCTGACAAGTTACTGTAGAACTGCGGTCGCAAACTCAAGGTCTCTAAAAGGACATTAGGTAATGAAAGATAGAGAGAGAGAGAGAGAGAGAGAGAGAGAGGGAAGGAGAGAGGGTTATAGCGGGCCAAAAGTGAGATGAAGAAGTTAGTATGATTTTTACTAGTTATAAATACTAATTTGCTACAGGCTGCTATTCATTTTTTTTCCTCAAAATGAAGGCGTATCTAATCCTATTTACCCAATCCCTCCGCTCGAGCAGGATATGACACAAGGTCAATTTTTCAGCGGAGTTTGACAGGTTTGAATTCAGAGTTTTCCTTCTCCTAGAGTAGTTGCCTCACCAAGCCGAAGAACACAGTCTGCCCTACTATTTACCCATAGCTGGAGGGAGAATAATTGGATTCATACCTTTCCCAAGGTTATTAGTGCTATGTGAAATGCAATTGTTTTCGTCCAGGATTCGAACTCGAGTTGCCGTGTCCATTTTCTGGGACGATAACCATTACACCACGGCCACCTCCTCTTGAAGGCGTATCTAATAGCAAGTAGGATGTGTGAATTAATACAGAAAATAGGGGAACACATTATTCATTTCAAATCTTCGTCAATTTGATTTTTACTTGTGGCAAATTATCTTTCCTCCATTTTCCCTTTTGATAAACTTCTTTTTTTTTCTATTGCATTTCATGGGTAAATTGTTATAAATTTTACGATAGATATTAACGCAGAAAACAAAAGTTTTATCAGATTTAAAGAGGTAGCCGATAAGATTTCTTTTTATTTAAGAATCTGCAATCATACAATTTCTCTGATTTTCTGTTTATGTGCGTTGTGTGTCATTTCAGGTATACTTTCCGTAAGCCAATATGAGCAGATCAATTTATTTCTATTTATCTTATGAAACAAATTTCCTCATGTTCTGATGTGAGTGTTAACCGTCTTTCATCTCAAATAAACCCGAATAAAACAAAAATACTTACGATGAATCCGACTCTTCTCTCTCCAGCTTGGCGAAAATAGTATGGCAGACCGTACTCTTTGAGCTTTGTATGACAACCAGAGTAGGAAAAGGAAAGGTTTGTAATCAAACGTGTTAAAATCCTGTAAAAATTGACCTTGATCATTCGGAGGGGTCGGTATATATACGTGGTATATTCAATAAGTTTCCAGACATTTTTTTGTACGGGGATTTAAAATTGTCGCAGACTCTTAAAAATTCAGTATGTTATTGCTATACATCTTTTGTGATGACTGACAAATTTTTATGATTTCAGCTTCAAATGAACAGCTACAGCAGCGATATGAATACACCCTACTAAAGCCTGATTGTCACAGCTGGCGAATTTCAAAAATGCAATCTGGACATGAGGACACTTTAGAAGAACGATATGCAATAAAATTGTGTTTTAAACTTGGAAAAAATGCCGTATGGAAACGTATGGATTGCTTTTGGAGCATCTTGCATGAATCAAGCATCAGTTTTTGAGTGGCATAAGAGATTCAAGGAAGGCACGGAGTCTGTGAGGGATGATGAGCGGTGTGGCAGGAGTAAGGAAGTCAATACACAAGAGTTGATTGGCCAAAGAGTTAGGGTTAGGGTTACTATGTTGAGGTTTTAAGGGAGACCAGGAAGAGATTCCGTCGGAAGAAGTCAGCACTCTTCAAATCGGGTCAGTGGTATTTCCAGCAGGACAATGCACCAGTCCACAACTCTATCCTTGTCACAGACTATTTGACCAAGATGGGCATCAAGACAGTTCGTCAACCTCTCTCTAGTCCAAACCTTGCTCCCTGGGACTTTTGGTTATTCCCTAAGCTCAGAGGCTGTCGTTATGAGACAATTGAGGAGATGAAAGAGGCTGTGACGAAGGTCATTGATACGCTCACAAAAGGGGACTTCCAAGGGGCCTTACAGAAGTTGTTGGAACGGTATAGCATGTGTATTGCAGCCGGAGGATATTACTTCGAAGGGGACTAGAGTTTCATGTGTGTACTATCAATAAAAGTGCCCACACGAAAAAAGTCTGGAAACTTATTTAATCATCCTTGTATTTACCAACCCCTCCACCCAGGCAGAATGTGACACAATGTTATTTTTTTTGCGGGGTTTAATAAGTTTGGATTCAGAGTTTTCCTTCTGCTAGACTGGCTGCCTTATCAAGGCTGAAGAACCCAGTCTGTCCTGCTATTTACCCGCAGCTGGAGGGAGAATAAGAGGATTCATACCTTTCCCAAGTGTATTAATGCTTTGTGAAATGCTATCAGCTGCGTCCAGGATTTGAACTCGTGTAGCCATGTCCATTTCCTTCGACGATAACCATGACACCACAGGCACCTCCTGAAGAGTCGGCATATAATCGTAGAAATTAGGACATTTAGTTTGGTTTCTTTATTTAATGGCATGTAAACTATCGTGGGTTATTTAGTGCCAAAGCCATCCCTGTATACGTAGAGTAGTGGAACTATTTATCCCATCACTGGTGATTCATACCTTTCCGAATATATTTATTTGATAGGGAATATAATAGCGTGACTGGAGATCGATCTCGCTTTCTATAATGTCGGGGTCCATCTTATTAGCTGCTACGTCACGTGGACTCCGCTTCTCATGTTTGCTTTATCTATATGAAATGCGAACAATTAAATGTCGGCTGTGAGGGTTGTAGTGACCTATCTTGACTGAAAATATCCCTTTCATTTTCTTTCTTGTTCAATTTAGTTTTCACACGAAAAAGATTAAATTCGTTTGCAGTCCACATTTCTTACAGATTTTTTATTTGGTACCTTAACGATTTTCTTTTACTTGATAACAATCATTTTGTGCTATCACCAATGTGCTATCACCATGTTTGGATATCCACATTCTTTATCGTGCAGAGGCGTTGTATCCAGTTGATGAGACACATTCGGCCGGCCGTAATGCGATGGGCGGTTCAAGTCGGGTGTGTCTTGTCACTGGATGTATCTCTGGTTTCAGGGGGCCGTCCCCCCCAGGCTTTAACCCTCTTCGGAGGGGTTGGGTTTATCGCCCGGCTCCTGAGGCGCCCTTTTTAAGGGGAATGCTGACGGGGTCCGAGGCATTTTTGGAAATGCAGGGTGCGTGTGAGCTACGGCCCTGTGCCTGGACCCACCCTAAAAAAAGCCTTGTGCTATACTCGTCCGGTTGGTGGGACGGAGGACAAATACCATCGCGCAGTCGGCTGGGGCTATAGGATATACGGACTGCATCACAGCAGAGGGGTAAGACTCCCCCAACGAGTTTCCTGATATCACACTAAACAGTTTGTTAATGAGGCTTCAGTAATGATGAAGCTTTGGGGAACGCGGAGCACTCCTTCATTGCCATTGCTCCCAGGTCCAATCAAACCCGGTGAGGTAGGGTCCTATTTCTGGGTCAAATAGAAATGTGACATTTTAAACTGTGTACTTAGTAGTTTAGGATAAAATGTTCTTTCATTTAAATGTGTTTAAACAAAAAACTGTGTACTTAGGCTAAACAGAATTGTTTGAAATAGAACTGTTGACATTTAAACTGTTCTTATGCTAGATTGAATTATTTGAAATAGACTGTTTTGCATTTGACTGAGGGTAAACAAAAATATTGTATCCAAGCAAATGACTAACTGTGTGTAAAGAGAAATCGTGTACTTATGCTAAACTGAGTAGTTTGAAATAGAACTGTTTTTACATTGAACTGCTTGTTCGTGTTAGATAAAAATAAGCGAAACCATTTAACTGTGTGAAAAAAACAAACGAGCTCAGGCCCGTTTAAAAAATATTAATCATGTATTCAATATATACGTATAAAAAGGATTTACCATTAAATAACCTACAATTGTTGATATGCCATAAACCAAACCATAACACTCTTCTTCATGTATATTGCAATCTACACATACGTTATTGCATATGCTTATCAACGAGGTGCTGTACAATTTTTTGTGGAAGAAAACAGGTAGTGATTATTTAAAGAAACTCATATACGATGTTTATTCAAAATTCTTTCGAAATCGATGCTCTATTTACCAAGATCATAATTAACAAGGAACAAAACATTAATTTACTTCAAAATAGTTCTCTGAGCATTCAGTAGACTTATTTCAGCTTCTTTTTCGTTGGTCGAAGAATCTCTGTGACTTCTGTTTTGAAATGGTGGGAACGTACGCTGTGATATTTTTTTAAATGTCCTCCACGTGTTCAGATCTTACATCCTATTTATAAATCAAGTAGATCTGTTTAAAGATTATTTGAATTTGTATCGTGTGCACAGATGAAAAACTTATTTAATAAAGTGTTCATGCGTAGACAGTCGTAATTAGATAACTTTCTATTCTATACACACCGCGTGACTTAAAATTGTAAATTCAAAAAACCTTATGCTCCAATTTGAATACTTTTTGATCATCTTCATATAAACACACACACACACACACACACACACACACACACATGCAAACATACACACATACATAGGGTGGGGTAGTGTAAGTTCACGAGGTGTAGTGGCTAACGTGCAAGACCGTATCATTGTATTAAGTGTGTTCGAACACAAGTTGTATTGAGCCCCACGGCACGACACGACGATGACGACAATTGTACGAAGATCATTAAAATAGGTTTCCAGACTTTTTTCGTATGGGCACTTTTATTGATAGTAAACACAATAAACTCTAGTCCCCTTCGAAGTAATCTCCTCCGGCTGCAATGTACTTGTTCTACCGTTCCAACAACTTCTGCCAGGCCCCATGGAACTCCTCCTGTGTGAGCGTGTCAATGACCTTCGTCACAGGCTCTTTCATCTCCTCAATTGTATCCTAACGACAGCCTCTGATCTTCGGGAATAAGCAAAAGTCACAGGGAGCAAGGTCTGGTCTATAGGGAGGCTGAGTAACTGTCTTGATGCCTATCTTGGTCAAATAGTCTGTGACAAGGATAGAGTTGTGCATTGTCATGGTAGAAAAGCCACTGACCCGATTTGAAGAGTGCCGGCCTCTTCCGACAGAATCTCTTCCTGATCTCCCTTAAAACCTCAACATAGTAACCCTAACCCTAACCCTTTGGCCAATCAACTCTGGTGTTCTAACTTCTTTACTCCTCCTACACTTCTCATCATCCCTCATAGACTCCCTGCCTTCCTTGAATCTCTTATACCACTCAAAAACTGATGCTCGATTCATGCAAGATGCTCGAAAAGCAGTCTGAAGCATTCCATACGTTTCTGTGGCATTTTTTCCAAGTTTAAAAAGGAATATTATTGCATATCGTTCTTTTAAAGTGTCCTCACGTCCAGGTTGCATTTTTGAAGCTCACCAGCTGTGACAATCAGGCTTTAGTAGGGTGTATTCCAATTGCTGCTGTAGTAGTTCACTTGAAGCTGAAATCCTAAAAATTGGTCAGTCATCTAATCAAATGTATACCAATAACATATTGAATTTTCAAGAATCTACATCAATTTTAAATTCCTGTATAAAAATTCTGGAAACCACGTACTTCTATGAGGATAGCTTTGGCATTAAATAATCCACCAATGTTGATATGCCATAAAACAAAGAAACAAGACACTCAAATACACACACACATATACAAAACGTATAAAAAAGGAAGTTAATACATATACGTTAAATTTCCAAATGCAAAACTCTTCAAACGAATTGAGCACTGAGATCTGCGATAGCAAAAGATGTGAACAAAAGAAGGTTAAATTCCTAACCGTGCTTTGGGTTTGCAGATGGCTGTGGGGTTATTCTATCAGGCTGACGTAAAGTTAGCCGAGTTTCGATTCCAGCGAGAAGTGTCTCGCGTGTCCAACCACACTGATGAGTTGTAATACAACGAATCAGTCAGTCTGATTATATATATATATATATATATATATATATATATACTAACAAGTAAAATGTGTTAAATTACGCGATGTAGATACTGCTTTTCGAAAAAGAAATAACAAAAGAGGACATAGTTTATGTCTAGTTGCTGTGTACAAATTTGTTTTTCATTTATATTCAAAATCTGATATCTTTGTATATGTTTTTGTAAATCCTTATCTTTAAAGAGGTCCTAAGGATGTAGCAGTTATGGAAGTGGGCACAGCTACCTGAGATCAAAACATGAACGAGGCTGTTGGCATTTTTCCTACTGTTACAACCCTTTGGAAAATCCAACTATTTATCCTCCAGCTATAGGTAGATTGAAGGTTAGATTAAGCTCTTTAACCATTCTAGGAGAAGGGAAACTTTAAATTGATATCAGCCGTAGAGTGACAATACACCGCAGCCCGGTCCCCACCATCTCAACCTCCTAAACCACTCAAGGCTATCAGATCATCTAGTGGTTTCCCTCATCTCCGGCCAGGTGTATTTCTCATTTCCTTACTGATACACAAAACACAACATACACAATCGAGAGGGTGGAAGAAAAGAGAACAAACGCGGACTTGGGTTAGCTCCAAGCGCAAGAAGGAAGACGTTTGTGACACTTTCCTAGCATTCTGTGCATCTGTGGGCTAGCGCGAGCGTGTATTCGAGTGAAATTCCCACAAAGTCACTAAGAATGCTAACTCATCCTCTCACATTGGCCAACCCAGCATCTGGGCCAACACATTCTACCAGTCGGCTTCACCCGACTTCTGTTGGCTGCTCTCTCCTGTCGACTGCCTTGTTCTCTGCCTCCCTCTGTCGACTGCCTTGTTTTGTCATAAGCTCTGATTTCTTTTGTTCTGCTCAGAGACCTTCCTCCCTTTGTCATCTTCCAGTCTCTTGGGGGATCTTTCTATTTCTTGTTTCACATCAGTTCCCGTTAACCTAATGCAAATAGAACTAAACTGTGTACTTATGCAAAGCTGAATTATTTGAAATAGAACTGTTTATATGTATAAAAATCGATTTGGCATTAAATAACCTATAATAGTTGATATGGCATAAAACCAAACCAAACCAAATCCACAATTCTCAGAGATCCAGAACTTGAACCTTACTATCGGGTGCAGTTTAATAATAACATAAATAGGACACGCCTTTTTTTGTGGGGGTGTCTTATTCCTCAGCAGGTTATACAAAGTAGTATTCTATTCTTAGCTCTGCTGAAAAGGTGAAGAGAGAGAGAGAGGGGGGGAGAGAGAGAGAGTATGGAAAAACAATGGGAAATCGATATATATATATATATATATAGAGAGAGAGAGATTAGGAGGAGGTGCGCGTGGAATTAGTCTACACGTGGCATATTTTCCTGAACAATCACTTTTTGATTATCACAAGTTCTGTTCCGTGCAAAAATTGTTGTCTTGTCAGGGGTTCAGTCAAAGATATCGAACATTGACTTGAAGCCGGAATCTTTTCGTCATAGTGCAATACATAGCTAAACTAAAAGGTAGAGTAAGGTCATAGAAAGTCAAGGAAAATGCTTTCATGCGTGAATAATAGTGCAATGATGTTAAAAGAATAATTTATACTGCCGTATGAATTACAAAAACTTTTCTTTCTTTCTTTCTTTCTTTCTTTCTTTCTTTAACCTTATTCTTATCTATCTATCTATCTATCTATCTATCTGCATTATTTCATCTATCTATCTATCTATCTATCTATCTATCTATCTATCTATCTATCTATCTATCTATCTATCAGCATTATTTCATCTATCTATCTATCTATCTATCTATCTATCAGCATTATTTCATCTATCTATCTATCTATCTATCTATCTATCTATCTATCTATCTATCTATCAGCATTATTTCATCTATCTATCTATCTATCTATCTATCTATCTATCTATCTATCAGCATTATTTCATCTATCTATCTATCTATCTATCTATCTATCTATCTATCTATCTATCTATCAGCATTATTTCATCTATCTATCTATCTATCTATCTATCTATCTATCTATCTATCTATCAGCATTATTTCATCTATCTATCTATCTATCTATCTATCTATCTATCTATCTATCTATCTATCTATCTATCTATCTGCATTATTTCATCTATCTATCTATCTATCAGCATTATTTCATCTATCTATCTATCTATCTATCTATCTATCTATCTATCTATCTATCTATCTATCTATCAGCATTATTTCATCTATCTATCTATCTATCTATCTATCTATCTATCTATCTATCTATCTATCTATCTATCTATCTATCTATCAGCATTATTTCATCTATCTATCTATCTATCTATCTATCTATCTATCTATCTATCAGCATTATTTCATCTATCTATCTATCTATCTATCTATCTATCTATCTATCTATCTATCTATCTATCTATCTATCTATCAGCATTATTTCATCTATCTATCTATCTATCTATCTATCTATCTATCTATCTATCAGCATTATTTCATCTATCTATCTATCAGCATTATTTCATCTATCTATCTATCTATCTATCTATCTATCTATCTATCTATCTATCTATCTATCTATCTATCTATCTATCTATCTATCTATCTATCTATCTATCAGCATTATTTCATCTATCTATCTATCTATCTATCTATTTATCTATCTATCTATCTATCTATCTATCTATCTATCTATCTATCTATTAGCATTATTTCATCTATCTATCTATCTATCTATCTATCTATCTATCTATCTATCTATCTATCTATCTATCTATCTATCAGCATTATTTCATCTATCTATCTATCTATCTATCTATCTATCTATCTATCTATCTATCTATCAGCATTATTTCATCTATCTATCTATTTATCTATCTATTTATCTATCTATCTATCAGCATTATTTCATCTATCTATCTATCTATCTATCTATCTATCTATCTATCTATCTATCTATCTATCTATCTATCAGCATTATTTTATCTATCTATCTATTTAAAATGAATATTCGAACGATTACAGGGTAGATATTAGTTACAACATCGGGAAGAATCTTCTGCTAAGAAAACAAGACAACCCCCCCCCCAAAAAAAAACCCCCAGAGAAAATCGGGATCAAAGGGAGAGTTTTTTTTTCTTGAAAAAAGCAGACTTGTTGATATGAGGAAGAAAAAAGAGAAAACCAGGAGAATGAATTGTCAAGAAAAAAAAATATATATATAGAGAGAGAGAGGGGGGACATGTGAAAAAGAAAGAAAAATGGGGAAAAAAGAGTAATAAATAAGGAACTGAAAAGTAAAATAAAGAAAAAAAAAAAGAAAGCAAAAAAGATAAAAAATAAAATAAGATGAAGAAAAGGTAATGAAAAAAATATCAAAAAATTAAAAAAATCATAAACAAAAAAGAAATTACTAACTCGGAAATAAAGAAAGAATAAAAAAATGAAAAGGTAACAAAATATAATAATTCAAAATCATATGAAGGAATACAGAAATATCTAAAAAGAAAAAAGAGAGAGAAGGTGAAAAAGAAAAAGAGAAGAGAAAAAAGAACGAAGATAAAGGAAGACAAGAAAGAGAGAGTGTGTGTTGAAAGAGAGAGAGAGAGAGACAGAGACAGAGACAGAGAGAGACGATATGTAAGGAAGAAAGGAAAAAGAAAGAAGGAGAAAAGAAAAAATGAAAAAATAGAAAACGAAGAGAAAAAAGAAAGAAGATAAACGGAGAGAGAGAGAGAGAGAGAGAGAGAGAGAGAGAGAGAGAGAGATGTAAAGCAAGGAAGGAAAAAGGAAAGAACAAAAAAAAAAGAAAAGAAAAAGGAAAATAGAAAAAGAAAAAAGAAAGAAGATAAAGGGAGACAAGAGAGAGAGAGAGAGAGAGAGAGAAAGAGAGAAAGAGAGAGAGATTTAAAGGAAGGAAGGAAGGAAGGAAAAAAGAAAGAACAAAAAGAAAGAAGGAGAAAAGAAAAAAGGAAAAAAGAGAAAGAGAAGAGAAAAAAGAAAGAAGATAAACGGAGAGAGAGAGAGAGAGAGAGAGAGAGAGAGAGAGAGAGAGAGATGTAAAGCAAGGAAGGAAAATGAATCCTTCTTGAACTTCATTAGCAACCAACTCGACATTTTATGGCGTTCAGATCAAATATCTGCCTGACCTTTTTATTTGCATCGGAAAAATTGATTCTTTCTTTCTTTCCGTTTTGCGGCCAAACGTGGACTTGAAAATCAAAAATCTTTTTTTTTGATTTTGTTGAAAATTCTTTTTATTTTATCATTTAATATATTCATATATATATATATATATATATATATATATATATATATATATATATATATATATATGAATATTTAAAAAAAAGATCTCGATTATTTTTACTTGTTTTTGAACAGAAACATTTTTTTTGATTTTTTGCCTTTTATTCCATTTTATGCGTTGGACATTTTCTTTCCTTGATCATAAATATTTTTTGAATCTCAAACGCTGCAATAAAACATGATTTTGCGCACCAAATCAAATTCTGTTGTTAATTGTGAGACTTATTTTACTATTAATAGGACAAAGTCTATTTTAAGAAGAAAAATTAAACATCAAATAATTCAAAAGCTTGGGATTTTGAAAATCAAGGTAAATATTTAGATTCTCTCTCTCTCTCTCTCTGCCTTTTTAGCAATGCTTAAACTAAAATACATTCTTTGTGGACCTTGAAGAGAAATAAGACACCCCAGAAGAACGGCGCGTCCTTCGTATGTTACTAAACAGCATCTGATGGTGAGGTTCCGGTTCTGGATCTTTGGGGAATGTGGAGTACTTCTTCATTGCCATTTACCCTAAGTACACTGGATATTGGCATGATGGTTAAAGTGTTTGCCAATGGCCGGAACACCTGGGTTCAATCCCAGATCGAGTCATACCAAAGACTCAAAAAATGGTACTTGATACCTCCTTGCTTAACACTCAGCATTATAAGGTACGGATTAAAGGTAAAGTGAAGCAATCCAGGGAAATGATGTGCGCCCTCCCCTACGCCTCGGTGTAGTAGCTATCGAAAAGGAAGCCTTCGTGTCACTCTCGACTACAGTGGCCAACTTTACTTACTTACACCGTGAACAGGAGTGGTAGTAACTGACAGTGTCTGAGAAAAAGTTTATAATAATAATAATAATAATAATAATAATAACAATAATGAAAATAATTTGTGGGGTGTCCTCGTGGTGTAATGTTTGGAGCGCTGGACTGCAGAATCGTAGTAAGCGAGTTCAAACTCCAGTTGCGCTATTACGTTCACTTTCGGACAAGTACCCTTGGGAAAGGTATGAATCCCCTTATCCTCCCAACTGTGAGTTAAAATGAAACGCAGTTTTTTCAAGCTGCGGCCGTGTCGATACTGCTGTATGGGTGCACTACATGGACGCTAACTAAACGTATGGAGAAAAAGCTTGACGACAACTACACAAGAATGCAGCAAGCAATATTGAACAAGTCCTGGAGGCAGCACCCCACAAAGCAGCAGCTGTATGGCCACCTACCACCTATCACGAAAACTATCCAAGTTTGAAGAACAAGACATGCGGGAAACTGCTGGAGAAGTAGAGACGAACTCATAAGTGACGTATTCCTATAGACCCCTCACATGGTCGAGCAAAGGCAGGACGTCCAACAGCTATGTGCCGATACAGGATGTAGCCTTGAAGACCTACCGGGAGTGATAGACGGTAGAGATAGGTGGAGGGAGAGGACCTGGGAGATCTATCCTGATGGTGTGACATGATGATGATGAATGTCATTCACACTCTGGTGACCCCCCCAGTTTACGCTGATATGAAAAACTCTCAAAAGAGTAAAATAATTTGCAGTGACTCAGACTCCAGTGAAAGACCCTCAGCTAACGCTTGTGTGAAATACTAGCAAGGAGTAATAAAATAATGTTTTTAGGACCTATTATATCTAATCAAAAATTGATAAGACACGACGAAATAGCAAGTGTGTGCTATGTAGTAGCAGAGATGAAAGGGTTAATCGCATTGTAAGCGAATGCAGAAAACTAGCACAAAAGGGATATAAGACTAAGCATGACAGGGTGGGATAAATGATCCACTGGGAATTGTGCAAGAGATTAAAATTCTTCTAAACTAATAAATAGTATATGCAAAAACTAGAACCAGTCCTCCAAAATGAGACATAAAATTCTCAGGAAATTGATTGCTTGTTGGCTGATTCATTCTAATAGCGCGTCAACCTGTCTGTGGATATTTCATGCTTAAATGTATGTTTATATTTAAATTTCTTATGTAAAACTGAAAGAAAGCGAAAAGAGAGATAAGTACCTAGACCTTGCTGGAGAACTGAAAAAGAATTGAACATGCAAATAATGGTGATATCAGTGGTAATTAGTGTGCTCGGAAAGTCTCCAAATGATTGGTACTGGGACTGGAGGACTGGGAAATAAGAGGACAAGTGGAGACCATCCAAACTGTATCATTGTTCAGATCGGCCAGAATACTGAGAAGAGTCCTGGAGACTAGAGGAGACTTGGTGTTGTTCAAACTTCTGTGAGAAAGAGCCAGCTAACGCTAGTTTGAAAAACTCTTAAAAGAGTAAAATAATAATTGTAATCAGAGGACTTACCACCATTGAAGACAGGGTTACCACATCGATACAACGAAAGAAAACTGATCACAGCCACCAGAAACAGTACTGGCGACACGAGGATCAGCAGAACGAAACTAACCAGAAAACAAAATTGGGAAGAAAAACAACTCTATGGACGTTTTAAGCGATTAATAAGCGACATATCACACGAGAAAACGTGGACGTTGTTAAGAAAGGGAAACTGAATCTCTTCTAATAGCTACACAAAACAACGCCAGAAGGACCATATCAAAGCAAGAATAGATAAGACGCTGCAAAATAGTGAGTGTGGGTTATGTGGTGATAGAGACAAAACGATCAATCACATAATAAGCGAATGCAGCGAATTAGTACAGAAAGTATAAAGCAAGACACCACTGGGTAGGCAAGGTGATCCACTGGGAATTGAGCAAGAAATTTAAAATTGACCATTTGTGCATTTGCACAACCTATAATCTGTCCTGGAGAATGAGCCACACAAACTTCTGTGGGATTTTGAGATACAGATGGATGATCTGATCCCAGACAGACGAACTTGCAGAATTGTGGACTTTGCTGTCCTGGGTGACCACAGTAAAGTTGAAAGAAAGCGAAAAGAAGGATAAGTACCTAGACCTTGCTTGGGAATTGAAAAAACTGTTGAACATGAAAGTGACGGTGATACCAATTGGAATTGGCGCTCTTGGTACAATTACCAAAGAATTGGTGAAAGGACAAGCGAACTTAGAAATAAGGGGACGAGTGGAGACAATCCAAATTCCAGCATTGTTGAGATCGGCCAGAATACTGAAATGAGTTCTGGAGACTTGAGGAAATTTGTCAATCAGACTCTGTTGAAAGACTCTCAGCTAACGGTGATGTGAAAAACTCTCAAAGAGTAAAAATAGTAATTTTGAGCTAAAAACAGATCATCTAATGTTGGCAAGAAGACCACACCTAGTGATAGTTTAAAAAAAGAGAAGTTTGCCGTCTCGTCCGATCACAGAGGGGAAATCAAAGAAAGCGAAAAAGGAGACAAAAACTTAGATCTCGCCAGAGAAGTAAAAGAAAAGCAATAGAACATGAAGGTAATGGTGATACTAATATTTACTGGTCTACTTGGAACGATCCCCAAATGATTAGTAAGAGCTCTGGTGGAATCGGAAATTGGCGGACGTGCCGGGATCATCCAAATTACAACATTGTTAAGGTCAGCCAAAATACTGAGAAGACTTCTGGAGACTTGAGGAGACTTGCTATTACTCAGGCTCCCGTGAAATATCATCAACTACCGTTGCTGTTTAAAATTCACAAGGAGTAATAATTATACCTGAGTGGGATCCATTTTGGTTTAAGCAAATATAGAAAAGAAACTAGTAAAAGCCTGAAAGAAGTGAAAAGGTAGCATATTAACCCTTGATGGCCGGATGTGCCAACTGTGATCTCAGGAAGCACGTGTATAAACAATTAGAAAATAAGCGGAAGCAGTTACATGGTTGAACGCAAATGTGTTGGCATTTTGCAATGATAATATGAAGATGACCATTGTGAGATTCGGTTAGTCAGCAGTCGTCAGTCTGCAGTTTGGATTCTTGGAGTCCCAAAGTGGCCGCTGGGGACCAAGCGGCCCTCTGGTGAAGACCTGTTGAGTGCATCTAATCGAGCAGAGAAAGCATAAAACCCTGAACATTGTTGTATAGCCATGAATAACCATACAAACACATATGCATATGCATGCATGCAGAATCATAACGACAACACAATAACGACGAGCGACACAGTTCTTTGAAAAATATACCTCTCACTTTATTGAAAGGGTTGTGTGTGAGAAGGAATTGGAGACCGAACAGAACTGCAACATATGGACCCCCACTCTATTGGCCATAACTGCGTTTCTTTCCCGTTCTCCTAGGCTGCTCAACCCGGGGCCTGGGGGCCCAGCCACTCTGGGTGCTGGTTTTCTCTACTGCATCTAATCTCCAACTCGTCTGATTCCCAACTCGTCTGATCTCCAAGCTCTCAATCGGGGGCCTGAGAGCTCCCTCTGCTGGGTGCTGGCTTTCTCTAACGCATCTTGTCTCCAACTGATTGAATTTACTGTGCACTGAGTTATATAATAGTTCAATGTCCACCTTCTTGTGGGCGTCAAAAATTGCACTCATTCAACCCATTCATGGTCTAGGTTATACACTGCTATTCCTCCACCAGATGCACCTGTTATTTACACAGGTGCATTTCCTATTTTGACAGCCCGACCGGGTCGTAGGTCAATATACAACAAACATAATGCAAAGTGGTTAAGAAGTGATGGGTCTTTTATGGCAGTTTGTATTCGTCTCAGTCCATCTCTCTCTGTCTCATGACAGATGCTTTGACTCGAGGAAAGAATAAATAGACGTATATATTTTTATAACCAAGTGTCGTGGTTTTTTCCTTCATCACGGCTATACAACACAAATCCCCGTTAAAAGGAGAAAAACTATCTGATCTAAAAAGATGCATGAATAGGAACACTTCCTAGATACAAAACAGGAACACTTCCAAACACATAGATGCATAATTATCAAAAAATACCCATTGTACAGTGGCCCGGTAGGCTGAGGCTGCAGAATACACCGACTGCATCTCTGCAACGGGGTAAAACTCCCCCAAAGAGTGTTTTGATATAACACTTAACAATCTGATGGTGAGGCTCCAGTAATGCTGGAGCTTTGGGGGAATGCGGAGTACCTCTTTACTGCCATCACTCCCAAGTCCACTCTAGCTCGAAGTGGTAGCACCTGATAGGGTCATATCTATGGCTCAAATAGAACTAAAATACGTACTTATGCTAAACTGAATTACTTGAAATGGAGCCGTTTTGACATTTAAACTGCGTACTAATGCCTAACTGAATTGTTTGAAATATAACTTTTTATATGCATAAAAATGGATTTGGCATTTAATAACCTTCAAAGATTGATATGCCATAAAACCAAACCAACCAAACCATCAGTAAAGATTACTGAAGAGATGCAGTACTTCTCAGAAAGTCAAGGCTCCTTTCTGACAAAGGAAAAGATACTGAAAGAGAGAGGAGTGTTCTGCTATTCACTGATGAAAATCTATTAACAGATGTCGAAACAAAACAACAGCCTTTACAGATTAAAAAAAGGCCAACAAAGAATTCAGATCACAGGATATGAGAAAGATGTCAAAAATCACAAATCACGTTGTAAACTTCGTAACGAAGACAATGAAATATTAGAAAGTAGAACTAACTAGACGAAGTAAAAATAAAGTAAAAATTGTTTCAGGGCGAATTCTAGTTTCAATTTCAATAAATCATGAAGTTGATACGAATGATCTAAATATTTCTATATTTTTCGAAATTCATCAAAACCCGGACACACACACACACACACACACACACACACACACACACACACACACACACACGTACACACATTTATATATATATATATATATATATAGTGGAGATATTTACTAAAAAAGTTACATCTATTATATATCACAGTGTTGATACTACTGAAATATATATTTCTATATATTTCGAAATTTATTCAAACTCGAATATTAAACCCCTTATCCTTCCAGCTATCAATTTAATAATATCACTGCACCCTTTCAACAAGAGTGACTTTGTCATTAAATAATCCATGAAGGTTTATTTGTTATTAAGAAACCAAAACCGTAAATCCAATATATATATATATATATATATATATATATATATATATATATATATATATATGTTAAAAGAAAGCCTTAAAAAATTTACAATTCTAAATTAGTTTGTATATATATATATATATGTATGTATTTACAATTGAACATAATAGACATTTTTTGTTTACATATTTTTTGTTAATCCTTTCGAATTGCCGTATTGATCTTATGATATTCGGCAGGAATTGGTTGATAAATCTTCCATAATTAGTTACTTTCTGACCAACTGTGGGCCATCATCAGGGAAGGATGTATAACAAAAGTGATGTAAGTTTTGTATGTACATTATTACTTTGAAAAAGAGCGTCTGTACTGTTGGATTGTGTAGCGTTTACTTTTCGAATTTGTTTTTGTAAATAGCGTCAGTAGCTAAAGACATTTAATTACTTTAGCACTGGTTTCAAAATTAATTCTATAAAATTTGAGTTGTATGTTCCCAATTTGTAGTGCCTCGAGAATCTGCTTGTTATTTTGATGTTCTAATATTGTTGTGTTTTCGTTGAGAATTTTTCGTAATTCTGTTGTTGGGCATGAATGTTTTTTTAATGCTTTCTTATGGGACTTGTATCAGTCAGGTGCATTGCAAGTCTCCTCGATAGGGTAGTTGAGGTTAAACCAAGATATTATTATTTTCAGTGATACAATCTCCTTAAGGACATTTAAATTGATATGCCTATTTACCACCCCCCCGCTCGAGCAGGATATAACACAAGGTCAATTTTTTAAGCGGATTTTTTACAGGTTTGAATTCAGAGTTTTCCTTCTCCTAGACTAGTTTCCTCACCAAGGCTAAAGAACCTAGTCTGCCCTACTATTTTACCCATAGCTGGAGGGAGAATAATTGGATTCATACCTTTCCCAATGTGAAATGCAATCAGTCACGTCCAGGATATGAACTCGTGTCGCAGTGTCCATTTCCTACAACGATAACCATTACACCACGGGCACCTCTTATCAATTTAAATTGATATATAACATTGTTTTTTGGCAAAAATTCAATGGAGGGAGAGGAATTCATTTTAATGACTAAGTTGGAGGTTTTGAATTTATTATAATATATAAGTTATATCTTTTTATTAGGATTAGTGGGGAGTATATTTCTATGCATCAATGTTTTTAATATTTTTAAATCTGATTTATAATTGTAGCGCATTTGGTTACGGTAAAAAAGTTTGATATATGTTTGTTGACCGGGTGGAGTAGTAGACTGTTTATTTTGTTGGTTAACATTTTTAATCATACGTTTATTTTGTTCAACAACAATATAGTTAGGAAACCCATTATTGATGGGAGCCTGTTTCATGTTTTCTACCTCTTTATTGTTTTGGGAGGAGGAGATCAAGGATATTAGGTTATTAATAATTGCTTTTTTATATCTGAAGGGGCATTCACTTTTAAAGTTGAGAGTATAGGAGTTATTATTAGAGGTTTTTTTGTAAGTAGAGGCAGTGAAGTTATTATTGTTGTTAGTATCAATGAGAACATATAAAAAGGAAATTTTATTGTTTTTGTTTAGTTTATGAGTAAAGTTAAGAACTGAATTTTTTGGAATGTGTCTTGTAGCATATAGATTTCGTAAATATTATTAGCAAGAATAAGTATATCATCAACATATCTTAGGTATACTGGAGTTTTTTTTTAATGCTATTAAAAATTCTATTTTCGTGGTCAGAGATGTAGAAATTACTGAAGATCGGGCCCAGAACAGATCCCATAGATACCCCATCTGTCTTACCGTAAATATTACCAAGATGGTCATGAAATGGAACTTCAGTAGTGCATATTAGGAGTAGTGTCCGAAGTATATTAGGGTGGATTTTTAGGGGAGGGAGAGATGGGATATTATGAATATCATTTATGATAATATCAATATTAACAGTTACATTAGTGAATAGACTTTCTACATCCAGTAGAAGTTTTAACAACAATCCAAAAACCTCCAACATACCTAAGATATATATATATATATATATATATATATATATATATATTAGATTTTAAAAAAGCCTTTAAAAAATTACAATTCTAAATGAGTTCATATATATATATATATATATATATATATGATATTTAAAAAAATCCTTTAAAGAATTTACAATTCTAAGTTAGTTTGTTCATTCGCGCAATTTTATAAGGTGACATGGACTCGAGCCAGTAGCAAATCCCGGTACTTTTTGATCAGCATTTTTGCGTGAAATACCGAATTCTGCAAGGGCAGGACCCTCAATACTTTCAAGTCTCAGCTCAGCGTGATTTTTTATTGATTTCGAAATGGAAAATTCATCCCAAAATTAAAATGTGAGGACGTGGAGGACCTAAAATAATCCGATGACACAGCTTCCGACCGTATCAGAAACGAGTTTCTTAGGTGTTTCGGCCATTGGAAAATTTGTTGGAGCAAGTGTGCTGAATACGATAAAAACTATTTCGATCAAGGAGGATGCTTAATTCACAGTTCATTTCTGTCTTGTTAAATACCACTTCACCCTCTATACATTTCTAACATACTTCTCATATATATATATATATATATATATATATATATATATATATATATACATGAAATTTGTGGCAAAATGTCACGGCGATGTTAAACATTTGGTTTGTAATTTGCCACCAAATCAAGCCACAAGATTAAGAAAATCTGTGAGAAAGATAGTGAGAATATATTCAGTTGAATTCAAAAAGAAATTTATATGCGTTGATTGAAACTCACCTGAAGATCATTAGCAAGAAACTGATAGTCGTGAGTAAACTTAGTTTACTTTGTTTCTGAGGTTTGTATCTGATCCCCTATTTCTTCTCATCCCCATTCGTCAATTATCTTCTTTTAGTTTGTTGTCACTGTAAAAGAATTAAGAACGAAATGAAAAAGACAAGGATAGCTTTTATTCCACCGGTCTACAGCTATTTAATACCGGCTCATTGGCCCAGTGGGTGGAGTGTTCCCCAATGGCCCGGGAGACCAATGGTCGCGTCATACCAAAGACTTTAAAAATAGAACTAGATATTTCCTTGCTTAACACTTAGCAAGCAATATAAGGTAGTATCAAGGGTAAAGTGAAGCAATCCAGGGAAAGGAGTAGCGCCGTCCCCTACACCTCAGTGTAGTAGCTATTGAAAAGGTAGCCTTCGGGTCGTCCTCGACTAGGGTGGTCAACTTACTTTTTTTACAATTTCGTGGGTGAGGAAACGTTCTTCCCAAGCCAGGAAAAAGCTGTCTACTCCATAAAGCTGTGGAAAGAGTTCTGAGAGTGTTTCTTCTTGGCGCCAAGAAGTTAATCTTTTCAGGCTTGCGCAATTTGTACTTTCTGTCAGATTCCTCCTAGGAAATTGTTATTTTTGTATTTGTTTATTTTATTTCGTGTTTATTTTATTCTTTATTTCTTTTGGTTATTGTTTTTTTTTAAATTTCTTATTCAATCCTCACAGCAACGCACACACACACACACACACACACACAAACTGAAACACACTCACTCACTCATTCATACTGACACACTCTCTGACATTCATACTGACACATTCTCTGACACTCACTTACGCCAGCGTAGTCTATCTGCCACAATTTGAGAAATGTTCTCTCGCGAAAGTAAACGACTTTTTGTAGCCAAATCGAAACTTGTCTTTTTTTTTTAGTCATTATAATTATGAGAAAATTTTTGAAAAGAGGAATATTTTTCCCCACCTCACTCGATATTCATGTGTATGTACGCTTGTGCGATTTTGACGTTTTAATCAGCCCGGCTAAGATCTATTTGACAGAGAGACACAAATAAATTAATGGAAAAAACGTTCGTCACCATTTGTCTGAAAAATTGAAATCAGTTGATTAAATCTGAAAATAACAGACGTCAGGCAAAGGTTTTACCCTACAGACATGACCCCAGCACTAGGTTCAGTATTAAGGAGAGACGTCTCGCCACCCATCAGAAGAATTTTGCACATAAAATGTTCCTTTCATATCTATATGTTTATATATATAATTGATACAAATAGGCTGTGATGTATACATATTTACCTCATGAGTTATTGTAAAATTTCTAAGTATAGAAATTTAAGATTTTCACCAATCTTCTTTCGATAGAGAAAACCTTGTTTCTCTGAATATTAGCATTACAAAATTGTGTTGACTTTAAAATCGATACTATCATTGTAAGTAACGATGTTTTTCCGCCTAAAATACTTGCAGTAAGCTCTGCAGAAGAGCATATATGAAAGCAGTACAGCATCACGCTTAATTTAAAATATCCCTACAAGCATTTTTGATAGGAAATTATTACTATTTTTAGAATCAAACAGAGCAGCATCTTATTTTTTCTTGCTAATTACTTAATCAAAATAAGGTGGCGCTCTCAGCAAAACGGTTATTGTCTTACAAAATAGATTTGTTGGTCTGGTTTCAAATAATTGACTTGACTGGGTGTGTTTCACTTCGTTTTAATGTCCTTGGGAAAGGGATGAACCCTTCTATTCTCCCCGCCCCCGCCCGTTGTGGATAAATTGCAGGACAGACTGAGTTCGATAGCCTTGATAAGATAACCAGTATTTTTAGAGTAAAACCCTTAAAACCCTTAAAAATTGATATTGTGTCACATCCTGTTTGTGAGGGAGGAATTAAATAGATACATACGAGGATCATTAAATAAGTTTACAGCCTTTTTTCGTATGGGCACTTTTATTGATAGTACACACGTGAAACTCTTGTCCCCTTCGAAGTAATCTCCTTTGGCTGCAATACACTTATTGTACCGTTCCAACAACTTCTGAAAGGCTCCATGAAAGTCCTCTTGTGTGAGTGTGTCAATAACCTTCGTCACAGCCACTTTCATCTCCTCAATTGTCTCATAACGACAGCCTCTGAGCTTGAGAAATTAGCAAAAGTCACAGGGAGCAAGGTTTCGACTATAGGGAGGCTGAGGAACTGTCTTGATGCCCATTTTGGTCAAATAGTCTGTGACAAAGATGAAGTTGTGGACTGGTGCATTGTCCTGGTGGAAATGCCAATGACCCGATTTGAATAGTGCTGGCCCTTTCCGACAGAATCTCTTCCTGAACTCCCCTAAAACCTCAACATAGTAACCCTAACCCTAACCCTTTGGCCAATCAACTCTGATCTATTGACTTCCTTACTCCTTCCACACCTCTCATCATCCCTCACAGGCTCCGTGCCTTCCTTGAATCTCTTATGCCACTCAAAAACTGATGCTGGATTCAGGCAAGATGGTCGAAAATCAGTCTGAAGCAGTCCATACGTTTCAGTGGCATCATTTTTTCCAAGTTTAAAACAGAATTTTATTGTATATCATTCTTCTAAAGTGTCCTCACGTCCAGATAGCAATTTTTAAATTCATCAGCAGTGACAATCAGGCTTTAGTAGGGTGTATTCCAATTGCTGCTGTAGCTGATCATTTGAACCTGAAATCATAAAAATTGTTTCGTCATCTTATGAGGTGTATACCAATCACATAGTGAATTTTCAAGAGTCTACGACAATTTTAAATGCCTGAACAAAAAAGTATGGAAACGTATGAAGGCCCCACGTACACCATTAAAACAGATTATATTAGGTATCATTTATTTAAAAAAACTTTGGATTGAAACTCTGTTGATAAAATCTTTTGCTGTTCAAAAAACAATCTAGCCATAAATAATATCTTTCGTTGCGAGTCGTAACTTTAATTCATCTTATATATATACATACATACATACACACACACACACATATATATATATATATATATATATAAGGTGTCGTGAGATACTGCCGGGGCGCTCTGGGCTAGTGATAATGATGCTTTGGCCCCGAAGCCATGCCTGAACCCAGAGTCATCATCTGATGAACGTTTTGGCTGGGCCGTCTGGCATTCGTGCCGGATGGGGTATCGAAATCAATGGCAGATTTGAGGCCGAAAGGCCACCAGTTTCGGATGGGCCACCTTCTGGTGGACGAGCTGCAACCTTTGTCCTCTCTGTGTAGCACTAGACCTTGCTGTCTAGTTTAAGCTATAACTCGGTATATGTGCCCGGATCCAGATTTGGAGTCGTGAAACTGCTTGCCTCATTAGACCCACATCGCACTTAGTGGGTCGATGAGCAGCACAGACAAGCAGGGTTCGAGTCTCGGCTTGTTTCCGACCTTTCCCTCCCCTAAATCCCCACTATAATCATTGACCTTGTGTCAGATCCCGTCTGGTGGGAGGCAGAGACAAATATCCATCTGATGAAGGCTCTGTTAGAAGCGATCGTGGTGTACAAACATCAGTTATTGTATGACACCTAACATTGAAAAGATTAATTCAAATCTCCCACCCACGTGTATGTGTGTATGCATTTAAGATACTGTATTTTCTGTCAATCAAAACGCTCTTTTACAAAATTATGCAACAAAATCTTATGTATAAGAGAAATTAATTTCAGTAGAAATAATAAGTTTCGTGAATACCCAAACCAAAAATTCGGAATATATTGTCACTCTCTCTGCACAATTTTCAAGAGAAACTTTTTGCATTTTTAACCTTGATCCTTGAGGAAGCAACGAGCAGGGCCGATCTCTACATAAATTCAGATAAAATGGACTTCATCTGTTTGAAGCAAGATGGCAATTCTCTTAATTCAACAGACTACTTCATATACCTAGGTAGCAATATCTCATCAAGTGAAATTTATGTCAACATACTCATTGGCAAATGAGATCTCTCAAAAAGAATAAAACGGAATTTTTCCGAGTTGTAGCCATGTGAGTACTCCTCTATGGCTGTAATACTTAGACTATCACGAAACCTCTCGGCAAAAAGCTAGATAGGAATTTTATAAAGATGCTGTTTGGAACAAATCCTAGAGTCAAAACCCTACAAAGCAACAACTCTATGCTCCCTTACCTTTCATCTCACAAACCATCCAAGAAAAACCAACAAGACATGTGTTGTATACTACGAGTATACAAATATTTGCGGAAACATAGTCAACAATAATGACGAACTTCAATGAACAAACGAACACACTTCTTTATAAAAATATATCTCTCACACTTAATTCTCGAAAGGGTTGATGTTGGTTGTGTCTGAAAGGTGAGTTGGAGACGGGGACAGACTGCTACATATTGACCCCAAGTTCTTCTGACCATAGCAGCATTTCTTTCCCATTCTGGCTCGGCTGATCAACCGTGGGTCACTGAGGGCCCAAAGTCCTCTATCTGCCGCTGGCTCTCAAGCTGGCATCTTCTCCCCAACTGGAACTGCCCAAGCCGTCTGTAGCACCTGGTTATATAATTATCTGGCGTCCACCTGCTTCCGCTGTTCCTCCGCTTATTTACACATGTGTATCTCTTGATTGACCGCTCGGTTTAGGGTCAATATATAACACATGCTGTCCCCTACAGGAGAAGTAAAGATGAACAGATAAGCAACGTTCTTCTATGGATACCTGTACATTGACACAACAATGTTAACCGACAAAAACGTACATACATCATGAGGATATTATTTAAAGAAGCTACTAATTACGATGTCCTATAGGGACAGTTACTGAGAGAGATTCAAGTCAATCCTAGCTCTCTGTACATGTTGAGGATGATAATGATAATAGCGACTTGTTAAACTTGAACATCCGAGAGATTTCCTAAATTCTTGCCTTATTATATAAAAACGAATGGTTTCCCTTTCTCTCTTGAAGAAATCGTAGGGGTGTCCTTTTGGTGTTATGGCTAAATCGATTGGCTGCGGAATCGTAGTAAGCGAGTTCGTACTCCAGTCGCGCTATAACGTTCACTTTCGGGCAAATACTCTTGGGAAAGGTATGAACCCCCTTATCCTCCCAGCTATGGGTTAAATAGTACCACTACTGTTCTTCTAGGAGAATGACTTTGGCATTAAATAACCTACAAAGATTGATATGTCATTAAAACAAAGAAACCAAACCATTGAAGAAATCGTGATAGATGCTTCTTCTCGGTTTTTGTTACGAGAGGCATACGAAAAATTAATAGATTAGTTCCTGGGAGCCAATTCAGCTTTTACCAGTTCTCTGAGTTAAATGAGTTAAGGGTTTGGTCCATTGTCCAGTGCCTGAGGCGCCTCTTACGGGGAACGCCGACAGAAGTAAAGCAATTTTTTCACTATTCCACGCAAAGCTTGCTTTCTGGTGGGTAACCTATGGACCCCCACATATGGCCGTGCAAAAGCAGGACGACCAGCTCGAACTTACATACAGCAACTATGTGAGGACACAGGATGTAACCCTGAAGACCTGCCGGAGGCAATGAATGATAGGGAGAAGTGGCGAGAGAGGGTCAGGGATATCCGTGCTGGCGGCACGACATGATGATGAAACAAATGACTGATGTTTAACTGAATTGTTAGTGATACATAGCAATACTTGGAACCATTTAACTTTGTGTAAACAAATGATTGATTGTAAATAGAATTATTCGTATTTGATAGCAATACTTGAAACCATCTGTGTGCAAAAAAAAAAAAAAAATGAGTGATTACTCGTTTAGAAATATAATCAACAAAATTTATATACAAATAATATATATTTAATGTATATGTATGAACAGGATTTGGTATTAAATAACCCACAATGGTTTATATGTCATAAAACCAAACCATACCAATGAAAATATGATACATATTTACCAGCCCCTCCGCTGGGGTAGGATATGACACAAGGTCAATTTCTTAAGCGCAGTTTAACAGGTTTCATTTCAGAGTTTTCCATCTCCTAGACTAGTTGCCTCACCAAGGCTGAAGAACCTAGTCTGCCCTACTATTTACCCATAGCTGGAGGGAGAATAATTGGATTCATACCTTTCCCAAGGGTATTAGTGCTTTGTGAAATGCAATCCGTCTCGTCCAAGATTTGAACTCGTGTCGCCGTGTCCATTTCCTACGACGATAACCATTACACCACGGGCAATGAAAATATTTTAGATCTGTTTAATGTTCTACTACATGACGACAGTAACAATTCACTGTCAGGAAACTTCGCATTTTTAATGCAATTGCGCACTTTTTTGCGCAATTGTGCACTCATTTTGTTGTGTGGCATTGACGGTAAAATAGTTGCCACTATGTGACTCATAATTTGTTCAATATCTGATGGAGATACGTCAAGTGAAAAGGTGCTTGTCTCTCCTCTTCATGTTATTTCAAATTATATGGAAGAGCGCATTATAACATCTCTGTAGTCAGCCTAATATATTGGAGCAGTAGAATACACCGACTACATCTCTGCAGTGGGGTATGGAACCTTACGCCAACGAGTGTTCTAAATATGAAGTTAAACAATCTGATGGCAAGGCTCCAGTAATGCTGGAACTTTGGGGAATGCAGAGTAAACCTTTATTGTCTACTCTGGTTCTGAGTGGTAGCACCTGATAGAGCCCTATCAATGAGTCAAATAGAACTTTTTGGAGTTTAAACTGTGTGCAAACAAATGACTTATGCTAAATTAAATGGTTTGAAATAGAACTGTACTTACATTTAATTATGTGTAAACAAATGACTGATGACTATGTATATATGTTACGAACATTCTAAGTACGTTTCGCATATCCATATCTGGATATGCTACAAGTGTACATGATTCTCTAAACTTGAGTCCTAAAATAGGCCCAGATGAATTGAAATGCAGTTAAAATAAATCCATCAGCTGGGGCTTAGAATATACCGACTGCATCTCTGCTGAGGGGTAAGACCTCATTCCCAACGAGTGTTTTGATATGACACAAAATCATCTGAGGATTGTGATATAAAAAGTAAAGTTGGTGACATTAGTCGAGGGCGACCAGAAGGCTCCCTTTTCGATAGCTACTACACTGAGGCATAGAGGAGGGCGCGAATCCTTTCCCTGGATTGCTCCACAGTACCCTTAATAAAACTTATGGAATGTTTTTCGGCCAATTCCCGCCGAATATCATAAGATCAATACGGCAATTCGAAAGGATTAACAAAAAAAATATGTAGACAAAAAATGGCTATTATGTTCAATTATATATATATATATATATATATATATATATATATATATATTACAACAGTATATGGTTGTCATTATCTCACTTGGTGGGTTTATGGCAGACTAAATGTGGTATGATTAAGAGAGGGCTCAATATCTGTGAAAGAGCTATTATATAATATAATAATGGATAAATATATATTAGTTTTAATTATATATCTAATACCATGGATGCTTATCTGTGACCACTGGTTTCAGACGAAAATCATCAGGCAGAAAAATCTATTTTTTGCCAGATGATTGTCTTTTAAAAACGGCATGAAACCTGTGGTCTTGAAGAAGTTCATAAAGATTGAATAAAGCCTGAAAGAAATATCCCACATATAGATTTGAGTTAGGTGTTTCTTTTATCCAACTTTCCACATATTTCTATCATATATATATATATATATATATATATATGTATATATATATATATATATAACGTATCATCAGGACATTTCTGGTGGTCAGAAATTTCCTGATGATCTGTTTAGGTGAAACCTTGGCGGATTATTTTCTGACTCTTTCGAAATTCATATATCGATCTACTTAGTGTATTAAGCACGTTAACTCATAACTTAAGGAATTCTTTTAGTATTTTTTCTCTTGACTAAGCATACGTTATTGGTTGATTATTTTCAAGTGGTACTTACGCTTTTAGTCTTTCCTTTTTTCTATGGAATTTTTTCCCGGGTACCAATAATTTCTCATTTGCAAATTGTACTTTTTCACACCAACAGAATTATAGAATGGAAATTATTACTTTATATATGGAGGGTATTCTCGAGGTTAAAGCGCTATAACGTTCACTTTCAGACAAATACCCTTGGGAAAGGTATGAAGCCCCTTATCCTCCCAGCTATGGGTTAAATATACCACTCCTGTCCTTCTAGAAGAATGGCTTTGGCATCAAATAACCTGGAAAGGTTGATATGACATTAAACAAAGAAACCAAACCGAATACCTCATATATATATATATATATATATATATATATATATATATATATCCAACCCCTCCCCTCGGGCAGAATATGACACGAGGTCAATTTTTAAGCGGAGTTTAACAGAGTTTTCCTTCTCTTAGACTAGTTGCCTCACCAAGGCTGAAGAACCCAGCCTGTACTACTATTTACCCATAGCTGGAGGGAGAATAATTGGATTCATAGCTTTCCCAATGGTATTAATGCTATGTGAAATGCAATCAGTCTCCTGCAGGATTTGAACTCGTGTCGCCGTGTCCATTTCCGAGGACGATAACCATTACACCACGGGTACCTCTCTCTCTCTCTATATATATATATATATATATATGTGTGTGTGTGTGTGTGTGTGTGTGTGTGCGTGTGTGTGTGTGTGTGTGAACACAATTTGGCATTAAATAATCTAAAAAGTGTTGATATGTCATAAAACCCAACCAACGAACCATCTAATTGTTTTGGTCTCATACATTATTGTATCTGCTTATTTCTTTTTATGATCATTCTATGATCACGTTAAAACTTGGGGTAGGCTTTTAGGATTAAAGTGACAAGAAACTATCTGGTGCATTAAAATATATTCACTACGAGAAGATAATGTCATATCGGAAGGTAGGAAGCAAACGATCACAAGAGAAAAGATATAAATAAATTAGTGTCAATGAAAAATAAATGTGGAGTGAATATAACGAGTACGATGAAGGGTGACCTTTTCCGTTTTTCATTTTGGATCAAGGAAAATGTAATTGGGGTGTCAGGCAGTCATCTGATATAATTCATATTAAGATATGAATTCGTGAGAAGGAAATCAACCTTATCATATGATCACCTGCCATTAAAGGAAGGACGAATGAGTTAGTAAGTGAGTGAGTGTGCATTTGAGTGTGATTGTCTGAGAGATAGACAGCGGGAGATAGATAGATAGGTAGATAGATAGAGAGAGAGAGAGAGAGAGAGAGAGAGAGAGAGAGAGAGAGATAAGTAGTTAAATAGAGAAGAGGAGAGACTGGGTTGATAAAATTCCGGGGAATTGGATATATATACATGTATATATATATATATATAGAGAGAGAGAGAGAGAGAGAGAAGTAAATAAATAGAGAAGTAGAGAAACTGGATTGATAACATATCGGAGATTACATGGATAAATATATATATATATATAGAGAGAGAGAGAGAGAGAAAGTGAAAAAGAAAGAGAGAGATAAGTAGTTAAAGAAGAAAGACTGGATTGATAAAATACCAGAGATTATTTGGATATATATATATATATATATATATATATATATGGGAGAGTGAGAGAGAGAGAGAGAGAGAGAGAGAGCAAGTGAGAGAGAAGTGGGGGTTTAGAGAGGAGCTTTGATTGATAAAATATCGAGAGCTTTGATTGATGATATATATATATATATATATATACATTGAGAGAGAGAGAGAGAAAGACGGGTGAATAGAGAATAAGGAACTTGATTAATAAAATACCGAAGATTAACTGTATATATATATATATATATATATATATATAAAGCCAAATACCCAGAGACGTATGCAGAAATGAGAGAATTACCATATGAAGGAATTTTATTGAAATCGCTATTAAATAAAATCTAAACGGCAATATACATAAAGATTGAGAGAAAGAGATCCTATTTACCCAACCCCTCCGCTCGGGCAGGATATGACACAAGGTCAATTTTTTTAAGCGGAGTTTAGCAGGTTTGAATTCAGAGTTTTCCTTCTCCTAGACTAGTTGCCTCACCAAGGCTGAAGAACCTAGTCTGCCCTACTATTTACCCATAGCTGGAGGGAGAATAATTGGATTCATACCTTTCCCAAGGGTATTAGTGCTATGTGAAATGCAATCAGTCTCGTCGAGGATTTGAACTCGTATCGCCGTGTCCATATCCTGTGACGATAACCATTACACCACGGGCACCTCCAAAATTGAGAGAAAGCGATAGATTGGTCAATAGAGAAAAGGAGACTGAATTGACATGATAGCGGATATTAATTGCGTAGAAAAGAAGAAAGAGAGAGAGAGAGAGTGAGAGAGAGACCGACAGACAGACAGACAGAGAAAGGTAAACAGTAAAATGGAGAGACGAGATTATTAAGAACTACAGAAAGGAAAACACTATACAAAAACATAAACTAAGTAACTAAAAGATACACATCGAATTATTGGTTAGTTTTGTTTTATGGCATATCAACGTTGATGGGATATTAAAAGTCACCCTTGTTCAAGAACTATATTGGTATTATTTCAACCTTTGTTGGGGCGTTTATCAGGAGTATTTGTTTGAGAGTGAATATAATAACGTGAACGGAGTTCGAACACGCTATCGATAATATCGCAGTCCAGCACGTTACTCACTACCCCACGGGACTTCCACTATTGAATGATTGCATGAGAGGAAAAAAAAAAAATAGGGTCAAATAAAGACAGAAAAGAAAAGGGAATTGATGAATGATAAGAAAAGGCTAAAATAAATAAAAACAATTAAATGAAAAAGAAAGAAGTAAATACGGTCGCTGCTTTCCTTTATTGCAACATCTGTTGTTTTTGTTTTGTTTTTGTTTTGTTTGTTTTTTCCTCCTTAACACTCATCAGTGATTGGTTGCTTCTAGTCACGTTTTCCCGCCTTCTGATCAGAGACACAATAGTTAGGGCCAACTACACGAAGATATTTGACCTAACGATTACACGCACACATACAGAGAGAGAGAGAGAGAGAGAGAGGGAGAGAGAGAGAGAGAGAGAAGAAGAAGAAGAAGAAGAAGAGATACACTACAGGAAATGAAAGAAAGACAGGAAGAGAAAAATGGAGAGACTGGGACATTGATAGATCGATAGATATAACGATACGAACGAAGATAAAGACAGAGATAAACAATGATACACACACACACACACACACGAAGAAGAAGAAGAAGAAGAAGAAGAAGAAGAAGAAGAAGAAGAAGAAGAAGAAGAAGGAAAGAAAGAAAGAAAGAAAGACAGGAAGAGAAAAAATTAAGACTGAGAGATCCGAACGGAGATAGTCAGAGAGAGGGGAAAGAAAGAAAGGGAAAAAGAGAAAAATAGAGTGACAGAGACACTAATGGATAGATTGATACGAGGGAAGACACTGACAGAGAGAGGGAAAGAAAGAAAGAAAGAAAGAAAGAAAGAAAGAAAGACAGACAGAAAGAGTAAAATAGTGACACAATGACACAGAAAGAGACAATGATATGAATACACACACACATACACACACATACAGAGAGAGAGAGAGAGAGAGAGAGAGAGAGAGAGAGAGAGAGAATCAATGCTTTGCATACTAATTAACTATTCACCAGTCAACGAGCCCTGTACGTTATTGCTAACGCGAATGGCGGCCCAAACGGACGTTTTTAATTGTTTTTCCTTCCCAATTTGTAATTATTAACAATTCATTATTATTGCTTTTCTCATTGCATTGCCCGTAATTAACAATCTTAATCAAATCATTTATTTTTATCATCAACACTTGTATTTTATAATTATCATTGTTGTCGTCGTCGTTGCTAAAGTCGTTGATATCATTGTTTTTGTCAGCGTTGTGAATTTGGCTATCATTGCGTATTAATTCTAACCATTCATGTAAGTTAAAAAAAAAATAATGCTATTGTTTATTATCAAATCCTTTGATGCATGAAAAAAAAATTAATAATATTAAAAAACAAACAAACAACATAACAAAAAAACCCAAAAAAAACTATAACCTTTAAGAACTGAATATGAGGCAATCAAACAACACTTTCTCATACAAAAAAGTATTCCCAAGTGTCTGAAGGTTAAAGAAAATTTTCTATTTTCGAAAAACTCAAAACAATAAACGACATTGTGTCACCCTTTCTATAAAACATGAATGAAGAATATATATATACGTATAGTCTGTTGATGACAATATATACAAAAAGATATATATATATATATATATAATTGACCTTGTATATATATATATGTATATACATATATATATATATATATATATATAAAATTGACCTTGTAGGGTACGTATATATATATATATATATATATATATATATATATATATATATATATATATATAGCATTCTTGGTCCAGTTGTGACCGGTTTCGTTGTTTTTTCTTAAAGAAAGTAAGAGATGTACTCTTATGGATCCCCACACATGGCCGCGCAAAAGCAGGGCGACCAGCTCGAACGTACATTCAGCAGCTATGTGAGGATACAGGATGTTGTCCTGAAGACCTACCGAGGGCGATGAACGATAGGGAGGAGTGGCGAGAGAGGGTCAGGGATATCCGTGCTACCAGCACGATCTGATGATGATGATGATATATATATATATATATACGTACCCTAAAAGGTCAATTTTAAGTGGAGTTTAAGAGATTTGAATTCAGTGTTTTCCTTCTTCCCGACAGGTTGAAATACCAAGGTTGAAGAGTTCAGTCTGCTCAACTATTTACCCATAGCTGAAGGGAGAATAAACTATTCATACCTTTCCAAAGCGTATTAACGCTATGTGAAATGTAAACAGCCTCGTCTAGGATTTGAACTCGCATCGCTGTGTCCAGTTCCTCCGACATCATCCGTGATATATATATATATATATATATATATATATATATATATCAAAGTCGGGCAGAAAGTACTAGGGATACATACAACTATGGACAATACATAACTCAATTCCCCCCGAATACGATAAAAGTAATACGGTAATTCGAACGGATCCAGAAGAAAATATGTAGACATAAAATGTCTATTATGTTTAATGAAATTTGCATATATATATATATATATATATATATATATATATATAAACAAATTATCAATGGTTAAAAACTTACTGATGCCAGGAAAACATGTAGGCCTAGGGAAGGTGTGGGTATGTTTACTATTTAAATATATATATATATATATATATATATATAAATTCTTTTAAAAATAATAAACATCCCCACACGTTCCTAGGCCTACATGTTTTCCTGGCAATACATATATATATATATATATATTGCATTCACAGCGGGTTGTCACGTGACATTGAGTCTTTAAAATTTCGAATAATTATATATATTATATATCAGTACCACTTTCTTTATCTTTTTTCCTTTCTTCTCTTTCTTCTTTCCTTTCTTTCTTCTTAATTTAATGAACCTGTGTTCATTAGATCGAGCAATAACAATATTTATCACCGTTTCTTAGACTTTTTAATATGATACTCGATAGCTTAAGATTTATTGTACATAGAGAAATAGATAGATAGCGAAAGAGAGAGAGTTTGAAAAAGTCATATATAAAAAGAAATTCCAGATCGCTACAGATTGTACTGAATTCACAACTATTAAAATGTATACACTGGTACCATCATTTATAAATAATCTTATCGATACGAAGAGGTTGACATGTACAAATAGAAAGACAGACATGTCTAGACAGAATGAGACAGATATGAACCGGCTGAGATCGATAGATATATAGATAGATAGAGTGATATGATAGCTGATATTTGCATATTCGGACCTTGGTAAATAGTTACAATAGTTTTAAACTTTTTTTAAACAATTTAATTTTATATATTGTGATAGTTACTCATCACTTTTATTACCACTATTCATTAATATTATCAACTCATTTTTATTGCTTTGCGGTTGTTATAATCTATCAAAATAAGTGAAAATATTTTGTCTGCCCTCTACAGACAGCTAAATACTTCGATGTGAGTTAACCACATTTGGTATACGTAGCTCCAAGTAAGCCTTATAGGCACCAAGGGTGGTGTAATGTATAGCAAGCTAGACTAGCAATCCTTCACAAGTGAGTTCAAGTCTTACTGGGTGCTCATTCATTCGGCTTTGTGCTACATCTAAGCACAAAGCTTAGTATGTTACTAGAAAACCTTCAGGAACGAGTTCGATTCTCATTGGTTGCCCCAGCCATGTGGCCTTGTGCTACATCATTACAATCCAAGTAAGCTCTTCAAACAAGAAACATTTTTCTGATGAAGTAAGGGGTCTTTTATCGAAAAACATTCTCTAATAGTAAACAATAATTAACGGGAAGCCATGTTGCTTCCAAACAAGATTAATCGTACATATTTCAAATTTCGAAACTTAAAAAGAAAACAAAACTAACTAATTATCGTAGTAAAAAATTATTTATATCCCATTATGGTTTGGTTTTCTTGTTTAATGGCATACCAACCATCGCAGGTTATTTAAGAACATTATTGGTTCTATTTTACTAGTAGCAAGAGAAATAAGAGGGTTCATACCTTTCTCAAAGGTTTTTTCCAAAAATAATCGCAATAGCGCGACTGGAATTCGAACTCACTAACTGCTATGTTGCCGTCCAGCATGTTAGTCACAACTCCCCCACCATCAAATTAAACATTACTACAGGGTGAAACGATAAAATTTTCGTCCTATAGAAAACAACACTACATCTTTATTTTAAAAATTTCTTGAAAAAATCGATTCAGGTAACTTTATTATGTAGTAGAGCTGACATCTACAGGGTGGAACGATAAAATTGTCGTCCTAAAGAAAACAACACTACATCTTTATTTTAAAACTTCTCTTGAAAAAATCAATTCAGCTAACTTTATTATGTAGTAGAGCTGACATCTACAAGGTGGAACGATAAAATTGTCATCCTAAATAAAACAACACTACAGCTTTATTTTAAAAATTTCTTGAAAAATCGATTCAGGTAACTTTATTATGTTGTAGAGTTGACATCTACAGGGTGGAACGATAAAATTGTCGTCCTAAATAAAACAACACTGCAGCTTTATTTTAAAACTTTTCTTAAAAAAATCAATTCAGCTAACTTGATTATGTAGTAGAGCTGACATCAAGAGGGTGAAACGATAAAATTGTCGTCCTAAAGAAAACAACACTACAGCTTTATTTTAAAACTTTTATTGAAAAGATCAATTAAGCTAACTTGATTATGTAGTAGAGCTGACATCTACGAGGTCGAACGATAAAATTGTGGTCCTAAAGAAAACAACACCACAGCTTTATTTTAAAACTTTTATTGAAAAAAACAATTCAGCTAACTTGATTATGTAGTAAAGCTGACATCTACAAGGTGGAACGATAAAATTGTCGTCCTAAAGAAAACAACACTACAACTTTATTTTAAAACTTTTATTGAAAAAATGAATTCAGGTAACTTGATTATGTAGTAAAGCTGACATCTACAGGGTGGAACGATAAAATTGTCGTCTTAAAGAAAACAACACTACAGCTTTGTTTTAAAACTTTTATTGAAAAAATCAATTCTGCTAACTTGATGATGTAGTAGAGCTGACATCTACATAATTAGGTTTATATGTTGGTAATTACCTAGCAGCAATATTGCTTCCCAGCAATGAGTAAATAGTAGGGTAGACTGTGTTCTTTATTCTTGGCAAGGCAACAGGTCTCGGAGAAGAAAAACTCAGAATTTGGAATCTGATGTACTCCATTTACAAATTGACCTTGTGTCACACTCCGCTCTTAGGATAGGGATTAAGTAAATACACACATAGCATTAATACTTATGCAGGGTGAATTTCCATTTCAAACATCCAGCAGAAGTATGGGAGCAATAGGGGGTTAATGGTCGATTTGATTTGAAACAACGATGGGAAAGTTTTGGTTTTTAGTCTCATCTAGTTGGATATCTGTCATACTATAAAGCAAACGTGCTTTTCTTTTTGTCTTAGAGGATTCCATAGCAACTTTTAGAAGAGGCAAAGGCGTTTCTCCTCTCTATGATGATCAGTTTAGACACTCACTGAGATGGCCGGTCTTAATTATCAAAACATCTATAAACGTGAAACCGAACTGGAAATGCGTGTTTATCCATTTCTTATTATTTGGCTGAGATCAAGTGACAACTTTGGTTTAACTTCTTGGTTTCTTCGTCAGTGTTCTCGTGTAGTTCCCATCTAGCATTTTCTCTACATGTTTTTAGCGTCTAAATGGTGCATCCATACTGTAGTATGGACACAGCTTAGCTAGGAAGAAATCCCATTTTATTTTATTAGATAGATCAGATTTCCATATGATCGATAAGCTGTTTGTAGCATTCCATGTCACTTTCCGTAGATGAGCTATTGCCGTAAGTGTGTGTGAACTGATCTACTAATTTCAGAGCCATGAAACTTGAAGATGGTTCATTTTCGTTTAAAACACACGTATTTTATTTTATTTGTGTCCACGTAGAGGCCGATGACTACTGCAGCTAGTTGTAGGCTATGCAGCAGGGATTCTGCTTGGGCTGGTGTATTTGTGAGAAGCATTAGATCATCTGCGAAGTTTGCATCTGTCAAAGTTTCTGCTGGATATCATACGTTTCTTGCCCTTTAAGATATAAAATAATTTTCTTTTATTATGTTTATGGACTTTCATAGTATGAAATATAAACTAATACGGCGCTAATGTATCTTCTTGCAAGACGTCAGAGATAATGTCTAAAAAGTTGGTGTTGCCATCAGGTGAGTAAACCATTGCTTTCGTGTTTTTATAGCGCTAGCATCATAGTTTCTGAATATCTGTCAAACCATCGAAGGAATACAGGTTAAAAATCTCAAGGTAACACTACTATTCGGTAATACAGACACTACAGGAAAACGTTGAGTATTTTACTGAGGATGTAGATTTTGATATGTCTGGGGGGGGTTTAGGACAAAGAGCTTATAATGAAGAAAATTGAGATTTTTGCCAGACGTCTAATTGCCTCAAGACGTCAGCAACCTTCTAAAACGATTGATGGATTTTTTTGGGATCTTAACAGACCGAGCAGAAATCGAACCCTCTCAGCTGTAAATATTGTGAAGAACCAATAAGAGATGCTTTCAACAATGAATTGCATTGTATAAGTATACGTGAACCTCTTCTAGAAACTGTAAATCTTACGCTTTCTCAATCCCGCGATCAATGCCCGGTGTAAGTTGAAAACCTTCATCCAACCATCAGGTCCTGTCGTTGCAGCATCAGGATATCAAGATGAAGTAAATGTGCCAATCAATAGGACTCTATAGGCTGGTGCTTCAAACGATGACGCAAACTATTGCAGGTGCAACCACGAGGTTGAAAATTCCTTTGAGCATTTGCCAAACCCTTACGCAAGAGGTGACAAAAGGTCAGTTTTTGAGCAAATACTGGTGGTTTAACTTTAGTACTTATTTTTTTCCTATATTGGCTACTATATTAAAGCTGGAAGAACTTAGTCTGCTCTAATGTTTGTCTTGCAACCAAGACTCGATATGTTTAAGAAAAAGAATGGTGTATTTCACAGTTGTATGAATTCCTGTTATATATAGCTTTACCTTCTATTAGAAAAGCGACTTGTTAGCTTTTTTCTTTATATATATATATATATATATATATATATATATATGAGGATCATTTTTTCGTATGGACACTTTTATTGATAGTACACAAACTTATTGAAGGCACCACGTATATATATATATATATATATACCCAACCCCTCGGTATCCGTTGATGCGACACAAGGTTACTTTTTAAATCGGAGTTCAACAGGTTCGAATTCATTGTTTTCCTCCTCCTAGACCGGTTACAACACCAAGATTAGAAAGCACGGTGTGCCCTAATATTTATTCATAGCAAGAAGTGTTGCTTGCATACTTTTCCGAAGGGAATTAACATTATGCAGGAATGCAAACAGCTTAGTGCAGCGTTTGAAATTGGGTCACCGTGTCCATTTCCAACGACAATAACCCGTACACTACAAATACCTCGTTTTTTGAGACATACCCTTATTTCAATTCAGGCTTATCATTCTCTTCCAGCGGTTGCCATACCAGAGTTGAAGAGCCCTATCTGTTCTACTATTTACTCAAAAGACCGACGCGTTACACACAGTCCTTATCTATATATTTATCTCAGTCCTCTGCCTAGTATACCACAGCTTAGAAGTCAGTGAAGCACAGCTGGTTTGAATTCAGTTTTCCTTCTACTCAACTTGATGCCTAACCAAGAACAAAGAGCCCAATTTATCCAACTATATACACGTAGCTGGGCAGAGAACAGATGAATTCCTTCTTTTCCCAAGTGCTTTAGTGTGAAATGAAACGTCCATAGCTTCGTCCAAGATATAAACCCTGGTCACCCATTTCATTTACCATGAGGATGACTATTTTGCTATGCTTACTTGCTTGTAAGGTACTTAGGTCTTGGGAGAGAACTGAAAACAGATTCGGAGTCAGCAAACTTGATTTAGTCTGAAATGCATGAACCTCCTTATCTCTCACTAATGTTCAACAAGTATAACGTTGGCATTAAATAACCCACAAAGGTTGATGTAAAATAATTATGGTGGTTATTAATTATATTAATTATCTTATTAATAATTGATTATATTAGTTTTTTTTATCTAGTTTAATAAGGTTGTGGACTGGTTACAAATCTTTGAGAGTAAGTGTACTTAGTCGCAAAAGTTCATAGGTTTGCACGTGTGCCAGATGAGCCTTTTGAAAATGATTCTAGATGGAATATTGAACATAAATAAATCAAGTATATGATCGTATAATGCAATAATTCGGAAGATGACATCACATTGTTAGGTTTAAGACACGTATCTTTATAACTTTAACTGAATGAGATAATTGATAGATTATATAAGAAAAGATAATTTCGAATTCATGCAGAAAAGAGTTGAGTTTGAAACCCAAAGGGACGAGTTGGGTGATACGTTGGGTCTGGCGGTGGGTGCCTCTTTGTAGCTAGAAGCGAGATTCACTCATAGACTCTTACAAGGTCTCGTTCTCTCCCTCGTGTTTGCAGAGGATTGCTAGAATTGTAGACAATCTGAATACAGTCTTTTTTTTGTATCTGAATAATAGAATCGCATTATTATTTTCGCAATTTTATAATTCAACATGATACAATAACGTTACAGTTGATATTCCATGAAAACAAAGAAACAAAAATCGACTCTTATTGCTTAGTAGAAAAATCTTTTTAGTTTAGCGATGTCTGCATTTACTCCATCTTATTGTAATTGTTTGTTTTTCAACTGCAATTGAAATAAGTCGTAGCGACATCGCACTTTTAATGTTATTGCAAGCAAGCTGATGCAATTTTTTTTTGCCATTGATTTATGGTCAAATAAAGTTATTATGATTGTGACTGTTCTTATTGTTAATAATATTATCAATCTGCTTTTTTTTTTTTTTACTGTTTCAGCTTTTCGTAATTTAATTTTCAAGTTTAATTAGAAATGTCACATACAGAATCCCTGCTGCTATTGTTAATGCTAATATTTTTAATGGCTGAACAGAGGTGAGTTTTCATAATTGTTATTTTAATTTGTTTGCTGTTTTAATTGGTTTTTATTATTCCTTGAAGAACAATTTTAACTGAGCCATTTTATTTTATTGCTTTTTTGTTTGTTTGTAAAGACATTTTTTTCGAAAAAAAAAAAAAAAGATCTAACCAAGACAAAACGAAAAAAAAAAAAAAAAAAAGAAAAGAAAAGAAAACGAAAGCAAAAAACAAACAAACAAAAAAAGAAACGAAGATTTAAAACATGTTATTATCGCTGCTCTTACATATTTAAACCTTATTTATTTTTATTTCTGATAAAGCTGTGAAATGAAACGTACATAGAAGTATGGACTCTTCTGAGTATTTTGGCCGTTCTCAGTAATACTGTCCTTTGGATAGTCTCTCCCCGTCCGCCAACTTCCAAGTCCTCCAGTCCCTTTAATAGTCCTTTATTTACTGTATTAAAAGCACCAATCACAATTGGTATAATTGTCACCTTGAGTGACAGCAAGTCTTCTCGAGTCTCCAGGACTATTCTGAGTATTTTGGCCGCTCTCAGTAATAACGTTCATTCTCATCATTTACTCCTTTGAGAGTTTTTCACACCAGCGTTAGTTGATGGTTTCCCATTGGTGTTTAAGTGACAGCAAGTCACCATCAGTCTCTATCTAGCACTCTTCTCAGTATTCTAGCACTCTTCTCAGTATTCTGGTCGATCTTAATAATGCTGTAGTTAGGACGGTCTCCACTCGTCCTTTTATTTTCAAATCCTCCAGTCCCTGTACCAATTCTTTGATGACTGTACCGAGCGCACCAATTGTACCATAGGACCAACGTTTTGTGCTGTAAAGAAAGATGTCCACAGAAAAAGAAATACCCAAACTCAAAGGTAAGGAAAGAAAATATAGCAGTCGTTTATTATACAGCTATGATCGCTGCAACTCGAAAAGTTCATTTTAGTCGCGTCCTTTTTCTCCCTTCCTCTAGGTGGTGACGGGGTGTGGGTGAGAGCTGGCTGTTTGACACACTCCTGACAGATAGGTCGTAGCAGACTGGGGTAGGACGGGTCGGGACCTCGGAACCTTTAACGCACACATTTTGACAACTGCCTTCAACTCTGCCAAAATCTCGTTACTTGTTTTCTTATATAGAGATTTTGGAGAACAAATCGAGGATCCTCGAATGTTCAATGTCACCAGTGAAACACGTGATAATTCATCTGTGATTATTTCAAAATCACGTCTAACTTTGCAGGTCATTCTGACCGCACGCGCTAGTCTCGTGAGACTTTCACTGATTGACGACAGCGCCTGTCCGTAATATTACACAATTACTATAGGTATTACCGTGACATTCACGTTCCATATTTTTTCTGTTCTCTAACAACGTTTAGGTACTTATCCTTCTTTTCCTTTTCTTTCACTTTTACCCTATGGTCAGCCGGAACGGCTAAATCCAATATTCGACAGGTCTCTCTTTTGTTGACTATCTATATTTACACCCCCACGCTTACGCTCGGGCAGGATATGACACAATATCAATTTTTAAGCCGAGTTTAACAGGTTTCAATTCAGAGTTTTCCTTTTCATAGACTAGTTGCCTCACCAAGGCTAAAGAACCCAGTCTGTCCTACTATTTACCCATAGCTGGAGGGAGAATAATTGGATTCATACCTTTCCCAAGGGTATTAGTGCTATGTAAAATGCAATCAGTCTCGTGCAGGATTCGAACTCGTGTCGCCGTGTCCATTTCCTACGACGATAGCTATTACACCACGGGCACCTCTTTTGTTGACTATCAATTAGTCAGGTCATCTGGCCTAGATTACAGATTACTATTATTATTATCATTATCATTATTTAAGCGTTAGCTGATGGTCTTTCACTGGAGTTTGAGCGACAGCAAGTCTTCTCAAGTCTCCAGGAATCTTCTGAGTATTTTGGCCGTTCTCAGTAATACTGTCATTTGGATAGTCTCTACCCGTCCGCTAACTTCCAAGTCATCCTTTATAGTCCTTTTGTTACTGTATTAAAAGCACCAATCACAATTGTGATAATTGTCACCTTCATGTTCCATAGTTTTTTTTCAATTTCCTAGCAAGACCTATTGGTTTGGTTTGTTTGGTTTTATGGCATATCAACCTTTGTAGGTTATTTAACGCCAAATCCATTTTTATGTAAATTATCTTTTCTATTGAAAACAGTTCAGTTTAGCATAAGTACACAGTTTAATTGTCAAAAACATTTCCATTTCAAACTATTCAAGCAGTTATATGTAATAATTCAGTTAAGTGTAAATACAGTTTTAATGTCGAAAAACAGTTCTATTTGAAATAATTCAGTTAAGCATAAGCACGCAGTTTAAGTGTAAGTACGGTTTAATTACCAAAAACGTTTCTATTTCAAGCTATTCAGTTTACTCAATTCAATTTAGCATAAGTATGCTGTTAGTTCTATTTAATCCATAGATAGGGCTCTATCAGGTGCTACCACTCCGGGCCAGAGTGGACCTGGGAGCGATGGCAATGAAGAGGTACTCCGCATTCCCCAAAGCTCCAGCATTTGCTGGAACCTCACCATCAGATTGCTTAGTGTCATATCCAGGACACTCGTTGGGGGGTGGTCTTACCCCTCTGTAGAGAAGCAGTCGGTGTATTCTACAGCCCCAGCCGACTGGGCAATAGCAAGACCGAGGTACTTATACTTCTTTTCACATTCTTTCAGTTTTATTCCGTCGTCAGCCGGGACAGTAAAGTCGACGATTTTACAAATTCTCTTTTTTCGTTGTTGTTGATTATTATAAGGTCTGGTTTTCTGGCCGATATTTGGTGATCCGTCTGTATGTCAAAGTCCCATTGGAGTTTATGTGTGTCATTTGTAAGGACAGGTGCTGAGTTGTGCATTTACCATTTGTTGGTATGGTCGAATTAAAATTTCTTGCACATCTGATTTTTCTTTCTTGTTATTTGTAAACTATTATTGTATCGACGGTTTCCTGACATTTTAATTTTCCTTTTCAAATGATTTTTTTTTAAATTTCAATACGTTCTCACTTGCCACCATTGTTTAGTGCTGCCACCTAGCGGTAATCAGTTGCTCAATATTTAGGTCACATTAATGCAGTTTTTATTATTATTTGGAAATTTCGAGCGACGAAAGCATTCGGTGAAAGCAGTCGATGCATTCACATTCAAGCAACAAGATGACGCGTGCGATGAGAACATGATAACAGTCACAGACACAAATCCACCACCAAATCCACGTGTTCGCGTACACACACACACACACACACACACACACACACACACAAACAAACAAACAAACAAACAAACAAACAAACAAAACAACAAAAAATAAAATAAATAAACGCACACACAAAAACGCACTTATCTATAAATGCAATTGTCCGTAACTACAGACGCACTTTCACGAAGGTGGTTCATTTAAGAATGCTTTTGTAAACTAGTAGATGCGAAAATCCAAATGAATATATTCGCGTAGTAGCATGAATTCAGACCTGAAAGCTTTCTCTCTCGCAATAGAGAGTGTTTACAGAAGCAACGGAAATCTAAAAGGAAAAAACAAACAAATAAAAAAACAAATATAGAAAGAAAATCTCTGATACGATCGTTCACTAATATTTTTTTTCTTTTTATTTTCTTTTTCTATGGATAAACACTTAAAGTCTATTATTACGACTTACAGAGGAAATTAGAAGCTCCATAAACCCATCTTCACCAAAACAGACATCTGCAATCTCCTTGACATACCCAACTATATATGTAATATAATGGGCGAGGGATTTCGTTTTATATATCTTGCCTTTGGGTTTAGTTAGGCTGCGAACCTTTCGGCTCAGTGCATGGGTTACTTAGGTGCAACATTAAAATAGGTGTTCACGCGCACGGGCGGAGCGAACGTGTCACTCAGAGATGTCACAATTGCCCAGGGCTAGAGAGTGCGGGTGACGTCGTGCACCGGAAGCGCGCGGAGGATTTTGAAAAAGTCAGTTAGTTGAGTTGAGAACTAGACCCCGAACGGGAAGGGTTGACTTTTGGGGCTCGCTGAGGCCAGACGAATTTGTACGCTACGGGCGCCGCACGAGAGGTTGGGGGCAGATGAAAAAGCCAGCATAGAAAGAGTGTGCCTCTCTCTCCTTATGTCGAAAAACCTTTAAACTCAAAGGTAATAAAAGGTTTCGTACCTGAACTAAGAAGTCGTAAGTGTTTTTGTGTTTCGGGATTCCTATGTTCTATGTATATATGTTATGAATATTCTATGTACGTTTCACATATATATATATATATATATATGTGTGTGTGTGTGTGTGTGTGTATTCTTTACAATGTGCCATGCACGAAAATGTTCAGCAATATCATAATATATATCAATTATAAGATAATAATAAAAACAGAAAAATACTCACAACTCAAAGTTTCACGCTGTCTTGCTTCAGTTGTTGAATACTAGCTCACCAATGATTGGCAATGTTAAACTCGTGAGTTTTTTTTCTTGTTTTATCATATTATATATATATATATATATATATATACGCTCCCCCAGGGAGTTTATCATATATATATATATATATATATACTCTCCTGGGGGCGGGGTTGAGCACTTTAGTAAAGAAATATAACGGTTGCCAGTCGCGTAATGCAAAGCTCTTCTGACGAATTGAGCACTTCATTATCCGATAACGCAAAATGAAAACAAACAAAATCTGATGCATATCCGTTAATTCCCGACCTGACGTTGAGTCGCAGGTTTGGCCTCGTGGTATGTCTTCGGCAAAACGTGAACTTAGGCAGGTTGCTATCCCGTCTTAGAGCGTCTTGCGTGTCTAAACACCATCAACAGTAAAAGTGTATCTGTGGATGACAATATCTGTATATACGAGGGTGATTTAGTAAATAAGGCAATTTTGCAATAAAACGACTCATATTTTATCTACGAAAAAAAAAGAACTTTCAATTTTCCATATAATTTTATTTTTTGCGACACATTTTCCCAGCTGAAGACAAGCTTTTGTATTACTTCAGCACCTCAATCTTTGGACTGAGTTTTTAGCCATTTACTCACCGTGCTCATTATTGCTTGTAAACTTGGTTCCATGCAGAATTTCTTTGAGGGGCCTAACATCTAGAAATCACAGTTGGCCAGATCTGAACAGTAAGGAATATGTGGCAGCTATCCTCCACCAAAGTGAATGAAAGTTTCCACTGTTTTTGCAGTAGTATGAGGCTTTCTTCCATATGTTATATATTGACCCTCGACCGAGCCGTCAGTCAAGAGATGCACCTGTGTATATAAGCGGAAGAACAGCAGTATGAGGCTTTGTTCCATGAAGAAATTCTTTAAGGGGCCAAACATCTAGAAATCAATGTTGGCCAGATCTGAACAGTAAGGAATATGTGGCAGCTATTCTCCACCAAAGTGACTGAAAGTTTCCACTGTTTTTGTAGCAGTATGAGGCTTTATTCCATGTGTTATATATTGACCATCGACCGAACCGTCAATCAAGAGATGCACCTGTGTATATAAGCGGAAGAACAGTGGAAGCAGGTGAACGTAAGACAATGATATAACCAAGTGCCCGGGGCGGTTCGAGTCAGTTGGAGACAGGATGCCAGCGAAGTGAGACCCAGCTGCAGTCACCCACGGTTGAGCAACCCAGCCAAGATGAGAAGTGCTGCTATGGTCGAAGAAGAACTTGGGGTCAATATAGCAGTCTGTTACCGTCTCCTGCTCATCTCTCACCCACAAGAAACAGCACCCTCTCGAGAATAAAGAGTGAGAGATATTTTTTTTATAAAGAAGTGTATTTGTTCGTTCATTGAAGTTCGTATATTGTTTGATTATGTTTCTGCATGTAGTTGTATTACACTATACAACACATGCAGAAATTCTTTGAGGGGCCAAACATCTAGAAATCACAGTTGGCCAGATCTGAACTGCAAGGAGGATGTGGCAGCTACTCCTAACCAAACTGACTGAAGGTTTCCACTGTTCTTGCAGCTGTTTGTTTTCTAGTATCAATATTTTAGGAATCTCACGGCAACTAACTTTAGAAAAGGCAAAGTCATCATGAACAGTTTCTTGTCTTGTACCTACAGAATTTCCAAATTGTACAGAAATATTCTCAACTGTAATTATTCTATCAGCCATAATGAGCGCATTAACTGAACCCGCCATTTTGGTGGGTTGGTTGGTTGGTTGGTTGGTTTCATGGCATGTCTATCTATGCATTTTCATATAAATAAATAGCTCTATTTAAAACAATTTGGTTTAGAATAAGTACAGTTTTTTGTTTACACACAAGTAAATGTAAAAACATTTAATTTCAAACAATTCAGTTTAGCGAAATGACACAGTTTAGTTCTATTTGACCCATAGATAGGACCCTGGTGCTACCACTCCGAGCTGAGTGGACCATGGAGCAATGGTAATGAAGGGGTACTCCACACCCCCAAAGCTCCAGCATTATTGAAGACTCACCATCCGATTGATTAGTGTCATATCTAGGACAGTCGTTGGTGGGGGATTACTTCTCTGAAGAGATGCAGTTGGTGTATTCTAAAGCCCCTTTCCGACAGCCGACTGGGCAACCATTTTTGGTATACTCGCTGTTTTGGGTCCGTCTGTTCGGTTTTCATCTTGAATACAATTTCGACCATCTTGAAACAAGTTAACCCAATTGTAATATTTTCTTTTCGCTCGGACAGGCTTCTCCATACACATCATACATTCTTCTGTTCATATGGTTTGGATTTTTCGACAATTAAAAAGTTTATGAAATGCCTCTGTTCAAGCCTGGATAACTTTGATTTGCTGCGATTTTGGATAGGCTGAAAGCATATCTTTTTGCTTGAAACCAATTTCAAAGAATTCAGAGTTTATCTCTGTGGAAAAAAAAAGCTTTTTTAAAATATTCCCCTTATTTATTCAATGGCCATCGTATATATATATATATATATATATATATATATATATATATATATATATGTGTGTGTTTAAAAAACACGGCTACTTGCCTCCCATCACAAAAACTATCCAAGTTAGACGAACCAGACACGCAGGAGAAGCAGGGACGAGTGATGTACTCCTATGGACCCCCGCATATTGCCAAGCAAAAGCAGGACAACCTGCTCGAACATACATACAACAGCTATGTGAGGATGCGGGATAAAGCCCTGAAGGCCTGCCAGAAACGATGAATGATAGGGAGAAGTTGCGAGGGAGGTTCATGGATATCCGTGCGAGCGGCACGACATGATAATGATGATGATGATATATGTATATTTTAAAATAATAATGGGAATTTAAAAACGGATTTTTAAACTGAAACATTTCGTTCATACCTTGTAGTTTCACAGCTTCTTGATTATGATGTAATATGTATTTTAAAGTTATTTCTCTTCGTGATATTCAGCTTTGTTATGGAAAGGACACTGTGTTGATCATAAGTTTATATTTTGTTATTTTTTAGGCTTGGTTTTGTTTCTTTGTTTAATGGTATAGAAAAATTCAAGAGTAATTTAATGCCAAAGCCATCCTTGTAGAAGAATAATAATAGCACTATATAATGCATAGCTGGAAGGGATTTCAAACCTTTCTAAATGTTATTAGTCAAAAATAGAAAGTAAAAGAATGACCAGAGTTCGAACTTATTTACTACGATGACACTGTCCAGCATGCTAACCACTACACCAGTAAGACGCTTCGTTTTATAAAAATATTTTATCAATTTCATCTAGAGATAAAACAATCTATTTGAAAATTATTGATATCTTTTTAAAATCACAAACTGCACACTAAAAATGATGATTAACGTCCATTGTTGTCTCTGCTCTTAATTGATCTGGTATATATATATATATAGTCATCCACAGACAGATCTGTTTCGTTCTATCAGAACTCATCAGTGTGGCTAGATAGTAGCTTCCCGTAGCTGTGATCGAAACCCGGTTGACTCAAACGCCAAGCCAAAGCTTCTAACCATTCAGCTAACGAGGAGACATAAGATACGTAGTAAATTTTAAACGATTATGAATCATAATTACTATTGTTTACATACATCAGATATATATATATATATATATATATATATATATATATATATATATATATATATATATATATATATATATATATATATATATATATATATATATATATATATATATATATATATATATATATATATATATATATATATATATATATATATATAATTCTCTTAATACCCTGTCCGGTGGCAAATGCTGCTGGGTGGCGCCAGGAGAGGCAGTACCGCCTTGAGCTACCGAAACTGTGTTATCACCCCTGGTTGGCAACTGATGAGGGCAGGGTATCGCACGTGCTTTCACACGTTGTATGATGAAAATATATGTAGATATAGATATATATATGCAGGTGTGTGCGTGCACTATGTAGGAATACTATATAGATAATAAAACATTTTTATATGGCAGGCTTGCAATAATACTTGGATCATATTTAATTTTGTCAAGAAAAAACGATGTTATCTTATCTTGAATCTGACACAAGCGTTTATTAATGTTATAATAATATGAGTTACTTTCCACTCTCTAGCAATCTGACAATCGAATTGTTTTATATGCAGTGGAATTTTTAAAAAATCAAAGAAAAGCTTCAATAGAAATGGAGTTTACAAAGATTCCGCGCTCAATTAAATGTAAATTTTCTAAATTTAAAAAAAAAAAATTGAAATAATATTTATTCGCCACAATCTAATGAAATGCAAATTTTGAAAGCTGAATCACTATTACGTATATGTTGAGATACTTACAGATATTTCTAAAGACTTTGTATCAAATTTTTTTTTTTTTACCCTAAAAACCTTTTCAATGAAGTAATTTCAACAATGACTAATTTAATCAATCATATTCTAATAATTTTAGAGAAACTTTTTTTCTAAATTAGTCTGAAGTTGTAACCCATTTTTCACGCATGCGTGCTTAAAGCAGATAATCGCATGGATTAGGTTGAAAGGAACTTCGCTGCAGCAACTTCTTTTTGATTGCTTTTGAAGTTTCAGGCAATGGTGTCAATGTGATTTGAAGAATATGATGGGATTTTTTTAAAATTTGCAACGTAATGCGTTGTCGATCAGACGACGAGCGTTGTCATCGTGAAGTTCTTTGATCAAAACATTTCTCACGGATATCCGTGGAAAATGTTCCGAAAAAAAAAAAGAAAAAAGGAAAAGAAAAAGAAAAAGGGTGACATTTCATCACCCTTTATCTACAAAGATATTGGGTTGAATAAATGTTTCTGTGCGAAGAATCACGTGATATATGCTCATATCTATTTATAAAACACTCACTATATATATATATATATATATATATTATTGATAGATAGAGACTGAGAGAGAGAGAGTGAGGAGGAGAGAAAGTGAAAGCGCCAGACTGCTGGATAAGATAACATGAAATCATGTTCTCCATCCCCCTAGCTATAGGTAAATAGTAGGGCAGACTGTGTTCTTTAAACATTGCAAGGAAACTAATGTAGGATAAAGAAAACTCTGAAATGAAAGTAGCTCTAGTCCACTTTGAAATTGACTTTGCCTTATATCCTGCCGTTGGTGAAAGGCTTGGGTAAATACAACACCCCCCCTATATATATATATATATATATATATATATATATATATATATATATGTGTGTGTGTGTGTGTGTGTGTGTGTGTGTGTGTGTGTATATATATGAATATTTATTATAAGTTATGATTCTATCTACTTATGAATAGCCAATTCTGCTTACGATCAGAGTGTTTTATCGGTGCGCTCTGAATAGGATAAAAAGCTATTTCCTCAGCATTTCTGTCGACAATCGGTTTGTTGGTTCTTTGAGTTTTATGGCATATCAACCTTTGTTGGTCTTTTATGCGAATACCATTTTTATACAAATGATCAGGTCTATTTCAAACGATTCTGTTTTGCATGAATACACTGTTTAATTGTAAAAAAAAAACATTTTTATTTCAAGCTATTCATTTTGTTCAAACAGTTCTAATTCAAACAATTCAGTTTAGTACAAGTAGAGTTTTTGTCCACATAGAGTTAAATAACAAAACAGTTCTAATTCAAACAATTTAGTCTAGCATAAGTACGCAGTTTAATTCTATTTGACTCATAGATAGGGCCCTAACAATTGCTACCACTCCTGGAGTGGACCTGGGAGCGATGGCAATGAAAGAGTGCCCCGCATTCCTCAAAGCTCCAACATCACTGGAATCTTACCATTAGATTCGTTTACTGTCATATCAGGACACTCGTTTGGGGGGGTTACCCCTCTGCAGAGGTGCAGTCGGTTATTCTACAGCCACAGCTGACTGGGTACGTCGTTAATCAGGAAAGAATTGAACGACTTAAAAAAAGATATACGGAAGAATTCACGATTTATTACTTACATTCAAACATAATATGAAATCTTGAACATTGTCAAGAATAAGTGAGACATCCATAAAATGAGTCGTATAAATGTAATTATGAGCATTTTAATTCTTTGGCTTAAGATTTTACTAATACATACACACTCGCACACACACAGAGACACACATACGTATACACACACTTATACACACACTTACACGCCCATATACTCACAGAGACACACACATATGTACATAATACACACACACACACACACACACACACACACACACACACACACACACACACACACACACACACACACACACACATATATATGTAAAATGCTTTTTGAAATATTCTATATATTTAAAAATATATTCATACGCAGATAGGTACATCCAGTAAACTAGAATTGTCTTGTTGTTAAAGGCGTCCACTGCGAGCGGCCATTATATTTTTTCCCGGCCACGGCCGTCTCAATTAACGATGAATAGTAATTACAGAAGTACGTCTTAACAGCGCATGGCTACACAGTGGTCACGTAAGACTGCTAAGTTTACGAATGTCATTGTCCAACACTTTTCTTTTTGAATCCATTGTATTAATCGCTCGCCATTTCCATCGCATATAATTACGCTTCAGCATTTTAAAACCATCTTATCTTCATGACTTTTGTAGTACTAGTAGAATTAATAGTAGCACTAGTAGCACTACAAGGAGTAGTAGTAGTCATTGGCGTCATTGTTATATCTGGCGTCAAAATTAGCTAGTCAGATAATTAGTTATCGCAAAAGCAATAAATTTCAAATTAACCTGACGAGAAAATGATCATCACCATCGACGACATCGTTATTCTCATTGACAAAATTCTTCTGGTGTTATTAAAAATTGAAACACCCTCAAGCGCGAAATAGAAAATAACATATCACATTTTCAATGGTCGGTGAAGAAGGAAAGTGCGGGTGGAAAGCGTTGTACTGAAAGTAATGCCTGTATGATATTTTAAAACACTGTCATGAATTTATACTTCAAGTTAACAAAGACACCTCTTTGGGGATTATATCTAACCAGCCTGAAGATCGAATAGAAACTGCCAAAAATTATTTTCATTGGTATCGGAGTGTGAGAGGATTGTCAAAATACCTCAGCTCTGTCACCATACCTCTTATAAGGTGCTTCAGGCGCTGGGCAATAAATACAGTCCTTTCTCTATTAGACGAAGGTACAAGTACTGCTAGTGGAGGTGAATAGTTAGTTTGGTTTTATGGCATATCAACCCTTGAAGATTATTTAACCCGGTTTATTCATATATATTATTATCATGAGACCGTTACCTACACATTCATGGATTCTTCCAAATTCTATATTAATCGAAGAGATTGGATACACTACAGATATTCAACTGACAAGTAAGCCTAACTTACGCCACCACTTTTCTCGGTATCTTGTTACTTCAATATATCTTTAAACTTATACTGTGTTCCGAGTTGTCTTTTCGTGGTCCCAACCTGGGTCCACATCAATTATATATATATGATCTGTAAACATAAGTTAACAAAGTTAAATAGTTCCAAGTATTGATATGTATCACTAACAATTCAATTAAACATCAGACATTTGTTTACATACAGTTAAATGATCAAACAGTTCTATTTCAAACAATTCACTTTAGCAAAAATGATTTTTTGCACCCAGTTTAAACGTCAAAAAGTTCTATATGACACATGTTGCCCAGTCGGCTTGGGCAGTAGAATACACTGACTACTTCTCTGCAGAGGGATAAGATCCCCTTCCCAACGAGTGTCCTGGATATGACACTGAACAATCTGATGGTGAGGTTCCAGGGAGCACCCCTTCATTGCCATTGCTCCCAGGTCCACTCTCTCCCGGGGTGGTAGCGCCTGATAGGGCCCTATCTATGGGCCAAATAGAACTAACTACATACTTATGCTAAACTGAATTGTTTGAATTAAAACTATTTGACTAAACTGAATAGCTTAAATAGAAATGTTTTTCACAATTAAACTGTTCTTACATTTAAACAGCGTGCTCATGCTAAACTGATTTGTTTGAAATGGAACTGTTTTCGACATTGAAACTGTACTTTCACTAAATTAAAATGTTTAATATAGAACTATTTTGACATTTAACTGTGTTTAAAAAAATCTGTACTTTTACGAAACTGAATTAGCTGAATTAGAACTGTATTGACAAACTGTGTACTCATGCTAAACTGAATTGTTTGAAACAGAGCTAGTTATTTGCATAAAAATGGATTTGGCGTTAAATAACCTACATAGGTTGATATGCTATAAAACCAAACAAACCAATCAACAATCCAACCTATATGATCCATAGATAGGACCCTTTCACGTACTGCCAAACTGTACCAAGATTGGACCTGGGAGTGATGGCACTGAATAGGCATTGCGCATTCCCCAAAGCTTCGGCATAACTGGAGCTTCACCATCAGCTCGTTTAATATCATATCCAGGGCACTCTTTGGCGGACTTTTACCTTTCTGCAGAGATGCATTCGGTGTATTCTACAGCCCCAGCCAAATGGGGTTGTGGTGGTGGAGGAAGAGCCTGTTTTTCCTTAGTTGATAAAAAAGCTAAAATGTACTTATTCAAAGGTTCAACGCATCTTTCTTTTTTTTTTTTAATTAAAAAAAAAACTTTTCTTTTTCTTCCAAAGTGTAATCTTTGTACTTTCTTCTTTTCTGTCTACTTTTTCCTTTATAACATTTCATGGATGTGTCTGCTGGAATAGACTTCTTTGAGCGTCTTTTTTTTTACTCTGTAGCCAGACAAGGAAAAAACAGTTCTCTTTCGCTTGGATCTCTGACTGCTAATAAATAAATAAATAAATAAACAAACAAATAAAAACATGACAAGTCACTTTCAAAAAATTGCCCTTCTGTTTTTATTTTATTTTCTTTAAATTTTGATGCCCCCACCCAAATAATCGACTTCCCTGAGAAACCATTCTAAGTTAGATAATTCGCTTCAATCAATGAACGACATTAAGATCCACCAATCATTTTAACTTCTGTAGATTGATTGATTGATTGACTGATTTTAACGGCATGCAAACATGTCTGGGATTATTTAATACCTAGGAAAACACATGCGTTGTGCCTTGTTTGTTTACATTAATGTAGTTTAAAGTTATTTTGCACAGTTATATGACTTATCATGTCTATCTCTACAAATAACTCGTAAACTGAAATATTTAACTAATAAATGGGAACCTAACCAGTACTACCACTCTGCCTCAGACGGCCCAGTCGTCTGGGTTGCAGAAAACTCTGATTGCATCTCTGTAGGGGAGTAAGCGTCACCCCCAAAGTGTGTCCTGGATATGACATGAAACAATCTGATTGTGAGTCTCCAGTAATGTTGGAGCTTTGGGGAATGAAGAGTACCCCTTTATTGCCATCGCTCCCGGGGCCAATCAAGCCCGGAGTGGTAGCACCTGATAGGGTCCTATGTATGGATCAAATAATACCAAACTGTTTACTTATACCAAACTGAATTGTTTGAAATAGAACTGTTTTGATATCTTAAACTGCGTACTTATGCTAAACTGAATTGTTTGAAATGGAAATGTTTCGATATTTAAACTGAGTCGTTTGAAATAGAACTTTTTAAATGAAACGCAGTTTCTTCCAGGCAGCGGTCACATCGATACTGCTATATGGATGCACTAAATGGACGCTAACAAAACGGCTGGAGAAGAAACTAGATGGCAATTACACAAGAATGCTGCGTGCAATCCTGAACAAGTCCTGGCAGCAACACCCCACAAGACACCAACTGTACGGCCACCTGCCCCCTATCACGAAAACTATTCAAGTTAGGCGAACCAGACATGCAGGACATTGCTGGAGAAGCAGAGATGAACACATAAGAGATGTACTCTTATGGATCCCCACACACGGCCGCACAAAAGCAGGACGACCAGCACGAACGTACATTCAGCAGCTATGTGAGGATACAGGTTGTTGCCCTGAAGACCTACATAGGGCGATGAACGATAGGGAGGAGTGGCGAGAGAGGGTCAGGGATATCCGTGCTGCCAGCACGATATGATGATGATGATGATATGCATAAAAATGGTATTAGATAACCCACAATGGTTGATATACCATGAAACCAAACCAAAACAAAACAAACCAAACCAAACAAAGCACTTCAGGGTGGACATGAGAGTAATGACAATGAAGGACGATTTCACACACCATATATCTCCAGATCCAGTTTAGTGTCATACCAAGGATATCTTTTTTTGTTTGTTGGGGTCTCTGCAGAAGATTCAGGTTAGGCTAGCTTATTTGGTTTAATGGTATATCAACCCTTGTGGTTCAATTGATGCCAAGTCCTATTACATATATATATATATATATGTATATGGAGAAAATTGAAAAACAAGATAATCCAAAAATAATGTGTTTATTATGATGGAAAGTCGACGTTAAAACATTTCTGCTTTAATGTACCTTCTCCTGGACTTTAAGATGGTGAAAACAAGTGTCGATTCAACAACGATGGATGTTTAATAAAAAAAAAAACATCCATCTTAGTTCTATAATATCTAATAATATTTCCGTGGTTCTTCTATAAGTCATGCTATTAAGTTCATTTTCAGAATAATACCTTTGGGAAAGGTATGAATTCTCTTAAACCCTCGGCTATTGGTTAAATAGTACCGCTCCAGTTATTCTACGAGGCTTTGGCATAAAATAACCCTCGAAGGTTGACATGCCATTAAACAAACAAACCAAACTCGGTCGAAAATACTCGTTAATACTCTTCGAAAACGCCTGAAACCATCTTCTCCTTCCACCTATGGGTATAAAAGGGAACAAACTAGACCTGTATTTATCACACAACGAGTAGGATCTGACTTCCAGCTAATTTTTACAGTGGACTAGGATTACTGAAGATCAGGAGAAAAATCGAGATCATTCAGACCCCAGTACTTAGAAGAGTCCTGGAGACCTGAGGAGACTGAGAGTTACATTGCACCATCTCGAACATCAATAGGTGTAACACTTCTTAAATAGAAGACGAACCTATTGTTTCTTCAAATACAAGAAGTTTTTTTTTTCTGAACGCAACCTTTCATACAGCAATCGTCATCCGAAACACTAGACAAAGATATTAGTTCCTACGTGGAAACACAGAGGGTTATAACAAATAAGATACTGGCTTCCATTTTTTTTCAATCCGTCGTCCCTTCGCTCCCCCACCCCAGAAGTTTCGAATCTCTGACCTCATCCGATAGTCTCCGACCTACAACTCTTAACTCGACTGCTCCCAACTGCCAAATGCCTCTGCTTATATATTATCTCTTAATTATTCCATTCACTAATGATATAAGAACAGGCGTCTTTAACTTGATTTAAATTAATCTCATCCTAACTCAAGCAACAGGTATGTTTCCTTTTGACATACTCTCTACAACCACGATTTCAAAATAAATCTCCAATATATCGTCCAAAGCAATTTCCAAAACCACCTGTCAACTTAATATCCTGCGAGACGTGTGACAAATGCACCATTTGACCTTCGCATGCGACTTACACTTCCATTCAAACTTTTTAGCCAACTTACAGCTGATCACTACAAGTCAAATAATTAACTAATAGGATTAATTATCATCCTTAATTATAGTACATGAGCAGCTGATGTAAAAAATGCTAGCATAGGGTGAAAACAAAGATTTTAACGAATAATATAAAGAAAAATTTACAAAGACAGACCGAAAAAATGGGAAGAAAAACGATTATATGCATACTGCAGAAGATGTTTATCTAATTTAAATTTATCTCATCCTAAGTCAAGCGACAGTATGTTTCCTTTTAACATACTCTCTCCAACCACGATTTAAAAAAAGAATCTCCAATATGTCACCCTAAGTGATTTGCAAAATATCCAGGTGAAAATCATGATTTTCAATGAATAATATGAAAGAAAAATATGACAAAGACAGACCGAAAAAATGGGAAGAAAAACGATTTTATGCATACTACAGAAGACAAATTGATAGCTAGGAAACCTAAAGAGAGAGGCAGAATCATTATTAATAGCAGTCTAAAATAATACTATAAGTACTAATTATGCACAAACTAAAAAAAGATAAGACCCTTGTGAAAAACGAATATAGGATATATATATATAAAGGGAGAGAGAGAGAGAGAGAGAGAGAGAGGCGGAGGAGATATCAAACAGTAAACCACATCCTAAAGAAATACAATAAACTGGCCAAGATAGAGTTCAAGAACGGTCATGATTGGTAGAAGATGATACGCTGGTAATTGGGCAAGAGACCTATAAAAAATGGACGAACCAGAATCTCTCTTGGAAAACAAGACTCACAAATTTTTTTCAAGGAATTTGAGATAGAAACAAATCACCAAATCCTGAATGTCTCAACTGGAAGAATTCACCATGACAACAAACCCCTGAGTTATAAGGAAGTAAAAAACTAGATAAATGACAACTTTGTCAGAGGACTAAGAAATAGTTTAAACATGAAGGTTACAGTAATACCAATCATAGTTGGAGCATTGCAACAATTCTAAATGCCTAGAAAAGAGATTGGGGGAGTTAGAGATATGAGGAATAATTAATACTATCGAGACAAAAGCTCAACTAAAATAAGCTTGAATACTTGGAAGGCATCTTGAAAGTTGAGGAGACTCCAGAAGAAAATAGCAATTACTACTGGTATGAAAAATGTGCAATAATAATAATAATGATAATAATTATAGCAACAACAACAACAACAATAATAATAATAATGATAATAATCGAATGCAGAAAACTGGATCAAAAGGAATACAAGAGTTGCCATGACTGGGTGGGGAGGGTTATCCACTGGGAATCGTGCCAGAAATAAAATTGCTGTCACTCAAACCCTTGTAAAACCATCCTCTTATACTGGTGTGCAAAACTCCCAAAATAATAATAATAATAATAATAATAATAATAAGAATGCAGCAAATTAGCACAGAAGGAGTATAAGACTAGATACGACTGGGTGGACAAGGTGATCCACTGGGAAATGTGCAAGAAATTTAAATTTGACCATAAGAATAAATAGTATATGCACAACCAAGCATCTGTCCCAGAGAATGATGCACATAAACTCCTATGGGACTTTGACATACAAACAGATCACCTAAGCTCGGCCAGAAGACCACACCTTATAATAATCAACAACAAAAAAGAGAATTTGCTGAATTGTCGACTTTGCTCTCCCGGCCGACCACAGAATAAAACTGAAAGAATTTGAAAAGAAGGATAAGAACCTAGACCTTGCTAGGGGATTGAAAAAAATATGGAATATGAAAGTGACAATTGTACCGATCGTGATTGGCTCTTTTGGTACAGTAACTAAAGGATTATTAAAGGGACTGGAGGACTTGGAAGTTGGCGGACGAGTGGAGACCATACAAAGTACAACACTATTGAAAACGACCAGAATACTGAGACGAGTCCTGGAGACTTGATGAGACTTGCTCTCACTCAGGCTCCAGTGAAAAGCCATCAGCTAAAGCTAATATGAAAAACTCTCAATGAGTAAATAATAATAATAATAATAATAATAAAAAGAGAACCTGCCGAATAGTGGACTTTGCCATTCCGGCTAACCACAGGATAAAACTGAATGAAAGCGAAAAGAGAGATAAGTACCTAGACCTTGCTAGAGAAATGAAAAAACTATGGAATATGAAAGTGACAGTGATACCAATTATAAGTGGTGCATTTGGTACAGTCACCAACGGATTGATATAGGGACTGGAGGACTAAGAAAGAAGAGAACGAGCGGAGACCATCCAAACTACAGCACTGGTAAGATCGGCCAGAATACTGAGAGAAGTCCTGGATTCTTGAAGAGGATTGTTGTCACTCAAACTTTCGTGAAAAAACTCGGGTGAAAAACTCTCAAAAGAATGAAATAATTATAAATGCACCAGAAAATAGCAATAGTACTGGGTGGAACGGTAAAATTGTCGCCCTAGAAAAGACGATATGATTCCATTTCCATTAAATGAAAACTGGTTTTCTTTTTTTGTTGCAGACCATCTACTAGTTGGCCAGTTGTGTACAAATCCCAAGAGCGATAGGAACCTTCTATCATGTCAGAAAATGACACAATGTTCAACGAGCGAGATCGGAGTTGCGCCGCTGTACAACTCATGCGCTCTACCGATCCAAGTTATGACAACAGCACCATTGCCAGCACGCTCAAAATGCAAATCTGGATTGCCACGAATAACAGGGACGTGCCCAGGGTGATGAAAACAAAGTTTCCGGCTAAGGTTATGGTCTTTGCTGTGGTTTCAAGTGATGACCACATCATGCCACCTCACATCTTCGAAGTCGGCTTGAAAGTCAACACCAAAGTGTACCTGGATGTGCTGAAGAGTGTGGTGATCCCCTGGTGCAATCAGGTGGCTGGTGACAGACCTTGGGTATGGCAGCAGGACTCGACGCCGGCCCACAAATCCAAAGAGACCCAGGTTGTACTACGACTTTGTACCCTTCTCTCATTGCCCCCTCCTCCCCCGACCTGAGCCCGCTGGACTACTTCGTTTGGTCATACGTCGAGAACATCACCAAGATGACCTCCCACAACACCAAAGCCAGCCTGATCGCAGCCATTCGCCGAGCTCCCGCTGACGCTTGTGGAAAAGACATGCTCCCAGTTCCAGATCCGTATCGAGGTGGTGATTGAGGCTGAAGGCGGCGGCAACATTGAATAGATGTCAGCTCAACTACATAATCAAGTTAGCTGAATTGATTTTTTCTATGAGAGTTTTAAAATAAAGCTGTAAGTTATGTGATTACAAAGACCAAACGATTAATCAAATAATGAACGCAGTAAACTGAAGAAAAAGAGTATAAGACTTGGTATGACTGGATGAGAAAGATAATCCACAGGGAATTATGCAAGAAATTAAAATCCGACCATACTACCAAACGGTAACTTCAAAAATCAGAATCCGTTCTACAGAGTTTGTCGCATAAAACTTTACCACGATTTTGAAATACAAACAGACCACCGCATCCCGGCCAGAAAACCAGAACTAATTTAATTTACAACAAAAAGAGAATTTGTCGTCAAGACTATTTTGAGAGTGAAAATCAAAGAAAGCAAAAAAGGGATACAAGTTCTTAGACCTTGCTAGAGGACTAAAAAATCTCTCCATGATGACGATGCAGTGGTACCAATTGTTGTTGGTGCATTTGGTTTGGTTTGGTTTGGTTTGGTTGTTTGGGTTTTATGGCATATCAACCTTTGCAGGTTATTTAACGCCAAAGCCATTTTTATGTAAATAATCAGTTTTATTTCAAACACTTCAGTTTAGCATAAGTAAACAGTTTAATTGTCAAAAACATTTCTATTTCAAACTATTCAAGCAGTTGTATGTAACAATTCAATTAAGTGTAAATACAGTTTTAATGTCAAAAACAGTTCTATTTCAAACAATTCAATTTAGCATAAGTATGCTGTTAGTTCTATTTAACCCATAGATAGGGCCCTATCAGGTGCTACCACTCCGGGCCAGAGTGGACCTGGGAGCGATGGCGATAAAGGGGTACTCCGCATTCCCCAAAGCTCCAGCACTGCTGTTACCTCACCATCAGATTGTTTAATGTCATATAGCAGGACACTGGTTGGGGGGAGGTTTTACCCCTCTGCAGAGAAGCAGTCAGTGTATTCTCCAGCCCCAGCCGACTGGGCAAGGTGCATTTGGAACGATCTCCCAAAGGGAACTGGGAGAATTGGAAATTGGAAATCACTGGAAGAATCGAAACTGCCAAGATTTCAAACAGAATATCGAGAATTGTCCTGGAGACCCGAGGAGTCTTGCTGCCGCTCAGACTCCAGTGAAAAACAGCTCAAGCTGGCGTGAACAACTCACAAGGAATAATAACAATAAGGATAAGAATGACAGTTGTAGGGACAAAAAGAAAGTACGTTTGATAATGGACTTCTTTTATGAAATAGCCGAGGGATTTCGGTTCATGCCTTTGAGTTTAGTTTGGCTGAGAACCTTTCGGCTCAGCACATGGGTTGGTTGGGTGTAAGATTGAAGCAGGTGTTAACGCGGGTGTGCGCGAGCGGATGGAGGTGTCACTCAGATGTCATAACAGTCCGAGACGATACTGGGTGACAAGGTGCGAGTGACGTCACGCACCGGAAGCACGCGGAAGTTTGTGTGAGAATTTGAAGAAAATAAGAGTCGGGTTTTAGACGCCAAACGAGAAGGATCGATTTTGGAGTTCGCAGGCGCGAGGCGAACGTGCGCCCGATGGGGGCCGCTCGAGTTGGGGGCCAAATGAATAAGACAGCATAGAAGATTGTGTCTCTCCTCCTTACGTCGAAACCTTTAACTCAAAGTTAATAAAAAGGTTTCGTACCTGAACAAGAAGTCGTTACGTGTTTTCGAATTCCGAGATTCCTATGTTCTTTATATAGTCTATAGTAATGAACATTACATGTCTATTTTGCACATGGCCATATTCGTGTATATGGCTACGCAACACTTCCATGATTGTGAAAACCTGAAGAAATATCACGACCGAACCAGAAGGCGAGATTTAGAAAATAGATTAAGAATATTCTTTGAGATTTTAAAAATTCAAAAGATTCCACACCCTAAACAGAAAATCAGATCGAACTATCGGAAACAAACACTTGAGTATCTGACAGATAATGATCGTTACTTTTCGAGTGCATTAAAAAAAACATCGAAACATTTGAAAAACCGAATGAATGAAATCTATACTTTTGATTACTGGCGTACTTCAAATAAAATTTTCACAAAGAATATAGAAAGGATTGTGGATCTAAATAGAATTTGACGCATCTAGGAGACGATATTACTTTAACCAATCGGAATCTCGACGAAACTTCTGGTGTTTACAAAAAGTCTCGTCACTTGATTTTCTGTAAAAGCAACTGATGTGAAAGCTCAACAAATACATCTTATTGAGAAAACTGAAGATAATAAATCTGAATTTTTTGAATAACAAGCTAAGTAAGTAATAGAAACACATTAAAAACAGAGAGATAATTTTTAACCTCATAACTTCGACCTTGTCATAAATTGCAAAATATGGGGTTGAAATGTCTGTTAAGTTTATCCAAAAAATAAATAAATAAATAAAAAGGTTAAACCCTACATTGGTAAGCGCTTAGGTCTTGTCTGATCGAGTAAGTAAAGAAAACTGGCCTTTTGGAAATTAAATTTACTGCAAAAGGGCATGAGACACGGCTCCCAAATGCCGGCTGCAGAAGAAGCAGAAATAAATTAGTATCGACCTATTGGACTTGAAAGTCAAAATGGCAGTTAATATACTTCTGTAAAGACCAGAAGAATTGAGGAGGCGAATTATTGATAAATGCCTGAAATGTAGAATCACTAAGCAATGAACATGATATTTACAATAACAGGAAAAAAGAAAACAAAATCGACTTAGCTTCGTCTCTACAGATAAAACGAGAAATACCAGGGATTATGGTTGAAAATGAAAGAAATAAAATAATCAGCTTCTTCTGGGATTTAAATGGATCGCCTAATCCAGCCAAGAAGACCTGATATGATTTTATTAAATAAGAAATGTAGGATCAGTTGGTCATGGATATGGTTGCGTCAGAGAACCACGAGGAGCAATTTAAATAAAGCAAAAAAAATTAAGAAAAAATCCTAGATCTAGGAGTTAAAAAACATAAAACAGAAAGTTTAATGTCGTTCCACTAATATTTAGAGCACCAGGAACAATAAGGTTACACAAGTAGCAAGTGCGGTTAATAACCTTCAGCAGATGGATCTGTCAAATCCTCTGAATGTACCATAGCCAGATACGGCTATGTGTGAAACGGACATATAATGTTCATATATATATATAACATAGAACAGGAATCTCGAAACACGAAAAAACACTTACGACTTCTTTGTTCAGGTACGAAACTTTTTATTACCTTTGAGTTTAAAAGTTCTTCGACATAAGGAGAGAGATACACATTCTTTCTATTCTGGCTTTTCCAGCTGCAATCTCGTGCGACACCTGCCTAAGGCCTCCGTGAGCAAGCGAATGTCAACCGTCTTCTCCCGAGGCAGCTCTCAACTCGACTGACTTTTTCAAAATCCCAAAATCCTCCGCGCGCTTCCGGTGCGTGACGTCGTTCGCACTCGCTTGCCCCGTTTCCCATCTGGGCTATTGTGACATCTCTGAGTGACACGTCCGCTCTGCGCGCACACGCGTGAACACCTGTGTTCATGTTACACCTAATTAACCCATGCACTGAAATGAAGGGTTCCCAGCCTAACTAAACCCAAAGGCATAAAACGAAATCCCTCGGCCATTATATTACATGAGAGTTAGAAAACTTATGGAACATAAAGTTTAAGGTTGTGGGAGCACTTGGTAAAATACAAAGATAGCCGCAGAAACAAGTAAGAAAAATGATGGATCTGACGCTTATGAGTAACAAAACTTATGGAATTGTAAAGTAAATGTCGTACCTCTGACAGTAGGAGCACACGGAACAATAAAAAAAATGCTCGAACCATTAAGGATAATAATCTTCATTGCTGGGGGTCTGCCACTCAACAACGATGATAAAATCTTGTTTTAACAGTACCGTCTAATAATTCATTCTTTTTGATCGCAAGTTTTTTTTTTTAAATTATCACAAAACTATTACAATTAATTAGATTCCAGCAACAGCATATGTGGGTGAGCTTTATGGGTTGGGTTTTATTGCATATCAACCCTTGTAGGTTATTCAATACCAAATCCTGTTTATACATATAAATATATATGATTTGTTTGAAAGGTTTGTAGGTGATATTATTTGAAACGATCTAGGGCTTATTTGTTTGTACATAGTTAAATGGTTTCAAGTATTATTATCTAACACAAATAATTCTATTCAACACTATCCATTCATTTCCACACAGTTAAATAGTTCCAGTTATTGGTACGTTGTACTAATAATTCAATTTTTGTACACAGATAAATGGCTTCAAGTATTTTTGTAACATATTCGTCAAAATAGGACCAAGATATAAAAATGTGAAATATTCATTGGGAATCCCGAAATATACGAAACACTGACGACTCTCTTGGTTCAGGTACGAAACTTTTATTACCTTCTTTAAGTTTAGGTTTTTCGACTCGAGGAGAGAGAGAGACACAATTTTTCTATGCTGACTGTTCGTCCATCGTCAGCTCTCAACTCATTAACCCAACCGATGCGCACGCACACCCCGCAGTCCACACTGCACTGGTCTCGCCCAGGTCCGAAAAATCAACTCGCTTCGTGTAAGTCCAAATCTCAACTCCCTGCTTTTTTTCAAAATCACTAAGAATCCCAGCCCATCGCTTCCGGGCATGAGGTCATTCACATCCCCAGTCCTATTTCCTATCCGGGATTTTTATTATGACATCTGTGATTGTCACATCCTCCCCGCATACGCGTGAACACCTGTGTTAATGTCTGCACCTACCATGCACTAAGCGGAAAGGTTCTAAGCCTAACTAAACCGAAAGATAAGATATATATAAAACGGAAAATGATAATATAAAAAAATCCTTCCACAATTATATAACATTTTTATCTAACACCAGTAGTTTTATTTGCACATAAGTAATTAGTTTCAAGCATGTAATATTATCAATTCAATTTAACATCAGTCATTTGTTGACACACTCTTGAATTCTTAAACAGTTCTATTTGACCCATAGATCTGACACTAATAGGTACCACCTCTTCGGGTCACAGTGGACCTGAGAGTAATGACAATGAAGGGTTATGTCTGCATATCTTTAATCTCCAGGACTGGATCCTCACCATCTGAATTTTTAGTGTCATATCTAAGATAGTCGTTGGTGTGTGTGTGTGTGTGTGTGTGTGTGTGTGAAGGGATTTTAAACCTCTGCAGCGATGCACTTCGCGTAAATTACAACCCCGGCTGACCTGGCGGACACGGCTTGGGAAGATTTCGGTACAATATCTTAAAAATTAATTTAGTAAAGAATAAGAGTAATTTCCCCTGAAGTAATACAGAAATCGGAAAAGAAATTAAAAAATGACTTAGTTAATGATATGATTGAAATAATAAAATAGATCGGAAGATGTATAAGTAGAAATTCTTTAAGTTTTTTAATAAATCATTCAGTCTTTTGCGGTACATGATATATCATCTTTATCTGGGAAAACCCACAATTTCGATAATAATTGTTCATTTTCCTCTGAGATTTTAAGTTTCTCCTTATAAATTCAACTCTTATATTAATTCACAGCGACATTCTTAAATCTCAGAGGGAGCTGTAATAACATGTTTACTGTTTTAAAAGGTAAAATTTGTTGAAAGATATATCAACCTTCTTGGGTTATTTAAAGAACAACAGCGGTACTATTAAACCCCTTGCTGGGCGAATAAAGGGGTTAATACTTTTCCAAAGGGTATTTGTCCGAAGGTGAACATAACAGCACGATATGAGCTCGAACTCATCTACTACGATTCCGCAGTTCAACGCTTTATCCATTACGCCAAAGGGACATAAGTAAGATGCAATGTAAGTTTTAAATGTTCTCATAAAACGTGACCAAGAAAAGGATGACTTTACGTATAAAAATGTTTCTGATAAATAAATTGACCGGAATTTTACATAATAAATTACAATTGAATAGGAACAATGCACAACCATCATCATCATCATCATCATCATCATCATGTCATACTACCAGCAAGGATATTTATGACCCTCTCTCGCTACCCCTCCCTATCGTCTATTGCTTTGGGCAGGTCCTTAGGGCTACATCCAGTATTGGCACAGAGCTGTTGTATGTAGGTTCGAGCTTGTCGTCCTGCCTTTGTTCAGCCATGTGAAGGGGTCCACAGGAGTACATCACTTACGAGCTCGTCCCTACTTCTTCAGCAGTGTCCTGCATGTCTGGTTCGTCTAATTTTGACGGTTTTCGCGATGAGTGGTAGGTCGCGGTACAGCTGCTGTTTTGTGGGCTGCTGTCTCCAGGTCTTCTTCACTATTACTCGCAGCATTCTTGTGTAATTACCGTTAAGTTTTTTCTCCATACGTTTGGTTAGTGTGCTTGTGGTGCATCCGGATAGCATTATTGGTACGACCGTTGTTTGGAAGAAACTGCGCTTCATTTTATCGGTCAGGTCTGATTTCCATTCGACCGATAGTCTATCGTTAGCTGCCCATGTCTTTGCCAGTCGCGTGTCGATATCTTTCTCGATTGATGAGACACTGCTCCCTATGTAGGTGAACGTGTGTCAAATTGAACAAAAAATATGACACCAGCGATTCGATTAATATGATTTTTTTCATTTGTGGGAACCTTACATTCGCTATAAACGTGGGGTCTATTCATTACTATAGTTACTCCCTTAGAGTTTTCCCCATCGGCGTTAGCTGATGGTTTCTTACTGAAGTTTGAGTGACAGCAAGTCTCCACCAGTCTTCAGGGCTCTTCTCTGTATTTTCAAAAGACTATAGTTAGGATGGTCTCCACTCGTCCTCCTATTTCCAAGTCTTCCAGTCCTTGCACCAATCCTTTGGTTATTATAACCATGAACACCAATTACAATTGGTATCACCGTCACTTTCATGTTTCACAGTTTTTTTCAATTCCTGAGCAAGGTCAAGATACTTATCCTTTTTTTTCGCCTTCTTTAAATTTTACTCTGTGGTCAGCCGGGACAGTAAAGTCAACAATTCGACTAGTTCTCTTTTTGTTTGTTTGTTTGTGGATTATTACGAGGTCTGGTTGTCTTGTCGAGATTAGGTGATGCATTTTTTTCTCAAAATCTCAGGGGATTTTGTGAATCTCATTCTCCAGGACAGATTCTGGGTTTCACACATACCATTTATTCGCCTGGTCAGACTTCCATTTCTTGCACAATTACCAATGGATCACCTTGCCCACCCATTACTGTCTAGTCTTATATCATTACTATTATTTTACTCCTTTAAGAATCTTACACACCAGTGTTAGCTGATGGATTCTCACTAGATTTCGAGTGGCAGTAAGTCTCTGGAAGTCTCCGGGACTCCTCTCAGTATTCTGGCTGATCTTCCTAATGCTGTAGTCCTGTTAGTCTCAACTCGTCGTCTGATTTATAAGTCTGCAAGTCCCCTAACAAATTCTTTGAGGATTGTTCCAAGTGTACTAATTACAGTTGGTAACACCGTCACCTTCATGTTCCATAGTTTTATTTTGTTCTCTTGTAAGATCTAGATATTTAATCTTTTTGCGCTTTCTTTTGATTTTAGAGACCTAATCTCGTCTGGCCGAGATTAAGGGATCCGTTTGTATGTCAAAATCCCAGACTAGTTTGTACGTCACATTCTTCAGAACAGATTCCAGGTTGTGCATATACCACTTGTTCATATAGTCAAATTTATATCCTTGCACAATTCCCAGTGGATTACCTTTTCCACCCAGTCATGTCTAGTCTTATCTCTTGTATTGCTAGTTTGCCACATTTTCTTATTATATGAGTGATCGTTTCGTCTCTATCATAACATAATCTACATCTACTGTTTTGCAGTATTGTTTTCATTATTATTATTATTATAATATATGCTTCTATTATCGGGCTTTTTATCTCCACCTTCAGTTTGACCAGTCGGCTGGGGCTGTAGAATACACTAACTGCTTCTCTGCAGAGGGGTAAGACCCCACCCTGCAACGAGTGTCCTGCATATGACACTAAACAATCTGATGGTGAGGTTCCAGCAGTGCTGGAGCTTTGGGGAATGCAGAGTACCCCTTCATTACCATCGCTCCCAGGTCCACCCTGGCCCGGAGTGGTGGCACCTGACAGGGCCCTATCTATTGGTTAAATAGAACTAACAGCATACTTATGCTAAACTGAATTGTTTGAGTAAACTAAATAGCTTGAAATAGAAATGTTTTTGACAATTAAACCGTACTTATATTTAAACTACGTGTTTATACTTAACTGAATTATTTGAAATAGAACTGTTTTTGACATTAAAACTGTATTTACACTTAACTGAATTGTTACATATAACTGCTTGAATAGTTTGAAATGGAACTGTTTTTGACAATTAAATTGTGTACTTACGCTAAACTGAATAGTTTTAAATAGAACAAATTATTTACATAAAAATGGATTTGGCGTTAAATAACCTACAAAGGTTGATATGCCATAAAACCCAACAAACCAACAAACCAATTCCCCTTCAGTCATAGATTAAATTTTGTAATATCAATATCAGCATTTCCAATTCTTTCTGTGTGTCGTCCATGTAAATTTTTTGTTCCCAGGTGTTTTTTAATTGATTTAGACCTTGTGCTTTAGCTTCTTTCTTGATATTTTTTTTTGTCGTCTTTATTTCTCCATCATTAATGTAGCTCATCACAATTGCTCAATCTTTAATATACATTCATTTCCGTGCGAAGTCAGTCGGTTTGGTTTTATGGCATATCAAACATTAAAGGTTATTTAATGTCAAGTCTATTTTTTATACATAGAAACAGTTCTATATAAAACAATTCAGTTTATCAAAAGTACACAGTTTAGTTCTATTTGACACATAGATTAGACCCTGTTAGGTGCTACAACACCGGGCCATAGGGGACCTAGGAGCGATGGCAATGAAAAGGTACCCTGCAAAGCTCCAGCATTAATTGAGCCTCGCCATCAGATTGATTAGTGTTATAAGTAGGACACCAGTTGGAGATGTTTTAGCTATCTGCCGAGATGCAGTCGGTGCATTCTGCAGCTCCAGCCGTCTGGGCTATGTGAAGTCGGGTTTTTTTCCTCAAATTTATAGTTTTCAATATTAACTGAATATTTTTTTCTTTTGCTTCTTGTATCTACTAACTTTAGCATCCAATCTGTTGTAGCATGTAAGTATTTCTTTAATCGTATTTTGTTTGTTTTGTAAATTCAATTCAAGCTGGATTTGTTGTATTCTGACTTTCGACCTGGCCAAAAATGCCATTCAAAGTGATGCACCGGAAGGAAGTGACACATTCCAATGGCAGTTATGAGAGGAAATCGCGCAGGTGAGCTCGGCTGATAATATGGGACAAGGTGAAGGTCCCACTTCAGAGTGATGCACCGGAAGAGAGTGAGCTGTGAACTGCATGACAGTTATTTCCGCTTGATGACGATCAATCATGCCATTCCAAAGATTGAGTAGGTTATTGAGTGGCGTTGAACTATTATATAACTCAGTCAAGACAGAAGTCAGACAGTTGGAGATCAGACGAGTTATAGACGAGATGTGATAGGGAAAGCCACACCCGGCCGAAGAGGCCCTCGGGGCCTCCGATTGAGTTGGGGTCCAGAGAAGTTGCTGATAAAATGTGGCAGAGAAAGCCAGCACTCAATAGAAAGCTGAGCCCCTGGGCCTCCGGTTGAGCAGCCATGGAGAACGAGAAAAACCCAACGCTGACGGCCATAAGAGTAGGGGTCAAAATATTGCAGTTTCTGTTTGGTCTCCAGCTCCCTCTCACACGCAAACCTTGAGTAACCCTTTTCGAACCCTTACAAAAATGAGAGGTACATATTTTGTTAAAGAAGTCTTCGCTCGTCTGTTCATCATTGTGTCAGTATGTATTCTGCATGAGCATATATATGTATATATGTGCATGAATCTGTATATGAGAATACAACAGATTGAACCTCTTCCACAATTTTCCCTCTTGGAGTAAAAAAATTATATTATCTGCTCTTAGATACTTTCCTGGCTTTTGCAGGGCCGTCTGGCATTCGTGCCGGATGGGGTATCGATCAATGGCATATTCGAGGCTGAAAGGCCCCCAACTTTAGCTGGGCCACCTTCGGGTGGGCGAGCTGCTTTTATGACTCCTATGCACTCCTTGTATGGCACTAGACCTCACGGTCTAGTTCAAGCTATATTCTGGCATACGTGCCCGGATCTAGATTTAGGTCCGTGATACTGCTTGCCTCTTTAGACCCACATTGCACTTAGTGGGTCAATGACCAGCTGGGTTCAAGTCTCGGCTCGTTCCCGACCTTTCCCTCCCCTTTATCTTCACTTTAATCGGCCCTTGGGCTTTTGACCTTGTGTCAAGTCCTCTCTGGTGGGAGGCAGCGACATATAACTTACCTGCTCTAAGGTGATGTATTCTGTGGCAGTATATTAGTTTCTAAACTTTAGTATTTAACTTTTTATTAAAAAATTCAGGAAAAAACCATTTAAATAATTTCAAAACTGTATGTCTCTACTAGCGTCAGAGTACCTGTAGTGTAGTGGCTAACGAGCTGCACTGTTGCATCATATAAGCTAATTCGAACTCCAGTCGCGCATTTACGCTCACTTTTGGACTAATACCCTTGGGATACAAGCCCAGCGGAGTATCAATAACAAGCATAATTCACGTTGCACTTGACCTTCGGGTCTTGGGATTCTATGACCAGCAAGGTCACAAGGGATTCGTGCCTGGAGACATAGCAAAGACAAACATTGTTCACACTGCACCTAGAGATCCAATTACCAGCATTGTCCAGCAGGACACGAGTTTCAGCTCGTACTCGACATCCTCCTTCCTTAAACCCCTCTATAAAAATACATTATGTAAAATCCTGCCTGGTACTGATGATTATATAATACCCTTGGGAAAGGTATAAACTCTCTATCTTCCCATCCCGGTTATGAGTTAAATAGAACAGTTACTGTTTATCTACAGAAGCGGCTTTCACGTTATTGAATTTCAGTTTATTTAACTTTAATTGGATATTGATTGTTCTCAACTAATATCGGACTTACTTCATCGTCAGGTCTTAGATTTTTGCATCCTAGTGTTTTGAAAACTATCTTTTGGCCTTCCAGTGCTTTGAAAAATATTTTTTGGCCATCTAGTATTTTGAAAACTATTTTTTAGTGTCCCAGTGTTTTGAAAATTATCTTTTGGCCTCGAGTGTTTTGAAAATTATTTTTTGCATTTTAGTATTTCAGAAATTATCTTTTGGCCTCCGAGTGTTTTGAAAATTATCTTTCTTGTCTCCTAGTGTTTTTGAAAATTATTTTTTGGTCTCCTAGTGTTTCGAAAATTATTTTTTGGTCTCCTAGTGTTTTGAAAAATATCTTTTGGCCTCCGAGTGTTTTGAAAATTATTTTTTGGCATCTAGTGTTTTGAAAAATATCTTTTGGCCTCCTAGTGTTTTGAAAATTATCTTTCCTGTCCCCGAGTGTTTTGAAAATTATCTTTTGGCCTCCGAGTGTTTTGAAAATTATTTTTTGGTGTCCTAGTGTTTTGAAAATTACTTTTTTTTTTTAGCTTTCTAGTGTTTTGAACTTACCAGTTGATGAAGTCCTATCTGTAAAATCTACACCAGGAAGATATTTGTTTGGCGTGTGTCTAGTATATCTATATTCACTTAACCCTTCCACCGATAGCCAAATAGGTCACAAAGTAATGTTTTTAGCGTTATCCAACGGGTTTGAATTCTGAGTTTTCTTTCTCCTAGACCGGTTGCCATAGGAGGGTTAAAGAGTTAGTCCGCCCTATTATTTTCTTGTAGAATATTCTAATTCATAACTTTCCCAAGAGCTATCTGAAATTTAAACAGCCTCGTATTTGTTTTGTACATTTATGCATCGAAAGGCCCTCACATTACTCTAAATGGCCCTGTCGATAGCGGCAGCAGAATACACCGACTGCATTTCTACAGAGGTAAGACACCTCCAACGAGTGTCCTGGTTAAGATATTGAAACCATCAGATGGTGAGGCTCCAGTAATGCTGAGGCTTTGAGTAATGCGGAGTACCCCTTCATTGCCATCGCTCCAAGGTTCACGCTGGCCTGAGGTAGTAGCACCTGATATGATCTTATCTATGGGTCAAATAGAGCTAAACTATGTACTTATGCTAAACTGAGTTGTTTGAAATAGAACCCTTTTGACATTTAAACTGCGTACTAATGCAAAACTGAATTTTTTGAAATAGAACTGTTTTGACATTTAAACCCTGTAATTATGCTCAACTGAATTGCTTTTAAACTTAAGTAAAAGTTGGCGACTGTAGTCGAGGGCGACTCGAAGGCTCTCTTTTCAGTAGCTACAACACCGAGGCGTAGGAGAGGACGCTACTCCTTTTCCCTGGATTGCTCCTCTTTACCTTTGATACTTACCTTACAATGCTGAGTGTTAAGCAAGGAGGTATCAAGTACCATTTTTTAAAGTCTTTGGTATGACTCGACCTGGGATTGAACCCCAGTGTGTGTAAATAAATGCCTGATGTCTAAGTGAATTGTTCGTGATATATAGCAATACTCGAAAGTATTTAACTTTGTCGACTAAACTGAATAGTTTGAAATAGAACTGTTATGCTAAATTGAATTGTTTGAAATAGAATTGTTTTAACATTTAGCTGTGTGCAAACAAAAAAAAACTGCTCTTATGTAAAACTGAATTTTTTGAAAGAGAACTGTTTATATTTATAAAAATGTATTTTGATAGATGATATGCCATAAAACCCAACCAAATCAAACTTTACTCTAAAGATTATTTCATTTATACATCTATTGACAATGTAAGAATATAAACTATTAACAGTTATTGAATTATTATTCACTTTAAATGAGTTTTCATAATATTAGTCAATGGTGGCGTTATTGTTATTATATGTGTGATATCATTATTAGTATTACTATTTGTACCTTTTCTTTCCGGATATAAATGTTGAGATTCTGGGAAATTTGAAGTATTGTTTCAAATTTAACATCAAAGCTGCTGAGTTCAGGAAGGGGAAGGAAATGAAATTGTATCTAACCGTTCTGTCCAAAACCGACCGTAACGTTTTAAGTATTGTTGCTTTCTCCTTTGAAATAAGGCCCGGAAGTAGACCACCCTATTTGAGAATTATGATGCTTTACAATTTCACGTTAGTGAAAATCCAATTGTCAGTAGGGGAAATCTTAGTAAGATACCACAAGAAGCGGATTACATGAGCGTCAAAAAGATAACATATGTAGAGCATAACATAAAAATATATGACATATGTAGAGTATTACGTCAAAGCATATAATATGTGTAGAGCATTACATCAAATGCCGGGTTCAATCCCGGGTCGAGTCATACCAAAAACTAAAAAAATGGTACTTGATAACTCCTTGCTTAACACTCAGCATTAGAAGGTACGTTTCAAGGGTAAAGGGGAGCAATTCAGGGAAAGGAGTGGCGCCCTTCCTTACACCTTGGCATAGTAGCTATTGAAAAAAGAGCTTCTGGATTACCTTCGACTATGGTTGCCAACTTTACTTACTTTTACATTAAAAAAGAAAACATACGTACAGAATTACATAAAAAAATAACACATGTACGGCATTACATAAAAAAAGATTACATATGTAGAGAATAACGTAAAAATACATAACATATGTAGAGCATTACGTCAAAGCAGATAACATGTGTAGAGCATTACATCAAATGCCGGGTTCAATCCCGGGTCAAGTCATACCAATCCCTCAGAAAATGTTACTTGATACATCCTTGCTTAACACTCAGCATTAGAAGGTACGTTTCCAGGGTAAAGTGGAGGGAAAGGAGTAGCATCCTCTTCATCACCTTGGTGTGCAAGCTATTGAAAAGGGAGCTTTCGGGCAACATTTGTAGAACATTACATCAAATAAGATAACATATGTAGAGCATTACAAAAAAGCTAACATATGTAGAGCGTTACATAAAAAAGTTAACATATGTCGAGCATTACATAAAAAGATCATTAATGTTGAGCATTACAACAAAAAAGATAACATATGTAGAGTATTACATAAAGATATATAACATGCATTTGATACATAAAAATGATAACATATGTAGAGCGTTACACAAAAAAAGATAACATATGTAGAGTGTTATATAAAGATATATAACATGCAGAGGATACATAAAAACGATAACATATGTAGAGCGTTACATAAATAAGATAATATATGTAGAGCGTTACATAAAAAGATAACATATGTAGAGCGTTACATAAAAAAAGATAACATATGTAGAGCGTTACATAAAAAAAAGATAACATATGTAGAGCATTACAACAAAAAAAGATAACATATGTCGAGCGTTACATAAAAAAAAAGATAACATATGTAGAGCATTATAAAAAAAAGATAACATATGTAGAGCGTTACATAAAAAAGATAACATATGTAGAGCGTTACATAAAAAATATAACATATGTAGAGCGTTACATAAAAAATGATAACATATGTAAAGCGTTACATAAAAAATGATAACATATGCAGAGCGTTACATAAAAAATGATAACATATGTAGAGCGTTACATAAAAAATGATAACATATGTAGAGCGTTACATAAAAAATGATAACATATGCAGAGCGTTACATAAAAAATGATAACATATGTAGAGCGTTACATAAAAAATGATAACATATGTAGAGCGTTACATAAAAAATGATAACATATGCAGAGCGTTACATAAAAAATGATAACATATGTAGAGCGTTACATAAAAAAGATAACATATGTTGAGCGTTACATAAAAAATATAACATATGTAGAGCGTTACATAAAAAAGATAACATATGTTGAGCGTTACATAAAAAATGATAACATGTAGAGCGTTACATAAAAAAGATAACATATGCAGAGCGTTACATAAAAAGATAAGATATAGAGAGCATTACATGAAAAAGATAATATATGTTGAGTATTACAACAAAAAATATAACATATGTAGAGCGTTACATAAAAAATATATAACATGCAGAGGATACATAAAAACGATAACATATGTAGTCCATTACATCAAAAAGATGACATATGTAGAGCATTACATCGGAAAACATAACTTATGCTGAACATTACATAAAAAAGATAACATATGTACTGCGTTACATGAAAAAGATTCGGGGTGTCCTCGTGATGTAATGGATCGTAGTACGCGAGTTCGTACTCCAGTCGCGCTATTACGTTCACTTTCGGGCAAATACCCTTGGGAAAGGTATGAACCCCCTTATCCTCCAAGCTATGGGTTAAATAGTACCACTACTGTTCTTCTAGGAGAATGGCTTTGGCATTAAATAACCTAAAAAGAGTTGATATGCCATTAAACAAAGAAACCAAACCAAGAAACCATGAAAAAGATAACATACGTTGATCATTACATAAAAAATCACATATGTAGTGCATTCCATCAACGTTAAAAAGATACAATTATATAGTTTATTATATTAGCTTTAAAAAGATAACGCACGTAGAGTATTACATGGATTTAAAATGAAAGATAGCATTTTTAGAGCATTACATTTGGTTGAAAAATATAACTCATCATTGTTGTGTCACGCCAAAAGTCCAACGTTTCTTTACTCTCTCTCTTCTTTCTTTCTCTCTTTCTCTCTCTCTCTCGACATCCGTCCCCTTCATCCTTCACTTTTAGCAGGTCTTCTTTATACGTCCCGTATTCCTTCAGGGCAGAAGTAAGTCTTAGCTGCTCAGCCAACTCTGACACGTCCATGAATAAAAGTTCACAAAAGAACGTCGCCTATGAGTTTGTCCTTCTCCTGTAGAAGCTCGCATGTCTTGTTCATCTTAGTTGAATGGTTTATGATATGGGAGGTAAGTGGATGTACAGTCACTGTTTTGTGGGGTATTGCTTCCAGGATTTGCTCAAAAGAGCACGAAGCCTTATTTTGTAGTTCCAATTTTGCTTTTTCTTCACAAATTTCTTTAGAGTCCTTGTAGTGCATCCATACAATGTAACACAAATTGGAAGAAATCCTGTTGTATATTATCAAAGCGATTAGGCTGCCATACAATCGATATACGCTCGGTAGCAGTCCAAATCTTCGCCAGGCAAATGTAGACATTACTTTCAGTCGATGAGATGTTGCTACCGAAGCATGTGAAATGATCTACAAATTTCAAAGACGTTCCCCTGAAATAGAAGATGTTTTCTTTTTGATGAAAATGCCGGGACTTTTTATTTGCGTACACGTAGAGAAAAATGCCTCCAGCTGTTTGCTTCAGGTTATGCTACGTCTTACGGGATTCAACTTGGGCAGGTGTATATGCGAGAAACACTAGATCTGGGTCTGTCTTCGTGTCTGGAGGATATCATCTGCTTCTAGTTTTTTGTTTGTGTTAAACCATTTTCTTTTATTAGATCTATTAACTATGTTTACCAACCCCTCCGCTCGGGCAGGATATGACACAGGGTCAATTTTTAAGCGGAGTTTAACAGGTTTGAATTCAGAGTTTTCCTTCTTCTAGACTAGTTGCCTCACCAATGCTGAAGAACCTAGTCTGCCCTAGGATTTACCCATAGCTGGAGGGAGAATAATTGGATTCATACCTTTCCCAAGGGTATCAGTGCTATGTGAAACGTAGTCAGTCTCGTCCAGGATTTGAACGCGTGTCGCCGTGTCCATTTCTTACGACTATAACCATTACACCATTAACGTTCGCAGAACGTAATCTCTGTAAGTCTATAAGTATATATGACGCAAATGTATCACTTTGCGCACCCCAGCGACAATGTCGAAGAAGTGGATGTCTCCTTCAGGTGAGCAAAACATTGTTTTAGTGTTTTCGTAAAGCATCATGATAGCGGTAACAGTTTCTTTGGAGAGACTAGTAGTTTTTGCTCCATTTCTCCTGTGTGTACTGAATCAAATGGCCACGAGAAATCTATGTACAATAGTGTTACCTCTTGATTTTTTGCACGTTCTCCTTCGATGAAAATCAGAATCTGTCATATTATGGATCGATTTCTCTAAAAACTTATTGATATTTTAAAAAAAACTTCTCGATTTCAGATTTAATACGACAGAGAAGTAGAACATAATAAACCTTTGCAGTTATAGCAATAAGTGTCTCTGTAGTTCTTTGGGATTCCGAGGTCATTTTTCTAGGGGACGGGTAAGATATAGCCTTTTTTCTATTTCTCTATTGTGTCTTGTTGCATAATGGAAGAAGTATGTCGTCCAATTGTCTTGTCTTTTATAATTCGGTAGCCAGCAGCTTTTCTTTTAATTTTTTCAATACTGCATCAAGTTCTTCCGCCCTTAACTGATATAGTTTGATGTCTAGTAGTTTATAATTAATTTTTCAGTAGTTTTACCTGTGATTTCAAGAGGTTTTCCGAGCATATTCGTAAAATGTTCTATCCACTACTGTTGTCTTTCTTCTTAGCTAGCAACTTTTAGTTTTGATCTAGGCACTTTTTCTTCCTTACACTGCTATTACTGCCGGCTATGCTAATCGTAATTGTTTATCTTCTTCTGAATTGCTGGTTTTATAAAAACTTTTTCTTCAATATATTCTAGTTGTTCTTTTGGAATATGCTAGTTCTCCCTGGTCTTCCTTAAGTTTTTACGCATAGATATTTAATGTGTGAAAAGGAGAAAGTGAATTTATACAAATTTATAATCATTCTTTCATTAAAATGGGTAAAAAGTTTGCTGAAAAACACAAGTAGAAAATCTTTTCTTGTAGGTAAACGAGTCCATCTACCATATATAGCAGTAGCTACTAATACCAGGGCAGACTAAAAGGTGAAGAGCAGCTTCTTATAGAAATAGTATTAGAGCGTTTGAGACTGGAGATCGGACTAGATCACCTCACTTGCTACCGTAATAAACGGAAGCCAATACTATCGTTGGACTATATCTTTATTCTGTATTCACTAATCCAATGTTCTTGTCTACTAATAGTCTCTCTGTTTTATATACTTTTTCTGAGAATATATCTCTATTTCCTCTCATATCGTGGGTTGTCCTTTATTTAATATTACAAGCGTTCACTAACCAGAACGCAACATATATAAAGTTAAGATTCGTGCAATGAAGACTAGCAGTAATTGATAGGCGAAAATAAAGGAACCTGTTTCATGTGTGTAAATGATCTTTGTTTAAGTTTCTCACTATGTGAGAGAGGAAGTGTATTTATGCTTTAACGTATATGTGGCTGCTGCTGCTATTTTATCAGCAAGCTTACGCTGTAATATCAATATCAATAACATCTATGTAAACAAACGTTTGTTAAATTTAAGAAAAATTAAATGAAGTTGAAATTAAATATATTATTGTAAGAAAAGAATGCAGATTTTCACTCAAAAGGAATAAATCGAAAGGTATTTGAGTAGGTAACAATGTACCATATCCACAATTAACGCTATGTGCGAAATGGACATCTAATGTTCATAACGATAGAACATAGGAATCTCGGAATTCGAAAACACGTAACGACTTCTTGTTCAGGTACGACCTTTTGCGGCGTTGCTTTCTGTCCTGTGGTGGGGCGCTCTCGACCGGCTGTGGTTGCGTGCTGCACAGCTCGTTCGGGTGTGTTCCACCACTGGATACATCACCTCTGGCCTCAGGGGGCCGTCCCCCCAGGCTTAAACCCTCTTCGGAGGGGGTTGGGTTTATCGCCCGGTGCCTGAGGCGCCCTGAAAAAGGGAATGCCGACGGGGTCCGAGGCATTTTTGGAACTGCCTGTCGCGTTGGGCTTCGGCCCTGCGACAGGACCCACCTTAAAAACGGCCTTGTGCCACTTTTGTACGCTGGTGGGGCGTACGATAAATAATGGGACGACCTTTTTATTAACTTTGAGTTAAAGGTTTTGACGTAAGGAGGAGAGACACAATCTTCTATGCTGTCTTATTCATTTGGCCCCCATCTCGAACGCCCCCCCATAGGGCGCAAACTAGCCTCGCGCCTGCGAGCTCCAAAAGTCGATCCTTCTCGTTTGGCGTCTAGAACCCAACTCTTTCTCTCTTCAAATTCTCACACAAACCTCCGCACGCTTCCGGTGCGTGACGTCACCCGCACTCCGTCACCCGTTTTGTCTCTGAGTATTGTGACATCTGAGTGACACCTCCATCCGCCCGTACGCGCCCGCGTTAACACCTGCCTCAATGTTGCACCCAACTAACCCATGTGCTGTGCCGAAAGGTTCTCAGCCTAACTAAACTCAAAGGCATGAACCGAAATCCCTCGGTTATTATATAACAATAATTTCAATCTCTCTCAAAAAATATTTATTTCTTTGCTTATTTGTACGTTTTAAGCCGTCTCAAAATTAGATTATAAGTTGACGATTTATCTATGCATCTTATAAGTTTGGTTTCTTTGTTTAATGGCATATAAACCTTTTTAGGTTATTTAATGCCAAAGCCATCCTTTTAGAAGAACAACAGTGGTACTATTAAAGCAATAATTGGTAACTTAAAAGGGTTCAAAACTTTCCCAAGGTTATTAACCGGAAAGTGAACGAGTTCGAACTCGCTTTTTAAGATTCCGTAAGCCATCGTTTTAACCATTACACGATGAGGACACCCCACCATATAATTGGCTAAAAAGCATTCTTGATGAGGAATGATTTTAGTCTTTTGATCCTTTAAATTTTTCGCTTCAAGTCAAACATTATCGTCTGCGATGTATTTCAAAATTTTATTAATATCTATGTTCTTGTTCAAATATGATGTCTATATTATGTTCGGCTGCAGGTTGTGCAAGCTAAGGTAGCTGATTTATTGTGTTTAACGTTAAATGTTGCTATGTAGACAATGTTTTTGTATCTGAGTAAGTTTTTGTTCGAATTTGAGCTCGTTATCTGTTTTTTCGTACCCGCGTGAACGGCGATGTGGTTTGCACGTGTGGTTGGAATTAGAGACATGACAATCTTTCGATGCTATTTTTTCTCATTAATAGACGTCAATCTTAAAGATCAGTAGCAATAGTTTCCTGACTGAACTATTAAATCCTAACCGTTCACCTTGGAGGTTCTGCTCAGCATCTGGTGAAGCGTGCTATTGACCCATCTTCGGATTCATCCACCTTACTTCTCACCCACTATCCTGCTTGCAATGGTTTTCATTGCTATACGCTTGAGCGGCTCGCATAATTCTCTCCTCCCACAGGGATGGTTATCGAATGACAAGTCGGAGCAGGATATCAGAGTGATTATGAAGACAGTATACTGTAAAGTTTGACCTCTTAGCCTTTCCGTTTTAGAGGGTATCTTCTATATACACAGATGAAAATTAAAGTCTTTAATAGCCTAAAATAAATAGATATATATATATATGAATACTTCTACCTTCTTTTCTTGCATTTTTGCCAATGGTTAGGTTTTGAGTTGTTTTGTTTTGAAGTGAAGGAGGGTGAGAAATTTTTTTGTTTTTTTATTCTTTTTCTTTCAAATGAGCCGGTTGAAAAGAGATGAAAAGTGTAGCTAACAGGTCTACAGGCGAAGAACATTTTAACTTTTCCAGTAATACTTCAGAGAGTATATGAAGTAGTCTCTTATGCTGCCTGTCCAGTCTCAATTTCATTGGAATCCTTTTTTATATCAACTTAAGAAAGATACCATGTGAGAAGTATTATATCAAATTAAAAAAAAAGAACAAGATACAATTTTAAAAGCATTAGGTCATCTTTAAAAAGATATAATTTTTGGAGCTTTTTGTCAGATTAAAAATATACCATTAAGTTAAAAAAGATGTAACTTTTAAATCACTACCTAAGCTTAAAATAATACATTTTGCGGAGCATTACATCAGTTAAAGAATATATATAATTTTTAAACCATCACATCACCTTAAGTAAGTATTAAGTAAGTAAAGTTGTCTCCTTTTAGTCGAGGGTGATCAGAAGGCTCCCTTTTCAATAACTACTACACCGAGGTGTAGGGGAGGGCGCTACTCCTTTCCCTGGATTGCTCCACTTTACCCTTGATACGTACCTTATATTGCTGAGTGTTAAGCAAGGAAGTATCAAGTACCATTTCTAAAGTCTTTGGTATGACACAACCTGAAATTGAACCCAGGTCTCCCAGACCATTGGCGAACACTCTACTCACTAAGCCATGAGCCGATGGAAATTTTAGGAAATTACGTCAACTTAAAATAGATATTATTTTTGAGCATTACGTGGACCTAAAAAAGATCCAACTCCTAGAGTATTTGGTCAACTTCAAAAAGAGACAGTTTTTAGAAAATTACGTCAACTTATAAAAATTACAATTTTTAGAGAATTACGTTAATTTAAGATAAAATCTTTTGAACATTATATCCACTTAAAAAAAGGTACAACTTTTTGAAAGTTATGTCATCTTAAAATGAATGCAATTTTTACATATTTAGATAACTACAACAGCTTAAAAGAGATAAAATGTTTAGAGCATTGTATTTATTTAAAAAAGATACAAATTTTTAATGATCCCACAAATTCTAAAAATATGCAATTTTTAGAGGTTAAAAATGATACCATTTTAAAAGGATTATGTCATCTTAAAAAAGATACAATTTTTAGAGTATTACGTCAACTTAAAAAGGTATAATTTTTAGATCATTACCCTAGCTTGAAAAAGATACAATATACAGAGCATTGTATCAGCTTAAAAAGATACAATTTTTAGATGATTAAATCAATTCAAAAACGATACGATTTTCGAGCTTTACGTCAGCTTAAAAAAGATATAACGCTCAAAACATTACATCAATTTAAAAAAGAATCGTGTTAGAACTCTCCAGACGTTCCCTCTTAATTGATTAAAAAGAATCAAAAAAAATTTTGATTGAGCGAAACATTTATAAAAAGCAAAAAAAAGCAAACAATAATTTCATAAAAATATTTCTATCTCTTTTTGATATGATATTGGCTCAATCGAAAAGCATCTGTCCAGACATGAGTTTATAGTGTAAGCAGCATGTAGTCGGTCGGAAAGGCAGACGTCGATTCAATTGAAACATTCAGAACAGGCTCTCCGCAGAATATACTGTTCAGCTACACAGAACACTGATCTTTCAGCTGGTATATTCGGTCGGTGGATGGGGCGAATCTGAACTTCTAAGCAAATTACTCTGCCTTAAAGGCAATCAAGAATAAGTGAGTAATTTAATCAGAAAACCTCTATCAACAAAAGAGAGAGAGAGAGAGAGAGAGAGAGAGAGAGAGAGAGAGAGAGAGAGGGGGGTACGATGGGAGTAGAAAATAGAGAGAAAATTAAGACCATTTTTCTGCTTACGGAACTGTGCGCTTCGAATATATATATATATATATGTATATATATATATATATATATATATATATATATATATATGAACACAAACACACACACACACACACACACACATATATATATATATATGTATCATCATTCTTATATATACATATGTTGCAGCCATTTTCAAGTATGGTAGGAATATATATATATATATATATATATATATATATATATATATATATATATATATATATATATATATATATGCGTCGCTTTACAAAATTAGTTTTGTTGTCCGGTAGGCGGCGCCAGTCATTTATCCGTGTATTATTGTTGTTTTCTTATGAGTCTTAGTTATTTGTTCAATTGTTTCTGTTTGATTTTGATCTTTCGTCTTTGTGTTGGGTAGGGAATTGGGTGTGGTTTTCGGCCGCGTGTCTAGAGGACAAAATTAATTGCACCAAGAGAAAAGCTCATGAAATGAAATTTTTCTAATTTTCTTTTCTCTCTTTCTCTCTCTTTCTCTCTCTCTCTCTCTGCGTCCACAACAAGCAAATATTTTAATCTTTTCCGTAAAGTAGGTTTATCAATAAATACATTAAGAATAAAAAAAAAAATCCATTCCTTTCCGCAAACACAGATAAATAAGGTTAAATATTTTTAATCATAAAGCTAAATTATTGATTTTCTAATTCTTGCGTTCCGAGAAAAATTTTAGCGGGAATCATTGTATCGCTGACTCGGTCACTTATTTCTTGATCCGTTGCGGTCAGTTAGTAAATAAATCGGGGAAAATTAACTTAAGTTACTTGATGGGTTATCTGACATATCCATAATATATATATATATATATATATATATATATATATATATATATATATATATATATATATGACAAAAACTCAAACACTGTTTTTTTACAAAAATAGATTTGGTATTAAATAACTTACAAAGGTTGATATGCCATAAAACTCAAAAAACCAAATCAAACCAAACCTATCACTCAAACAGAATCTTAGAAAATTTAGATTTTTATCACTTAGAGTATCCCGACTATTGCTTTCCTCTTTATATTCACAACATTTCTGTCGCTGCGTCCTACGGCCTTCTTCAGACGTTTCAGGTCGAACTCAGGAGCTCACATAGAAGTTCAAACCGAACCCTTCACTTAATCCAGTGTAGATTGTTTTAATTCTGTTAACTATACCCGGATACAGGTGTTAAGCTTGGGTAAATACAGTATTTGACGGCATATAAGGCACATTTTTTTTTTTTATTAAAAATATCTTTTAGAATTGCCCTGCGTCTTATATGCCATATGTAGGTTTAAAATTCCCGATAGTCGGTCGAAATTAGCTACTTGGCAACTCCGATAAGCTTAGACTTAAGAGTTACTTTCATATACCTGTTGTCATTATTTAAAAGGCTATTATACTGATTAAAAGTGTTATAATTGATAATATTCATTATATTAATTTCATCACGTTTAATATTTGTACTTTTTTTCTTGGTTTGCTCGGCTGAAATTTGGGTATGTCTTATGCACCAGATCGTCTTATATGCTGTCATATACAGTATTTCTCGTTATTTAACTAAAGTTTGGATTGAACCTGTAAATAATTTCACGTAGAAACACTTCTCAACCAAAAGACAATAATCGTTGTGTCATGTGTTCAAAATAAATCATTGGTCTTATAAACCTAATGTATCCATAAACACATGAGTTACCACTCATTCGTAGTGTATACATTTTTTTTTTTTACCTTGGCTCATATTGCATTTTTTTTTTTATCTAGGGGATAAAAATTATATAGCTTTATCTTAGGAATTTAGACACATATCACAGTCAGATATTCTGAATTCTGGATGGAACATATTTAGTTTCAGGTATATGCTGTCTTCATCAAAGGAAAAGTAATTAATTTGGTCACTTAAGCGATTAACTAAGCGTTTTGCTTAGACTTGGCACATGGTTACATGAAATGAGTTAATTTCGTTGATCATATTTACCAACCCCTCCGTTCGGGCAGGATATGACACAAGGTCAGTTGTTAAGCGGAGTTTAACAGGTTTGAATTCAGAGTTTTCCTTCTCCTAGACTAGTTGCCTCACCCACGCTGAAGAACCTAGTCTGCCCTACTATTTACCCATAGCTGGAGGGAGAATATTTTGGATTCATACCTTTCCCAAGGGTATTAGTGCTATGTGAAATGCAATCAGTCAGGTCCAGGATATGAACTCATGTCGCCGTGTCCATATCCTGCGACACTAACCATTACACCACGGGCACCTCCGCAAAGAGTTAATTTCGTTGATGCATTTATGTAACTTTACATGAAGAAATTAATTGAACGGCACCATTAATGTTAAAACCAGTTTTTTTGGTGATCTCAAAAACCAATCATAGGGGTGAACAGGAAAAACGAAATAATTTGGCTCCTTCTGCATCGTTTCTTTCTATACTGATAGTGAGGCTCCACTCTGACCCAGAGTGGCCGTACGTGTTAGGGTCCCATTTAAAAATTCATCTGCGCAAACAAATAACTGATGTTAAATTGAATTTTATGTATTACATAGCAATACTTGAAACCATTTAACTGTGTGCAAATAAAACTATTAGTATTAGAGAGTTATACTTGAAACCATTTAACTCTGTGCAAACAAATGAGCTCTGGTTTGTTTAAAATGTTCCCAACAAACTATTTGCAAAAAAAAAAAATCATGTATATTTCATATACATATACATATTTACCAACCCCTCCGCTCGGGCAGCATATGACACAAGGTCAATTTTTAAGCGGAGTTATAACAGGTTTGAATTCAGAGTTTTCCTTCCCCTAGACTAGTTGCCTCACCAGGGCTGAAGAACCTAGTCTGTCCTACTATTTACCCATAGCTGGAGGGAAAATAATTGGAGTCATACCTTTCCCAAGGGTATTAGTGCTATGTGAAATGCAATTAGCCTTGTCCAGGATTTGAACTCGTGTCCATTTTCTACGACGATAACCATTACACCACGGGCACCTCCATATGTATATTTCATATAAGTATACGTATAAACAGGATTTGGCATAAAATAACCTACAAAGGTTGGTATACCACAAAACCATCCAACCAACCAACCAACCAACCTCAATATACTTCTCCATCTCTCTCTCTCTCTCTGTCTCTGCGTCTGTTTGTTTTTCGAACAAACATACACACAAACGCACACAGATGCACACACATCTATCTCTATCTTCCTATATCATAGACAGACAGACAAACAGACACACACACACACACACACATAAAAACCATACACACGCACACATACGCACACATCTATATGCCGTTATCACAAACAGACACACGCATACACAATAATAAAAACCACACACACACACACACACACGCGCGCGCACACTCATTTAGTGTGTGTTTAGGCATCAGATTTCTTGTTGGATTAAAATAAAAGGGACAGACAAAGTTTAAAGTTGAGTTGTTTTTTTTTTCTCAGTCTTTTTAATTTTGAGAGTGAGATGTAGCAACAGTGAAACAATTGTCCTCAAACTCGGATGCAGTGACCCGAGCACATATATTTTTGACTTTCATTGGTCATTGTCGAGGATATGAGTTAGATCACACCACTGGTTATGAGACATTTTGTGCGAGCTATGAATATTTTGAATGAGAATGTTCATCGCGTGTAGTTGCTGTCGTGCAGTCTGTTAGTATATATATAGTGACAAAAATTATTTCGTGAGTCAGGAACTAACCTACTACAGTTTTACCTAAGCGGCTCATCAGGGTGCCTAATCCCGACTGATGAGCCGCTTAAGCGAAACTGTAGTAGATTAGTTCCTGACTCACGAAATATTTTTGTCACTATTTTGCTCTACTTAGTATTGAGCACTTTTTGCACTTGTAGCTTAGCAACAATTTACGGTGCTTTTTTCTTTTGACCAATCGATTGCGTATCTGTTGATTTTTTTCAATTGGTGTGACAAGGTTGGCCTTTTTTCCCCAATATATATTATTTTTTCCCCTAGACAGTGATTCATTGTATATTTTTATCTTCGAATTACTTGTGGGTTTTTTCTTTTACCGTAAGTGCTATTATTCAATAAGTTATTTAATATATATATATATATATATATATACTAACTACATGCAATGAACTCTCTCATTCAAATATTCATTGATCAAACAAATTATCGCATAATCTATAGCAAGGTCGCTACCACATCCTCAACAATAACACACACACACACACACACACACACAAAGACACATACACATACACATAAGAAAAAATAGGTATTCTGAGGATGAACTATTGTTAGATTACTTGTCAACGTACGTTTCGTTTTCACAACTAAACCCTTATCAGGGCATTGTTAATATGCGATATTGTATCTTTTGAACTTAATTAAATTTTAAGAATAAATCAAAATAATAAAAAAGAGAAAAAAATTAGCATTCTGTAACGCTTTTTGCGTTCCCTTTTAAATCTTTTTGACGTAGTATTGGAAATTTATTTTGAAGCGTAATGTTTTTGAGGATCCTTTTTTTTTCTGACGCTGTTTCGAATTTAAGAATATATGCAATTTGAAGCATAATTGAAAAAAAAACAAAAAAAAAAAAACAATAAAAGTTTGCATGAATATAAATAGATAATGAAATCTAACGAATTAACATAGGAAATATTGTTTCTTTTTAGGACTAATTTGACTAAATAAAGACATAAGATAAAGAAAAAAAAAACAGGTCTTTGTTTGATTTTATTATAATCAGAAATAATTCAAGATTCAACAATCTCTATTGTTTGCAATGTGTATTAATTAACATTTTGCCATATTTATAGTTAAAATTGTGATTAGATTCAAAGTCATGTTTTACTGGAGCGTTTTTTTGCTGACAGTTCAATTTTAATGTCTCTTGATGTTCGTATATTAGTTTTTGATTGTATGGTTTCATTGACATATTTTCTATAATGTCCTTAGCACTGGATAGAGTTATAGATAGGGCATTATAGAAAATGTGTCAATAAAACTATACAATAAAATATTAATCTATCTATCTATCTATCTAAATTATTTTTTCATTGTATGGTTTCATTGACACATTTTCTATAATGCCCTCAGCACTGGATAGATTTGTAGATAGAACAATATAGAAAGTGTGTCGATGGTACTATACAATCAAAACTAATCTATCTATCTATATTAGTTTTGTATTGTATAGTTTCATTGACACATTTTCTGTAGTGCCCTCAACACAGCATAGAGTTATAGATAGGGTATTATAAAAAATGTGTTGATAGAACTATACAATCAAAAACTAATCTATCTATCTCTCTCTCTCTCTCTCTCTCTCTCTATATATATATATATAATATATATATATATATTAGTTTTGGATTGTATACTTTCATTGACACCTTTTCTATAATGTCCTCAGCACTGGATAGAGTTATAGATATGGCATTATAAAAATGTGTCGATAAAACTATACTGTCAAAAACTAATCTATCTATCTATCTATCTATCTATCTATTAGTTTTGGATTTTATGGTTTCATAGACATTTTCTTTAATGCTCTCAGCACTGGATAGAGTTATACATTGGGCATTATAGAAAATGTGTCGATAAAACTATACAATAAAAAAACTAATATATATATATATGTGTGTGTGTGTGTATATATATATATATATATATATATATATGTAGCGGACTAAGGTGTAAATAATTGAATAAAACTGATCTACAAATTAATATCTTTTTATTTCTTTAAATTGAAAGAAAAGTGTGTTGAAAAATAGAAGATACAAAGTTTTTTTTTGTGAGAAAAGATAATATTAGTCAGTGTATGAATATCTACTAATATTTACCTTATAAGAAGAAAGGGATGATAAATTCAATGTAGTAGTTGGTGTTGTCTAAATCTGAGATGATGTATGCTGTATGTGTCAAAGATCTTTGAGTGAGTGTGTTACTTTCTAGAGAGAAAATATAACCATTCCTTAAACATTTGCGGATGCATCTGGAGTTTTCATCTTCATGATTAGACAGTAGCTGCAATACTAATATTCATGTAAACAATAACATATTCGTTCAATTTAAGATAATCAAAAAATATTGAAATTAAATACATTATTGAAAGAAAAGAATGTTAAAATTTCACTCAAAAGATTTAAACCGAAATTTTGAGTCGGTACAGAATAAAACTAAAGAAATATTATTTTTATCGCTAATTATAAGATTGAGGTAGGCTAGAAATCTGATAAAAAATCATTATTATGTCGTGCCATCGGCATGGATATCCCTAACCCTCTCTCGCCACCCCTCCTTATCAGCCATTGCTTCCGGCAGGTCTTCAGAGCTACATCCCGTATCGGCACAGAGCTATTGTATGTAAGTTCGAGCTGGTCGTCCAGCCTTTGCTCGGCCACGTGAAGGGGTCCACAGTAGTACATCACTTATGAGCTCGTCCCTACTTCTTCAGCAGTATCCGACATGTCTGGTTCGTCTAATTTTAATAGTTTTCGTGATGGGTAGTTGGTGGCCGTACAGCTGCTGCTTTGTGGGGTGCTGTCTCCAGGACTTGTTCAATATTGCTCGCAGCATTCTTGTGTTATTGCCGTCAAGCTTTTTCACCATACATTTAGTTAGCGTCCATGCAGAGCATCCATATATATGTATATGATAAAAAAAATTGTTAAAGATTTAAAATAGTTAAAGATTTATCTATGATCTTAATTGGTTAAAAATAATTTTAACAGCCAAGAAGGGAAAAGACTTTAAATATTACCGACAGCGAAATCCCAAAGACTTTTAAAATTCTAGTGCGAACATGTCATACAAAAATGACAGCTTCTTGAGCTTACTTCTTTGCATAAAAATTAATACTTTTTTTTTAATAAGGTTATCAGTTAATTTCCCCCCAAAACCAAAGACCGGTTTGTTAAACCAGAGTTGGGAGTAATTCCTTCAGTACAAGAAAATCATTCAAGAGCTGAACATTTAAATTTTCCTGGTAGAGAGCTCAATATAATTAATTTTACAGAGCAATACTTTCTTTAAAGAAAGTGTTGCTCTGTAAAATTGAGGCTTCTAAAAGAGCTTCTAAAACATTATCCCACCTAACACGTCCGCTCAGGAATGTAACTAACTATAATATCTATTTATTTACGATAAGGAATGTGTCATATAAAAAACACTTTCTTGAATAATTTTGAATTATTATTAAAGAATCGAAATAGGATGTTCCAGTGGCATAGTGACTCACCTGCTAGACTTTGATATCTTAATCAACAAGCTCGAGCCCTAGACGTACTATAGCGTTCAAATTCGGAGTAATGTCGGCTGAACCTGTTAAATACACCGACTGTATCTCTGCAAAGAGTGTCCTGCTTATGACGCTAAATAATCTGTTGGTGAAGTTCCAGTAATGTTGGAGCTTTGGGAAATGTAGAGTACCTCTTCATTGCTATCGCTCCCAGGTCCATTCTGGCCTGGAGTGGTAGCAGCTGATAGGGTCCTATCTATGCGTCAAAGAGAACTAGACTGTGTACTCATGCAAAATTGAATAACTTGAAATAGAACTGTCTTGACATTTAAACTGCGTACTTATGCTAACCAGAATTATTTGAATTGGAACTTTTTTGCATGCTAAATTGGATTATTTGAAATAGAACTGTTTTTGATATCGAAACTTTACTCACTCTAAATTGAATTGTTTGAATTAGAACTGTTTTGATATTTAACTGTGTGTAAGCAAAAACTATACTAATATTAAAATGAATTGGTTGAATTAAAACTCTTTGATTAAACTGATAATCTTGAAATAGAAATGTCTTTGACAATTAAATTGTGTACTTCTGCTAAACTGAATTGTTTGAAATAAAACTGTTTATTTGTATAAAAATGGATTTGGTATCAAATAACCAACAAAGGTTGATATGCCATAAAACCTGAACAAATAAACAGGCAGACAGACAATATATTTCGGAAAATCCACCATGAAGCTTGATATGCCTTTAAACAAAGAACCCAAACCAAAGAAATATATTAAAATGTTTTAAAGGGACATTTTTCCATTAATTCCACACTGAAATCTTCCTTGGCGTAATGTCTTGACTTTATTCTACGAATATCAAATTTAAAAAAAAATGACGAAAACAAAAATAACATAAAACAAACAAAAATAAAAAAAATAAAAAATACAACGAAAAGTAAATTTAGTATTTGTACGTGAATAAAGATTTTAACTTTATCGTCATGTGATTTACTCTCCGAAAAAGAGCACATATCAAAATTTTGCTAAACTTTTGACTCACTCTAAAGTAAGTAAGTAAAGTTGGCGACAGTAGTTGAGGGTGACCCGAAAGCTCCCTTTTCAATAGCTACTACACTGGGATGTAGTGGAGGGCGCTACTCCATTCCCAGGATTGCTCCGCTTTACCCTCAATCCTCACCTTATAGTGCTGAGTGTTAAGCAAGGTGGCATCAAGTACCATTTTTTGAGTCTTTGATATGACTCGACCTGGGATTGAAACCCGGTGTCGAAAATAGTAGGAAAAGGGTAGGAAAAAATTAAACATCAAATTTATTTTTCGTCATACTCATTTTTATTTTTTTAATTTTTTGCTTGTTTTATTTTGATGGTTTTTATTTTTGTTTGATGCTTTTTTATTTTCGTTGGTGATTTAATGCCTAAGTTTGTCTTCAATGTGTTTTTATGGACTTATTAGATACTAATTTGATAGAGGAAAAATATTAATCGGGGACGTTTCGATGGAGTAACAACGCCGGCTTATGAATATGCATATTTGCACGAACACACTCGTGCTAAACAAATATGACCACATAGCCCACAATGGATGATATGTAAGTGGTTACAATAGTAATCGGAGTTGTGTTCCCAGAGTTCAGTCTGTGCGTCGCCTGTCCCCTGAGGCGCCCCTATTAAGGGAAATGCTGACGGGGCCGAAGGTATTTTTGGCAATGCTGGACGCGTGCGGACTAATGGCCCTGCGCCCGGACCCACCTTAAAAAGGCCTTGTACCATACTTGCAAAACATTTCGATTGGCCGTGTGGCTCGGTTCACAGAACAGTTCGGATGTGTCCTGGTGGCAGTTGGTCGAGGCCGTCAGACATGGATTCCAGGAGCCGGACTTCATGTCCAGCGCGCTAAGACCTGTTCTCCATGAGCTTCACGGGGTCGTCTCACGAGGTTCTAACACTCTCCGGAAGGTCAAGCTTTATCACATGGTGCCTGAAGCGCCACTTTTTTGGGGAATGCTGACGGGGACCAAGGCATTTTGGGGAGTGCCGGGCATATTTGCGCTATAGTTCTGAACCCGGGCCCACCTTAGAAAAGGTCTTGTGGCACATTCACCTCTTTGGTGGGGCGCGCGACAAATACCTGTCCCCAGGAGTCCAGTTGTCGCGTAGACGTCGCGCCATACGCACCACGAATACACTAGTCAGACCTCAACTAATACTTGACCTCAGCCAACCTAACAAGATCCAAAACTTTAAGCAACATTATAACGTCAATAAAGGTCTCAGTGATGAATTTCATGAAGAAAAGATATTTCAAAAATATTTTTTAATCGATTTGATTATCGTAAATATATAAGATAAATAACTCCAATATTTTCAACATCTATCAAATTAACCCAGTTAATTGTTCATTATAAAAATAAAAATGAAAAACAAATCACCATTTAGATATTAAAAATATCTTCCTTTAACTTTCTGTGTTTAGAAATTTCGGAGGAAACAAGAAAACATACGGTATAACGAAAAATGCGTTTCGGGCACGTGAAATTCAATACTATGATTGCCTCTCAGTAACATTAGACAACAGAAGATAGCAGTCATCAACCAGCTTAATAACATTTACAAGCCATCACCTGAGAAAATGTTAATGTACCCGACAAGTTTACTTCATAAGAATACCAGCAGAGATACATTCCCTAGTCTGCCCTATCGGCTGGGGCTGTATAATACACCAGCCGTAGATCTGTTGAGGGGTAAGATTGTCCAAACGAGGCTATCTATTGGCTGTGTGTGGCGCCTTGTAATGCTTAAGGATGGAATCCTGGAGCTAAGCAGTCCGTGACTCGTTAACAGAAGAGATTTCGTGACTTATAACACTTTACATTGGCCCTTATCAAGCTAGACAAGCAGTCGAAGAAGCCTAATCAGATGAGTCGGCTGGTCATGTCAAACCCCAAAACCTAGCTTATTCTTCAAATTGCTCTTGTGTCAAACAAGTAAAGCAGGTGACCGAAGGCTCCTTTTTCAATAGTTACTACACAGAGGTGTGGGGGACGACGCTACTCCTTTCACTAGATTGTTCAACTTTACCCTTGATACGTACCTTATAATGCTGAGTATTTAGCAAAGAAGTATCAAGTACCATTTTTTAAAGTCTTTGTACCCAAACTATATTTAATCTAAAAGATGCTCGTGGGCTGAGGGTCGATTAAGATAGCCATACTTGAAACCCTTTAACGGTGTGCAAACAAATGTCTGATATCAAAGATAATTATTAGTATTAAATAGCAATACTTGAAACTATTTAACAGTGTGCAATCAAATGATCTATATCTGATAGAATAATAAATATTGAGAAGACTTGAAACCATTTATTGTTGTGAAAACAAATGAGCTCTAATTCGTTTATAAGTAAGCTTTCCTCCAAACTATTTTTTTTTATATATATATATAGCAGGATACCCATATGGGGCACCATAACATGAAACCAAATGAGCCGACCAAACTAAACAAAACCCAATGACCCCATCAGTCTAAACCAGACCAGATGACCACACGTTTAGAAATAAGCTTTCCTCCAAATTATTTGCTTAAAAGTATATATATATATATATATATATATATATATATATCATCATCATCATCATATCGTGCTGGCAGCACGGATATCCCTGACCCTCTCTCGCCACTCCTCCCTATCGTTCATCGCCCTAGGTAGGTCTTCAGGACAACAACCTGTATCCTCATTATCATGGTGTAGTCATTATCGCCGTAGGAAATGAACACGGCGATACGAGTTCAAATCCTGGACGAGACTGATTGCATTTCACATAGCACTAATACCCTTGGGAAAGGTATGAATCCAATAATTCTCCCTCCAGCTATGGGTAAATAGTAGGACAGACTAGGTTCTTCAGCCATGGTTAGGCAACTAGTCTAGGAGAAGGAAAACTCTGAATTCAAACCTGTTAAACTCCGCTTAAAAATTGACCTTGTGTCATATCCTGCCCGAGCGGAGGGGTTGGTAAATAGTACCTGTATCCTCACATAGCTGCTGAATGTACGTTCGTGCTGGTCGTCCTGCTTTTGCGCGGCCATGTGTGGGGATCCATAAGAGTACATCTCTTATGAGTTCATCTCTGCTTCTCCAGCAATGTCCTGCATGTCTGGTTCGCCTAACTTAAATAGTTTTCGTGATAGGGGGCAGGTGGCCGTACAGTTGGTGTCTTGTGGGGTGTTGCTGCCTGGACTTGTTCAGGATTGCACGCAGCATTCTTGTGTAATTGCCATCTAGTTTCTTCTCCAGCCGTAGCGAACCCATCCGGTTTTAGCACGCGTGTGCCCTTCTGAGTATTGAATTGGTTCATCGCACCTTAATTTCGGGCATCTAGTGGGAATGGGTGCTTTCAGTGTGAATTGACGGTAATATGCGCTCTATTTTGGCTGAAACCTTGTCTGTATGTAACGCATTTTTTTTGCGAAAAATGTTAAAGAATACAAATCCATCTATCAGAAAATTCTAATATTTATTTCATTTTTGGTGTGTAATCGTTTTTGTACAAAGCTCTGAGTTCAGACATGAGTGTATATATCTTTTCTCTTAAAAATGGTTTCTGTATCTGTCAATCATCGTGAGTGTCTGTGTGTGCGTGTGTGTGTGTGTGTGAGAGAGAGAGAGAGAGAGAGACAGACAGATAAACAAAGCGAAAGAGAGAGAGAGAGAGAGAGAGAGAGAGAGAGAGTGCATATGGGTGTTTGTGTGTGAGAGAAAACGTGTGCGTGTGTGTATGAGAGATTGTGTGTTTTTGAGAGAGAGTGTGTGTGAGTGAGAGAGAGAGAGAGAGAGAAAGAGAGAGAGAAAGAGGGAGTGTGTGTGTGTGTATGTTTCTGTGTATGTATGTTTGTGTGTGTGTTTTTGAGAGCTGCATTCTTCACGTAAGGGTTGGACACTGATGGATTTGACCTGAAACTTTGAAAGCCGATCTATGTAACATGATTCAATGTGGTTGGCCAATGAATTCAGTTGGGGGAACTGGAGAAAGCTGTGTGGTGGTGGAGGGATGGCAGAGTGACAGTGTGAGGGCTGATGAGTCACATGACCTGCCGACTAATATCGCCACTTGTTGTCATGTTCGGACGTTTTCTGAGTATTTATTCATTTATTTATTTTCATTGCAATTCGTCTAAAATTTATGAAGGTCCATTTTGGTTAGAAACGAAATAGAAATATTGGATTGAAGAAAAGCAAATAATAGAAATGACGTTTCACATGGGAGAGATAAAGTCGAAAGAAACAAATAAATTGATATATAAAGAAGAAGAAGAAGAAGAAGAAGAGGAAATAAGAAAAGTAAGAGAAGAAATCAAACACTACTACTACTAGTACTACTACTAATACTACTAATAATAATAATAAGAAGAAGAAGAAGAAGAGGAAGAAGAAGAAGAAGAAGAAGAAGAAGAAAAAGAAATAGGAAAATTAAGAGAAGAAATCAAACACTACTACTACTACTACTACTACTAATACTACTACTACTAATGATAATAAGAAGAAGAGGAAGAAGAAGAAAGGAAAAGTAAGAGAAGAAATCAAACACTACTACTACTACTACTAGTAGTAGTAGTAGTAGTACTACTACTACTACTACCAATAATAATAATAATAATTATAATAATAATAAGAAGAAGAAGTAGAAGAAGAAGGAGAAGAAAAAGAAATAGAATAAGAAATAGAAGAAGTAAAGAAGAAATCAAACACTTCTGCTACTAAAACTACTACTACTGCCACTACTAACGATAATAATAATAATAAAATATTAAGAAGAAGAGGAAGAAGAAATAGAATGAAATGAAATAGGAAAAGTAAAAGAAGAAATCAAACACTACTATTACTGCTGTAACTACTACTACTACTACTAGTAGTAGTACTACTACTACTACTACTAATAATGATAATGATAAAAAGAAGAAGAAGTAAAAGAAGAAATCAAATACTACTGCTACTACTACGACTAGTACTACTAACAATAACAATGATAATATTATCATGATGAAAAAGAAGAACTAATAGAAGAAAAAGAAATAGAAGTAAAAAAAGAAATCAAATAATAATGATAAAAATAATAATAATAAGAAGAAGAAGAACCTAGAAGAAGAAGAAGAAGAAGAAGAAGAAGAAGAAGAAGAAGAAGAAGAAGAAGAAGAAGAAGAAGAAAGGTGAGGAAAAGAAATTATACAAAAAGAAAAAGAAATAGGAGAAGTAAAAGAAGAAGAAATCAAACAATAGTAATAATGATGATGATGAAGAAGAAGAAGAAGAAGAAGAAGAAGAAGAAGAAGAAGAAGAAGAAGAAGAAGAAGGGACGTGAAATTGTAATAAGAAATCAAATAAAATATTCAATCATAATAATAAAGCAAGGAAGAAATCATGGGGAAAGAAGAGAAGGAAGACGAAATAGAAAGAGAAGAAATATGAAAGAGCGCGAAAAAGAAAGAGAAGAATGTGATGCGGCCGAGAACAACAAGAAGAAATATCGGATCATAACAACGAAAACAAATTATAAAAGAGTTAGAAGAAGAAGAAGAAGAAGAAGAAGAAGAAGAAGAAGAAGAAGAAGAAGAAGAAGAAGAAGAAGAAGAAATAAAGGACAATGTGTAGTCGATAAAAAGAAAGAAGAGCGGGAATAAAATTCAGATGATTAATAAAGTGAACATGATGAGAATGAAATGATAATCGAAAGGGAATAGAAATATAATTAAAGAGAGAGAGAGAGAGAGAGAGAGAGAGAGAGAGAGAGAGAGAGAGAGAGAGAGATGTTGGTAGTGGTGAGGAGGCGTTGTATCTTTACAAAATCTAAAGAAATCAAAGAGGACAGTCATTGGAAAAGAAAGGAGAAAAAACAATAGGATCAGTAAAAAAAACAAAAAAAAAAAAACTAATTTGAATTATTAAAAAGATTTTTTTTCAAAAATGGAAGAGAAATGCGAGTTTCGAATAATTGAATCACGAATGGGACATCGAAGAAGGGCCTATTTGCTCGAAGTTAAATATTTATCACCCAAATGTCAGCCCAGTCAGCTGGGGCGGTAAAATACACCGATTGCTTCGATGCAGAGAGGTATGGTCCCATACACCTCCGCCAACGAGAATCCTGATATGATATTAAGCAATCATGGAGATTTGACGAATGCCGAGTACCTTATCATTGCTATTGCTCCTATGTTCACTCTGACCCGGAGTGGTAGCACCTGATAAGGCTCCTATCTATTGGTTAAATAGAACAAACTGTGTGCAAACAAACGACTGATGTAAAATTGTGATTGCTTTGTAGCAATACATGAAACCGTTTACCTGTGTGCCGAAAAGAGCTCAGGTTCGTTTAAGAATATTATCTACAAAAGGTGTTTACTAATCAATATGTATTTAATACATATGTATAAAGAGGATTTGGCTTAAATAATCTACAATGGTTAATATGCCATAAACGCAAACCAAATTATTTCTTTTATTTCATAGAATTATTTTAGATTATTATAATGCGAGATGATAATTATTTGGGTCTAATTAATCTAAAAGTTAATCTTTGTCGTCAGTTTTACTTTGAAATTAATTAAACTCAAATAATTATTATTTTGCATTGCAATATCCACCTAAATTAATTCAATACTATAAAATAGAATAATTTGTGCAATGCGTCCAGAAAATTATAAAATACTCAAATCATGTATATTTAATATGTATGTATAAAGAGGATTTGATATTAAATAACCTACTATGGTTGATATGCCATAAAACTCAACCAAACCAAATCTTATATATATATATATATATATATATATATAAAGAGAATTTGGCATTAAACAACATACAATGGTTGATATGCCTTAAAACCAAACCAAATCAAACCAAACCAATTTTCAGTTTGAAATCCAGGAAAAAAAAAAAAGAACAAAAGCTAAAGCAAAACAAATAAAACCAAAACAAACAAAATAAACAATGAAACAAACAAAACAAACAATGAAACAAACAAACAATAAAACAAAAAGATAATCAAACAAACAAGGAGAATCCTAATTTCTATTTCATGTGCAAGCAAGCTGATTTTTTCTGTCTGACTGGCGGAATACAATCTTCCTAATTTACAGTTATTTCACTGCAAATCTTTATTTAAATTTCCGCAAAGTTTGCACCGTATTTTTTATCCATGTTATTGTTTTCTGAGATAAATTATTAAAAAGAATTTTGAAAGCAAAATTCACATGAACGTTTTTTCCTGCAATAAAAGAAAACATTTTAAAAAACTCTGTGGGAAAACGAAATAAAATCTCAAACATCTCCCCAATAAAAAACAAAAAAGCACAATCAATGAAACCAATAGAAATTGAACAAATTATAAAATTTATTTCAAATTTAACATTGCCATTTCTATTCAATAAACTTCACTGTCTGAAATGTTAATGCACAATGTCTCCTTGCGATCTGCTGTAACATTCCATTCATAGGAGCTGATTATTAGTGATATTAATGGCGATATTGGTAAGACAGGAAAGATTGAATTCATGCCTTCTGAGTAGGATAAAAGTGAGTGATAATATCTGCTGTGATATGATCCTATTTACCAACCCCTCCGCTCGGGCAGGATATGACACAAGGTCAATTTTTAAGCGGAGTTTAGCAGGTTTGAATTCAGAGTTTTCCTTTTCCTAGACTAGTGGCCTCACCAAAGCTGAAGAATCCAGTCTGCCCTACTATTTACCCATAGCTGGAGGGAAAAGAATTGGATTCATACCTTTCCCAAGGGTATTAGTGCTATGTGAAATGCAATCAGTCTCGTCCAGGATTTGAACTCGTATCGCCGTGTCCATTTCCTACGACAATAACCATTACACTACGGGCACTTCCATAGTGCTGTGATATGATAAACTAGATTTTGTTTCAAATAAAGATTGGTTAGTTTTAAGTAGCAGAAGATTTTAATTCTGAATTTCTACAAATTCGAGATGGGAAAGTTTTTATATTCAACATTCATGAAACGGAAAATTTGAAAATCTATGTTTTATTTTAACAAAAGGTTTTAACAGGAATGACTAGGTTTTATTTTTCAATACTGACGAGAAAAATTTTGTTACTCAAGGGAATAAGATAGGATAATATATATATATATATATATATATATATATATATATATATAAGGTGCAATGGGAGAATTGTCTAAATTACGCAAAAATGAAAGTATCACTACTGTCTCACTTTAAAAGATGTATTTAGCAAAATTGCATGAAAACATCTTGAAATATTCTGATTAAATTTATTTAAAGAAATCGCTATTGGCTTCAACCATAGCCTCCTGACGACTTTGAAATTGGTTTAAATAGGTAAATGTTACCATTCTCATTGCACTCAGATAATATTTGTCATTTTTGAAGGTTTTTTGAGCATATTAAGTTTTTTTGTCTTTCCCTCAACCACACTCCACACAAACTAATAAAGGCGAGGGTACTCTTGGTGTTAAGCGGCCAGATGTTAGGGATGAGTTTGTGCCAGAAATTTTCTCATAGCTTGTGTGACATGGTGCAGAGTCTTCCAGCAATTACCATCTCGATCCATATCAGCGCTAACTCCTCCAGACACTTGATGTAGGCTTTTGTGTTGAGTATGAGGCTATCTGGGAAGATCAATTGAGGCATAACGTCTCAGTCACTAATGACCACTCTAAACATTATAATCTGGATCAACAGTTTGATTTTCATCAATATGGGTACATCTTGAAGGGATAGAGCGAGCCAACGGTCCTTCTCTGAGTTCAGATATGAAAATATCTTAAAATTGTATAGATTAACTTTTTTCAATTTATTATTGGCTTTAACGATGGCCTTAATATGATTTCAGAATCTCCTGAAAGCCTTTCCGACATTCTTCTTGTTTAAATTGATGAATACTACCGTTATTCTTGCCTTCATTGCTCTTTAGTGTTGCATGGATTTTTATCGCTATCTCGCTCAACCAAACCTCACTCGTAATAATCAAGATGTTATTGCTCCCTCCGTCAACCAAACCTCACTCGTAATCTAGGGAATTGCAACCTGGAGAGTTTGGCGGTCAGATGTTAGGTATGATTTTGTGGCAGAGTGGCTCCTAGTACTTGTGTGGCACGGCTCAGTGTCCTGTTGCCAGACATAAGGTCTTCCTGCAGGCGTTCTCTCGATTCAAATCAGAACTATCTCCTCTAGGCACTTAAAGTAGGCTTGCCTGTTCAGTGGGAAGATGAATAGAGACATAACATTACCATCGCTAGTGACAAACCCAAACATTATGATGGGGACTGGCTGTTTAGTTTTCATCAATATTGGTACATCTTGTTGGGACAAAGCAAGCTAACGGTTCTTCTATGGGTTCAGCGTCTGATATTGACAGAATTTTTTCTTATCTGAGAAAAAGTAAAGCCTGTTCAACTAGAGAGGATGTTTGTATTCGTTTAAAAGCTTCGACGAGCGGTTTTTCTTTTTGTCTTTCGGGGTTTAGATTTATTCCTTTTTTATCTTATATGAGAAATACTGAATGTCTTCATGCGCTACTTGCTTTATAAGTAAATCAGACACTCCCAGGTCCCTCGCTATGGATCTAATTGACTTGTGATTGTTGTTAATCATAGTCTGGATCTCACCAAGAAATAGATGTTCTTTTTTTTTTTATCAGAGCAGTCGGAATGAGACTTCTGAGCTGCTTCCTAATCCCTCTCGGACTCTTATAAATCTTTTTTCACTTTTTAAATATTCTCTACCGTTCACAAAGTAATAACCAAACTTAGTGAAATCTTCGTAGAGGGCTTCTGTCGTGAATGCAATACATTACAGCATTCCGTTTCTAAAGTTCTGGAGGAGTGAATTGTATTTTGGAGATTTTTTTTTCCTCACAGACAGTGCCCAACATACTGTCGGTTGCAAGCACAGTAGACGACACTTGAAATAAAGAAAGCGATTGGGCGAAATTGATAATTTAAAGTGGCAGCATTTTATACATCAGACTTTGTTCATAAATATATTGTATTATATTGCATTACAATCATATGATTATATTTTATATTGCATTCCAATATAATATGATAGACACACACACACACACACACACACACACACACACACACACACACACACACACACACACACACACATATATATATACACACACACATACACACACACACATATATATATATATATATATATATATATTAGGAAAGGGCACCTCTGGTGGTGTAACGGTTAGTTGGGCACCTCTGGTGGTGTAACGGTTAACAAGCTAAACTAGCAAACCTACACGTGTGAGTTCGAGTCTCATTTGGCGCCCCATTCATTCGGCCTTGTGCCACATCGAAGCAAAGAGTTTTGTAAATTACTATATATATTAGGAAATAAACTGATTACAAGTTAATCCAAGCAGAAGGAGAGATTGCTTGGATTACCTTGTTATCAATTTTTTCTCTATATTGTCGGATTTTACTCCATTATTTACTTACACACACACACACACACACACACACACACACACACACACACACACACACATATTCATATATATATATATATATGTATATACATATTGTATTATATTGTAAAATGTAATTCAATTTTAATTGCACATTCCTGACTCGAAAATGTAGCCATAACTGGGGGCTATCAAGAAAAGGATTAATGCTTTTCCTAAGTACATAAACCTGGAGCAAAACACATGCAGACTCTTCCAGGATTTGACCTGGGTACATCGAGTCCATTTTCTGTGACGATAACCGTTATTCCCGATTCGCAAGTGGTGAGAAGAAAAAACAACACAAGACATTTACACATTTGTTAGCATATACGACTATATTTTCGAGATGGAACATTATTATTATTCTCTACATATTGCAGATAGCGAAATTCGAAAACTTTCGGTTGCTATACTCTCCGGCCTTCTTTAGGTGTCTTTTGTCATACTAGGCAACTTAACCTTTAATTGGTATCAAGGTGTTACTGTTCCCATTCCGTAGCCCGTGCCTTGTGAGTATCGCACATCAGCCATTTTTTGTCTTTTTTTTTATTGCTATTGGAACTAGGATCCAGGATTAGATTCATAACCTCCGTCTGGTAGTTAGCTAAGATATTTGATTTGACGACTTAACCTTCTCAGCCATCTGTAAGTGTTATTCAAAGAAAGGGTTAAGTCTTGGATTTTCGAGAGGTTATCCAGTACGACAAAAGGGTAAAGTTTGATTATTTAATTTCAACTATTCATAGTTACGTGGTGCATTCAATAAGTCTCCTGACTTTTTTTGTGCAGACATTTAAAATTGGCGTACACTCTTGAAAATTCACTACGTTATTGCTATACATCTTATGAGATGACTGACCAATTTTTATGATTTCAGGTTTAAATGAACAGCTACAGCAGGAATTGGAATACACCCTACTAAAGCCTGATTGTCACAGCTGGTGAACTTCCAAAATGCAATCTAGACGTGAGGACACTTTAGAAGAACGATATGCAATAAAATTCTGTTTAAAACTTGGAAAAAATGGAACAAAAACGTATAGAGTGCTTCAGACTAGTTTTGGAGCATCTTGCATGAATCGAGCATCAGATTTTGAGTGGCATAAGAGATGCCAGGAAGGCAGGGAGTCTGTGTGGTATGATGAGAGGTATTGTTTAACCCATAGTTGGGAATATAAGGGGCTTCATACCTTTTCCAAGGGCATTTGTCCGAAAGGGAATGTAACATAAACACATTTTGAATCACTGCATATGCACATCGATATATATATATATATATATATATATATATATATATATATATATATATATATTTGCCCAAATAAATCATATGTCTATATTAGTATATGACTGTATAAAGTAAGTAAAGTTGGTGATTGTTGTTGAGGGCGACCAGAAGGCTCCCTTTTCAATAGCTACTACACCCCGATGTAGGGGAGGGTGCTACTCCTTTCCCTGGATTGCTCTACTTTACCCTTGATACGTACATTATATTGCTGAGTGTTAAGCAAGGAGGTATCAAGTACTATTTTAAAAGTATTTGGTATGACGTGACCTAGGATTGAACCCAGGTCTCCCGGACCAATGACGAACACTCTACCCACTAAGTGTAGATATGTATCTGACCCAACCACGGTCCTGGAATGTGCCAGAAGGCCAGTTTAACACCGGAGGCAAGACTCCTGTAGGGTGGCGCCAAAAATAGCTCAACGCTGATGGCATTCATATTTTAGGGGCCTAACTCGCAACTTCTTTTAGAAGGAGAGACACGTGCTGCCTCGAGAGAAGATCCCCTGTAGATGACCATTTTAATTTTAATATATATATATATATATATATATATATATATGTGTATGTGTATGTGTGTGTGTGTGTGTGTGTGTGCGTGTTTTTCTTTAACTATAAGATATCTTTATATATCTTAGAAGAATGTTTATACGAGAATATAAGTCAATATAACTGTATATCTGCATATCAATAAAAGTTCATGTTTCTATTTACTTATATAAGTAAATAGCTTGCTTGACGGGTAAAAAAATCAATATTAAATTTCTGTGACTTAGAAAAAAATATGGTTGCATTCGAAACGTATACCACTAGCTGGTGTGAAAATTCCTAACTTGCTATAAATTTTTGAGCGTTATTTTGCCGTGTACGCACATACAGAGAAAGTAAAATGGGATATATTTTGATAATAAAATCGTTTCTTTCTAAAAGAATTTATATTGAGAATGATAAAAGTAATACTTTTTACTTAGAAGAAAGAAAAAAAATCCCTACATTATTTCAGCTGATACGATTAGTTTTCAGTTGTAGATATAACTTTCTTTCATGAACAGTTTTTCAAAAGTTATCTATGAGAAGTTATTATATAGTGATCTTATCAAACTACGAAAAATATTATCATCTAAAATTGTCTGGCCAACAAAACTTAATTTACAATGTCAGGTTTTGAATGAGGTATGTCAAATAATCCCTTTTTTTATTTAGTGAACAGAAATAGACAATTGGAAAAGAGAAAACATATCTGGGATACGAAGAAATAAATCTTACACTTTTGTTAAGACGAAAACATTGCGAAATATTTCGAATGAAAAGTACCTTTAGTTTATTTTGTTGAAATTTTTATTGAAATTTTCATAAACCTTCCGCTATATTTTCTGTCAATATAATCATATTCGGAGAGAAAGTATTAAAAAGAATTTAAAAATCAAAACTAACATTAAACATTTTTTGCTGCAATAAAAGAAAACATCAAAAATATCTGTGGGAAAATGAAATCTTAAGTTACTTTAACAAAAAAAAAAAAAAAAATAAAAAAGCATAAATAAATAAATAAAAAAAGTAAAAATAAAATAAAATAAATACAGAAAATCTAACCAATTGAAACTGAAAAAATCCAGTAATTTATTTTAAATCTAACATTTCTATTTCAAGTCAATAAACTTCGTTTGTCTGGAGTGATAATGTCTATTATGTCTATAAGTGATAATGTCTATATTATGACTGTCGATCTCTCATTGCTATCAACACTAACATTCCATTAATTGGAACCAATTACCACAGATAAAGATGGTAATATTCATAGCACAGGGGAGATTTAATTCAGGCCTTCTTTACTGGGATAAAAGTGAGTGATATTAACTGCTGTGATACGATTAAGTAGATTCTGTTTCAAATAAAAATCGGTCAGTTTTTAATAGAGGAAGATTTAGATCCTGAATTTCCGAGATGGGAAAGCCTTTTAAATTCAAAATTTATGAAACGGAAAAGCTGAAAATATGGGCATTATTTTAAAATAATAGATTTAAACATTAATAGGGATTTGTTTTTCAACATTGACGTGAATGATTCGATTTTACAAGTGCATGAATTAATCTTTAATCCTAAAAAAAGAGAAAAAATAAAAAAACTTGCGGAAAACTGGAATGACATAGAAATTGCAATCCACCCAGATTGGAATTGCAATCCATCCGGATATATTGAGATTTCTGGATGATTATATTTCGTGAATGCACTCATCGGATGGAAAATAAATAAATATGAGAAAATGGCAGGGAGAGAGAGAGAGAGAGAGAGAGAGAGAGAGAGAGAGAGAGAGAGAGAGAGAGATGAAGTTAAAATGATGGAGCTTAGGAAATTACGATGTAATGTTGAGTTAATCATTTGTACAGAACGAACGGTCGGCCAACAAAGGATTCGATTTAAGATGTTTAATTCATAATACAGCACGCAAAACAACAAACAAACAAACATCCTCTTTATTAAAAATTTAATCCATTTTCGCACATACAGACATTAAAGACACCAACTTTTGCGCTTATCCTTTCTTTCAGATATATATATATATATATATATATATATATATATATATATATATATATATATATATATATGTGTGTGTGTGTGTGTGTGTGTGTGCATATATATTAGTATTGACACAGACAGACAGACAGACAGATATCAAGAAACCGACAGGGAGAAAGAAATGATAGGTTTGCTGCATGTGTTAACATATCTATCTATCTATCTATTTATCTATCTACCTATCTATGTCAATCTGTTTTAGACTATCTATCTATCTATCTATCTATCTATGTCAATCTGTTTTAGACTATATATCTATCTATCTATTAATCTACGTCAATCTGTTTTAGACTATCTATCTATCTATCTATCTATCTATCTATCTATCTATCTATCTATGTCAATCTGTTTTAGACTATCAATCTATCTATCCTAAATTATTTTAGCCTCTCGTCGAGGTTTCAAGGTACTTGAACATTCAAATGAACAAGATTCTTTTGATGCAGAAATATTTTTGCAAATACCAGTAAATACTATCTATCTATCTATCTATCTTAGTTGATTCATTGTCCGTCTTTCTTGCTATCCATCAAGCAATCTTTCAGCCTCTCTCAGTCTATTCATCTCTCTGTCTCTCTGTCTATCTATCTTAGTTGATTTATAGTCAGTCTTTCTTGCTATTCATCTAGTAATCTTTCTATCTTCCCTCCTTTTGATATCTATCTATCTATCTATCTATCTATCTATCTATCTATCTATCTATCTATCTATCTAAGAATGACAGGTGAATTATCGCCAATTTAAATGATCAATTTCGCGCAAGTGCTTTCTTTGTTTCAAGTTTTGACTATTGTGCAGCAACCTAGAGTCATCTGGGCACTGTCGGTGAGGAAAGAAGCCCCCAAATACAATATAGTCCTCCAGAACATTAGAAACGGCATGCTGTACTGTTTTGCATTCCTGACGGAAGGTCACTACGAAGGTTTCACAGTGTTTGGTTGTTATTCTATGCACAGTTGGGAATATTCCAAATCAAAAGAATGCTAATAGAGTTTTATGAGTCCAATAAGTACGGCAGCTCTGAAGCCTCACTTTGATCGTTTTAATAAAAAGAGAACAGATAGATAGATAGATAGATAGATAGATAGTATCTTGGTGAGATCGAGACCATGATTAACAACAATCGAAACAAGTCAATTAGGTCCATAGCCAGGAACATGTGAGTGTATGATTTACTTATCAGGCTGGTAGTGCATGAAGATATTCGGTATTTCTCATACAAGATGAAACAAATTTCATTACAGGCCCAAAAGCGACGCAAAGCTTTTAAATGAACTGAAACATCCTCTCTATCCGAATAGGTTTTACTTTTTCTCAGATAAGAAAAAATTCTGTCAATATCAGATGCTGAACCCATAGAAGAACCGTTAGCTTGCTTTGTCCCAACAAGATGTCTCAATATTGATGAAAACTAAACAGCCAGTCCACATCATAATGTTTGGGTTTGTCACTCGCGATGGTAATGTTATGTCTCTCTTCATCTTCCCACATAGCCTCACACTGAACAGGCAGGCCTACATTAAGTGCCTAGAGGTGATAGTTCTGATTTGAATCGAGAGAGCGCCTGCAGGAAGAACTTATGACTGGCAACAGGACACTGAGCTGACCGCCTAACTCTCCAGATTGCAATTCCCTTGATTACGAGTGAAGGGTTGTTGACCGAGAGAGAGCAATAACATCTTGATTATTACGAGTGAGGTTTGGTTGAGCGAGATAGCAATAAAAATCCATGCAACACTAAAGAGCAATGAAGGCAAGAATAACGGAATCATTCCTCAATTTAAATAAGAAGAACGTCGGAAAGGCATTCAGGAGATTCTGAAGTCATATTAAGGCCATCGTTAAAACCAATAATAAATTGAAAAAATTACTCTATAGAATTATAAGATATTTTCATATAAATTTGTTAAAAATTTCTATTAGAGTGAGATGGTGTTATTTTCATTTTTGCATCATTTAGAAAACGGCTTGCCTATCGCACCCTATATATATATGTGTGTGTGTGTGTGTGTGTGTGTGTGTGTGGTACATTCAGTAAGTTTCCAGACTTTTTTGTTCAGACGTTCAAAATTGTCGTAGTCTCTTGAAAATCAAGGGAGTTCAAGATGAGATCGCTAGGGAAGACGCCAGCACACTTCAAATCGGGTCTGTGGCATTTCCACCAGGACAATGCACCAGTCCACAACTCCATCCTTATCACAGACTATTTGACCAAGATGGGCATCAAGACAGTTGCTCACCCTCCCTATAGTCCAGACCTTGCTCCCAGTGACTTCTAGTCATTCCCTAAGCTCAGAGGCTGTCGTTAGACAATTGAGGAGATGTGTACTCTCAATAAAAGTGCCCATACGAAAAAAGTCTGGAAACCTATTTAATGACCTTCGTATATATATATATATATATATATATATATATATATATATATATCTTACTTAAATGTGTTCGTACTCATTGAATAAAAGGGAATTTCGTGCAATCTGCTTCCCAGTTCGAACTGTTGTATAGTTACACAAAAAGCTTGGAGGAAAGGCTTTATAGGAACAACACAAGAATGCCGTTTTGAACAAATTCTATATTGGTATGGTTTGGTTTAGTTTTATGGCATATCAACCATTATAGGTTATTTAATGCCAATTCTTTTTACACATATATTAAATATATGATTTCTACACACATTTTGTAGATAACATTTTTAAACGAGCCTGAGCTTTTTTTTTGCACACTGTTAAATGGTTTCACTTCTTTCTATCCAATACGAATAATTCTATTTACTATCAAACCTTTATTTGCACACAGATGTTTTCAAATATTGAATTTTAACTCTAACAATTCAATTAAACATTAGTCATTCGTTTACACACGGTTAAATGATCAAACAGTTTTATTGCTAGCAATTTAGTTTCGTATGTCAAAATAGTTAAATTGTTCAACGTATTGCTAAATATCACTAACAATTCAATTAAATATCAGTCATTTTTCACTCACAGTTAAATAATTAAACAGTTCTATTTCATGCAATTCAGTTTAGCTTAAGTCATTTGTTTGAATGTCAAAATTCAGACTTTTAATTTCAAACAGTTTTATTTGACCCATAGATAGGTCCCTATCAGGTGCAACCAATCCGGGCCAGAGTGAACCTGGGAGCAATGGTAATGAAGAGATATTCCTCAAAGCTCCAATGATCCTGGAGCTTTACCATCAGATTGTTTAGTGTCATATCCAGGACACTCGTTGGGGGTGTCTTACCCTCTGCAGAAATGTAGTTGGTGTATTCTACAGCTCCAGCCGACCGGGCTGAACATCCTATAAAACAGCAGTTGAACAACCATTTTTCTTCTATCCCACTGACCATCAAAGTAAGACAGGCTGAGCATTGCTGGGGAAGTTAAGAAAACGTAATGTCTGTACACCCTAAGGATCCCCATAACACATATTTAAGCCTTGGAGTATTTCTTACTCTAAAGAAACCCTAAATGCATTTTTCTGGTTCAATGTAAGATATAATTTAAAAAATGCTGTAAGATACATGAGGTTTAGAGAAAATGTATGGATAAATAAATAAATAAATAAGACCCCTCAAACAAAAACAAAATAAAAACAAAAACAAAATAAAACAATATTTACTCGAAATATTATTTGTAATTTGATCCCATAAGATATGTTTATAATTATTCGTACCTGTCCATTGGCATAATGGTTAGATTGTGCGCCAATGGCTCGAGAGACCACGCTTCAATCCCAGGTCGAGTCATATGAAAAACTCAAAAAATGTTACATGAACCCTTTTGCTTAACACTCAGCATTATAAGGTACGGGTCAAGGATAAGCGAAACAATGCAGGCAAAGGAGTAGTGTCTGCCCCCTACACATCAGTGTAGTAGCTATTGAAAATGAACCTTCTGGTTGCTTAGTCGTTCAACTTCTCCTCCGGTTGCGCAGTCGTTCAAAATCTCCCCCGGCTGCAATGCCCTTGTTGTACCGTTCCCAAAACTTCTGGAAGGTCCCATGGAAGTCCTCTTGTGTGAGCGTGTCAATGACCTCTTTCATCTCCTTAATTGTCTCATAACGACAGACTCTGAGCTAAGGAAATAACCAAAAGTCTCAGGGAGAAAGGCTGAGTAACTGTCTTGATGCCCATCTTGGTCAAATAGTCTGTGACAATGTATGAGTTGTGGACTGGTGCATTTTCCTGGTGGAAATGCCACTGATCCGATTTGAAGAGTGTTGGCCTCTTCCGACGGAATCTCTTCCTGAACTCCCTTAAAACCTTAACGTTGTAACCCTAACCCTAACCCTTTGGCCAATCAGCTCTGGTGTTCTGATTTCATTACTCCTCCCACACATCCCATCATCCCTAACAGACTCCCTGCTTTCATTGAATCTCTTATGCCACTCAAAAACTGATGCTCGATTCATGCAAGATGCTCCAAAAGCAGTCTGAAGCATTCCATACGTTTCTGTGGCGTTATTTTTTCCAAGTTTAAAACAGAATTTTATTGCATATCGTTCTTCTAAAGTGTCCTCACGTCCAGATTGCATTTTTTGAAAATCACCTGCTGTGACAATCAGGCTTTAGTAGGGCGTATTCCAATTGCTGCTGTAGCTGTTCAATTGAAGCCGAAATCATAAAAATTGGCCAGTCATCCCATAAGATGTTTGGCAATAACATACTGAATTTTCAAAAGTCTTCGTCAATTTTGAATTCCTGTTCAACAAACGTCTGGAAACTTATTGAATACACCAAGTATGACTGTAAATTATTTGTATTAAGTATAGATACTTGATACTGGGATTGTCATTAGGTATTTGAAACCAATTAACTGTGTGTTAATTATTTGTATTTGATATTAATACTTAATATCATATTGAAGAAAAAATATCATTAATAAAACAATTAAACAAAAATGTATATGGGGATGTCTTCGTGGTGTAATGGTTAAACCACTGAACTGCGGAATCGTTGTAAGCAAGTTCGAACTCCAGTCGCGCTATTACGTACACTTTCAGGCAAATACCTTTCGGAAAGGCATGAACTCCCTTATCCTCCCAGCTATTGGTTAAATAGTACTACTACTGTTCTTCTAGACGGATGGATTTAGCATTAAAGTACCAAGAAGGTTGATCTGCAATTAAATGAACAACTAACCATCAAAAATGTATATATACACGTACAATGAAGGCGATTCTCGAACTTCCAAATATAAAATAACCTTTGTCTGGTTGACATGCCATTAAATTCAATCAATCACTCAGTCTTTGCTAAGCCTGTTTGTAACATTACGCAACCAAGTAAACGGGTCAGTGTTGCGTTACCGTTCATGTCTAAAGTCGTTACAATTACAAAGAAACTCCTTTTGTTCCTTGATACCAAAATTTATTACCTCTTCTGTTTTTTTTTCAATATTCAACACGAAACTAGAGATATAGAAAAGAAAGAATTACGGGTCTCCATTAAGAAGCAGAAAGTTTAACCTCAGGCCGGCGAGACAATCACCAAAGACTTCATTTCTTCTTTACCTCGACCAAGCCTCGCTCCAAGGAGCTGCTTGTCGTCCAACTGCCTCCGGAACTCGAACTGAAATTGTCTGCCCAACTAACTCTTCGACTGCTCGACTGACTCGACTGGACTCGATGTCTTAGAACTCTTCTTATATATATATATATATATATATATATATATATATATATATATATATATTCTGTTAATTCTTTTCTTAATAAATCTGACTATAACATATAACATTAAAATTTTCCATTCTACGTCGTTCTAAAATCAGCTGACACCAATCAAAAATGTTTATTTTAACGCCTCGCCCATAGCCGATCTCAGAACAAAACTATCAACTTTATTTTGACATCCAGTGTGACATGTGCACGCTTTTGACATTTCCAAAATCAAAGTTTTTATCCAGCTCACCATTTATTAATAAAATAATTAATTACAATTCTTGATTATATTACATGTTTCCATATAAATGATCCCGATAGAATAAGGGTTTTTAAAATTTGTTTACTTTTTGTGAAAGAAAACCCTAACAAGAAATCTAAAATATATGCCAGAAATGTAGCCATGGAGATTCGAACTAAATTCGTAAAATTAAGAGAAAATGTTTTCTTCTTCTCAGACCGTGTATGCTGAGTATATTATTGTTTCATCTGTTTCTTCTGTTTTTCATTTCTGACCGGAGAGACGACGGCTACGAAAAGGCACCAGATTTTTAATTGAAACCAAAGCATTTTCCCTGATCGATTTACTTTCACCTGCTCTTTTGGCCTACGTGTGAATCTTTCAGCAATTGTTTCTCTCATCTTTTGTTTCACTTTGGTTTCTTGTTATTGTCGTTGTTGTTGCTACCTCTTCTTCTTCTTCTTCTTCTTCTTCTTCTTCTTCTTCTTCTTCTTCTTCTTCTTCTTCTTCTTCTTCTTCTTCTTCTTCTTCTTCTTCTAACTCTTTCATGATTTGTTTTCGTTGTTATTATCCGATATTTCTTCTTGTTGTTCTCTGCGGCATCACATTCTTCTCTTTCTTTTTCGCACTCTTTCATATTTCTTCTCTTTCTGTTTCGTCTTCCTTCTCTTCCTTTATTCACTAAACCCCATCTTGTTCTTCTCTTACCCTCACTGGTAATTTCTTTATGGATTTTGTATTTGTATTCACATCTGACGCCTTGCTTCTGTTTCATGATATTTGCCACATGGCCTTCCCTTGACGACCGACTTGTTTGCCCAACACTGTCTCGTGGGACGGGAGATATTGCCTTTCTCGGCGTATGCGGACCTTTTCACTATTATTAGTCGACTACAGAAGGGAAATTCTCATTGTAAAATTATCAACAGATGCGCAGATGGACAAGAAGTTTTGGAAATCGAAACGGCTCATGGAACTTTCAAAACACATCAGACTGGTACCGACCGGACTTGCTTTGAACGGGGTGGCACGAGCCAAAAAGGCTACGAGCTGTTAAAGAAGACGTAGAAAATCATACTAGGAATAAAATAGAGAAAAAAAAAAAAAAAGAAAAAAAATCAAGAAAAGAAAACGCATGCGCAAAAAGATCAAAAAAAAAAGAAAAAAAAAAAAAAAGAAAACAAAAACAAATAAAAAGTTAATGTGTTTGAAATCTCAAAGCACATTGTCTATGTCGAACTAGGCACGAAAATAATTCATGCTTTCTGGGAAAATGATTTATAGCTTCTCTTGAATTCTATCTATGTGTTCTTAATCATATTTTTAGCATCTTTTTTTTTTTTCGGAAAGAATTAGACGATGGCCTAGTGGTTAAATCAACTGCCCGACAGCAGCTCCATGTCCACAGCTTTACTGCATTATTTCATAATTTGTTTTAACTAATTGCGTGAGTTTTCCCCCGGAGAACGTGAACTCGGTTATCTGTGTTCAAGTCCGGAACGATGTTACTTGCATTTCACTTAGCGCTAATATCTTTTGGAAAGATGAATCCAACAATTCTTCCTTTAGTCATGGGTTAATAGTAGGGCAGACTGTCTCTTTAACCTTGTTATGTCAACCGGTCTAGAAGTATGGTTTGGTTTAGTTTTATCACATATCAACCATTTGGGGTAATTTAAAGCCAAATCCTCTTCATAGATATATACTAAATATATATGATTTTATTTGTTTGGGTTTTATTGAATATCAACCATTGTAGGTTATTTACGACCAAATTCTCTTTATACATTTATATTAAATATATATGATTTGGTTTGTTTATGTTTTATAGCATATCAACCATTGTAGGTTATTTAAGACCATATTCTTTTTATAGACATATATTGAATATGTATGATTTGGTTGGGTTGGGTTTTATTGCATATCAACCATTGTAGGTTATTTAATGCCAAATCCCCTTTATACATATATATCAAATATATACGATTTGCTTTGGTTGGGTTTTATGGCATATCAACCATTGTAGGCTATTTAATGCCAAATCCTCTTTGTACAGATATATTAAATATATTTTATTTTGTAAACACATTTAGTAAATAACATTCTAAACGAGCAGGAAAACTTTTCGGCAAAGAGTTAAATGATTTTAAGTATTGTAATATAACAGTCACAATTCAACATTAGAAATTTGTTTGCACACAGTTTATTCTATTTGACCCATGGATAGGATCCTATCAAATGCTACCACTCTGGGTCAAAGTGGACCTTGGAACAATAGTAATGAAGAGGTACTCCGCATTCCCCAAATCTTTAAGGCTTGATTCTGGCCATCAGATGACCTAATATCCGATCCAGGACAGTCGTTGGGGGGGGGGGTTCTTACCCCCCTGCAGAGACCCATTCGGTGTATTTTACAGCTCCAGCCGACTGGGCTTGGTTTCGAAGACGAAGAAAAACTCTGAATTCAAACCAGACCTGGAGATGGATGGGCTCAATCAGGTTATTCCTACTCAAGACCAGCCATATGAGTTGCACCCCTACGACCAAATTAAATTACCTGGTAAGTCTAAGCAAATAGGTATTTGCACGCATGTTCCAGTTTTCAAGTCAACGCTAAATTTAATATTGGTTGTCTTTTCTCATCAAGTAGCTTGAAATAGAAATGTTTTTGACAATTAAATTGTGCGCTTTTTCTCGACTAAATTGTTTGAAATGGAACTGTTTTTTGACATTGAAACTGTATTACACTAAACTGATTTGTCTAATATAGAACTGTTTTGATATTTAATTGTGTGTAAATAAAATCTGAACTTATACTAAACTGAATTAGCTGAATTAGAACTGCTTGACTAAACTGAATAGCTTGAAATAGAAATGTTTTTAACAATTAAACTGTACTTCCATTTAAACTGCGTACTTATGCTAAACTGAATTGTTTGAAATAGAACTATTTTCATAAAAATGGATTTGGCGTTAAATAACCTACAAAGGTTGATATGCCATAAAACCCAATCAACCAACCAATTTAGGCACACAGTTAAATAGTTTCAAGTATTGCTATTTAACTCTAATAATTCTATTCAACATTATTCATTCATTAGCACTGATCTAGATTGATCCAATTATTGGTATGTATGACCAACAATTCAATTAAACACGAGTCACTTGTTTATATGTAATATTTTGACCTTCGACCCGGCCCAAAAATGTTATTCGAAGGTGATGCACTAGAAGGAAGTGACACATTCCAATGGCCAGTAATCGAAAGAGATCGCGTGGGCGGATTAAGGCTGATAATATGGGACAAGGTGAAGGTCCCACTATGCCACTACAGAGTGATGCACCAGAAGAGAGTGACCTCTGAACTGCATGACAGTTATTTCCGCTTGATGACAATTAAACATTCGATTTCAAAGATCGAGTGGGCGTCGAACGATTATATAACGCCAGTTGAGTTCGACGAGCCGCTTGAGTTGAAGATCGGACGGAGTTGGAGACGAGATGTGGTAAGGAAAGCCACACCCGCCCGAAGGGGCCCTCGGGAAGCCCTGATGAATTGGGGTCCAGAGAAGATGCTGATAAGATGCAATAAAGAAAGCTAGCACCCAGCAGAGTGGACCCCAGGGCTCCCGTTGAGCATCAGAAGAACGAGAAAGACACAACGTGACGGCCATAAGAGTGAGGGGTCAAAATATTGCAGTTATGCTCGGTCTCCAGCTCCCTCTCACACGCAAACCTTGAATAACCCTTGCAATAAAGTGAGAGGTAAATATTTTGTTAAAGATGTCTTCCTGCGTCTGATTAATTTATTGCGTCAGTATGTATCCCGCATGAACATGTATATGTGTATATAAGCATATTTATTATGTGAGTATATAACATATACACAGTTAAAATAGTCAAAGATCTATTTCTAACAATTCAATCTATCACAAGTCATTCGTTTGTACATAGTATAAATGTCAAACAGTTTTATTGGACCTATAGATATGATCCCATCAAGTGCTACCACTCCAGGTCCGAGTTGACCTAGGAGCTATGGTAAATATGGGCCACTCTATATTCCACAAAGCTTCAGCATTACTGGAGCCTTGCCACCAGATTGCTTAATGTCATAACAGGGACATTCGTTGAGGGGGGAGTCTTACCCCTCAGCAGAGATGCAGTCAGTGTATTCTGCAGCACCCTCCAACTAGGCTGCTTAATATTTTAAAGACCGAACAGGCTTCAAACTCTAATCCGTGTCTCTAGCCGACTCTCTCGATATAACTGTCGTCTTCATTTATCCTATTTACCCAACCCCTCCGCTCGGGCAGGATATGACACATGGTCAATTTTTAAGCGGAGTTTAACAGGTTTGAATTCAGAGTTTTCCTTCTCCTAGACTAGTTGCCTCACCAAGGCTGAAGAACCTAGTCTGTCCTACTATTTACCCATAGCTGGAGGGAGAATAATTGGATTCATACCTTTCCCAAGGGTATTAGTGCTATGTGAAATGCAATCAGTCAGGGCCAGGATTTGAACTCGTGTCGCCGTATCCAAATCCTTCGACGATAACCATTACACCACGGGCACCTCCTCGTCTTCATTTATATACCATGACCTTCCTTGACCTCTCCATCGTCATCAGAGACCAATTTACGTTTCAATTTATCAACTTCAATAAACCTGCCACTAGTGACTTTTTAGACGAAACTAATCACCTTCACTTAGAAATACAAACAGTTTCATATTGCTTGGAGGGGATATATGCACTTACGAGTAAAGAACAGTCATAAAGAAAAATTATTTAGGCTGACTCCATGATGATTCAATAAGTTATTTAGAACATCTAATTCCGTATTCAAATTATAAAGTAAAAAGAGAGTTATGCTAAGGCCTAGTCTTTCTTGCTCAGTCGGCTGGGGCGTAGAATACACCGACTGCACCTCTGAGGGGGCTTTGGGGAATGCGGAGTACTCCTCCATTGCCTTTGTTCCCAGGTTCACTCTGACCTGATGTGGTTGCACCTGATAGGGCCCTATCTATGGGTTAAATAGAATTTACGGCATACTTATGCTAAACTGAATTGTTTGAGTAAACTGAATAGCTTGAAATAGAAATGTTTTTGACAATTAAACTGTACTTACATTTAAACTGCGTGCTTATGCTAAGCTGAATTATTTGAAATGGAACTGTTTTTGACATTGAAACTGTACTTACACTAAACTAATTTATTCAATAGAGAACTGTTTTGACATTTAACTGTGTGTAAACAAAATCTGATCTTATACCAAACTGAATTAGCTGAATTAGAACTTCTTGACTAAACGGAATAGCTTGAAATAGAAATATTTTTCACAATTAAAATGTACTTACATTTAAACTGCATACTTATTGTAAACCGAATTGTTTGAAATAGAACTATTTTCATAAAAATAGATTTGGCGTAAAATAACCTACAGAGGTTGATATGCCATAAAACCCACCCACCTAACCAACCAACCTAGTTTTTCGGAACTGTCCAGCCATGGAATATAAAGATTAATCAATGTTTTTAGTTGGTAAGTAAACTAAACAAGAAAAATCCTTTATAGAAATAGCAACAGAAGACGTGTATTTTCGATATTGGTTCACTTGCTCCGTATATATGTCCGTGCATTCTTCATCGTCGGTCCATTTACAGAAGTTTGGTAATCGATTGACAGGTCATGAATAACGGAATTTCTGAGTTAATAAATCGGGAAAAATAATCCTTTTGAATTATTAATGAATAATATTAAAAGAAAAAAAAAAAAAGAAAAGAAAAGAAAAGAAAGAAAAGAAAAAAAGAAAAGAAAAAAAGAAAAGAAAAAAACAACAACTCTGAATCAGCAACCAATTTGCATTAGGAAAAATAACTGACTCCTCATTCTGTTAGTAAACACGAATTGGAACAGACTGGTGAGACGGGAATAGTAGCGGCGGCGGCGGCGGCGGTGGTAGTGGAGGCAGCAGCCAACGTATGGGAATAAAAAAAAAAGACGAGAATAAATAAAGGGAGCAAAAAGAAAAAAAAAAGAAAAAAAGAATCAACAACAAAAATCAACGAAAAAATAAACAAACAAAAACAAACAAACAAAACAAAACCAAAAAAAAAAAAGCTACAAACGCAATTCGATTCCAATCCTATTCGATTTCGAAGTTGTTATATTTCTTTTTTTAGAAATGGCTTAAGAAGTAAAAGTTGATATTTCGAACAAGGAGCCCCCATCCTATGATCTCTGTTCTCAACCAATTTTAGTCATTCCTGCATTTTTGGACGGTTTATAATGGTTTAAGTTTTGTTGTTAAACAGGATAAGGAGGATCCGCCAAAGTGTAAAGACTGAAGTGCCGGGCTGCAGTTTTAAGATAAGCGAGTTCGAACTCTACTCGCGGACAATTTAAATAAAGCTGTATTGCTTTAAAGAACTAATAATAATAAATGGTAGCAGTTGTAGTAGTTGTTTGCGACCGTAGTCGAGGGCGATCAGAAGTCTTCCTTTTCAATAGCTGGCGAGAGAGGGTTAGGTATATCCGTGCTAGTGGCAGGACAAGATGATGATGATGATGATTATCAGAGTTCGCCTAACCCTCTACTCCCAGCTCTGTTCTTCTAGAACGATGGTTTTGGTATTAAATAACCTACAAAGGTTGATATGATTTTAGAAAAAGAAACCAACCAACCAACCAACCAACCTAACACTCTACGGTACTGTGATGAGACACAAAGTCTGATTTACGAGTGGAAAAGGGTTATTTCACGATAATTGTTACAGTTCTGTCATTGGGAATAAGAATATTCTGATTGTATCATCTGTGTCAGATCTATGGGTAAAAAAGAACAATACAATTAAAAGTAAAAGTAAAGTTGGTGACCGTAGTCGAGGGCGACCAGAAGGCTCCATTTTCAATAGCTACTACACCAAGGTGTAGGGAAGGGGAAATCTCGTTTCTCTGTATTGATCCACTTTACGTACCTTATATTGCTGAGTGTTAAGCAAGGAAGTATCAAGTACCATTTTAAAGTCTTTGGTATGACGCGACCTGGGATTGAACTCAAGTCTCTCGGACCATTGGCGAACACTCTACCAACTAGGCCAATGAGTGCATTGTTTGAATCGGCTCAATCGCTAATGGTCCGGAAGACCTGGGTTCAAACTCTGGTCGCGTCATACCAAAGACTTTAAAAATGGATTCACTGACAAGAGCTCAAATACTGGACGAAGGGAAAAAGTTCCCGTGGTGTGATGGCTAGGGTGCTGAACTGCGACATCGTAGTAAGCGAATTCGTACTCCAGTCGTGCTATTACGTTCACTTTCGGACAAATACCGTTGGGAAAAGTATGAACCCCCTTATCCTACCAGCTATGAGTTAAATAGTACCATAACTGTTCTTCTAAGAGAATGGCTTTGGCATTAAATGACCTGCAAAGGTTGATATGCTATTAAGCAAAGAAACCAAACCAAAGTAAAAAAAAGCAAACAAACAAACAAACAAAAAAAAAAACACAGTACATATATTTTGGATAAAATTATTTTTGCATAAAAGATATGTATGAAAGTGAAGAATACTTATGATCTCTCTGTCTGTCTGTCTCTCTCTCTCTCTCACACACACACACATATATATATACATATATATATATCTTCTTTAAGAAAAACAAAAACCGGTCACATTAGAATTATAAATTTATTTCGATCCCGTTATGGGTATTGATATGAATCAATAACACCAAAAATAATAGGACTTCTTCAGATCTAATGGATAAAATAATTACAGACAGAAATATATATATATATATATATATATATATATATATATATATATATATATATTTTACAGACTGCAGACAAGTATATATATATATATATATATATATATATATATATATATATATATATATATACAATGATACACAATTGGTTTTGTCGCAAATTTCTACCCCAAGTCTTGCACCCTTTTCCTTTTCCTTTTCTTTCTTCCTTTTTCTTTTTAATATTTTTTATTTAAACGAGGAAGAGTCTATAACAAAGATAAAAAAAATATTTTTTCTCGATTGTATGATGTCTATCTGATGAAGATAGTCGCATTTATAAAGGTGCCAGCTGAAATAAATGTATAGTATACAAATAACGGTTTGTTGTGTTTTTACAATTATATGGAAATTTGCTCTGAAAGAAATTTATTAATTTCCATAAATTGAGCACAGCTGGATTTTCTAAGAAATTCCATATAGAATCATTCCTAACTCATCTTCAAATCGATATTCTTATTTCACACACACACACACACACACACACACACACACACACACACACACACACACACACACACACACACACACACACACACACACACACACACACACACACATATATATATATATATATATATGTATATATGAAGGTAGCAGAAAAACATAATCAAAATAGGTGAATATATTATGATGTCAAGTCGACGTTAACGTTTCGGTTTCAGTAACCATCATCAGGACTTAGATATCAGAATAGTTCAGATAGCGATGGATGCTTGCTGAGATGACTGTCGGATTTTATCCATATTTACTTTCATATATATATATATATATATATATATATATATATATATATATATATATATATATATATATATATATATAAGATATTATTCAATCCAGTAAATCCGGAATAGGAAATAACTCCAATCAGGACCAATAAAATATTCAAAAATAGAATATTAAATATAAATAAACTTGGTAAAGTACTCAACGTAAATAAAATCCACAGAGCAAATAATTTTCTCTTCAAAAAGCAACAATCGGTTAAATTAAAATAATAAATCTATTTCCATCTTGCTAAAAAACATTGATATAAATCAATGCTCTGAAAAATTAACCGGACTTCTTTAGATCAAACAAGAAATGGATTAAAATAATTTTTTCACATTTACAACCAAACTAAGACAATCCCCCCCAATCCCCCCCAAAAAAAACAACAAAAAACAACCTTATTTCTCCTATGTATTAAAGCAAGCCTACACCTTCAAATAACAATAAGTCTCAAATTCTTACGGCACGTAAAACAATAACCGGTTTCATCATACTACAAATTTAACCGAGGCAAAATTTACAGTTACAATAATATATGTCAAAAGTTCAAACAGTTATAAAAAATATTCAATCTAATTTTAGTATATCAATTTTTTTATTATTAAAAAGAACTAAAAAAATCTAAAACTAATAATAATTTATATCCCCCAAATTGCAATAACAGAGTTAAAATCACTACTATAAATTCAAATTCTAATTTATTTACCAATTTAATAAATCAGTTATTCATTTTCTGTTTATTGATTAATTAATTTATTTATTGACTTATTTTTGAAAATAGTTTGAATTTATTTTTAACTAGCTATTAAATCACATCTCTGATTTAATAGGTTACTTGGATCAAAGTGTAACATAATTTGTATCTTTTCTTTCAGACAAAAATTACATCTAACATTAAAGCAGCTTGTAGAAGTAGTAGATCTTTTCAATATTCTCCATTGAAATTCTGGGGTTAAACCCATATTTTTCAACTTCCAAAAATGTTTGGATAAAGCTGTTTGATTTCTCAAGCGTTCATGAGAGATCGAATAAATATGATTATTATCTCTCAATTTCTATCCGACCGACGAAATTCCAATATTACTTTTTTTTATCTTTTACATTTTCTTTTCGGGAAATAGTAGCTTGATACACATTTTTTAAATTACACTTACCATTCATAGGACAATTGATTTTAGTTTTACAATTATTAATATTATTATTATCATTATCATTTTTATTTACTCCTTGAGAGTTTTTCACATCAGTTTTAGCTGATGCTTTTTCATTGAAGTTTGAGTGACAGCAAGTCTCCTCAAGTCTCCCGATCTCTTCTCAGAATTCTGTCCGTTCTCAATAACGCTGTAGTTTGGATAATCTCTGCTTGTCCTCCAAATTCCAAGTCCTCCAGTCCCTTTAATAGACCTTTAATTACTGTACCGAATTCACCAATCACGATTGGTATAATTGTCACTTTCATGTTCCATATTTTTTTCAATTCCCTAGCAAGGTCGAGGTACATATCCTTCTTTTCACATTCTTTCAGTTAAATTCTGTGGTCAGCTGGGACAGCAAAGTCGACAATTTTGCAAGTTTTCTTTTTTGTTGATTATTATTAGGTCTGGTCTTCTGGCCGAGATTAGGTGATCCGTTTGTATGTTAAAGTTTCACAGGAGTTTATGAATATTATTTTCTAGGACAGGTGCTGTGTTGTGGATAAATGTGTATGGACAAATTTGAATTTGCACATCTCCCAGTGGATCACCTTGCCCACGCAGTCGTGTCTAGTCTTATACTCCTTCTGTGCTAATATGCCGCATTCGCTTATTATGTGATTGATGGTTTCATCTCTATCACCGGATAGCCTACATTTGCTTTTTTGTTGCGTCTTATCTATTCTCGCTTTGATTTGATTGGTTCTTACGGCTTGTTTTGTGCTGCTATTCGGAGAGATTCTGTTTTTCTCTTAAAGTTTCCTTTTCTTAGCCCTGTTCAGGTTTTGTCATGTGAGATGTTGTTTATTAGTCGTCTAAAACGCCTATATAGTTGTTTTCCTTCCCATTTTTGTTTCCTAGTTATTGTCATTCTGTTGTCCATCGTGTTGTCATTATCGTTTCTGATGGCTATAATGAGTCCTCCATAGTGTTTTTGTATATAGTCTTCGAGTCGTTGTATCGATGCGTCAACGCTGTCTTTAATGCTGGCAAGTCCTCTTCCTCTCTCTTTTCTTGATACATATAGTCTGTCAACGTCGTCTCTGGAATGTAAAGCCTTATGCACTGTCATTAGTTTTCTTGTTCTTTGGTCCATTTGTTTAAGTTCGTCTCTGGTCCACTTGAGAAAGGGTCCGGAATATCTAACGAGTGGTACAGCCCAGGTATTTATTCCTTTGATAAGGTTTCGGCTAGAGAGTATTGTTTCGAGTAGCTTTCTAGTTTTCCTGAGATATTCTTTTTGAATTTTGTTTTTCATTTCCACTTGTTTGATGGTATCAGCCTTCAAGATGCCCATGTATTTGTAGGTTTCGTTTTCTGCTAGCGTTCTAATCTTGTCTTGATTTGGTAGTTTCATTCCGTCAGTTAGATGTCGTTTTCCACTTTTCATTACAAGCATTGCACATTTTGCTATGCTAAATTCTATTCCTACGTCCTGACTGTATATTCTAACTGCATGTATTATAGTTTCCAGTTCTTTTTCATTTTTTGCAAATAGTTTAATGTCATCCACATACATTAAGTGATTGATTTTTTCCAGCGATCAACTAAGTTTGTATCCGGCAGTGCATTTTCTGAGTATGTGGTTAAGTGGCATCATGGCAATTATAAATAATAAGGGTGACAGAGCATCTCCTTGAAAAATACCTCTTTGGATCTTTGTTTCAGCTACGTTTCTTCCTCCTGTTGTCAATTCCCCTCTCCAGGTTTTCATAGTTTCCTCGATAAAGTTTATGACTTCATGTGATATTTTGTACATTTTGAGGCAGTTATTATAACTATTATTATTATTATAACAATTTGGAGGTGCTCGTGGTGTAATGGTTATCGTCGTAGGAAATGCACACGGCGACACGAGTTCAAATCCTGGATGAGACTGATTGCATTTCACAGAGCACTAATACCCTTGGGAAAGGTATGAATCCAATTATTCTCCCTCCAGCTATGGGTAAATAGTAGGGCAGTCTGGTTTCTGCAGCCTTGGTGTGGCGACTAGTCTAGGAGAAGGAAAACTCTGAATTCAAACCTGTTAAACTCCGCTTAAAAATTGACCGAGCGTTTCGGTTCGACAGAACCATCATCAGGACCATGAGGGTTGATATTAGCGATGTTAAGTCAACGATGGTTGTTCAAAAATGCAAAATAGAAAAACCTAGGGGAAAATTTGTCTAACAAGAAAAAGTTAGCCGTTTAATTAGTAAATCAGCATTTGTTGTTTTAAAATTACGTCATTTGACTTATAAGGAATATCGTACAGAATTTATGATCCGTTTGTTTATCGAGAAAGATTTCGAGTTATAAGGCAGAAAAAGAAAGAAAAAAATATATAAATGTATTGAAGTGTATGCATCTTGTATAAATCTGTTTATAATGACATATCCTATAGATAGATATAGCCTCGATAACTCACTAACGAAAAGGAAAGGATTTCTCGAAATCTTGCAAAAACACATATTTATTTTTGAATACTTCTTTTCCCACGGTCTATTATATAAGTTCGTCACGTATTTTTCAACGTTTACTTTGAATTTTTAGCGTTATTTCCATATACTCTCCAGCAATTTTTAACAATATATATATATATATATATATATATATATATATATATATATAGATGCACCACATGTACGCTAACTAAAAGTCTGGAGAAAAAGCTTGAAGACAATTACTCAAGAATACTGCGAGCCATATTGAACAAGTCCGGGAGGCAACTCCCATCAAAACAGCAGCTGTACGGACACCTACCACCCATTACAAAAATATCCAGATTAGACAAACCGGACATGCATGTCACTGCTGGAGAACTAAGGACGAACTCATAAGCGATGTACTCCAGTGGACCTCAGCACATGGACGAGCAAAGTTTGGACGACCTACTAGAACCTACATACCGCAGCTCTGTGCCGATAGCGGATGTAGCCTAGACGACCTCCCAGGAGCGATGGAGGATAGAGATGAGTGGCGAGAGATGGTCAGGGAGATCCGTGGTACCAACGAGACATGATGATATATATATATATATAGGGGTTAGGGTTAGAGATATTCTAACTACAAATTTACCTTCTCCCACGAACACCTAAAACACCATACGGCACTATCGAAACAATTCTGGTGTTTAAAAAACAAAGGGTTAACCCCTAAGATAGAATGGTCTATTTTGAAATAATCAAATACTCCTAATAGTTTTGACGGTAGATGCAATTTGTGCTTAGAAGAGAAAATACATATTTTGACACATAAATTTCCTGATAAGTTATTAAATAAGAGAAGTGAATTAATAGCTAGATGTAGACATAAGACAAAATTAAAATTATAGACAAAATTTTTTTTTTAAAAACATAGAAATAAATAGTGAAACCAGACAAAAAAAGTATCCAATATACACACAAGGAAAAAACAGGTAGCTAAATAAATAGTATCGAAATTAATATTAATATAAGCATTAATATTTCTCTTAAAAGTTAATTATCGAACTTAACATGAAAAGGAAAGAAATTAAATAAATAAATAAAAAAGGTTAAATTACCGTAATTATAACTGACGGAAGAATTTTTAAAATAAAATAAATAGGTAAATAAAAAAAACGGAAATTCAATAAAACGAGGCGGTAACTCTTTTAATCTCTTCTCCTTTTTATAGCCTTATACGGACAATTCAATGGACAATTCAATGGATAAATTCAATGGATAAATAATTAGTAATTCAATGGATAAATATTAGTAATTCAATATTCAATGGATAAATAAAACCGAATAGAAACGTGGGGGGAGGCCCCACGTTTCTATTCGGTTTTATTTACCATTGGATCTGAAGAAGTCCTGTTATATTTTTCTTCGTGTTTTTGGTTCACACCAGAAACTGAAAAACAGGATGGAAATAAATTTATAATCCTAAAATAACCGGTCTTTGGTTTTTCTTTAAAGAAAAAAGATATATATATATATATATATATATATATATATATATATGTGTGTGTGTGTGTGTGTGCGTGTGAGTGTGTATTTTCTCCACTATTTGGACTGCGCTAATGATATATATATATATATATCCCGCGTATCAGTATTGCCTGTACTCCCATTTTAATATATAACTTTAGATCAGACTATAAATGCGATAGATGAGATACTTTTGCAACTTTTCCGTCATAAGACTGTGTATACCATATGAAACTTTTATCCAAGGGTTTCTTGCGTTCGAAATTATTAAGCTTTTTATATATCTTTAATATATGCTCTACTATATAATCACCAGACATTCTTTATACAAACCATTTTTATTATTTCCATTTCTCTTTTTATTATATATAAATAAATATAGTTATAATATAGGTAATAGCGAGTTAGTAGAACTGATCACATGCATAAAACATTTTCCAAAATTTTCACTGAATCTATCTATCTATCGTGAACTCTCCTGTTAATCTTGACCTTTGCTGGCGCAAGACTTAAAAGACGTGAACTACGGGAGTACTTTTGGAGGTGCCCGTGGTGTAATGGTTATCGTCGTAGGAAATGAATACGGCGACTCGAGTTCAAATCCTGGACGAGAATGATTGCATTTCACATAGCACTAATACCCTTGGAAAGGTATGAATCCAATAATTCTCCCTCCAGCTATGGGTAAATAGTAGGGCAGACTAGGTTCTTCAGCCTTGGTGAAGTAACTAGTCTAGGAGAAGGAAAACTCTGAATTCAAACCTGTTAAACTCCGCTTAAAAATTGACCTTGTGTCATATCCTGCCCGAGGGGAGTGGGTGGTAAATAGGACTACTGGAGTACTTACGCTGGTGATTTTTTTATAGTGGAGAGGAACCAGACACGCTCAGATGAATTGTACACTGATGTTCATAGATTCTTTCGAACTGTCCGTCTCAGGTTTTAAATACAGATTTTTCATTCACTTAGATTAGTGGTCCTACAAAATCCTGGGAGCCCGGTCAGAACTCAGACCAGCTGTACTCTGCGTACAAACTAACCTGGTATTGGTTCCTGGCCATGATGGAAGTGCTTGGTAAATGCATTCATGCTATTTGTAGTGGTTTTCGTATGTATATTATATAATCAGATTGAGAGAGTAGAGGCGTGCTTAGCGTAACGTTTATTGCCAAAGGAAATGGAGCCGGCTACCCAAGTTGAAGTTTTGGGTGAAGCTGTTTGCCTTTCACTTTGCGGTGATGCTTAGTGAATGGCATGAGTAATTTTTTATCACTCTATTTATTGATAAATAGTCTGTCAGACTGGTTTCTTTACCTTTGGTTTGGCAACTAGTCCAAGAGAAGGAAAACTCTAAATTCAAAAACCACCTTTACTCCACTTAAAAATGACCTTCCTTCGTATTTTGATCATGGCAGAGAAGATGGATAATCTATACGTACATACAAAACGAGCGAGCGAGCGAGCGAGCGAGAGAGAGAGAGAGAGAGAGAGAGAGAGAGAGACATACATACATACATACATACAGACAGACAGACAGACATTGAGTATCTGATTTGCCAAAGGTTGTAATATTGCGCTGTGTACGTGCGTAAATACCAAATTGAGTAGTGGTATCTTGTTTCATTTCTCTTTAAGTAGACTTCCAGCGATTTTTGTTTTCAGTCCAGGTTGTGCTCATTAAGAAACTGAAAGAGTGTCGCTTTTGAGTGAAGTGTATTTGGCCTAAAACTCTGCACTGTTGTAAAACTGGCAGACTAATGACAGCCTAACGTTGCTTGAAGAAAATAATCAACTTTCCGGTGACAATAACCAAATGTTTAATAATTTAAAACGTTGAAGAAAAGTTCGTTGGTGCTGGAAACTAATTTGTCCGACTTAGGCAATATGTAACCACGGATTTTAGATTGTTGGTTCGTATTTTATGGCATATCAATCTTTATGGGTTGTTTAATGCCAAATTCTGTTTTTGTATATAGGATTTGTAAGCGAATAGTTTGTAGGTAACTTACCTTTGTAATGAGTTGGATCTAATTGAATTACACACAGTTAAATAGTTACAAATATTCATGTTAATATTAGTAATTCTATTTATCAAGTATTCGAATGTTATATGAATAATTTGCACACAGTGATATGGTTTTATATTAATAATGATAATCCTCCGTAAATCATTGAACAGTTCTATTTGACCCATAAATAGGACAGCTGGAATTCGGGTAGCCATCTTGTTTCCGGTTGAGCGATACAAGATACTCCTTCTAAGTAACAATGCTGCATAACTTCGGTATTTGTCGTATGTCCTTGCAATATGGCTCAAGGCCTTTTTAGGTGGGTCCGGCCGCAGGGCCTTTGCCCACACACGTTCGGCGACTCCAAAAATGCCTAGGACTCCGTCAGCATTCTCCTAAAATGAGGCGCCTCAGGCACTCGGTGATAAACCCAGCCCCTCCAAGGAGGGTTAGAGCCTGTGGGGACGCCCCACAGGGGCTCGGGGATGCCAGTAAAGGTGCACCTCGACCGAGTGCCAGCCAAGCCAGAACACACCCGACCAGATCCGAGTGCCGACCTACACGGTCAACCGAGGTGTGTCCCAGCTCAGGCGGCGTTAAGTCTGGACTCTGTTAATTTGCCTTTGTTATATGTGACTTAGTCACGTCTGGTTGGCTAATCTACTGCTTCTACTTTAGTCACGTTTTATTGGCTAACAATCCAACAGGGAGCCTAACAAAAATGACCAATCTCGATCATTGCGTACCAGGGAGTATTTGTAATGGAGGAGTAATATAAAACTCCTGGTCTGGAGCCTCACCATCAAATACAGTCAAGTGTCATACCCAGGACACTTTCTGGGGGGGAAAGGTCTTACCTCTCTGCAAAGATGTCGGCGTATTGTAAAACCCCAGCAGACAGAACTCGGATTTTAGTTAAGTTGGCGACCGTTGTCAAGGGTGACCCGAAGGCTCCCTTTTCGATAATTACTACACCAAGGTGTTGGGGAGGGCGCTACTCCTTTCCCAGGATTGACCCACTTTACCTTTAATCCGTACCTTATAAAACTGAGTGTTAAGCAAGGAGGCATCGAGTACCACTTTTTGAGTCGACCCGGGATTGAACCCAGGTCTCCCGGGCCATTGGCGATAAAACGGCATTTCATTAATATCTCCATCTCGTTGGTTAGTGACTTCGATCGACTTCTGTAAAATTAATCCGCTTTCCATTCAGCAGAGTAATTAGCCAAGAGTGTTCGCTAATAGCCCGGGAGACCAGGGTTCGATCCCAGATCGAGTCATACCAAAGACTCAGAAAATGGTACTTGATGCCTCCTTGCTTAACACTCAGCATTATAAGGTACGGATCAAGGGTAAAGTGGAGCAATCCAGGGAAAGGAGTAGCGCCCTCACCTACACCTTGGTGTTGTAGCTATCGAAAAGGGAGCCTTCGGGTCACCCTCGACTAAAGGGAGACAACTTTACTTTACTTTACTTCTAACAAACAGTGGTCCCAGATACTTGTGTCACCATCTTCTTTGCCTGATAATAATCCTCTCGGCAGCTTCAACATCTTCCCACTAACTGCATCAGTCAACAACTTCTGTTAACAGCCAAATCTTTGTTGCGCAACTGATTATTTAGAGAACACAAAACATTCCCACAAATTTTTCTGCTACCCACCAGTCAATACCTGACTGGCTAAAATCAATCATATGATTTCCCTCTGAGCCGTCTTTATTCCCTGGAAACTTACGTCACTGATGCATTACGTCACTGAAACAAATTATACATATCAGCGTTTTCTTTAGAAATTTCCCTAGCAAATTCGTTTTTTTACAGGCTCGGTGAAAAACTTGTATGTTTATCCCCTGCTAGCAAGGCTGTCAAAATATTTTATGGATATCATCTATTCTACTTACATGCTATTTGCTATAACACATTTTGAAAACCATTTCTGTTATTAATTTCTTTGATAAGTTTAAAGCCCTATTTTTGAAAACGAATCTGAATTTTAAATTAAAAAATAGTTTAAGCTCTTCAGTCTCGAATGCAACACTCAGCTTCTGATGGGCTTCTGAAATCCACGTCCCACGATCCATATTACTACAATGCTTCTACTGCAATTACTTAGAAAGCCTGATAGGTTTTCTACTTGCAATAACTGTGCCTCGAAAAATCCTCATTAGCTATGGTATCGCCTTGCGAGAAAAACAAACAAACTATATATATAATATACAGAGATAGTTATTGATATTTATTCGACCTCCCACTCGGTAGAATTTGACCCAACATCATTTCAAATTCCCCTCCCCGCACACAAAGTGTTATGTACAAAACACATGCGCGGCTGTCACAAAGATACTTGATCTTATCGGCATTCCCTATTTGAGGGCGCCTCCTGCACCCAGCGATGAACTGAACCCTGCAAATCCGGTATTGCCTGCTAGGAGATGGTCCTCTGGGACCCACACAGAGATAGTTACTTATATAGAGAGTGTTTTTTATAAAGGTCATATGACTAAATTTTGTTTAGAGTATTCAGCGACGACTGATATGTTGGTAATGAACAATAATCGGATGTGCCAAAAGAAAAACAAAACAAAACTCGTCGTTTTTTATTGGACCACTGTAGCTTTATTCTCTTCGTTCAGTTTCTAAGGATATTGAAGTAGGTGGAAATATACGCAGGGACATTTCTTTGGTCTGGTTGGAACTGGCTCTTCCCCTACCTTCGGACTGCCCCTCATAATCAGTTCATGCAGGCGCCCGACTCCTCGTATCCCCAGCCACTAAAAGAGAGCAGACTAATACATCTCTTCGTTTTTTGCTTGGGTCAACAAAACACCTAGTCAGCCACCATTGCTACTGATGGTCGATCGTGTCTGGTGACCTCAGCAAACTTCGTTCTCTGTCCATATACGAGATCAAGCATATCTTATTACTCATGCGCACAAGATAAGATGTTTAAATTGTCCAATCGTCTTTCTGGTAGTTTTCGGCTTTTTAAAAAATAATGTATCTATTCGCATCCCGGTCCATTTACCAGCAATGTTATATATTGTTAAGCTTTGGACAAAGTCACAGATAGGATTCAATACATTTTAGGTACAGTGTGTAAAATCACCACAATATTCGCCACAATAAACGGTGAGTAAAGCTGAAAATCTTACATATCAAATATTGAAAGTAAACGATATTTTTCTATTCACTGCATATCTATAAGGAACGAGATAAAGATTCAACGCATGGCATCCGTCAGTCAATAATGGGAAGCTGTGGACCTTGGCAAGGGAAAAGTTATATGAAAAATCACCAGTTGCTCAAGCAGCATACTGAACACAAAGTCGGGCTTGCCTTTGAGACTCCAGTTCCTGGTTTCGAATTTAGTTTTTTTCCTTCTCCAAGATAGGTTCCCGAAGCAAGACTAGAAGATCCAGTTTTGCTTTACTTTCGCCCAAAACATAAACTTTTTTTTACCTAGTCCATTCTCTTTGACAATAACCGTTATGCCACAGGTGACTCATTAGGTTCAGTGAAAAATTATGCAAATAGTTACTACTTTCATCTTCTTGTACACATACCGAGAATGCTGCCCTATGTCACGTTTACTAACTGACCATAAAGACAGCAGAAATGCAGCCTTCGCTTCTACTCTATGAAAGTTAACTAATGGGCAAACTGATCAATTACTCACAGCACACGCTTGATATATATATATTGTTATATATTGATCCTCGACCGAGCCGTCAATCAAGAGATGCACCTGTGTAAATAATCGGAAGAACAGCGGAAGCAGGTGAACGTTAAACAATAATGTAACCAGGTGCACAGACGGTTCCAGTCAGATGGAGACAAGATGCCGAAGTGGGAGCCAGCGGCAGACAGAGGACTTTGGGCCCTCAGTGACCCACGTTTGAGCAAACCAGCCAAGATGAGAAAGAAGAACTGCTGAGTCTATATAGCAGTCTGTCCCAGTCTCCAGCTCATCTCTCACACACAACCAACATAAACCCTTTCGAGAATAAAGTGTGAGAGATATATTTTTATAACGAAGTGTGTTCGTTCGTTCATTGAAGTTCGTATATTATCGGTTGATTGTTTCCACATATATGTTGTATACGTATACGTACAGTTGTATGTGAGTATACAATAATATCAGTCTGTCTATGCGTGGGCTCTCCGCCTGGATGTTTGTTCTCATTCACTTGAGTGTGCATGTGTGCGTATGCGTGTGTCTTCTCTGGTTTCAAATGCAACACAGTTGACTTAGGAACTGAGGTTTGCACCGAAAATCTTCAGAATAAAGCATTTAGCAACCCCTCCAAAGTTGATTTTTAAATTGGAGTTCACCAGGTTTGAATTCAGAGTTTTTCTTCTCCTACACTGGTTGCCATGCGAAGGTTAAAAAGCCTAATCTGCCCTCCAATTTGCCCGTGGCTGAAGGAAGAATAGGGTATTAGCACTATGTGAAATGCAAACAGCCTTGCCCAGTATTTGAAATCGGGTCACCGTATCCATTTTTCACGATGATAACCATTATAACACGGGAATCTCTTCCAAAGTAACGGTGCAAGTAATCATTTGGCCAATGTTTATGACATGAAACAAGCTCGACTCTAGACCGATCTGAGAGATAAGATCCATCTATTTACTCTAAAAAAATCTACGGCAACGAGACCAAGTTAATGCTGGACAATATGCGACGAAGAAAGGATGTTAGTTTGGCCAGCGTCATATAGGAGGAACACAAACCCACACGTCCCAATTATTGTAGGAAACCAAATATAGTCTTATAAAAACCAAGACTGACTACTCTTCTCCATGATTAAGGAAGAACGATGGAAACATTCCAAATACATGACTTATCTCTGGTCTTGATATTTTTCCCCCAAAATGTATTCAGTTAAGATGGCAATATGAAATATAGATACACATGCACTTACAAAGACACTGACACACACACACACACACACACACACACACACACACACACACACACACACACACGAATAGACTGATATCGATCGATAGATAAATATCATAGACTGAGATAGTAGATAGATAGATATAGATTTAAATAGATAGATACATACAGGAAATAGAACACACACACACACACACAGACACACAGACACACAAACATGTATATATGTATAGTAAAGTAAGATATGAGTAAAGTTGGCGATCGTTGTCGAGGGCGACCAGAAGGCTCCCTTTTCAATAGCTACTACACCGAGGTGTAGGGGAGGGCGCTACTCCTTTCCCTGGATTGCTTCACTTTACCCTCGATACATACCTTATATTGCTGAGTGTTAAGCAAGGAGGTATCAAGTTCAATTTTTAAAGCCTTTCGTATGACGCGACCTGAGATTGAAACCTAGATCTCCCAGGCCATTGGCGAACACTCTACCCAGTAGGCCAATGAGCCGGTTGTATGTATGTGTATACATATAAATAGACTGAGATATGAATAAACTGAGATAGTAATCAGATACAAATTGACTGAGATACTTAGATACATACTAATTGACTGAAATAGAACACACACACACACACACACACACACACACACATATATATATATATATGAATAAACTGACATAGTAGTCAGATATAAATAGACTGACATACGTAGATACATACGAATTGACTGGAATTGAACACACACAGATAAACATATATATATATATATATATAGACTGAGATACTAGTCAGATATAAATAGACTGAGATACTTATTTTCATCATACAACGTGTGGAAGCACGTGCGATACCCGAGCCTCATCAGCCGCCATCCAGACTGATACTTAGATATATATTAATTGACTGAAATAGAACACACCCAGATAAACATATATATATATATATATATATATATATAGACTGAGATACTAGTCAGATATAAATAGACTGAAATACTTAGATACATATTAATTGACTGAAATAGAACACACACAGACACATCCATATATTTAGATATATATACACATATGAATTGACTGAGATAGTAGTCAGATATAAATAGACAGAGATTCTTAGATACATACTAATTGACTTGAATTGAACAGACACAGATAAACACACACACACACACACACATATATACATATATATATATGTATAGCCTGAGATACTAGTCAGATATAAACAGATTGAGATACTTAGATATATACTCATCATCATCATCATGACGTGCGGCTAGCACGGATGTCCCTGACCCTCTCTCTCCACGTCTCCCTATCATTCATCGCCTTCGGCAGGTCTTCGGGGTTACATCCCGTATCATCATATAGCTGCTGTATGAATGTTCGAGCTGGTCGTCCTGCTTTTGATTGGCCATATGCGGGGGTCCACAGGAGCAAATCACTTACGATCTCGTCTTTGCTTCTCCAGCAGTGTCCGGCATGTCTGGTTCGTCTAGCTTGTCCGGCATGTCTGGTTCGTCTAGCTTGTATAGTTATCGTGATAGGTGGTAGGTGGCCGTACAGTTGGTTCCGTGTGGGGTGTTGCTGCCAGGACCTGTTCAATATTGCTCGCAACATTCTTGTATAATTGCCGTCGAGCTTCTTCTCCAACCGTTTAGTCAGCGTCCAAGTAGTGCATCCCTATAGTAGTATCGACGAGACATAGATATACATATAAATAAAGAGATAGACATGGAAAGACTGAGTTCTTTGGTTGTTCATATATTCATTTTTCTTTAATTCACATGACTGAGAAAGATAGGTAGATTGATACGAATTGTTTAAAATTGCCGGCTAGCTAGCTTGCTCGCTAGCTTGTTAGATCGATAGCTATGAATAGGCTGAGAAACATCGGTAAATAAAGAGATAGATATGGATAGGCTGAAATATTTTCATCTTTCAGATATTTTATCCTTTCAGAACATTCTAAATCCACTCTTTCTTGAAGTCGGACCACATCATCAGATTTGTAGATAAAGTGACTCATTACCTGAAATATTTGCATTGATCACAGAGCAAGCATTAAATAGCTAACATACCTACACGTTCAGTAAGGGCTGAAACTGATACCCTCAGATTCAGACATGAAAAGGCTGATTATGTATCTCAAGATGTACATATATTTGAATATAGAAGAAGAAGAAGAAGAAGAAGAAGAAGAAGAAGAAGAAGAAGAAGAAGAAGAAGAAGATGTAAAATACGTGATATAATTATAGAAGTAATGTCCGCTTTTAGTTGATCTTGTGTATACATAGATATATATTTCTTTTAAATACCCTATCCGGTGGTAAAAGCTGCTTGGTAGCGCCAGGAGTGGCAGTACCGCCTTGAGCTACCGAAACTGTGTTATCACCCTGGTTGGCGGCTAATGAGGCTAGAGTATCGCACGTGCTTTCACACGTTGTATGATGAAAAAAAAAATAGAAGGAAATTCGTATACTTTTAAAAACTCGGAAACAAACTTCAAATGAATAAATAAATAAAGTCTTAAGCTGCAACTCAAAAAACGTAGCCTGTGTAATCCGAATATAACAAGTGTAAAGAAATATAACAGAGGGTCAACACAGGCTCTCAATACTAGGATATCTCTTCACATGAGATATATCAAAATAACAGAAAATAGAAAATTAATTGTATCGAAACACCAATACGAATGTAGTCAGGGTGAATTCAAAATTATGCCTATATACCAAACTAACGACTACACATTACTCCAAATAAAAGAAAACATTTTAGAGATGAATCTTTGCCAAAGTTGAATAAAACATGAATTATACACACACACAGAACTGTAAACAAACGTACATATTTATGTATATATACATATTCACAAAAATTATTAGAAAAATTATTAGTAAAAAATAATGACCAGTAAATTTCAAAACACTACCACAAAAAAGAGAAAGATTGATAGATAGATAGATAGATAGAGAGAGAGAGAGAGAGAGAGAGAGAGAGAGAGAGAGGAAATGACTGTAAGTGAAATCTTAAACCACACTAACACACACACACACATATGAAATATCAAAGACCCATTAGAAGTGAACAGACTAAGGTAGACACACCCAGAGTAAAGAAAAAAAAAGGAGTTATCCCTATATACACCCATTACTAACTGAAAACCATTCAAACTTCAAACATGAGTAAGTTCAAGTCTCATGGAGCACCCCATTCACAAGGCCGAGTGCCATATATATTCTCTGACGAAAGCAACAAGCTGGAAACATACATGAATGTAAGAACGAATATAAATAAGTAAATCTTAAAAAATATGAATCTCTTCGAGGACCAATTCCTACAATATATATATATATATATATATATGTTCAATTAAAATTATATATAAAATTATATTTATAAAATCATATATCTTGTCATTCACTGACCGACAGTTTTGTTGTATCACAACTCACCAGTGTGGCCCGATTCGCGATGTTCTTTAAGCTGAAATTGAAACCCGGCTATTTTTACGTCTGCCTGATAACACAACCTCACAGCCATCAGCAGTCTAAGATGTGAAGGCATATGAATTAATTTTTCTATTTACATTTACGCTAACCAAGACTAGAGTACTCAATTCATTAGAAGAACATTGCATTACATAAGTGTCAACTATTAATACCCCCACGAGAGTACACAACCTCCGTGGGGAAAATACATATTTTTATCCACTGTTACGTGGGGTAGAAAATAGATCAATAAGGAGAAATATATTTTTCATGAATATTACAAATGTGTTTTATTTGTCCTTATTATTCCGAGACGAAAAATAAAGAAGTTGAGAGGGAGAGGCGCCAAGCCTACCCTTTCTCCTGACGCATGATTTGCTCGGTAGTTCACGAGGCTAAAAGCGGAAGAGAAAAGAAAAAAAAAAAAAAAAAAGAAGACGGCAAGAAATGGAATTGCAAGTCAACCCCTTTCCACTATTTATCCATCTCAGCTAGCCTTGAACTCTTGGTGTGAACTTTGGGTGACCTTACCAGCCACGTGTCCAGCCTAAGAACGAGTGGAGAGACTCTTCTTGTTTGTGACTCTCGCCAGTTGACGACAGTAGTAGCGGTCCTGACTTTGAGGCGTTAACATCCATTCAGGAGCTTCGTTCCAATCCACCCGTAATGTGACAAAGAGATAGATAACAGAAACCGAACTACCCCTCGTGGCACTTAAATTCAAGCCCCTTAAAGAAAAAAAGAACGAAAGAAAATAAGATTGTTAACAAGCCCTAAACCCTCAGTGAGTTTCATATTTCTTTTGCCTTTACGTGTCTACCTTGCAAATCTGTTTGAGTTGTGATTTGTCTCGGATTTTATATATAAATAGTATCGTTATTTTTCCATCCCCTTTTGTTCTTAAACCTTTTTTAAAATCTTATTTTCCCCTAATTACATTGTTAATTTCGGAATAAATTTTGTTGTTAAATCTTCAAATTGTGTTATGTTGGTTTTGTGAGTGCTTGTCGCTTATTCCGCTATGATTTACCGAGAGTCTTCGATTGGAGAAATTCCCTTCCCATAGTTCACCTGTTTTTTTTTTTTTTTCGAACTTTGGACATTCTCGCTATTTTATATTTTTTTGAAATTATTCTCGTTACGTGCCAGCTATCGCAGTCCCAGTGAAAGCCGGTTCGTAATACCACATAGAGACTGGTCTATAAAAAAAGAAATCAAGACAAAACCAAAAAAATTATCGACACGTGAATAATATACTCTCAAGGTCAATGTAAATGAAAGTCTCAATTTTACACAGTTGTCGTAAAGGTATCTGAATTGTTTATTTACAAATTGGCGTTAAGGTCCCCGATGGTTGGATAGCTAAGTTTGAATAAGGCCGCGCAACTGGTAATGAAATTATTCAGAAAGACTGTGAACATTGCTAATAGATCTGGCCTTCCTTACTCAGCAGAATGTGTCATCAGAAATCAGGTTAATAGCAATTAATGAATGAGGAAACGGAAAAATAAAACAAAGATTCGAAACAGTGAACAACTAAGAGAAACGATGAGACAAAAAAAAAAAACAGGAAAAATGTCGACAATAGAATCTATCAGATGGCAGAATAAATCCGATTTATTGTAAGGAAGAAAATAAAATAAGCTATTATCAGTGAATTAATAAACTGTCGGTGCCGGGCACGATGGATAAGCTTTGAGGAAGAGATAATCCTTGAGCGGCCTTCGATTGATCTAAAAATAAGAGAAGATAATTTGTTATATTATAGAAGTGCACTGCCCAGTTAGGTGGGGCTGGAGAATATATCGACTCCATCTCTGCAGGGAGGTAAGACTCCCCAACGAATATTCTGGATATGACAGTAAACAATCTGAGGATGAGGCTCCAGTAATGCTGGAGCTTTGGGGAATGTGGAGTACTCCTTCATTGCACTTGCTACCTGGTTCACTCTGATCCGGCGTGGTAGTACATGATAGGATCCAATTAATGGGTCAAATAGAACTTTTTGACATTTACGTAAACTGTGTACTTTGACATTTAAACTGAGTGTAAACAAATATTTTACGCCTAATGGATTTGTTTGAAATAGAACTAGTTGATCTTTTAACTACATATGAATTTGTCATTGACAAATGTTAATTGAATTGTTGGTGATACATAGCAATACTTGGTACCATTTAACTTTGACTAACGTTTACAAATCATATATCTCAAATATATATATATATATATATATATATATATATATATATCAGGTTTTGCTTTACATAACCTACAATGGTTAATATGCCATAAAACGAATCCAAATTAAACACATGTGCACAAAAAATGATTTGTGTAAAATTATATAGCTACGGTTGATACCATTTAACTGTGTCTAAAAGAGCTCAAGCTGGTTTAATAATGTTATCTACAAAATGTTTTTACAAATCCCCTCTCTCTCTCTCTCTCTCTCTATATATATATATATATATATATATATATATATAGTGTTTAAAGAGGATTTGGCATTAAATAACCTACACTGGCTGCTCTGCCATAATAAACAACCAAACCAAATCATACATATTTAATGTATATGTATAAAGCGGATTTGGCATTAAATAACCTACAATGGTTGATATATCATAAAACTCAACCTAACCGAATCATATATATTTGATGAATATGTATAATGTGGATTTGGCATTAAATAACCTACAATGGTTGATATGTCATAAAACTCAACCTAACCGAATCATATATATCTAATGTATATGTATAAAGAGGATTTGGCATTAAATAACCTACAATGGTTGATATATCATAAAACTCAACCTAACCGAATCATATATATTTGATGTATATGTATAATGTGGATTTGGCATTAAATAGCCCACAATGTTTGATATGGCATAAAACCAAGCCAAATCGTAAAGTAGAAGAGCTTAACATACAAATAAATTGTTAGCAAGCACTCGTCCTGTTGGCTGGAGCTGTAAAATACGCGGACTATCTCTTTGCAGAGAAGTAAGACCTTCACAACGGATATAGATATGATAATAAAACATCTAATATTGAAACTCTGCTACTGTAGGTTTGAGGAATGTGGAGTAAACCTTTATTGCTATGACTCCCATGTCATCTCTGACCCGGAGTGATAGCGCAACATAGGCTTACTGTCTATGGGTCAAATAAAGCTCTTTGACATTTAAACGTTCCTTATGCTAAAAAGAATTGTTCGAAATAGAACTATTTTGACATTTAAACTGTTCTTATGCTAAACTAAATTGCTTTAAATGGATCTGTTTTCAAATTTAACTGTATGTAAACAAAAATCTGTAGTTATGAAAAACTGAATTGTTTGAAATAGAACTGTTTATATGTATGATAATGGATTTAGCATTAAATAACCTACTATGGTTGATATGCCATTAAACCAAATCAAACTGTGTGCTAATGAATGTATACTGTTAGAGATAATTATTACTGTTAAATAGCAATACTTGGCAAAACTTCATGGGTGCAAGCAAATGATTAATATTAAATAGAATTATTAGGATTATGTAACATCTCTGCATAGGAATAAGTCTCCACTGACGTGTCTCCTGCATATATCCTTAAACCATTAGATAATGAGGTTCCAGTTTTGGAGTTTTGGGATACATGGAGTGACCCTTTATTGGCATTACTCCCAGATCTACTCTGACCCTTAATCGTAGTACTCGTTAGGGCCCCATCTATGGCAACAATTCATACATCATAGCCATCATATTTTTATAGTACGACTGTCGAGTTAATTTAAACATAATCTTGTGTCTGTATTTCAATATTAGTTCGTTTTGTTTGTTTAAAGTCTAGTGTCTTTGAAATTGATAATACCAGTTTTCTCTTCCTGGCATAGATTACATCTACTGCAGAAGGTATTTGCCGTCGAAGATTTTTAAAAATAATTTTCCACTTTGTGTGATGGGTTAATCTGTATTCCTTTAAGCTCCAAAAGTATTTCGAAAGTGTAGTTTTATTCCTAAGTTGTGGATTAGTGAATATATGCCTATGATTATAAAGCCTTTGTTTCCAGTTTCCGGTGGAAAAAACCTATGTGTAGTCTGTCAACGTCATTTCTATGTTCTACGGGGGAAATGCTCGTTTGGACCCAGTTATTATCCGTGTGTGATTTATCTGATAGTTTCTAATAGTGGTTATTTTAAAATTTATAAGTATTAATCGTACTGGGGTAACGATTCTTTACGGTATTTCTATTAAAAATCTTGCTTAGCGGGTTTTTCTTTTTGAAATACTTATCTAAAAAACTCAAAAAGTGTAATATAATGGCGGAGAGATTTCGGTTCATGCCTTTGGGTTTATTTAGGCTGAGAAAATTTCGGCTCAACACATGAGTTAGTTTGGTGCAAACTTTATGCAAGTGTGACACGCGCGTGGGGCGGACGTGTCACTCAGAGATGTCACAATAGCCCACATTGGAAGTGGGGTTACGGGGTGCGAGTGACGTCACGCACCGGAAGCGCGCGGAGGATTTTGGGGATTTCGAAGAAAGTTAGAGAGTTGAAGCTAGACGCCGAACGAGACGGTTCGACTTTTGGGGCTCACAGAGGCGAGACGAATTTGCTCGCTACGGGCGCCGCGCGAGATGTGGGCCAGATGAAAAAGCCAGCATAAAATTAAAGTGTCTCTCTCCTTATGTCGAAGAACCTTTAAACTCGAAGGTAATAAAAGGTTCGTACCTGAACTGAGAAGTCGTTACGTGTTTTTCGTATTTCGAGATTCCTATGTTCTAAGTTTTCTATATGTGGTCATGAACATTTCGATGTACATCTCACACATAGCCGTATCTAGCCATGGTACAGAAGTACCACCCTATGTTTATATTTGAAGTTTATAAAAAGCGTGGTAGGAAGTAATCAAATTACTTTTCTTTTTCTGCTATCATATTTTCTATTTTAATTATTATTGTTTTCACCTTACTGGGATCACCACATCAATTACCACCGTTTCTATTAACAGTGTTGTCTCTTTCTGTTGTGTTGGTAGTATCTCGGTCTTTGTAGTCTTGTTTATTCAGGGATCCGCTTTCTTCGATGGGTTCGTTATATGCTCTCTTATCTTTTTCAAACACTTTTCAGCATGACGATAGCCTATTTATCCTCAGGTTAACAGCTTTAGGTATTGGTTTTAATATCGATCAGGAAGTGCTTGGAATTAACATTGATGTAGATAAGTATGTGATTGCTCTAGCTAAATTGTTCGTTGAATTTTCTTCCTTCTCGTTATATATATATATATATATATATATATATTAGAATAAGAAGGTCTACGAAGAGATTTGTATTTTTTGAATTTATTTATTTTGTTCTTACATACGTGTTATATATATGCATGTTTCCAGCTTGTTGCTTTCGGCAGAGAACATGTGTGGCACAAGGCCTTTTTAATGGGGTACTCAATGAGACTTGAACTCCCTCTTGTTTTCAGTATAGATGACCTTTGGTTGGTCAAGCTGGTTTATATAGAGGTTGTTGTTCCTCTTTTCTGGAGTGTGTTTACTTTGGTCCACTTCACCCGTCTTTGATATTTGATATGTTTATAGTTGTGTGTGTGTGTGTGTGTGTTGGCATTGGAGTTGTTTTGGGTTTCACTAACAGTTTTGTGTGTGTGTGTGTGTAAATGTGTATCTTGGGGAGTTTTGTGGTTTTAAATTTATATATATATATATATATATGTTTCGATTCATTTATTCACCATTTCCTGGGTAACTGGCTTGTTTTGGACGAAAAATATTAAGACAGAAGTGATTTATATAGAAATCAAACACTATAACTAAAGGTGAGTATATATATCTATATATATATAATAGAAATATGAGAAAAGTTGGATAAATCAGACACTTAACTCAAATTTAGATGCATGATATTTCGTTTGGGCTTTATTTCATCTTAACAAACTTCTTCAAGATGAGACTGTTTTCTGAGTTTTTCTATTTAAAAGCATGTGAGGAGAGTTGAGGGAGTATAAATGTAAGGGAAAAAGTTGGGAGGGATTTAAAGTCAAATGTATCAGGTTTCATTAAAGATTTTTTCTTTTGAAAGTGGATATAGATTTTAGGGAGTTGATAAAGAAGAAATAAGGAAAGGTTTTTGTGCAAGGATGTTTTGGCATGATTTGTTTTAACCAAAACTTTCCCTTCTTCTTACCTATCAAATCCCTAAAATCTATCTCCACTTTCAAAACTAAAAACTTTAATGAAACCTGATAAATCTGACTTTAAATCCCTCCCAACTTTTCCTGCAACAACTATACCCCTCCACTCTCCTCACATGTTTTTAAATCGAAAAACCCAGAAAACAGTCTCAGTCTTGAAGAAATTCATAAAGCTGAAATAAAGCCCGAACGAAATATCATGAAGTGTTTGATTTATCCAACTTTCCACATATTTCTATAATACTGTCAGATTCACAACAAATCTATTTTTTCAACAGACACACACACACATATATATATAGCGGAAAAGTTTATAAATGATTTGATTAAACACAATTCAACAAATTCGGAGAATTAATTTTTATTTATTGCGGACTTTTTGTCCTCATCTTGGTGGTTTTTTTTGTTGTTCCTTCACACTACGCTTCGGCCAAATTTCACCTCTGGCCTTCTTCAGGTGATTAACCGCAACCTTGGATAGGAATGCTGTGTCTTGTAACCGTATTCCCAGTAATTACTGCCTTCCAAGTTGCTGTCTATCGTACCACGTTTTTAAGTAGTAGGAATTGAAACCGCTATCTTCTGACAATACTCAACGCCTCTATCCGCTGCGCCACGGGCCTCGAAGTGCGATCAAGGTTGGATTTTTTGGTCTTATAAATCCAATTATTTGTTCTCCTTATCTGGTCTTCCATAGTCGGGTGCGTACTGAATTTGTAATTGTCTTTATTGGGAATCCTTTTGAGATGAAGCTTCTTAATCTGAGAATTAATTTTTATTTATTGCGGTAAATTCTATTTGTTTAACTTGAGTTAAGATAAATATTAGAGAATAAATATATCATGTGATGATATCAACACAACGAAAGTTTACAGCAGTTTGTATCATTTTGAATTTAACTGATGTATTTTGCGTGAGTAGAAGATATTTGCGTGAATATGTCCCTAAGTAAAAAGAAAGAACAGTTATGCGCAAATATGAAAGTGTAAATGAGCTGAATAACCAAGCAGGAGGGAATGCAATATTTGTAGAAAAATCACTGTCGAAAAAAGGGTAGGCAAGGTTTTCGACCGAGAAAAAAAAAGCGATGTTGAAATTAAATGTAACTTGAAGGAACAGAATGTTAAATTTTCGCTCAAAAGACGAAGATTTAGAGTAGAATTGAAAAATACTCTATATATACTGAAGGTATATCTATCCTATGAGCTTTTTTAAAGGCTTCAAATTAGAAAATTTACAGTAGAACTGAAAAATTTCTGTATATTTACTGGAGGTAGATTAATCCTATGACTTCAAAAAAAAAGGCTTCAGATTTGATAAAAAGTGAATTGATTTATTCATGATTCTAATTGATTAATAAATGTATTTTTAACCATCAAGGATGAAAAATATTTCATAAATTATGTTGAGTTTTTATTCGTTAAAATTTGTGAGGCAATTTAAATATTATCGTTTGCCATCTCAAAGAAATTCCGAAAAATGAGCCGCCCAAACAATGGCGCCGATTGGTCTATGAATTCAATAATACAAATGCTTCTTTAGCTTATTTTGCTACAGAACGAAACTCTTTTTTTAATATTGAAATCAATTGATCACACACACACACACACACATATATATATATATATATACAAACAAACTGAGATAGGTAAAACAATAATCATTATAGATTTTGATATGAATATAGACTTTGATACAAACATATTTCGATAAAGAATTAGACCGAACGGCAAACAGATAGATATATATGAATATTATAAGAGATTAATAAATAGATAGTCCAAAGTATGTGCCAATAGATTATTTTTTATGAGAATAATGCTGGATATGGAGATAGAAGCTCAAGATAAAATCCACTAAATTTTGCCAAGCATGTAATATCAAGTATAATCTATGTAACAAGCACCTCAAATTTTTCCAAGTTTTTGGCTTGCTTCTCATGTAAGAAAACTTTTACAATTCATCATAGGTTTCATTACCAAAGCAAAATAATGCAATTTACCTAATATATTGCACACGCCACCAAAAAAGCAATTCATTGGACTGTCGGAATGAACCTTTTTGTTTTAGACTAAAAAATTACTGACAATAAGATCTATAGATTATAATAAATTACTCCCTACAGAACATTTCCGCCCAAAAACCATGAATTAAACCAACCTGAGAATTCAACATCATAGAAAGGAATAAAAAAACGTATTTGTCTTATATAGTTAAGGAATGTTTTTTTGTATTGATTCTTTTTCGTTAATTGTATTTTATCATTCAGTTTGGTTGGGCTTTGAACTATTCGGGTTAAGAGTCCAGATGCATAGTCATTGGGTGTAATTTTGGGCTCGCGTGCAAAGGGTATGAAAATGGTGATTGTCATCATAAACTCCCAGATAGTAAATGGGGCTGGAGTATGGATGGCGTCGTGCTCAGAGGGGGTGGTCCTAGGAGTTTAAGGATTTTGAAAAGAGTCAGTTGAGATTGGACCATTGAGGCAGAGAGTTAAGTTATCTACTGTTGAGGCATGTAGTTGGGTTTTTCGGATCTCTGCTGACAGAGATCTTAGACATTACAAGATGCGCGTTGGGATGGGGTTAGCAGAGTAAGAATTGTGTCTCTCTCCTTGTGTCGCCATGAACCGAAGTCAGAAGTTGATAAACCGTTCGTACATGAATTAATAGAGTTTTGTATACATCACCTAATTATACAACAATTGAAAAATATAATGAAAATAGGAAAAGCTGTGCCAATACTCCTCAATGACCCCACTATCTCAGTTTCCTTAAACCACGAATGGCCATTAGATCAGATCGTCAAGTGGTTTCTCTCATCTCCGACCAGGAGCATCACACATTTCATTACGGACATACAAAACACAATCGAGAGGGTGGAAGAAAAGAACAAAGAAAACAAAACAAACTCGGACTTGGGTTAGCTCAAAGCGCAAAAAAGGAGAAGTCTGTGAGCTAACGCGAGCGTGTATTCGAGCGAAAATTCTCACAAAGCCACTAGCGATGCTGATATCTTCTCGCGTTGGTTAACCCGGCCTCTGTAGGTCAACAGGTCCAAGCAGTCGTCTTTCTGAGTTCTGTTGTCTCTATTCTCTGCCCTGCTTCCATCTTCTCACTGCCTCCTTCTGCCGACAGTGTCTTTCTCTCAAGCCGACTGTTATCCTCTGCTCTCCTTTGTCAACTAACTCTCTCTGTCTTCTCTGGGACCTTCCTTCCCTTATCCACTTTCGGTCTCGCTGGAGATCTCGCGCTCAGGCCCTTTGTGCGAGTTTCGCGCCAAAGTAGACAAAGGAATTCTCTGACTGGCACCCACACACACCAATACAATGAATGCTCAACATAGTGTCACAAAGAATATAAAGATAAATGCATGAAAGGTCTCCAAATTCTGAAAACAAATTATTTTAACATTAAATGAAACCATCCTGAAAACAAAGCTTTGAAATAGAATTAAACGATCAGTTGTCACATGAATCTTATCAATTAAGGTTTTCGGACTATTGTCTTCATTTTTATTATTATTTTCACAACGTTTCGGCCGATATGTCCTTCAACCTTCTTCAGATGTTTGTCAAACTTGGGAACCGTCATGGAACTTCGAACTACGTCCTTTACTGAATCCACGGGGGCCACCTGTCCTGATTCCATAAGCTATAACCGGGTACAAGTGTTAAGTCTTCCTCTATTATTACTCGCCGTCAGTCAGGATTGAACCTGCAACCTCCAGATGATTGTCTCCTTAGAAGCTTAGGGAACCAACGCCTATAACCGTTACACTATATGTCCTGCTGGAGATATAGCGTAACGGTTATAGGCGTTGGTTCGAAGTTATAGTCGTTGTTCGAAGTTCCGTGTAGGTTCCCGAGTTCGACCAACAACCGAAGAAGGCCGGAGGACATATCGGCTGAAACGTTGTGGAAATAACAATAAAGATGAAGACAATAGTCCGAAAACACTTAATGATAAGAATCATCAAGCTTCGTCTCAGAAATTTGGACAACTATTGTCTCATGAATATCTAATTAACCAAATATTTTAGTCAACAGTTTAACTAAAGCAGTGACAGTTTGCTCTATAATTGCGGAAGGAATATTTTTATATTATCATTTTTCGTTTTATATATCTTTTCTTTCGGTTTAGTTAGGCTTAGAACCTTTCGGCTTAGTGCATGGTTAGGTGCAGATATTAACGCAGGTGTTCACGCGCGAGCGGGGAGGATGTGACCATCACAGATGTCACAATAAAAACCCCAGATAGGAAATAGACAGGGGATGTGAATGACGTCTTGCCCGGAAGCGATGGGCTGGGATTCTTAGTGATTTTGAATAGAAGCAGTCAGTTGTGATTTGGACTTAAACGAGGCGAGTTAATTTTTCTGACTTGGGCGAGTCCAGTGCAGTTTGTCGACTGCGGGGTGCGTGCACGCGTTGGTTGGATCAGCGAGTTGAGAGCTGACGATGGACGAACAGTCAGCATAGAAAAATTGTGTCTCTCTCTCTTCGTGTCGAAAACCTAAACTTAAAGAAGGTTATAAAAGTTTCGCACCTGAACCAAGAGAGTCGTCAGTGTTTCGTGTTTTTCGGATTCCTATGCGTATGCACATTGTGAACGTTTTTACATATCCGTATATTTCACGTATTAATATATGGCTATGTTACAAGTTAATTTGAATCATGTTCCACCCACGCCTATACAATATCATCCGAATATGGATCTCACCATAAGGTAGTCTCGATAAGCAAAGATGAGAAATTGTCTGTTCAAAATAATCGAATACCCAAAACTGCTTCTCATTCAACGAATGGAAATGCTACGTTAGTGGTGAATTTTTCGCCACTTGTTTTCATATAAAGTAATTCAAAACTCTTAAAAATCTTTACAATATTATTCCTGATGATGACCCATGGTAAAAACACGTTGAGAATTATCATATTTACCCAACCCCTCCGCAAGGTCAATTTTTAAGCGGAGTTTAACAGGTTTCAATTCAGAGTTTTCCTTCTCCTAGACTAGTTGCCTCACCAAGGCTGAAGGACCTAGTCTGCCCAACTATTTACCCATAGCTGGAGGGAGAATAATTGGATTCGTTCCTTTCCCAAGGGTATTAGAGCTATGTGAAATGCAGTCTCGTCCAGAATTTGAACTCGTGTCGCCGTGTCAATTTCCAACGACGATAACCATTACACTACGTTGAAAATTATTAAAATTAAAAAGTAATTACAAATAAATATTTTTCCCAGTCGGCTGGGGCTGTAGAATACACCGACTGCACCTCTGCAGAGGGGTAAAAAAACCCAATGAGTGTCCTGAATATATGACTCTAAACAATTTTTTCTCTTTCAGGGAACAGGTTTCTTAGTGGTATTTTTTTTAGGAGAGTGGGCTCGGTAAGACGTTCAAATTTTTGACTTGCCTGTTGACACTTCACTTGAGAAAATGATGAATCAATCTCTTCTATCACCCAGGATATAGGTAAATCGTAGGGTAGATTGGGCTCGTGCCTTCGTAGGAGTAAAACTTGAGATTAATAACTAGAGGCTATTATGTTCAATAATCTTTATCTTTATGGAAAATACAATATCATAATCCCTTATGTAAATGCTCAGTCGGCCGGGGCTGTATAATACACCGACTGTACCTCTGCAGAGGGGTAATATCCCCCCCAATGAGTGTCCTGGATATGACACTAAACAATCTGATGGTGAGGTTCCAGTGATGCTGGAGCTTTGGGGAATGCGGAGCACCCCTTCAGAGCTGCTGTATGTAGGTTTCAGCTTGTCGTCCTGCCTTTGCTCAGCCATGTGAAGGGGTCCACAGGAGTAAATCACATATGAACTTGTCCCTAATTCTCCAGCAGTGTTCCGCATGTCTGGTTCGTCTAATTTTGATAGTTTTCGTGATGGGGGTAGATGGCCGAACAACTGCTGCTCTTTGGGGTGCCGCCTCCAGGACTTGTTCAATATTGCTCGTAGCATTTTTGTGTAGTTGCCGTCAAGCTTTTCCTCCATACGCCTTGTTAGTGTCCATGTAGTGCATCCATATAGCAGTATCGACACGACCGCTGCTAGGAAGAAACTGCATTTTACTTTATCGGTCAGGTCTGACTTCCATATGACCGATAGCCTATCGATATCTGTCCATGCCTTTGCTAGTCTGTCTCGGTTGATGAGACACTGCTTCCTAGGTAGGTGAACTAGTCTACTAGTTTCAGAGAGCTACCGTTTAGTGTGGAGATGTCGCCTCTTTGTTTAAAGCACATATATTCTGTCTTGTGTGCATTGACGTGGAGGCCTATGCCAGCAGCTTCTCGTTCCAAACTATGTAGCAGGGTTCGGCTTGGGCGGGTGCATTAGCCAGAAGTGCTATGTTGTTGGCGTACTTGGCGTCGGTAATTTTTTTTTGCGAGGTACCTTCTGCTTCTTTTCTTTGTTAGCTTGAAACCGTTTTCTTTGATTTTATCAATAGATGTTTTAAGCACGTAGTCTAAACAGATGATAAAGAGGTATGTGGCTAATGTGTCTCCTTGCAGTAAACCTGCTACAATGTAGAAGTAGTCTGTGTCTTTATCCGGGGAACGGACTTTTACTTTTATGTTTCTATACAGCATCATTATGGCTGCGACGGTTTGTTTTGGGAGGCCGTAGGCGAATAGAATTTAATCCATCTTTCCTATGTGTATGGAGTCAAAAGCCTTGGTAAAGTCGAAAAATAATATTGTTGCCTCTTGGTGTTTTGCATGTACACCTTCGAGAATTCGATGGATAATTAGAATTTGTGATGACGTGGATCTATTCTTCCGGAAGCTATTTTGGTTCTTCCTAAGTATGTTTTCAATTTTGGGTTCTATGTTGTTGCGTAGTAGAGCATTGTACATCTTGGCCGTTATGGATATAAGGGTTATAACTCGGTAGTACTTGACTAATCCGAGATCACCCTTCTTAGGGAAGGGGAAGATGCATCCCTTTATCCATCTGTCTATCATGTTTTGATTATATACGGAATTAAAATTTCGGAGCAATATGTTGTCGAATTGTCTGGTCTTCCATATTCTGGGGGTATTTCATCGAGCCCTGCTGCTTTTCTTTTTTTAATTTTTCTAAGTACCGAGTCGAGGTCTTCCTGTGTAAACGGCCCCAGTTGTCTAAGTGCTAGCTTATAATTCTCATATATGGAAAAAGGCCGAGTGACCTCCATAAAAAGTCTCAATGAGTACCCCATTAAAAAGCCTTGTGCCTTACATGTTCTCTGACTAAAGCAACAAGCTGGAAATATAGACGTATGTAAAAAAAAATATATACATAAAAAAATATATTAAATACAAATCTCTTCGTGGACCTACTCATTTATATATACATATATATATATATATATATACATGTGTGTGTGTATGTGTGTGTGTGTGTGTGTGTGATAAACTGTGAGTTTGATCCCTCTCTATCGGCTGTGTCTATAGAATACGCCGACAGCATTTCTGAAGAGCGGTAAGACCCCTCAACGAGTGTCCTGGATATAACACAAAATATTCTAATGATAGGCTCCAATGGTGGAGCTCTGGGGGATGTGGAGTACTCTGTCATTGCCATAACTCATAGAACCACTCTGACCAGAAATGGTACCACCTGATATAATCCTATCGATGGATCGTATAGAAATGTTTGAACATTTAACTGTGAACAAAAAATGACTGATGTTAAATAGAATTGTTAATGTTACATAATGAAGCTTGAAACCATTTAACTGTGTGCAAATAAAACTATTGGCTTGATAAGAATTCTTGAAACCATTTATCTTTGTACAAAAATTGAATTATTGATATTACAATGCAATATTTGAAAACCAATTAACAGTCTGTTTACAAAATATTTAAATTAACAATTAGCTACTTCAAAGTTCAGAGAATAAGTGGTAAAATGGTTTTCTCAAAAAAAAAAAAAATCTTCATGACTTTTTTAATTATTAAATCTCAGAACACTTATAAATATTTTTTTCAAACAAATGAATCTTTTCTGAGTTTTTAAATTTTTTAAAAATATTATCAACATAATGCTGACTGGAAAGCAAAACTAGTTAAGTATAATTAAAAGATAAGTCACAACAAAGAAATGTTCTTGTTTAACTTATCACTTTTGTTCATCTTATATAAGGTTTGTATTATTTATGAGGATTGAGTGGTTAATATCAGCAATAGTTTATGTAAATATGAATAATAAAAACATGATAATCAATAATACATTGTAAGTTTGATGAAATTGAGAGTAACCATGCATTGTTAATTTAAATATGCAAATATGTTATCTACAAACAAAGCGTTTACAAACTCTCTCTCTCTATCTCTCTCTCTCTATATATATATATATATATGAATAACATATAATAGATATATATATTTAATTCATGGAATTTAGACTGCGATCCCTGGGTTTCATAAAGTATTTTTACAAAACCACAATCAGCAGTCACTTAACAAAATGAAATGAATCGTCTGTTTATTTTATTTTTGCTACATTATTTTTCTGTATGTGTAGGTGACTGTAGCCTAGGGGTCGCAGTCTAAATTTCATGAAATAAATATATATATCTAATATATATTTATTTATAATTATTATATAATAGCTCTATCGTAGATATTGAGAACTCTCCATATTATATTGCACTTGGTTCGACACAAACCCACAAAGTGATTTAGTGACAACCAACACTGTTATAATATAATATAATATATATATACATATTTGATATAATGCTTAGAGTATTCGCCAATGATTCTGGGGACTGGAATTCAATCCTAGGTGAAGTCATACCAAAGACTCCTAAAAATGGTACTTGATACTGCCTTGATTAATATTCCGATTTATTAGGTATGGATCAAGGTTTAATGGAGCAATCCAGGAAAAGAAGTTGCGATCTTCCCGACACCTCGGTGTAGTAGCAATTGAAAAGGGAGACTTCGGGTCACTCTCGACAAAAGTCGGTCAACTTACTTTATATATGAACAGGATTTTGCTTGTGGCATATCAACCTTCATGGGTTACTTAATGCAAAATCCATCCTTCTAGAAGATCAGTAGTGGTACTATTTAACCCATAGCAGTGAGGATAAACGATTCCGTAACTTTCCCTAAGGTATTTTTCTAAAAGTGAACGTAACTGCGTGACTGGAGTTCGAACTCACTTACTACGATTCCACAGTTCATCGTTTTAACCATTTGACCACAAGGACACCATCATAGAGCACTTTCACAAATGATATTGAAAAAATTATCTATGTTAGATAGCAATATTTGAATTTACGTGGTTCATTCAATAAGTTTCCAGACTTTTTTTTTGTATGGGAATTTAAAATTGTCGTAGACTCTTGAAAATCCACTATATTATTGCTATACATCTTATGAGATGACTGACCAATTTTTATGATTTCAAGTTCAAATGAACAGCTACAGCAGCAATTGGAATACACCCTACTAAAACCTGATTGTTACAGCTGGTGAATTTCAAAAATGCAATCTGGATTTTAGAAGAACGATATGCAATAAAATTCTTTTTTAAAAAGGAAAAAATGCCATGCGATGAAAGCTGGATCTACTGCTATGACCCAGAGACCAAGAAACAGAGTTTCTAGTGAGAGCATGCTGGCTCTCCCAGACCCAAGAATGCCAGACAGAGCAAATCGACCCACAAACTTTTGATGATCCCTATTTTTGACAGCACTGACATGATCTACATGCACCGGGTTCCCACTGGACAGTCAGTCAACAAGGAATGCTCTGTTGAGGTTTTAGGGGAGTTCAGGAAGAGATTACGTTGGAAGAGGCCAGCACTCTTCAAATCGGGTCAGTGGTATTTCCACTTGGACAATGCATCAGTCCACAACTCCAACCTTGTCACAGACTATTTGACCAAGATGAGCATCAAGATAGTTCCTCAGCCTCCCTATAATCCAGACCTTGCTCCCTCTGACTGTTGGTTATTCTCTAAGCCCACAGGCTTTCGTTATGAGACAATTGAGGAGATGAAAGAGGCAGTGATGAAGGTCATTGACACGCTCACACAAGAGGACTTCCATGGGGCCTTGCAGAAGTTGTTGGAACGGTAGAACAAGTGCATTGCAGCCGGAGGAGATTACTGCGAAGGGGAGTAGAATTTCATGTGTGTACTATCAATAAAAGAGCCCATACGAAAAAAGTCTGGAAACTTATTTCATGATCCTCGTATTTAATGATTTAGTGTGAGCCCGTTTAAAAATGGTACCTAAAAACTATTATTGGTTTACAAACGGTATATATTTATGTATGTGGAAGAAAATAATGGAAATGAATCCGACAATATAGATAAAAAATTGAATAACAAAGTAATCCGAAAAGAAGAATTTAATGTAAAGGAAGTCAACGTAATAACGTTTCGGTTCTAATGGACCATCATCAGGACAAGGAAAGGATGATATCATACAACGTTAAATCACCAAAAGATTTTATTTATGTATATAAAACTTGTTTCCTTTTCCTTCTTCTTCTCTTTCCTTATATTTCCCCACCTCTATCTTTAGTTTCATGATCTCTTGTAGCGGAAGGAAATTTCGTATTTTGGTTTGGCGCGTAACTTAATTCGACGCATAATTTCACCCAATCAGGATGACTTATCCTATTCAACCGGACTTCCTTTCTGGGCAGCAGAAATTGGGTAAGCTGCCAAACACACTCTCTTTTGCTGAACAACTCCGTCCAGTGCAGACGTCTCACTGGCAGTTCTTCAATAGCAGCAGCATGGACACATGAGGGAACCAATCTAATTTATGGATCCCTTGCGTCTATTTCTTTTAGACCAAGGCATCCCAGTTGAATATGAATGAGATAAATTCAATACGCCACACACAGGAGCAACTTTATTTCACCCCCATAATTGGCTATGTCGATTGCGATGCCTAATCCCGCTCCCGGCACCTAGCTCTCATTTCACCTCGGGGCAACATTAATGGAGACACGCAGACCTCACCCCAAAACCACCAGGCACACAAAAATCACGGTGACTTCAAAGTTTATTTCCTCCAACGGTATATATGACTTTCGCTATATACTGCGAACATACTTCCCTCGCACGTCCAACAACACACGCTGCTATATCAACTCTCTCATAATTCCATTTCGTCCCTTTACTTATTTCCTCTCCTACGAGGCTTGCAGCACAAACACAAACTAAATATTCCATGCTGTCAATAAAAAATTAATGTAAAAACTAACAGCATATTTTTATTACTCCTCCACCTTCTCATTTATTTACTTTTAAAACTTAGTGAGGAAGCAACCAAACACACACACGCACGTTACAACCTTTCCTCTCTAACAATAACAATTTCACCAGCCGCTAAACTCTCATTGTTTCGCTGTCTTTTTTTCTCTCCCTTCCTTCCTTCATCGTCCTTCTCCTTTAATTATATCACGTGATCTTTTTATCTGTTCTACATTTTTAAACACCATCACTGATTTATTGATAGAACGGTTACACTTTTCCTTGCATATATAATATATCCTCCTTGTTTTGTATTTTATAAAACATCCTTTAACGTCACTTGATATTGTTGGGAACAGAACATCTCATTTCTTGTGATTCATGGGCAGAGCTTCCGACAATCACGTGGTCGTTTGTCATGTGACAGACTGAGTAGCCAGTTCAACCCACTTTTTGATCAAATACGTCCTAGGGATAGGACGTTTACTTCAGCCTCTGCTTTGTGAGAAGCACGAGCATACAAATCACCTTACGAGAACTTGCACTACACCAGACCTACGTAAATGTAACTTCTGCCATTCATCACCCTTTTCTTGGAGCAACTATTGCGGTTTTACTTAGTATCGTTTGGGACTATCATTGTTGTGTACTATATATGTAAATATTAAATGTTTGCAGTTTAACTTTTCATGTCATGTAATCTTTCCTTGCCGAATTATTCAGTGTCAGACAACAACAAAAGTCTAATGCATTATGGGAAAGTGCGGTTGGTAGTTCGAGCCATTGTCATACACCACATAAATTTCTTATATCATCCTTTCCTAGTCCTGACGATGGTTCATTAGAACCGAAATTTTATAGAGTTGACTTTTTTACATTAAATTCTTTTTTTTAGATTACCTTATTCTTCAGTTTTTTCTCCATATTTGATATACGTCTAAACAGGATTTGGCATTAAATAACCAACAAAGGTTGATATATCATAAACCCCAGATAACCTCGGTGATTACGACTTATGATGGCCTAGCAGTTAAGTTAGAAATGAGAAATGCCGGCCTCTCTTTCCAGAGGGTTTGTTTAATAATGGTGAAAGATCACGTAAGGGCAGCCGCATATTTTTGAAAAAAACTGATGACGGAAAAATTGTCCACTGATTTGCCAGATCCTCCCAAGCAACACTCTTTAGGTTGTTGATTCAGAGGTCTTCCTGTAGCACTATGGGGGTAGGTCGCCAAAGCAGACGAGTCTGTTTTGGCGCGAAACCAGACAAAGGATTCTTGGACATGAAATCTCGCCGTATCCGGAAGTGGTAAGGGGACCCGAGAATGAGAGTTGACGACGCGACCGAGGAGAGAGCAGTTGGTAGTTGGACAGGAGAGAGGAGAGTTGGTGGCAGGAGATCAAGAGAGGCAGTTGCGGCTGGAGACCACGGAGGGGCAGTCAACACCGGACACCGAGCAGAGAGGCGAGGAGACAAGATAGGGTCCAGTGAAGAAGAGTCTCAAGATGTCTGATTCCAGTAGCATTGTGGAATTTTCGCTAGTAACCCACGCTAGCGATAGTCTGCACATGCATATAGTGTTGCATAACTTCCTCTGCTCTTGGTAACCCCAAGCTTGTCCGTGTTTGTTCGTCTTTTTGTTTTCTCCTGTCTCCCTCGATCGTATTCTTGTGTGGTGGCAAGAAATGTGCGTTACCCCCTCAGCCACTAGTTGATCACCGGCCGGCTAAGAAGTGAAATGGTTAGAAGAGAGAGATAATGTGGGGGGGTGAGGGGTAACGTTTCACATTCCTTCTCTTAGACTGGTTGTCTTTCAAAAGTTAAAGAGCCTAGTCTATCTAAATATTTACTCATTACGGGATGGAGAAGAAAAAGGATTCATGTTTTACCCAAACGTATTAATTTAAAGTGAAATACAAACAGCCTCGTCAAAGTTTTAAACGTTAATCATCAGGTACATAGATTACATTGATCATACAGGGTGGAAAGATAAAATTGTGGCCCTAGAAAAGACGACATGATTCCATTTCCGTTTAATGAAAACCGGTTTTCTTTTTATATTGCAGATCATCTACTAGTTGGCCAGTTGTGTACAAATCCCAAGAGCGATAGGAGCCTTCTACAGGGTGGAACGATAAAATTGTCACCCTAGAAAAGACGACATGATTCCATTTCCATTAAATGAAAACCGGTTTTCTTTTTTTATTGCAAACCATCTACTACTTGGCCAGTTGTGTACAAATCCCAAGAGCGATAAGAGCCTTTTATCATGTCTGAAAGTGACACAATGTTCAACGAGCGAGATTGGTGATGCACCACTGTACAACTCATGCTATTTACCGATCAAAGTTTTTACAACGGGGCCATTGCCAGCACCCACAAAATGCAAATCCGGACGGTTCAACGCTTGAGGGCACAACCTTTGGAGGTGGTGGAGTGGAAGGACACCGCCAGGAAGACCCAGACCAAGGGGTTTATCGAAAAGGTGCAGCCAGACCTTGACTGAGAAGACAAAGAACCTCTGGCTAATCAAGTCCGTCAGACCTCCCTCCTCCCCCGACCGGAACCAGCTGGACTACTTCGTTTGGTCATACGTCGAGAACATCACCAACATGACCTCCCACAACACCAAAGCCAGTCTGATCACTGCCATCTGCCGAGTATTCGCCGAGCTCCCGCCGGCGCTTGTGGAAAACCATGCTCCCAGTTCCGGATCCGTATCGAGGCGGTGATTGAGGCTGAAGGCGGCTACATTGAATAGATGTCAGCTCTACTACATAATCAAGTTTGCTGAATTGATTTTTTCAATAAAAGGTTTAAAACAAAGCTGTAGTGTTGTTTTCTTTAGGACGACAATTTTATCGTTCCACTCTGTAGATGTCAGCTCTACTACATAATCAAGTTAGCTGAATTGATTTTTTCAGTAAAAGTTTTAAAATAAAACTGTAGTGTTGCTTTCTTTAGGACGACAATTTTATCGTTTCATCCTGTATATATTACATTTTATTATATTATGTAAATTCATTCACTTCTAATTACATTTTGTTCACTAGCATGTCACAATGGTCACTGGTTTTAAGAGTTTTTCAATTGGAAAACATAGATTTATAACTATTATTCCTGGATTAACATCAAAATAATTTTCTATCCATTTTCAAATGAGATAGATTCACACGCACACAAACTCGTATAGCGGCCAATACACAAAATGAGAGATAATGAGTGTGTGTGTGTGTGAGAGAGAGAGAGAGAGAGAGAGAGAGAGAGAAAGAGAGAGAGAGCAAACGACTTGAATTTAGATTGGGAGAGAATAAAAACAGAAATAAAGAGAGAGAGAGAGGGAGAGAGAGAACGACTGAAATCTCGATTGAGAGAAAATAAAAAAGAAATAAAGAGAGAGTGAGAGCGTGAGAGAGAGAGAGTGTGGCTGAAATGTAGATTGAGAGAGAATAAAAAAAGATAAAGAGAGAGAGAGAGAGAGAGAGAGAGAGAGAGAACAACTTGAATCCAGATTGGGAGACAATAAAACAGAAATAAAGAGAGAGAGAGAGAGAGAGACAGAGAGAGAGAGAGAGAGAGACAGAGAGAGACAGAGAGAACAACTAAAATCTAGATTGAGAGAGAATAAAAAAGAAATAAAGAGAGAGACGCGTGGGAGAGAGATAGAGAACGACTGAAATCTAGATTGAGAGAGAATAAAAAGAGAGAGAGAGAGAGAGAGAGAGAGAGAGAGAGAGAGAGAGAGAGAGAGAGAGAGAGAGACAGAGAGGGATATATATATATATAGAGAGAGAGAACGACTAAAATCAAGATTGAGAGAGAATAAAAGGAGAAATAGAGAAAGAGAGAGAAAGAGACTGAGAGATGGATGGAAATACGTAGAGAGAATAAATGATGAAGAGAAAGATAATAACGGGGGGATACAGTGATTATAAAGTAACAATATTTATTATAATAATAATAATAAGAGAGAGAGAGAGAGAGAGAGAGAGAGAGAGAGAAAGAGAGAGAGAGGTGAGGGATAGAAGATATATAGAGAAAATTAACAACTAGAAAGAGAGCGAATAAAAGGGAGATAATGCGATAATAAAGAGAGAATAAAGAGAGATAGATAGAAAGGTATATAGATAGATGCATTGATAGATAGATGGGGGGGGAGAGAGAAAGAGAGAGAGAGAGAGAGAGAGAGAGAGAGAGAGAGAGAAGAGAGAGAGAGAGAGAGAGAGAGAAAAGCTGAAACATTTTCTGAATAAAACATGCCGATGTGAAAAAAAAAAAAGAAAAGCTAACAACAAAAAAACACTCCAAGAAAATTACTAGAGTTGTGTAATATTTGGAACAACAGAGTTGAAAAGAAGTTAAAAAAAAAAAAGGGAGAAGGATGTAATGAAGAGAAAAAAAAATGACACTGTCGTTAAAAACCGGTAATTGACTCGCCGGAAGAAAAGAAAATGACAAAATGTGAACTGAGATCATGCAGAGACGCAAATGAAATAATTCCGGTCAATGAAGTAAGGGTCAGTGGTCAGTGTTAAGAAGAAAATAGTCACTCTCAGCTGTCCCCGAGTTGGGCAGATGACCTTGTGAGGCCTGAAGTTCGTCTCAGAGGCTCCGTGACTCACTAAGATAAAACTGGTATATTTTTTCCTTTTATCTCCGAGGCTCAATGAAGAACAAGCGAATAGACCCTGGAATAAATGGAGTTATTTTAATACATAAATAAATACAATTACAGCAAAAGATTGGTGTCCGCGATGTAATGGTTAATGTCGTTCGAAATGAATACAACGAACTACGTTCAAATTCTGGACGAGACTGATTGCATTTCACATAGCACTTATACCCTTGGGAAAAGTATGAATCCAATTATTCTCCTTCTAGCTATGGGTAAATAGTAGGGCAGACTAGGTTCTTCAGCCTTGGTGAGGCAACTAGTCTAGGAGAAGGAAAACTCTGAATTCAAACCTGTTAACATCCGCTTAAAAACTGACCTTGTGTCATATCCTGCCTGAACGGAGGGGTTGGGTAAATATGATTAAATGCCTAAGTCACTTTTTTAAAATCATCTATATGTTTTCAAAAAGCATCAAAATGTTTTCAGTACCGGGCCATTGGCCAAATGAGTTGAGTATTCGCCTATGATCCGGGAGACCGTGGTTCAATCCCAGGTCGAGTCATACCAAGGACTCAAAAAATGGTACTTGATGTCGCCTTGCTTAACACTCAGCATTATAAGGTACGGATCAAGGGTAAAGTGGAGCAATCCAGGGAATGGAGTAGCGTCCCCCCTTACAACTCAGTGTAGTACGTATTGAAAAGGGGGCCTTCGGGTAACCCTCGACTAAGGTCACCAACATTTACTTACTATATGTTTTCAAGTAATTAATTAAAATCATTTGTAAGCAATTATATATTTGTAATATTACGGACGGGCGCTGTCGTCAATCAGTGAAGGTGTCACGAGACTAGTGCGTGCGGGCAGAATAACATGCAAAGTTAGACGTGATTTTAAAATAATCACAGATGTATTATCACGTGTTTCACTATTGACATCGAACATTCGAGGATCTTCGATTTGTTCTCCAAAATCTCTATATAAGAAAGCAAGTAACGAGATTTTGGGAGAGTTGAAGGCAGCTTTCAAAACAGGCGATTCAAAGGTTCCGAGGCCCCTATCCGTCCAACCCAGACTGCTATGACAACTCCCTCTCACACACCACCCTTTCAAATAAAGTGAGAGGTATATTTTTCTAAAGAACTGTGTCGCTTTATTGTGTTCAATATGTTACTGCACATATGTATTATGTGGCTATACAACATATTCACGTAAGTTGCGCAGTTTTTCGGTTGAGGGTTGCCATTTGGGTAACCGATACCATTTCTCACGACAATAACCGTGAGGCTAAGTATGCCTCACTGCATGATCGAAAACAAAGTGAGGTACTATTCACCCAACCCCTCCACTCGGACAGGATATGACACAAGATCAATTTTTAAGCTGTGTATAACAGGTTTGAATTCAGAGTTTTCCTTCTCCTAGACTAGTTGCCTAACCAAGGCTGAAGAACCCAGTCTGCCCTACTATTTACCCATAGCTGGAGGGAGAATAATTGGATTCATACCTTTCCCAAGGGTATTAGTGCTATGTGAAATGCAATCAGTCTCGTCCAGGATTTGAACTCGTATTGCCGTGTTCATTTCCTACGGTGATAACGACTACACCACGTGAGGTATCCCACCAGAAATATGTGTATAAACAAATAAGCGTTCTTGGAGGGAAGAAAAGATAATGAAAACAAAAAAAAAAATATACAAACATTGAACAGTGAAAGACAAATCCTTAAAAAAAGAAAGAAAACATAAGAATATCAAGAAATTAAAAAAAGACTAAATTTCATGCAAAAATTTTTTATTAAAAGATAAGTGAGATACTAGTAATTATGTCTATTGCCACGTTTTCCTTAATATGTACCATAGCCAGATACAGACATGCGAAACATACATAGAATGTTTATAAAATGTATACATATATACATAGAACATAGGAATCCCGAAACACGAAAAACACTTACAACTTCTTAGTTCAGGTACGAAACTTTTTATTACCTTTGAGTTTAAAAGTTTTTCGACATAAGGAAGAGAGAGGCACAATCTTTCTTTGTTGGCTTTTCTATCTGTCCACCCCCAACACGTCTGCCAGCCGCCACAAGGCTACGGCAAGCTTGCGAAAGTCAACCGTTTTCTTCCGAGGCAGGACTCAACTCTCTCTGACTTTTTTCAAAATCCCCCAAATCCTCCGCGCGCACTTCCGGTGCATGACGTCATTTACATCCCTGATCACATCCTCTCTTTGGGATTTTTATTTTGACATCTGTAAATGACACATCCTCCCCGCACGCGCGTTAACAGCTGCGCTCAAGTTTGCGCCTAACTAACCCATGTGCTGAGCCGAAAGTTTCTCAGCCTAACTAAACCCAAAGGCATATAACGAAATCCCTCGGCAATTATATTACAAATAGATAAATAATTAAATATTATATAATTACGGAATGATTTTTTTTTATATTAATCATTTTTCGTTAATTATATTTTATCATTCACTTTGGTAGGGCTTTGAACTATTAAAGTCTCAGTCCAGGTGCATAGTCAATTGGTGCAGTTTACGCTCGCGTGCAAAGGATATGACAATCAGCATTTGTCATAATAACCCTCAGACAGGAAATGGGGATGGAGTGTGAATGACGTCATGCCCGGAAGTGAAGGTCCTAAAAATTTGAGGATTTTAAAAAAGATGGCGTTGGATTTTGACCGTTGAAAAATGTAGTTGAGTTTTTCGGATCTCTATTGACAGAGATCTTAAACATCACAAGATACACTGCGCGTTGGGGTGGGGTCAGCATAGTAATAATTGTGTCTCTCTCCTCGTGTCACCATGGACCGAAATCAGGAGTTAATAAACGCGTTCGTACCTGAAACAACAAAGTCCGCCTGTATTGTATTTGTATCAGCATTTGTATATGTATTGCATTACTGTTGTGATTGATACCATCACGGTATACAACATAAATTTTTTAGGTTAATCTATTAATAAGAATTTAGTTGCTGAAGGTTCTGTGAATCTTGTTAAAATCTTGTTTTAAATACATAAAGATACATGACACCAGACGAATACATAACATCCTGGTTTGACACCAATTTCTGGCCCATAAATTTTTGCTCCCTTTCTTTCTTTCTTTCTTTCTTTCTTTCTTTCTTTAAGCGAGTAAAAATCCATGGATTTTTTCTCTCCATGAAGAGGTTGGTTGGTCTTATGAGTGGCGAACTAAAATAAATTTACAATAACCATATGTTGGTTAGTTGTTTTTTTTTTACAATTTTATTTATATTCGAGGTTGTGTGTGTAAATAGACCGATCTAAACAGAGATACACCCACAAAAAGCACACATGCATATATATATATATATATATATATATATATATATATATATATATATATAACGAGAACAATATATATAAACAGAGATAGATAAATTGTTTGATATGTTCGAGATTGATATGAAAGCAGATTTGAATAAAAACAAACTGAGATAGAAAGAAACTGCAAGCAAGCCAGCAATGTGCATATATATATATATATATATATATATATATATATATATGTGTGTGTGTGTGTGTGTATGTGTGTGTGTGAGTGTAAATATATATATATAAATGGATAGATGAATATAGATTGATAAAAGTTATGTAGAGATAAATATAAAAAATCGATACATATGAATGTGAAATAAAAGAGACTGGCAAATACAAATATGATTTATATAAACTAAGATACAGTCTATGCATTGATAAATATGAAATAAAATTGATAGATAAAATAGACTGTCATGTGAAATTAAAATCTTTGTCTTTGGCCAAAGACGAAGTGTGCAACGATTCAGAATCAATGCCAGTCATAATAAGCCTAATAATGAATGAATTAGAACAATAAATATTTAAACGTTCACTTGAAATTGGTTCACTTATTTTCAACCTTTATTGATAACCCTCAAATCCATTGTTTGTTTGGGTTTCATGGCATATCAACTTTGTAGGTTATTTAATGCCAAATCCATTTTTATACAAGTAAACAGTTATATTTTAAACAATTCAGTTTAGCATACGAACACAGTTTAATTGGCAAAAAAATTTCTATTTCAAGCTATTCAGTTTAGTCGAACAGTCTTAATTAAAACAATTCATTTTAGTATAAGTATAGATTGTGTTTACACGGTTAAATGTCAAAACAATTCTATTTTGAACAATTCAGTTTAGCATAAGTATGGAGTTTAGTTCTATTTAACTCATACATAGGACCATATCAGATTCTACCATTCCAGGGCAGAGTGGACCTGGGAGCAATGGTATTTACGAAAGCTTCAGCATCACTGGAAGCTCACCATCAGATTGTTTAGTATCATATCCAGGACACTCGTTGCAGGGGGTGTCTTACCCGTCTACAGAGTTTCAGTCTGTGTATTTTACAGTTCCAGCCGATTTGGGCAATATACAGAGTTAAATCTAAAAGCAGTTTTATTTCAGATAATTCAGTTTAGCATAAGTACTTAGTTTATACGTCAAAACAGTTCTATTTCAAGCAATTCAGTTTAACATAAGCCTCAAATTACCGAAAATTGTGAAGTACATTTCTTAAATATTACAATGTCATGTTTTGAGAGGAAGGACAACTTTTAAGACGGTTCCGTTTATTAACGAACACCGGTGGGCACCTCTGGTGGTGTAACGGTTAGCAAGCTAGACTAGCAGACCTACACGAGTTAGTTCGAGTCTCATTGGGCGCCCCATTCATTCGGCCTTGTGCCACATCAAAGCAAAGCGCTTTGTAAATTACATTAACGAACACCGGTCTTCACCGCGTCAGTCCCATACCGGCAGTTGGACTTTGACTCAAGTCAACTTTACATCTTGGTATTATGTTACGAAGGTAAACTATTTCTTTTTTAGAATCTGTAGTCGTGAAATTTCATTCTTAAGATAGAGATCTCTCATTGCAAAATGGATGAGCGAGACCCTGTGGTGTAGTAGCTAGCGTCCTGGACTCCGACATTATAATAATCTAGTTCGATCCCCAGTAACACTATTACTTTCAATTTCGGATTAATATCCTTGGTGAAGGAATTAACTTCATTATTCCCCCCACCCCACCGTCTGTTGGATAAATAGTACCACTACTGGTTTTCTATAAGGATGGCCTTGGCGCAGATTGGTTTGGTTTGTTTGGTTTTATGGCATATCAACCTTTGTAGGTTATTTAACGCCAAATCCATTTTTATGTAAATAATCTGTTCTATTTAAAACAATTCAGTTTAGCATAAGTACACAGTTTAATTGTCAAAAACATTTCCATTTCAAACTATTCAAGCAGTTATATGTAATAATTCAGTTAAGTGTAAATACAGTTTTAATGTCGAAAAGCAGTTCTATTTGAAATAATTCAGTTAAGCATAAGCACGCAGTTTAAGTGTAAGTACGGTTTAATTGTCAAAAACGTTTCTATTTCAATCTATTCACTTTACTCAATTCATTTTAGCATAAGTATGCTGTTAGTTCTATTTAACCCATAGATAGGGCCCTATCAGGTGCTACCACTCCGGGCCAGAGTGGACCTGGGAGCCATGGCAATGAAGGGGTACTCCGCATTCCCCAAAGCTCCAGCACTACTGGAACCTCACCATCAGATTGTTTAGTGTCATATCCAGGACACTCGTTAGGGGGGGGGGTCTTACCCCTCTGCAGAGGTGCAGTCAGTGTATTCTAGAGCCCCAGCTGACTGGGCAACCTTGGCGCAGAATAAACCACGAAAGCTGATATGCCATTAAACAATGTGTTAGATTGTTTAGAATAAGCTAGCAGGATCGTTGAATGGAAGTTGGGATTAAAAAATGTGCCCTACTGATAACGAAAAAGTGGAAAAAGAAACAAAAAAAACCTGAAGAGGTAGAATTGTCCAATCAAAAAAGCATCAGAACATTTGAAGAGAAAGAAAGCTAGAAATATCTAGCGATATTAAAAGCGGATTCTATGAGGGAAATGAAGATAAAAGAAGTAAGAAAATAAAACCTGAGGAGAACAAGAAAACTTGTCAGCATTGAGAATAATATCGTCACTGCTATCCAATGAATTTTGCACAGGACAAAATAATAAAAGATTAATTAGAATAGCCCCAAAATTGCCCAAGAACGAAGGAAACAAAACAAAACGAAACGATTATCGAATGGCTTTGGTTTAGTTTGATTCGATTTGGTTTGGTTTTATGGCATATCAACCATAGTAGGTCATTTAATGCCAAATCCATTTTTATACATATTACTGTTCTCTTTCAAACAATTCAGTTTAGCATAAGCACAGAGTTTAGTTCAATTTAACCCAGAGATAGCACCCGATCAGGATTTTCCACTCTGCATTCCCCAAAACTCCAGCATAACTGGAACCTCATCATCTGATTGTTTAGTGTATATCCTGGAAACTCGTTTGTGGGTAGTCCTACCCCTCTATAGAGATGCAGTCGGTGTATTCAACAGATCTTGCTGAATGGGCCAATTATCGAAAAACTTTCCCAAATCCACTGGGTTTTGGTCAAGAAAATACAAACTATTCAACAATGACAAAGTCAAATCTTGAGAAAGAAGAGAACGATTTCTTTTTTAAGGATAGATTTGGCATTGAATAAACCCTGAAGGCTGATATGTCATGAAAGAAAGACATCAAAACTCACAAGGAGCAAAAAAATAAAATAAAAATTAAAAAATAATACCCTAGCGTAATCAGTTTGAATAAACTACTAGGATTGGAATTTGGGATTGAAAAGAAGGGAGTACCTCAGGAGAACAAGAAAATTTGTCAGCATTGAGGATAGTATCGTCACTGCTATCAAATGAATTTTACACAGGACAAAATAATGAAAGATTAATTATAATAGCCCCAAATTGCGAAAAAACGAAACGTGCAAAACGAAACGAAATTCTTATCATCACATCGCTTTCCAAAATGCACTGGTCAAGAAAATACAAAGTATAAAATAATGACATCGTCGAATATTGAGAAAGAAGTGAAACCATTTATTATTTTTCTTTAATAAAAATAATTTATAAAAAGCGGATAATTACTTTCAGATTTGGTTTGTTATGTTTTTATGGCAAATTGAACCATTGTAGGTTATATAATTCGAAATCGTCTACATGAATATATATTAAATATATATGATTTCTAAAAACATTTTGTTGATGATATTTTTAAATAAGCCTAAGCTCATTTTTTTTACACAAAGTTAAATGATTTTAAGTATTGTTATCTGATAAGAATCATTCAATTTACTCTCAATCGTTTGTTTGCACACAGTTTAATAGTCCCAAATATTGTTACGTATCCCTAACAATTCAATTAAACATTAGCCATTCGTTTACACATGGTTAAATGATCAATCATTTATATTTTTAACAATTCAGATTTTTTTTTTTTGCCCAGTCAGCTGGGGCTGTAGAATACACTGACTGCACCTCTGCAGAGGGGTAAGACTCCCCCCTAACGAGTGTCCTGGATATGACACTAAACAATCTGATGGTGAGGTTCCAGCAATGTTGGAGCTTTGGGGAATGCGGAGTACCCCTTCATTGCCATCGCTCTCAGGTCCACTCTGGCCCGGAGTGGTAGCACCTGATAGGCCCCTATCTATGGGTTAAATAGAACTAACAGCATATTTATGCTAAAATGAATTGAGTAAACGAATAGCTTGAAATAGAAACGTTTTTTGACAATTAAACCGTACTTACACTTAAACTGCGTGCTTATGCTTAACTGAATTATTTCAAATAGAACTGTTTTTCGACATTAAAACTGTATTTACACTTAACTGAATTGTTACATATAACTGCTTGAATAGTTTGAAATGGAAATGTTTTTGACAATTAAACTGTGTACTTGTGCTAAACTGAACTATTTTCAATAGAACAGATTATTTACATAAAAATGGATTTGGCGTTAAATAACCTACAAAGGTTGATATGCCATAAAACCAACCAAACAAACAAACAAGATTTATTTGCACATAATTTAAACGTCAAACAGTTCTATTTGACCAATACATAGGACCCTATCAGGTGCTACCACTTATGGTGAGGGTGGACCTGGTAGTAATGGTATTGAAGAGGTACTTCACATTTCCCAGAGTTCCAGCACAGAAACCTCACCATCAGATTGTTTACTGTTATATCAGAGACTCTCGATAGGGGTCTTACCCATTTTCATGGATGCGATCAGTGTATTCTGTAGCCTCAGCCAACTGGGCTCATAATAAAAGTTAGGCTTGCATGACAAAATTTGACTTTGAAATCTGTCTAAAACCTGCTTTAAGTATGCAATAGTAATTTGGGAATTTATTAACGAAAAAAGATGAAAGAAGAAAAGAAAAAAAAACTTATGAAATTTGAATTTTCCCCGGTTTCTTGGGTTGATGGCATATCAACCTTCGTGGGTTATTTAATGCCAAATCAAACTTTGTAGAATGATATTAGCTGTATGACATGATGGGTGGCATCCGTTTCTTGGTGTGTGGATGCTAGTCATATGATCCCTTGGTTTGTTTTGGCGTGAAACCTACACAAAGAGCTTGCGCACGAGATTTCCCACGAGACCGGAAGAAGACGAGGGAAGGCAAAGTCCCAGAACAGTCCAGAGCAGTTGACAGACCAGTGCAATCGACAGAACAAGGCAGTTGGCAGAACAGGACAGGAGCTAGGGCCTGTGGACTCAGAGGCCGTGTTGGCCAACGTGAGAGAATGAGTCAGCGTTCCTGGTGGCTTTTTGGGAATTTCGCTCTAATACACGCTAGCTCACAGATGCACAGAAAGCTACGCAAAAGAGCTTGAAGCTAACCTAAGTGTGTTTGTCCTCTTTTCTTCCACCCTCTCGGTTGTGCAAGTTGTGTTTTGTGTGTCTATAAAGAAAAGTGAAATACCCCTGGCCGGAGATGAGAGAAACTATTAGACGATCTGATGGCCATGAGTGGTTTAGGAGTTTGAATTTGTGGGGGCCGACCAGCGGTGTATTGTTACAGCTGTACTATCTGACCAATAGTTTGAGGGATAAAGGGGTTCATCATTTTCCCAGAGTTCTTAACCCGGAAGTGAACATAATATTGCAACCCGAGTTCAAACTCGCTTCCTGCGATGTCGCAGTCCTGCACCTTAATCACAACGTCACGTTGACTCTCCACCACTGTTAGTAATAATGAATTATATAAGTTAAATTTTGGCTATAAAAGTAACCGCCTTGACTCTTTTTTTTTCAAACATACAGACTGAATACTGGACCTGAAATTAAACGTATAATATTAGTTAGTTAATAGTTTGGTTGCTTTGGTTTGGCTTGTTGGGTTTTATGGCATATCAACCTTTGTAGGTTATTTAACGCCAAATCCAAAAACAGTCCTATGTTAAACAATTCAGTTTAGTGTAAATACAGTTTCAATGTCAAAAACAGTTCTATTTGAAATAATTCAGTTTAGCATAAGCATGCAGTTTAAAAGTAAGTACGGTTTAATAGTTAAAACACATTTCTATTCAAGCTACTCAGTTTAATCAAACAATTCAGTTTAGCATAAGTATGCCGTTAGTTCTATTTAACCCATTGATAGGGCCCTATCAGGTGCTATCGTTGTAAAAAAAATTTCTATATCAAGCTATTCAGTTTATTCAAACAGTTCTAATTCAACAATTCAGTTCAGTATAAGTATAGATTTTTTTTACACACAGTTAAATGTCAAAAAAGTTATATTTCAAACCATTCAGTTTAGCGTAAGTACAGTTTCAATGTCAGAAACAGTTCCGTTTCAAACAATTCACTTTAGCGTAAGTACGCAGTTTAGTTCTATTTGACCTAGGGATAGGGCCCTATCAGATGTTACCACCCCGAGCCAGAGTGGACCTGGGAACCATGGCAATGATGGGGTGCTCCACATTCCCGAAAGCTCTAGCATCACTGGAACCTCACCATAAGATTGTTCAGTGTCATACCCAGGAAACTCGTTGTTGGTATCTTACCCCTCTGTGGAGGTGCAGTCGGTGTATTCTAAACGTATAAAGAAAAATAACTTTATTTAAGCCAGTCGCATCATAAAAACAGGTGTACACAACAAAGTAAGCAACTCAACTGTCCGGTTTGTCTAACTTATTGACACAATCTCTTATCTTGCATAACATTTCGAATGTAGATATATCTAATGATAAAATAATTATGGTTTGAACTTAATTCTCCACCAGACATAGAAATGACTGAAAACGTCTGACTTCTGATCTTATCATTTTAGAAGCCAACATAAATAGATCATCAACCAACATTAGTTTCAAAGCCTTAAAAGAAAAGGCATTAAGTAATTACTAAAAAGAACAAAAAACAAAAACAAAGAAAAAAAGCAAAAACAAACAAACAATTATTATAGCCAAATACTGTCCTGTTATTGGCTGTCAGACATCAGTCTCGGAATCAATTTATTCTAAATCAGAACGATTAGAACGACTTTGAAAATTCTCGTCAGTCTTATCACTAGAATCGTAACACATCATTTTATCTATTTAACGAACCGTATGGATTTTTTCTATTTGTTTCCCTGTTTCTTTGCTCGTAACCTCACCAAGGATTGGTGTATAGTTAAATGTGATCTTGTGACAAGTGATCTGCTGCCTGTACATAGATTTACTTTATCCTTCCACAGTATCAAGGTGTGACATAAGGTCAATTTTTAAGCGGAGTTTGACGGGTTTAAATTCAGAGTTTTCCTTCTATTAGACCAGTTGTCATAACATATCATTGTAAGAAATGGAATCGGTGATTCAAGTTCGAATCCTGGACGAAGATCTTTGCTTTTCTCTTAGTGTTAATCCTCTTGAAAGAGGTATACATATATCTATTCTCATTCCGGCTATGGGTACATAAAGAAGACTGGGTTCTTTAGCTTTGGTCCGGCAACAAGTCAAGGAGAAAAAAATCCTCTAAATCCAAACCAACTGCACTTCGCTTAAAAATGGATCTTGTGACGCACCTTGAATCTGGCGGAGGGGTTGGGTGAATATCATCACCATCATCATCATCATATCGTGCCGCTAGCATGGATATCCCTGACCCTCTCTCGCCACTTTCCTTATCATTCATCGCCTCTGGCAGGTCTTCAGGGCTACACCCCGTATCCTCACATAGCTGCTTTATGTAGATTCGAGCTGGTCGTCCTGCTTTTGCTTGGGCAAATTTGGGGGTCCATAGGAGTACATCACTGATGAGTTCGTCCTTGCTTCTCCAGCAGTGTCCTGCATGTCTGGTTCGTCTAACTTGTATTGTTTTCGTGACGGGAGGCAGTGGCCATATAGTTGGTGCCTTGTTGGGTGTTGCCGCCAGGACTTGTTCAATATTGCTTGTAACATTCTTGTGTAATCGCTATCTCGCTTCTTCTTTAGCCGTTTAGTTAGCGTCCAAGTAGTGCATCCATATCGCAGTATCGATACAACCGCTGCCTGGAAGAAACTGCGTTTCATTTTATCGGTCAGGTTTGATTTCCATATGATCGAAAGCCTATCGATAGCTGTCCATGCTTTCGTTAGCCGTGTGTCGATGTCTTTTTCGGTTGATGAGACGCTGCTTCCTTGGTAGGTGAATTTGTCAACTAGTTTCAGAGAGGCTCCGTCTAGTGTGGAAATGTCGTCTGTTTGGTTATAACACATATATTCAGTTTTGTGTGCATTGATATGGAGGCCAATGCCTGCGGCAGCTCGTTCCAAACTATGCAGTAGTGTTTCGGTTTGGTTGGGTGTATTCGCCAGTAACGCTATGTCATCGGCGTAGTCGGCGTCGGTAATTGCTTTTGCGGGGTACCTTCTCCGCTTCAAACACGGAATTTTTCCATTTTTACGATATCAAAACATTAGATTTTTATCTTTTACCCAAAAAGGGCCATTAATTTCAGTTTATGACAGAAATCAAGAAAATCGTTTCATTCCCTTGTTAGATATCACTTAATACTATTTTATACGTACGATACATATACAACGAACGTGTAGCCCAGTCGACTGGGATTGCAGAATACACCGAAAGGATCTCTGGAGAGGGGTAAGACACCCCCAACAAGTGTGCTGGATATGACACTAAACAATCTTGTGGTGAGACTGCAGTAATGGTGGAGCTTTGGGAAATGCAGAGAACCCCTTTATTACCGTCGCTCCCTCGTTGACTCTGGTCCCAAGTGGTAGCATCTATCTTTGAGTTAAATTGAACTAAACAGTACTGAATTGTTTGAAATAGAACTGTTTTTGTCACTAAATTGTGTGTAAACAAAAAAAGAAAAGAAAAGAAAAGAAATAGGACTGTTTATATCTATAAAGATGGATTTGGCGTTAAATAACCTACAAAAGTCATAATGCCATAAAACCAAACCAAACCAAATCGAAGAATACACATCCCAGACAAATCCTGATATCAAAGAGAGAGAGAGAGAGGTGGGGGCACTCTGCTGTTAGCGTGATTTGATCATGATGATGTATCTGGAAATCTAATTGAATAAAATACAAATAAATAAATGAATAAATAAATAAATGAAAGACTTATATATATATATTCATTCTGAGGAGTATAATCTTTGAAATCATATGCTTTTACCAGCATATTTTATATCTTGTCTTTACATGGAATCCACGAGACTGTTAATAACTCTACTCAAAATAATGTTTTGCTCTTTTCTTTTCAGATTTGAAGTTAGAATACTATAAGTAGGTAAAGTTGTCTCCCTTTAGTCGAGGGCGACCAGAAGGCTCCCTTTTTAATAGCTACTACACTGGAGTATAGAGGAGGGCGCTACTCCTTTCACTGGATTGCTCCACTTTACACTTGATACGTACCTTATATTGCTGAGTGTTAAGCAAGGAGGTATCAAGTACCAGTTTTAAAGTCTTTGGTATGACACGACCTGTGATTGAACCCAGGTCTCCCGGACCATTGGCGAACACTCTATTCAGTAGGCCAATGAGCTGGTTGTATGTATATGTATACATACATATAAATAGACTGAGATATGAATAAACTAAGATAGTAATCAGATACAAATAGACTGAGATACTTAGATACATACTAATTGACTGAAATAGAACGCACACACACACACACACATATATATATATATATATACATATGAATAAACAGAGATAGTAGTCAGATATAATAGACTGAAACACTTAGATAAGCAAGGAGGGATCAAGTACCATTTTTAAAGTCTGGTATGACACGACCTGGGATTGAACCCAGGTCTCCCGGACCATTGGCGAATACTTTACCCACAAGACCAATTATCCAGTGCAATACTATAACAACTATTAATCCTCGATCAAAATGCCTTGGACAAGAGAGGAAAAGTTTTTGCGTCATTATGTTGTATTTTGACCTTCGACCCGGGCAAATATGCCATTCCAAAATGATGCACCGGAAGAAAGTGACGCATCCCAATGGCCAGTAATCGAAAGAAATCGCGTAGGCGGGATTTGGCTGATGAAATGGGTCATGGTAAAAAAAAATCCCATGGTACACTCATAAACTGATGCACCGGAAGAGAGTGACCTGTGAACTACATGACAGTTATTTCCACTTGATGACGATCAAACATGCCATTCCAAGGATTGAGTGGGCGATTGAGCGGGCGTTGAACTATTATACAACTCAGTCAAAACAAGAAGTCAGACAGTTGGAGTTAGAGAGGAGATGTGGTAGGGAGAGCCACACCAGGCCGAAGGGGCCCTTGGGGCCCTGATGAGTTGGGGTCCAGAGAAGTTGCTGATAAGATGCAGTAAAGAAAGCCATCATCCAGCTGAGAGCTGGGCCCCTTGGCCTCCGGTTGAGAAACCCTGGAGAACGAGAAAGACACAACGCTGACGGCCATAAGAGAGGGGGTCAATATATTGCAGTTCTGTTCGGTCTCCAACTCCCTCTCACAGTAAAACCTTGAATAACCTTTTCGAATCCTTACAATAAAGTGAGAGGTAAATATTTTTATAAAGAAGTCTTCGCTCGTCCTTTATCATTGTGTCGTTGTGATTCATTCTGCATGTATGTAGATGTATATGCGTATATGAGAATATAACAATTACTTATTCGGAGACAAAATCATTCAAAACTATTCAACCAAAATTTCGCCGGAAATTTAACTTTAATAATTATCCACAGAAAAGCCTAATTTATCTTTGGGTACACAAATTTCAAGCTACATGGTCAGTAGACAACCTCAACAAGACAGAAAATCCTAGATTTGACAGAAAGTTGACTGTAAGATGTCCAGACAATGTGGATGCTGTGACAGATTCAATCGGATGGAATCTGAAAAAGTCCCACCGAAGACGTTCCTAATAACTTGGTCTTTCACGTGCTTTGTTGCAAAGAATCTTAGAGAAAGATCATCAGCTGTACCCATGTAATATAATGGCCGAGGGATTTCGTTTTATATATCTTGCTTTTGGGTTTAGTTAGGCTGAGAACCTTTCGGCTCAGTGCATGGGTTAGTTAGATGCAAACATGAGCGCAGGTGTTCACGCGAGCACGGAGCGGATGTGTCATTCAGAGATGTCACCATAAAAAATCCCAGAGAGTGGATATGACCAGGGATGTGAGTGACGTCACGCACCGGAAGCGTGGGCTGAGATTTTAGAAAAGTCAGTTAGTTGAGTTTTGCCGTCGGAGGAAGAAGGTTGACTTTCGCTTGCTCACCGAGGCCTTGCCTTAAGTGTCGCACGTGGTTTGGGGCAGATGTAAAATTCAGCATAGAAAGATTGCGCCTCTCTCTCCTTAGGTCGAAATACCTTTTAACTCAAAGGTAATAAAAGTTTCGTACCTGAACTAAGAAGTCGTGTTTTTCGTGTTTTGGGATTCCTATGTTATCTCTATATGAATTATGAACATTATAAACGTTTTGCGTACCGGTATCAATATGTCTATTTCACGTATGGCTATGTTAGACCCATAGAGAATCCAGAACCAGCACAAATTCACAACAGCTGACATAGAGTTTCTTGTCTCAGTAATAGATTATTATCATAATAATGAGTTGCATCTTTTTGAGACATCATGTATTTTAGATAAGTTTAGAATTACTGCTTCTACATATATATTTTTATCGGTAGCAGAAGTACAGGAGGGCGATATTTTGATATTTACCAAGGTCCGAAGAAACTATGAACCAAGGCAGTAACAAATTTATATATATATATATATATATATATATATATGTTTTAAAGTATTAATGACAAACTGGAAAGATTTTGGTAAAAGATGTTTATCATATTTACCCAACCCCTCCGCTCGGGCAGAATATGACACTAGGTCAACTTTTAAGCGGAGTTTAGCAGGTTTGAATTCAGAGTTTTCCTTCTCCTAGATTAGTTTCCTCACCAAGGCTGAAGAACCTTGTCTGCCATACTATTTACCCATAGCTGGAGGGAGAATAATTGGATTCATACCTTTCCCAAGGGTATTAGTGCTATGTGAAATGCAATCAGTATTGTCCAGGATTTGAACTCGTGTCGTCATGTCCATTTCCAACGGCGATAACCATTACACCTCGGGCACCTCCTTTCGGTAAAAGATGTTTATTTTTTATCGAACTTGTTTCGCAATATTAAAAAGCATTTTCATTTTATTGGGCATATGTTTTATAATTTTGCTCCTTTTAGATCAAAATTATATTTTTTTTGGTTTCTGTGTGGGACTAGGGCATAGCTTGTGTCATTTTTTAAGGTAGCTGGTTTGTGTTCATAAATCCTCTTTTAGAAAGTCTTGATGTTTTTCCAAATCCTATGACCAATAAAATGAAACGATTAACCATAGAATCGGCAGTTATTCATCTCACAAAAATAAAAATACAAAATTTGGCTTAGTTAACCATCACAGAATATAACATTAACAAAAATTCATGTTAAATCAAACACAAACGCTATATTGTTACCAACTACAACATAAGATAAAATAAATAATCCTTTTCACACTTACCATTGAAAATGCTATGTATTTTCAATGGTAAGTGTGAAAAGGATTATTTATTTTATGTAATCGTAACAATGTAGCGTTTGTGTTTAAAATGCTATGTAATATAGCGAAATATGTTCAGTAAGTAAAAAAAGACATCTATTACCAAAATTTTTCTTCTTTGTCATTAATACTACATAACATACTATCGGAAATATATACTTCCATATTACACACACACACACACACACACACACACATATATATATATATACATATTGTTAGGTAAAATCTTTCAAGTGGCAGAAATTTGTAGTAACGTTATATAATTCTGACAATGATTAATTATATTAATCATTTTTCGTTAATCGTATTTTATTATTTAGTTTAGTAAGGCTTTGAACAACTCAGTGTCTCTGGTTTAGGTGTCATAGTCAGACAGGCGTTCTCACGCCTGCCCGTGCGGAAAGGATATGAAAATCATCATCTGTCATAATAACCTCCCTGACAGGAAATGGGAATGGACAGCCGTTGAATGGAATTGAGTGGGTGGTCGACGTCATACCCTATTTACCCAACCCCTCCGCTCGGACTGGATATGACACAAGGTTAGTTTTTAAGTGGAGTTTTCCTTCTCCTAGACTAGTTGACTCACCAAGGCTGAAGAACACAGTCTGCCCTACTATTTACCCATAACTGGAGGGAGAATAATTGGATTCATACCTTTCCCGAGGGTATTAGTGCTCTGTGAAATGCAATCAGTTTCGTCCAGGATTTGAACTCGTGTCGCCGTGTCCATTTCCTACGACGATAACCATTACACCAAGGCACCTCCATGGAATATTATCACCGATGGTTTGGGCGTGTTTGAAAGGCAACGTAAAGGCACCGATGATTCTGAGAATTTGCGGATTTCGAAAGAGATTTCAGTTGAGATTCGACCGTTGACGGAAGCAGTTGAGTTTTTCGAATGTGATGAGATCTGATCAGTTTGGATCTCGACAGTCTGAGATTGGTTGAGATCTTAGACATTACAAGACGCGCACTGTGGGTGTTAGCATTGTATGGTTAGCATAGGCTTTTATGATTTGAGTCACTCTCCTCGTGTTCCCGACGGCTGAAGCCAGAAATTGATTAACCCGTTCTTATCTGAAACGACAGAGTCCGCCTGTCTTATTGAGATCATCGTGCGTATACAACTGTAATAATACATTCAAGCGATCATATTTACCCCCACAACCACGCACACACACAAGCAGACAACATAAACATACAGTTATTCAAACACACTTGTAAAAAAATAAACACACACGCACATGATCACACAGCTCTAAACATTCACACGCACTAAGAAACACACACATTTAGACCCCAAAACACGAACAGGTACACACATGCAAACAAAAAACACACACATACACAAACTTAGAACCTATTTATCCAATATCTCGATCATTTGCTGAAAATTACACAAGGTCAATACTTTTTAGCTGAAGAAAACTGAATTCAGTTGTTTTTCTTCTCCTTGATTGGTTGTCTTAATAAGGATAAAAAAAAATACAAAATAGTCTGCTTTTGTTATATAATTGCTGAAGGATTTTTTTTATATTATCATTTTTCGTTGGTTATATCTTATCTTTCGGTTTAGTTAGGCTTAGAACTTTTCGGCTTAGTGCACGGGTAGAAGCATACATTGAGCGCAGGTGTTCACGCTCGCACGGGGAGGATGTGACAATCACAGATGTCATAATAAAAACTTCAGATCGAAAATGAGACTGGGGATGTGAATGACGTTATGTCTGGAAGCGATGGGCTGGGATTCTTAGGTATTTTGAAAAAAGCAATCAGTGGAGATTTAAACCGAGACAAGTCCAGTTTGGTCCAGGGGGTGCACCGCGCGTTGTCGGGTCAGATAGAGCAGTCAGCATAGTAAAAATTGTGTGTCTCTCTCCTCGTGTTGAAAACCTAAAAGTCAAGAAGGTAATAAATATTTTGTACCTGAACCAAGAGAGTCGTCAGTGTTTCGCAGGATTCCTATGCATGTGAACGTTTAACACATCTGTATATAGGCATTGTGTATATTTCACATATTCGTATCTTGGATATGTTACACTTTAACAGTTACCCATAGTTGAGGAATAAAATATAGATTTTCCTACGGCGGTTTCGGTGGTACATATATTAACACGAAGCAAACGCTGTCTTGTCGAAGATTTGAACTAGGGTCGCCGATTCAGTTTCCTACGAAAATAACCGGGAAGCTAAGCGCGCACTTTGGTATATGAACCTGATTCTGTTTTCTTTGGAATTTCTTCCACGTTAAGTCAACATTTCAATTAACGATTTCAGAATGTCTGGTCTTCTTGAAGTTGTCTCTCTTTTTTCCTCTTTGCTTTTATTATTCACATGCATATACCTTAATAAATAAGCAAGGAAAAATCATTTCTTTTCATATTATTTTCGGGGTAAAATGAATATAGATCGAATATTAGCAAAATCAAATACACTTTCTCCCTTTTTAATCAAGTCTTGCTTAGCCAAAAGCATCTTTTCCAAAATTAACCTAATTCTTTATATTTTTATTGTCTGATGTTCCGTTTGGTCGTTTAAGTTTTATGGCATATCAACGTCTGTAGGTTATTTAATACCTAATCCTGTATATACTTATATTATACTCATATTACATGTATATGACTTATAAACACATAGTTTGTTGATAACATATTTAAACTAGATAGAGTTAATTTTTTGAACAAAGTTAAATGTTAAATCGCCTTGAGCTACCGAAACTGTGTTTATCACCCTGGTTGGCGGCTGATGAGGACAGAGTATCGCACGTGCTTTCACACGTTGTATGATGAAAACATGTATATGATTTATAAACGCATAGTTTGTTAATAACATATTTAAACAAGACAGAGTTAATTTTTTGAACAAAGTTAAATGGTTTCAGGTATTCCGATCTAACGCTAATAATTCTATTCAACACTTCCACTCAATTGCACATAGTTAAAAAATTCCAAGATGATTTCAATCAACTGGATCCAGTGGATGGGTCACACTTCGGCCGGCCGTGGTGTCAACGGCTCGGATCTGTTCGAGTGTGTCCTGTCTTTTGGATATACTTCGAACCTCCGGAGGGCGTTCCCCAGGATTTAATCCTCCTCGGAGGGGTTAGGTTTATCGCCTGGCACCTAAGGCACCCCTTTTTAGGGAAATGCCGACGGAGCCTGAGTCATTTTTAAGAATGCCGTGAACGTCTGGGCTATGGCCCTGCACCCGGACCCACCCTAAAAAAGGCCTTGTGCCACACTCATCCGGCTGGTGGAACGGCCGACAAATATGGTTAAAGAGTTCCAAGTATTGCTATATAAGACTTATAATTCAATTGTTCCTCACACTTGAAGGGTTTCAAGTATTGTTGTTCAACACTTATAGTTCTAGACCACATTAGTCACTTGTTTGCACACAGTTAGATGGTTTCACGAATTTCTGTGTAATAGTAACAATTCAATTTAACATCAGTCATTTGTTTGCAGAAAGATAAATTGTGAAACAGTTCTATTTGACTTACGGAGAAAACTTTTTCAAGTTCTACCTCTCCAGGTCCGAGTAATAGCCATATTCCTCAAGGTTCCACGACAAGAGCGTTACCAACAAATGGTTTAGCGTCTTATCAGGACACTCGTTGTGAGGGCGTCTTACTTCTCTGAAAAGATGCACACGGTGTACTCTACAGACCTGTTTAACGTTCAGCAACAGAATCGTATATATATATATATATATATAAGTTGGCGGAACTTAGTCAAAGGTAACTCGAAGGCTCCCTTTTCAATAGCTACTACACCAACGTGTAGGAGAAGGGCTACTCATTTTCCTAGATTTCTCTACTTACCCTTGATCTGTACTTTATAATGCTGAGTGTTCAGAAAGGAGGCATCAAATACCATTTTTGAGTATTTGGTATGACTCGACCTGAGGTTGAACCCTGGTCCTCTGAGCCATTGGTGAACACTCTAACCAATGCCAATGGGCTGGTATATATATATATATATATATATATATATTGATTTATGTATATATATATATATAGAGAGAGAGAGACAGAGACAGAAACAGACAGAGAAAGTTAATTTGAAGTTACGTACAGGTGTGCATATATTCATGCGTGCGTAACATATGAGGTGCAACGGTTATCGTCGTTGGAAATGGACACGGTGACAAGAGTTCAAATCTTGGACGGGGCTGTTTACACTTTGCTAATACCATTGAGAAAGATATTCATCCAATAATTCTCCTTCCCCCTAGGCGTTAATAGTAGGGCAGAATGAGCTTAACATGACAACCAATACTGGAGAAAGAAAATTCGGAATTCAAACTTTCTAAACTTCATTTAAAATTGACCTTGTGCGGAGGGGTTGATAAATACAACCACAAACACGCTCATCCACCCACATGTATGTGTATATATGAAAATCTTGTGGTAGGTACAGAATTTAAATACTGTTTTGAAACGCGTGTGTTTAATGAAATATATATAAAAAAAACAATTAAATATTTTAAAATCCTAAAAAAGGGTCGGTCACTTCTTTTCAGAGAATTATACTTGTGAGAATAGAGTTTATATCGGGGAAAATAAACGTGGGATTGTAACAATCGAATAAGTCTGGAGATCGGGAAGAAAACTGATAAAAAAAAAAATTACCATAAGCCAGAAGAGTCGGGGCGGCTAATAATTTTTTTTTCACTTAGTCCAATATATATATATATATTTTCTCAGGATATAAACATTAAGTCTTATCTGATGTTATGCTAGCATCTGTTGATTAATATCAACGTCATCGTGAAAACATTGACTCGTACAATATTCTCTGATTCTGTATGAATGAACTAAATTGTCCCATTATCGAGAAGTTCAGCTGTTAATAAAAACGGCTAGCCTAAGCCTCCTCATTTCGATTCAATCATAGACAGTGGAGTGTGCTGTAACGGTTATAACCCCAAGAAATCGGCTAAAAAGTAATTAAAATAATCTAATAAGAGGAAGGTGGGAATTACAGAAGAATGCTATGAGCTATATTAACCAAATCCTGGAAGCAACACCTCAAGGTACAACAATTGTACGGCCACTTACTCGCCATAACAAGACCCACGGGACACAGCTGGAGAAGCAAGTCGAACTCTTCTGTGGACCCCCACACATGGACCTGTTATTGTCGGCCGACCAGCAAGTACTTATATACATCAGCTCTGTGTGGACACAGGATGTCGATTAAAAGACTTGACGATACTGATGGATGATAGGAAGGGATAAGGAGAAAGAGTGAGTCAGGGAAATCTCTACCGTCAGTGCACTTGATAACGATGATGATGATGTGTTATAACTATTATAAATTATTAATGTCACAAATGCTGACTACACACTTTTATCATTATATCAAAAAATTGAATTCGAAAATGTTTTTCTATATAAGAGCATTTCAACGTAATTGATTTAGCAAAACTCTCCCTACGAGAGTCACAGAGCACTAATACCCTTGGGAAAGGTATAAATCATTGCATAAGCAAAAATCCAATTGAATGTCACTCAGTTAGATGATCAAACACTTCTATTTCAAACAATTCATTTTAGTATGTCAACAAAGTCATTAGTTCTGTGTTAGAGTAACATATAATTATTTTAAAAAAATGGATAATTAAACTATTTAATATTTTCTCAAAAGACAGTTATCGTCATTGGGAACCAGTCGGCTGGGGCTGCAGAATACACCAACTGCTTCCCTGCAAAAGGTTAAGACTCCCCCAACGTGTGTCCTGGTTATGACACTAAACAATCTGATGGTGAGGTTCCATTAATGCTGGAGCCTTGGGGAATGCAGAGTACCCCTTCATTGCCATCGCTCTCAGCTCTAATCTGGCCCGGAGTTGTAGAACCTGATAGGGTCCTATCTATGGGTCAAATAGAACTGCTTGAAATTTAAACTGCATTCCCATGCTGAACTGAATAGTTAGAAATAGAACTGTTTGATAATTAAGTGTGTGTAAACAAAAAACTATATTTATGCTAAACTGGATTGTTCGATCATTTAACTTTGGGTAAAGAAATGACAGATGTTTGATTGAATTGTCAATTAGACATAGCAATACTAAGAACCATTTAACTTTGTTGACATACTAAAATGAATTGTTTGAAATAGAAGTGTTTGATCATTTAACTGAGTGACATTCAATTGGATTTTTACTTATACAATGATTCATATCTTTTCCAAGGGTATTTGTGCTATGTGAAATGCAATCAGTCTCGTCCATAAAACTGTATATATATATATATATATATATATATATATAAGGAGTGTGCTTATTTCTTTTAACCAGATTGTAAAACATATTCGTATACATATTTACCAACCCCTCCGCTTGGGCAGGATATGACACAAGGTCAATTTTTACACGGAGTTTAACAGGTTTGAATTCAGAGTTTTCCTTCTCCTTGACTAGTTGCCTTACCAAGGCTGAAGAACCTAGTCTGCCCTACTATTTACCCTTAGCTGGAGCGAGAATAATTGGATTCATACCTTTCCCAAGAGAAATAGCGCTATGTGAAATGCAATCAGTCTCGTCCAGGATTTGAACAAAGCTTTTTCCCTATACGTTTTGTCATTGTCTATGTGGTGCATTCATACAGTAGTAAGGACACAATCATTGCTTGGAAAAAAACCGTTTTGTTTTATCGGATTAATCAGACCTACATATGATCGATAACCTATCGGTAGCAGTCAAAGCCTTCACTACTATATTTACACCTCTTTAATGGTGTAGTCGTTATCGTCGTAGGAAATGGACACGGCGACACGAGTTCAAATCCTGGACGAGACTGATTGCATTTCACATAGCACTAATACCCTTGGGGAAGGTATGAATCCAATTATTCTCCCTCCAGCGATGGGTAAATAGTAGGACAGACTAGGTTCTTCAGCCTTGGTTAGGCAACTAGTCTAGGAGAAGGAAAACTCTGAATTCAAACCTGTTAAACTCCGCTTAAAAATTGACCTTGTGTCATATCCTGCCCGAGGGGAGGGGTTGGTAAATAGTACCTCTTTAATAAAGTCGTATTAAATTCATGTATCGATCTATCAATTGATCAACCGATCGATCGATAAATACGGGAGGATCATTTAGTACTTATTGCAAATTTGACAATTGTACTTGTTACATAACAACATTAACAGCAAAACAAAAAAAAGTGATTTTTCAACGAGGAACACTTTCTCTAAAATCATTTTTATTCTACATAAACAGCACCATGCAAAAGTAAAGTAAAAAAAGCAGGGAGATTGTGTTGCGCCAATCATTCACATGGCCCACTATTGGTCCTTCTTTTTTCATACTTTGGCATTAAATAACCCACAAAGGTTGACATGCCATTAAACATAGAACCCAAAACATCACGTACATTTTTTGTATTCTACTTTATTTGCCATGTCGGTTGGGGATGTAGAATACACCGACTGCATCTCTGCAGAGGGGTAAGACCCCGCCCCCAATGAGTGTCCTGGATATATGACACTAAACAATCTGATGGCGATATTCCAGTAATACTGGGGCTTTGGGGAATGCAGAGTACCCCTTCATTGCCATTGCTCCCAGGTCCACTCTGGCCCGGCGTGGTAGCACCTGATAGGACCCTATCTATGGGTTAAATAGAACTAACGGCATATTTATGCCAAGCTGAATTGTTTGACAAAAGTGAATAGCTTGAAATAGAAGTGCTTTTGACAATTAAACCGTACTGACATTTAAACTGCGTACTTATGCTAAACTGAATTGTTTGAAATAGAACGTTTTCATAAAATGGATTTGGCGTTAAATAACCTACAAAGGTGGATATGCCATAAAACCCAGACAACCAACCAACAACCAACGTATTCTATTTCATGATTTTTCTTTTTCCTCAGATATTGATGCCTTAGGAATGTTGTTCGAAGTTACTTTTATTCGCTATGTTTAGAATTAGTATGATGGTCAGACTGCTGCTGTTTTTTTTTTAGTTTGATCTCAGCAAATTACTTAAGAAACGTGAACACACGAAAAGGAATAAATGTAACTTTAATTTCCCAACATCACCAAAATATTTCTATTCAATCTGTTGCTAAAAGGAATCTTCAGCTTTACGAAAAAATAATTAGACTTTAACATCATAAATCCTTAATGAAAGTCTAAAAGAAAGGCTTATGCTTTTTAGCATTAGAGAGAGAGAGAGAGAGAGAGAGAGAGAGAGAGAAATATACACTGGGAACACCAGTATCTTCGAGTCCTTCTTCTTTCTTTCGAATATGGTTTACTGGGGGTGGCAGGCATGAGGAACAAAAAAAAATTAGTCAGAATTGGTGAAGCATCTGACATAGATTTGCTAAATAGCGTGACATGAATCAAAGGTTCCAACAAAAATGGCGATGTCTCTGTTAAACACACAAAAAATAAATAAATAATAATAATAATAAGAAGAAGAATGCTAAAAAAAGGAAGATAATGCTAAAAAGCAAAGAAGAAGAAGAAATAATCCGGAAGAAGAAAAAGAAGAAGATCCTGGACAAGAAGAAGGAGAAGAAGAGGAAGAAGAAGAAAAAGAAGATGCTAAACAAGAAGATAATACCGAGGAAGAAGAAGCCAATACTAAAGAAGAAGAAGAAGAAGAAGAAGAAGAAGAAGAAGAAGAAGAAGAAGAAGGAATCCAGAAAAAAAAGAAAAAAGATAATCTGCAAGAAGAAGAAGAAGAAGAAGAAAAAGAAGAATTCTGAAGAAGAAAAAAAAGAAGATAATCCTAGAGAAGAAGAAGAAGAAGAAGAAGAAGAAGAAGAAGAAGAAGAAGAAGAAGAAGATAATCCTGGACAAGAAGAAGAAGAAGAAATCCTGAAAAAGCAGAAAAAAGATATTCCAAGAGAAGAAGAAAAATATAATCAAGAAGAAGAAGAAGAAGAATATATAACCCTGAAAAAGAAAAAATATAGTCCTGGACAAGAAGAAGAAAAAGAAGAAGAAGAAGACGAAGATCTTGGACAAGAACAAGAAGAAAAAAATCCTGGACAACAAGAAGAAGAAAACCTAAAGAAGAAGAAGAAACGTAATCCCGAAGAAGATGAAGAAGAAGATTTCGTTCGAAAACCAAAGGACACATGAAAATTTCAAGAAAATGACATATCAAAACAAAACAAATGAAAATTGGATGAACAAAATTCCAGAAATTCCTTTTTTATTATTTTTTTTAATGGCATGTTTTGATGCATGTTTGTCTGATGTACATAGTTCGTTTTTAATGCACAAAATACCTGCAGGAATTTGATTCGGAGCCAAAGAACTAAAACCAAACTAAATTGGGAGAAAATATTCATTGGTAAAACAAATAAATAACGGAATAATATGCTGCACGCGTAGTTTAAGCAAGTGTATTTTGAAGTAAGTAAAAGGTGAAAATAAACAGACTCTCACCATGTCCTCACTTCATGCGACTAGCATGCAGATACTCTCTTCTGAAAGAATGAATAAAACTGCAAACACACGCACACACACACACACACACACATATATATACATATATATGTATATATATAGTTGCGTGTGTGCGACAAGCAAACTATCAGACCAAATTATTCCAAATATTTATTACACACGCACACAAACGCGCGCGCACAGAGGATGCGTTGTGTAAATTGTCACAATTCTAAATTATTGCTTTACCGTGTGCGTTTTATTCGTTTCGGGTTTTGTCTACTATACAGCAAACTAGATTCACTTGGGCACTCTCGGTGGGAAAAGCAGCACCATGAAACAATTCACTTCACTAGAAATTGTAACCACCATGCTGTATTGTCTCATTCACGGCGGAAGCCTAATAAGATTTCACTGTATTCGATTGTCAATCTGTGGACTTGTACTTCTATCGGCTTTCACCCTGGTCGGGTTAAACCGGCTTCCTTCAGAGCAAGTAATATGGTTCTCATTGAAGAAGATACGTTGGGATTTGATTGAGGGAAGGGTCCTAAGGGTCCTACTCAGAAAAACGCCCTGTTTGCCGCAGATTTTTCTACAGACGCATTGACAGAGCGACCCGAGGCCGCTGGTTGTCGGAACAGACACCTCTTGGATTTTCACCAGAGCCCTATTATCCGGGTTGCAGCCCTAATACCACTGGGTGCCAGACCAATCCGCCTTGGGTGGCCCTACCAGGAACCGAAGTTCCCGATGGCATAGCTGTGGCACTACCCGTTGCCACCGTCCTGCCACGTTGAGGAGGGATTGGACTTTAGGGACAGAATCTGAGGACGGATTCATATTCATATTGATAAAAACCAAGCACCCAGTCTATGCAAATTGTGTGTGGGTTAGTCCCTAGCTTGGGTGACATTATATTCATATTGACCTTCCTACTTCAAGTGTCTGGAGGAGGTAGTACTGATGAGGATAGAGAGGAAAGCAGCCGGAAAACCTACCTCTGGGCAACAAGACTCTTAATCAGCCACACAAGCCGGGGAACCCAATTTTGGCTGTAAGTAAATTTGTGCAACCACATCACCCCTAAAATTTGGTCGCCTAACTGCTCTGATTGCAACCCTCTTGTTTATTATGTGTGTTTTCTGTTGAGCGAGAGACCAAGAAAATTCTGTTCAATACCAAATGGGAACTGAAAACAAGGATAATGACCGTATTTATCAATTTAAGCAGGGAGTTTGTGGTAAAGTCTTAC
>OY757919.1:17479745-17487375 GCA_963585895.1 Sepioteuthis lessoniana
TAGTTCCCTCCTCCAGAGATGCAGTCAGCGTATTTTACAATCTCAGTTTAGTTGGCGAATTTTTCTACAAGGATGGCTTTGGTATTAAAAATCCCACAAAGGTTGATATGTCATTAAACAAAGAAGAAGAAGAAGAAGAAGAAGAAGAAGAAGAAGAAGAAGAAGAAGAAGAAGAAGAAACTGTCGGTCGGTCTGTTTATGTACACAAGAAGGTGATTCCAGGAAGATTTGCATAGTACCCCACTTGCAAGTTCCCTGCAACACCACCAGAGGTCGCTCTAGACATGAAGAAAAGTTTAATTAATAGATGAAATTGTGTCTCTAATTTCCTCTATGCGGAACAAGTGAGATATATATTCGATTTACCACCATGTCAGACTTGACACGAAGTCATTTTATAGTTGGCAAGCATGCACGAATTAAGATTTATGCATGGCAGTAACAAAAATGCATGATCTCCTCGGCATTCCTTTGTTCTAGGTGCCTTAGGCTCCAAATGATGTATTTAGCCCTGCCAAGAGGGTACTGAGAAAAAGGCCCTCTGTGTGTAGGCAATCAGCTTAATTACACCCACTTAGAGCAAACGCCAGATGACACCCAGAAAAGCAGAAGGAGCAAGCCTGAGCCTTTTATACATTTAAGGCAGGCCTAGTGAAGCATGAAATAAAGTTATTTTCCGACGCATTAAATAATCTATAAAGATTGATATGCCATTAAACTAAGAAACCAAACTAAACCATACATAAAAACTAAATATAAACGTATAATCTATTTTGGACGTGCCCGTGGTGTAATGGTTATCGTCGTAGGAAATGGACACGGCGACTCGAGTTCAAATCTTGGACGAGACTGATTGCATTTCACATAGCACTAATACCCTTGGGAAAGGTATGAATCCAGTAATTCTCCCTCCAGCTAAGGGTAAATAGTAGGACAGACTGGGTTTTTCAGCCTTGGTGAGGCAACCAGTCTAGGAGAAGGAAAACTCTGAATTCAAAGCTGTTAAACTCCGCTTAAAAATTGACCTTGTGTCATATCCTGCCCGAGCGGAGCGGTTGGTAAATAGGATAAACGTATAATCTATGCAATTCCCAAATGTCTAGTCATTAAAATAACCCCAGCAGGTTGACGTGCTGTTAAAATCAGTTAATCAATAAAAGGGCCTTGAACTCAAGAATATTTGCACACTTTCACAGAAGCGTGCAAACAGACAAGAAAGGTTGATTATAACAGACTGACACAGAAAAAAACAGTGTGCAAAATCTGTTTTAGTTATTCAAAATACTAAAACATTTTTTGCTTTTTGAGGTGCAGAAAAAACCCACCATTTATCTAACTAAAAATGTAAATAGGTTTGCGAGAGTTATCCAACATACTACGTGTTGTTTTGTACAAGAAGCAGCACCTCTCAAAACAGCAACTGTACGGTCAACTGCCACCATCCTGACAAACAATCCAACTAACACGAATAAGACATACGGAACAGTGTTGGAGAAGCAGGGGTGAACTCAAAAGCGACGCTCATGAATTGAATCCGACATATGGACCGATGGTTTGGTTTGTTGGGATTTATGGCATATCAACCTTTGTGGGTTATTTAACGCCAAATCCATTTTTATGTAAATGATCTGTTCTATTTAAAACAATTCAGTTTAGCTTAAGTATACTGTTTAATTGTCAAAAACATTTCCATTTCAAACTATTCAAGCAGTTATATGTAACAATTCAGTTAAGTGTAAATACAGTTTTAATGTCGAAAAGCAGTTCTATTTGAAATAATTCAGTTAAGCATAAGCACGCAGTTTAAATATAAGTACGGTTTAATTGTCAAAAACGTTTCTATTACAAGCTATTTACTCAAACAATTCATTTTAGCATAAGTATGCTGTTAGTTCTATTTCACCCATAGATAGGGCGCTATCAGGTGCTACCACTCCAGGCCAGAGTGGACCTGAGAGCGATGGTAATGAAGGGGTACTCAGCATTCCCCAAAGCTTCAGCATTACTGGAACCTCACCATCAGATTGTTTTGTGTCATATCAAGGACACTCGTTGGGTGGGGGTCTGCAGAGAAGCAGTCAGTGTATTCTACAGCCCCAGCCAACTGGGCAAACATATGGACTGAGCAGTGTTGGCAGACTAGTAAGGACTTATATACATCAAATGAACAATATCCAGATTCAGCAGCAACGGCTCATGATCATCACGTTATGCCGACTGAAAAGACGTTCCCTGACTCTCTTTAGCCACTCATCCTTATCCTCTCTCGCTCCGAGTGGATCTTCTAGATCTTGTACCCGGTGTTTGCACAGAGCTGATGTATATAAGTACTAACCGGCTCATTGGTCTTGTGGGTAGAGTGTTCGCCAATGAGACTTGGGTTCAATCCCAGGTCGTGTCATACCAAAGACTTTAAAAATGGTACTTGATACCTCCTTGCTTAACACTCAGCAATATAAGGTACGTAACAAGGGTAAAGTGGAGCAATTTCGGGAAAGGAGTAGCGCCATCCCCTGTTATGTTTTGACCTTCGACCCGCCCCCCCCAAATGCTATTCCAAGGTGATGCACCGGAAGGAAGTGACACATTCCAATGGCAGTTAGGGGAGGAAATCGCGTGGGCGGAAATTGGCTGATGAAATGGGACAAGGTAATTCCCATGGTACACTACAGAGTGATGCACCGGAAGAGAGTGACCTCTGAACTGCATGACAGTTATTTCCGCTTGATGACGATTAAACATTCGATTTCAAAGATCCAGTGGACGATTGTGTGGGCGTTGAATTATTATCTAACTCAGTTGAGTTCGAGTCCAAGAAGCAGTTGGCAGTTGGCAGAAGCAGGGGCAGTGGCAGTTGAGTTGAAGATCGGACGGAGTTATAGACGAAATGCGGTAGCGAAAGCCAGATCAGGCCGAAGGGGCCTTTGGGCCCTGATGAGTGGGCCATAGGCCTCCGGTTGAGCACCACTAAAGAACGAGAAAGACACAACGTGATGGTCATAACAGTGGGGTCAAGATATTACAGTTTATATTCGGTCTCCAGCTCCCTCTCACATGCAAACCTTGAACAACCCTTTCGAACCCTTGCAATAAAGTGAGAGGTATATATTTTGTAAAGAAGTCTTCCTGCGTCTTTGTCATTATCATGCTTGCGTCTGTCTTTATTATTGTGTCGTTATGATGCTGTAGATGAGCATATAACACCCCTACACCTCGGTGTAGTAGCTATTGAAAAGGGAGCCTTCTCGTCGCTCTTGACTAAGGTCACCAATTATACGTACTTACTTTGTCTTTTGCCACCACCGACGAGTCCACATGTCGGGAACCATAAGAATTCGTCGCTTTTCAGTTCATCCTTGCTTCTCCAGTAGTGTTCCGCATGTCTTTTTCGCTTTTGTTGATAGTTTGTGAGGTGGGAAGTAATTAGTTGACCGTACAGCCGCAGTATTGAGAGCTGTTGTTTCTAAGATTTGTTTAAAACAGAACGTAGCATTCTTATGTAGTTCCCAGCTAGCCTTTTCTCCATGCGCTTCGTTAGTATCGAGGTGTGTGCACCTATTCAAAGGTCTATGAACACAGATACACTTACTCAGAATCGTACATACTGACAAGCTTTTATCTGTGTGAAATGGTCATGTGTGCAATGATTAAATATTCAAACAATACATCGAATATGCAGATGTTTATTTATCAGCGTCTGGGCGAAGGTCTTTGTCTTCCATTTCCCTTCATGCTACGCTGTACGTTACCCAAAGATATAAATATATTACTCTGAGACGAAAACAATTTGACGCTGATACTCATTTTTATTCTTATGTGAGTATATTTGTTTCCGTTTTCTGACATTGCTCTTAAAAAAGAAAAAAGAAAAAAAGAAAAAAACAAAACAAAAAGACCACTTTCAAAGAATTCTCAAGAAATTCATAAGATTTTTTTTGTAAAACAGTAGACGCTATTTTACATACTCTTGGTTTTGATTAATATTCATGGCACCAATATCCGCTGCCACAAGAGGAACAGGTCGATTTTATCAATATTTTTATGAGTTTTATTTATTTACTTATTTATTGAATTTTACTTTACCAAAGACTTGGTCGTTGCACTACAAATGTAGGTCAGCCTTTTAAACATTAACTTGTCAAAAACATACTGAATAAAATAAAGAGACATGCATTTTCTTAAATTCTCGATTATCGATTATTTATCAACTTTTGTTAGTGAGAAGAAGTTGATCAAGACCAAAATGAATTGTTTCGAAAGAGAATTATTTGATTATTTAAAGATATGAAACAAAGTATTTGCTGGCCGATGTAAGTTTAAATATCAGATTATCAAGTTATGACATCTTTAGACTTGGCTTTAGGGCTTTCTACTCTTTTTCCAATATCAGACAAAAAGTACCTGAAATTTTCCCCCAACACACACACTCACACACACACACACATCTTTTTTAAAATTTTCATTATACAACGTTTGAAAGCAGTTGCGATACCCAGCACTCATCAGCCGCCAACCAAGGGTGATAACATAGTTTCAGTAGCTCAAGGCAGTACTGCCACTCCTGGCGCTACTAAGCAACTTTCGCCACAGGACAGGGTATTAAGAGAATTATATATATATATATATATATATACGACAGATCAATTAAGAGCAGAGACTACATTGGACGTTAATCTTCATTTTTAGCGTGCAGTTTGTGATTAAAAAACAAAAGCAAAAAAAAAAAAAAAAAAAAAAGAACGCGTTTACTTTCGGCCGTTAATGTTATGCGTTTACAGTAACTGTTTTTTACGTAATCACACGGGAATGGTGGTTCTGCGTGTATTACCTTCATGCTGAAATCTTCTCGCTTTCGACCAAATCTAACTTGATGCATATTGCGCCGCGGTCTGAAGATGAGTTGAGGCAACTTTTAAACTGCGGTCAGTGATTCCTATTTTTGAAAGGAATCACTGGCAGCAATTTGAAAGTTATATATATGGAAAATGGTAGGTTTTGGTGAATCTGACCAGATGATAGAGATAAGCGGAAAAGTGGATAAATCAAACACTTACAACAGGTTTAGTAGTAATATTTCATTCTTTATTCACAGAAGAACTTCTTCAGACTAAACAATTTTTCAGTTTTTCTACAGTTTAGCAGTTGAGGAAATAGATAAAATAATGGAGAATTTAAAAGGTTATAAAGGGAAGGAAAGGGTCTAAAGACAAAAGAAATACAAGGAAAGAACAGGGAGAGAAAAAGATATAGGTTTGAGTGATGGTGGTAGGGTTTATTGGTTTTGACTGTGACCGTCTGAGTAGATGGTCAAAGCTAGTTGCCATCAAGTGTATCAGGTTTTTTCAGAGATTTGACTTGACAGATGTGGATTAATTTCAGTGAGAAAGAGGGAGATATGAGGGGGGAGGTTTTTGAGAAAAATAAAAAAGGAAAAGAAGAGAAGGATGCAGAGGGGTAGGATTCAGGCGTATCCCGTTTCACCAAAGACATTGAATATAAAGGACGAAATATTACTACTAAACTCGTTGTAAGTGTTTGATTTATCCACTTTTCCAGTTATTTTTATTATACATTTATGTATGTATGTATATTTATGAGCTACCGAAACTGTGTTATCACCTTGGTTGGCGGCTGATGAGGACAGGGTATCGCACGTGCTTTCACACGTTGTATGATAAAAAAAAAAGAAATAAATACGGAGATGAAAAAAGACGCGGTCTTCAGTGGATGATTTTATTTATTGAAGACCAGTTTTTTCATCTTTGTAAATTTTCACACCGTTTGATCTATTTCCAGTTTTTCCTTCCACCATAATATCTCTCTCTTTCTTTCTCTCTCTCTCTCTCACTGTATATATATAAATATATATATTTGCATGTTTGATTGAATAATAAGGCTCCTTTTAGTCAATATGATTATATGAAGATCCTTTCAAATTTTCTGATAAGTGTCTTGCTTTCAGATTGGAATTGATGGATGAATTTACTAAAATTGTCCCGAGCGCTTTCGGGCCTTTCATTGGCCATCATCAGGGGTTGTTTGCATGTGTGAAGAGTGTTTTTAAATATTCATTATTTCTTGATAATATTCTGTTTCCATTGATTGCGTTCTGTTTTTTGAATTTGTTCGATGTCATCAACACCTCAGTTTTATCCAACACTGCGTTTACGTAATTTTGTAATGTTTGAACTCCACCCCTAAAAACCTCTTTAAAAACTTTTTAAAAAGTTCTTATAAAAAACCCTCTTTACAGATGCAAATAACCCTAGATGATGGCGCATGAAATGTCCGGAAGCGCTTGGGGCAACCAATTTCCTACCTTAAACCAAGACATTTAGGAAACTTGAATGGATCATAATAAAATCATATAGACAAAATGTGTCTTTATTATTTAATCAAACATGTTTAAATGAAAGACTGCTGCCCAACCACACACAGACACACAGACACACACACACACACACACACACACACACATATATATATATATATATATATATATATATATATGTGTGTGTGTGTGTGTAAAATAATGAAAGAAATAACAAGGTATTCAAAGGATGGTTTTATTTAGAATTGATTTATTTACCATCGTTGAACGTTTCAGTTTTTACATTTTAACCATCGTCAGGGCAGGTATTATATAATGATATATCTTCTGTATTATATTCAATTTTTATATACTTTAGAATGAAAGAAAAAATGAGAAAGCTTCTAACATTCTATTTCCGTTGGAGACGTTCTTTTTCAAAACTGTGTGATGTAATAAGTGTTCGAAATGTACTTTAAAGTGTAATATATATCCTTAATATATATATATATATAGAGAGAGAGAGAGAGAGAGAAAGTGAGAGAGTGAAATTGATAAACAAGTTAAACCAAGAAGAAGAATCTAATGTGAAAGAAAGTCGACGTTATAACGTTTCGGTTCTAATGAACCTTCATCAGGACTGGGAAGGATGATATCAAGTGATGTTAAATCACTGATGGATGTTTATTAAAATACAAAAAAAAAAAAAAAGCAATAAACAAAACGAAAAAACAAGTAGGAAATATTATTCATTGAGGGAAAGTGGTAACTGTTTTATTAATAAATCAGCGTTCGCGTTTAAAAAATATTTTATACGACAGTTTAGGAATATTCTGTGAAACTTATTTGTTCTATTTGTTCGCCAAAAACGATTTTGAATCAGGATTAGAAAGAAAGAAAAAGAAGGAGGAAGGAAGGAAGGAAGAGAAAAGAAAAGAAAAAACGGAAGAATGAGAGATAAGGAGATAGAAGAGAAGCGAGGAATGTAAGAAAAAGAGAGAGAGGGGGGGAGAAAAGAAAAGAAAACAAGAAAACAAGAAAAACAAAATAAACGTGAATAACTAAATGACTAAATCGTGTAAATCCCAAAAGAAAGCTATGTAAATTGATATTTCATAAATTAGAATATTAAAAAGTAGAAAAACGGTCGTTCTGAGAGAAAAAAGTAAATTCTTTTTTTTTTTTTTTTTTGGATTACCTTGTTTATCAGTTTTTCTCTATATTGTCTTGCCCAGTCGGCTGAGGCTGGAGAATACACCGACTGCTTTTCTGCAGTGGAATAAGACCACCCCCCGCCGATGAGTATCCTGGATATGACAC
>OY757919.1:17487575-17585075 GCA_963585895.1 Sepioteuthis lessoniana
CTTGAATAGAAATGTTTTTGATAATTAAACTCTGTACTAATACTTAACGGAATTGTTTGAAATATAACTGACTATTTGCATAAAAATGGATTCGGCGTTAAATAAGCTAGAAAGGTTGATATGCCATAAAACACAACCACCCACCCATCTAACCAATATTGCCGAGTTTACTTCCATTATTTACTCTTCATTTATATATATATATATATATATATATATATATATATATATATATATATATATATCACTTCCTCTCTAAATTTCTTATCATTTTTGTCTTCACTTTCATTATTTTTACTTTATGAAGTTATTTGTAACTTTTGAGGAATTATGTAGAGAAGTGTTTGTAAAAATAATGAAAAATAAGAATAAATAATAAAAAAGGGTTGGAAGCTACTTCAAATATTGTAACATTTTATCTCTAATTTGACTAAATAAAGAGATAAATTGAAAAAAAAAGGTCTTTTTTAATAGTATAGTCATTCGAAACACACCCATCCATCCACTTATATCTATATAGAAAGAAATCGTAGATTTTGATAAATCTGATAAGATCATAAAAATAAGTGAAAAAGTGGATAAACAAGCACTTAAAACTGGTTTAGTAGTAATACTTCGTTAAATAACGAAATATTATTACTTAACCCGTTGTAAGTGTTTTGTCATTATATATATATATATATATATATATATATATATGTAATAAAGTTATTATAGTGTAGACACAGAGTCAACGTTGCTTGATAACTGTCAATTTCTCGGTTTTCTACAATCAGGTCATGAGAGAAAGAGCTCTTAGCTTAGGGTTAAGTTAGGGTTTCTTTCATGGACTTTGATTTCAGAGTGTGGTATGACATTGCACTTCATCTGCTCGCTCGATTCCTTTTTGCCGTGTTGATCATGTCGTTTGATGCACTTTGACTGGCCGTATTCACTGGTTGGATGTGTCTTGATGGAAGTCCGTTGAGGCTGACTGACGCAGATGCCGGGGAAGCCGGAATTCACGTCACACAGCTGATACCAACGTGACTGAGCTTTGGGAGGCTATCCACCCAGGCTATAACCCTCTTCAAAAGGGTTTGTTTTATCGCCTGGCACCTGAGGTGCCTCTCTTTAAGGCAATGACTACGGGGTTCCTGGCATCTTTTTTTAACCACCGTGCGTGTGTGGGGTTCAACCCTGTGCCGGGACCACCTTAAGTATGGCCTTGAGCAATGCTTGTTCGATTGGTGGAACGTACGACAAATATTTATGAGAGCCAGAGATCTTGGGTTAGTCTTCTCAATTTGATGATAGTATAGTCGAGAAACTGACAGCGATCAAGTAACTTTGACTTTGTGTCTACGCTACCTCTATTTAGATATACATGTGCTCTATCCCTGATATTGGGAACTGTTTATTCACACACACACACACACACACACACACACACACACACACACACACACACACACACACACACACACGCATATATATATATATATATATATATATATTGTGGTACAACACTTAATCGTAGCAACAAATAGTTCCAAGAATTTATTCATGATGTGAATAAAAGCATCAAAATAAAAAATGACAAGCTAGCGAACCGGTTTCGATCCTCGCTCAACAGAATTAAATCGAGGATAATATAAAAAAAAAAACACGGAAATATGTTGAGTAGAGAGGAAAAAATTTTGCATTGGAGACTATATCGAAATAGTATTAAGTGATAGCAAACATTCTCGCTGTTTCAGAGGGACGATCTACTGGAAAAATATGAATTGTCGCCAATACTTTATGATCGAATGAAGAGTGTGACTTGATCAGTATATAAAACAGAAAAGAATATATATATATATATATATATATATATATATATATATATATATATATATATATATATATATATATTATATATATATATATATATATATATATATATATATATATATATATATATATATATATATATATATATATATTGTGGTACAACACTTAATCGTAGCAACAAATAGTTCCAAGAATTTATTCATGATGAGAATAAAAGCATCAAAATAAAAAAAAAAGTACAAGCTAGCGAACCGGTTTCGATCCTCGCTCAACAGAATTAAATTGAGGATAATAGAAAAAAAAACACGGAAATATGTTGAGTATATAAAACAGAGAAGAATATATATATATATATATATATAATATATATATATATATATATTCTTCTCTGTTTTATATACTGATCAAGTCACACTCTTATTTATATATATATATATATATATATATATAAGTTTAAAAAAATAAATATATATATATACATATAATATTTCATATATGTGTGTATATGTTTATGTATGTATATATGTATGTATGCATATCAGTTAAGTAAAGATTGGGGTGAAATCTGGGGAATAAGAAAGAAAATATTAGTTTTGAAAATCAGATAATATGTTTTTCCCAGGTTCTAGTGTCTTCAGAACGAATATTGAAGCGAACATTTGAACCTTGCAATCAGTCATTCACGTTTAAAATCCATACCTCTAATACGCAATATACACGCATTTGAAGTAATTTCTTGACGCAATAAAATTATATGACTCGTTAATATGAAATATGAAGTGAATTAGTGAAAAGACTTAAGTCAAGAGTATGAAGAACGTACAGATTCAGCAGCAACTGCTCATCATCATCACCATTAAATAATGCTGACAGAAAAGAAGTTCCATGCCTCTCTCTCTCTCTCTCTCTCTATCTATCTATCTGTACTTATCCATCGCTCCTAGTGGGTCTTTTAGACAGTATCCAGTGTCTCCACAGAGCTGATGTATATGTCCTTACTCGCGTACTAACACAGACGTATCCATGTGTCGGATTCCATTAGAGAATGTCGCTTATGAGTTTGTCCTTGCTTCTCCAGCAGTGTTCCGTATGTCTTGTTCGTCTGAGCTGGATAATTGGTGATATGGGAGGTAGTTGATCGTACAACTTCCGTTTTGAGAGGTATAGCTTCTAAGATTTGTTCAACACCGCACGTGACATTCTTATATCGTTTCCAGCTAGCTTTTTCTCCAATGCCCTTCGTTAGTGTCGAGATGTGTGCATCCACCAATGGTAGTAACACAACTGCAGTAGTGTCCTCGTGGTGTAATGGTTAAAGCGATGAACTGCGGAATCGTAGACGCGAGTTGGTACTCCAGTCGCGCTATTACGTTCACTTTCGGGCAAATACCCTTGGGAAAGGTATGAACCCCCTTATTCTCCCTCCAGCTATGGGTAAATAGTAGGACGGACTAGGTTCTTCAGCCTTGGTGAGGCAACTAGTCTAGGAGAAGGAAAACTCTGAATTCAAACCTGTTAAACTCCGCTTAAAAATTGACCTTGTGTCATATCCTGCCCGAGCGGAGGGGTTGGTAAATAGTACCAATGGTAGTAACACAACTGCATCTTGGAAGAAATCCCGTTTTATTTTACCAGATAGATCAGATTTCTATATAATTGATAACCTGTCAATAACAGTCTTTTAAAGCGACCAATAGCTGGGAGGCAATAACTAGTTGTTTTCGATATCTTTTTTTTACCCGGAGTAAATATTTAATTTCTTAAAATTCTGTTTCAGTTGAATTTATTATTTATTTTCATAGTTTTTGAATGATAGCATTAACATAAATAATTTGATAATGCAAATAGGAATTAATACAATTCAATTTTATGAGCTCTTTTGAAATTTGTTTAAGAAATACAATTGTTAATAAAAACATTCGAAAAAATTTTGTTGATATTTCGGAGGTAATGTGGGGTATTTAGATTGATTTTTTCATCTTTGTGTCTGTTTATTTTCAGCTCTTTTGTCTCGTATAATTATATGTATTCCAATGATGCTAGAACTCTGGTAAAACATAACAATGTGATCTTCCAAAGTATCTGTTACCAAAACAACATTTTCTTCCCGTATCAAATAATTTTCAGAGTTGCCTGCCATATAACTTCACAAAGATAAGGATTTTTCCTTATGAGTTAGCTAATTAAAAAATTTTTTCCCTTAAAAATCCAATCAAAACGTACCCAGTTGGCTGACCTGTATAATACACCGACTGCTTCTCTGCCGAGGGGTAAGACTCACACCAAAGAATCTCCTGGATATGGCACTAAACAATCTGATGGTGAAATTCCAGTAATGCTGGAGCTTTGGGGAAAGCAGAGTGCCCCTTCATTGCCACTCTTGTCCTGAGTGGTAGCAACGGATAGGGCCCTATCAGTGGGTCAAATAGAACTAAACTGTGTAATTATTCTAAATTGAATTGTTTGGAATGGAATTGTTTTTTGAAATTGAAATTGTGTACTTATAATAAGCTGAACTGTTCGAAATAGAACTGTTTATATATATATAAAAATGGAGTTGGCATTAATAACTTACAATGGTTGATGTGCCATAAAACCAAACCAAACCAAACCAAACCAAACCAAACCAATCAAAATAGATAAGTATGTTTTATTGTGGATTTTCAACGTTATTTATTTTATAACTTTGAAGGTATTCAGAATGTGTAAAGAGGCGGACTGCAACCGCAAAATAGATTAGTTCAAATGGCGATCGAGCTATTACGTACACATTCGAACAAATACACTCGGGAAAAATATAAATTCTCTTAAACCCTTGAAATGAGTTCAACAGTATCACCGTTGTTTCTCCTCAAAAATCTCTTTGATATATGGACATATATATATATATATATATATATATATATATGAATACCGAATATTTTCATTCATATATATATATATATATATATATATATACAACATTAAAATATCAATTTGATATCTAATACTCGATTGTTGTTTGAAAGTATACCCAGTATTTTCCATAGGTTAATATATATATATATATATATATATGTGTGTGTGTGTGTGTGTGTGTGTGTGTGCGTATGTGTGTATATTTTAATATATATATATATATATATATAAATGAGTAGGTCCACGAAGAGATTTGTATTTTCTGCAATTTATTTATTGATTCATTTCGTTCTTACATACGTGTATGTTTCCAGCTTGATGTTTACGTCATATATATATATCAGTATATATAGTTTTGAAAATTAGGCTCAGAGGTTAATAGCATGCACAAAAACTTGACAAATTTTAGTTTATATTTCGGAGATAATGGGAATTGTTTAATCTAATCTTTCATTTTTGTTAGTCAGTTTTAATTTCATCAGCAATTTGAACTGAGCTCTATATCTCACTCCTTGATAATGAAACGGTGATTTAAAAGTTTTTAATTATTCATTTACGTACTAGTCATATCATGTGGCTGAAGCACTTCAAACAGCGAAAAGCACTCGCTATACTTGGTAGTATCGCGATAGTTGGTGCTCTGGCACGTTTTGACTTGCTTCTGTAACACAGATGCCGTGATGGTTGATTATTTTATTACCCAGTTTGGTTAGGCCACGAGTTTTTCAGATAGCTGTAAAGTTAGAAAAAATCTTTGAGTGGAAATGTAAGTCAAATTGGAAAGTTTAAGCGAGTACATAACAATTAACACAGGAAAGCCAAAATGTAAACAAAATGAATTCATATCTTGTAGGTTTGATTGGGGAAATGAAAACAGTAAATTCTGGACACGTGAGAGATGACGCAATAATTTAACAAGATGACATTGTAGGGAAAGAATAAATAAATATATAAAAATTCAAAATTAAATTAAAAAAACAAAACAAAACAAAAAAAACTATTAAATTTGCAGAAACTCCCAGAGGTCCCTAACAGGAAAAGGGGATGACGCATGCGTAAAAGAAAAAAGGCATTCCTTTTGACAAAGGGGACTAGGCATTTATTCTCTTTCAGGCAGTGACCAGTGTTCTGATAACATCGTTGCTGACGTGTCTGGACACCATGCCTACGTCTTTGGACGTAGCGATGGTTAGTCCCTTTCACCCAGTAACTGCTCTCTCTCGGTCAGCATTATGCTGAAATATACAAGACCCACAAATGAACCATAAACTAACCCTTACCGGACTTTGACAAAACTTCCAAAAGAAAACTAACCCTTATGGAAGCCTGAAATACCAAATGCGGACACCTACATACATGAAACGAATTAACGTATTTTTGACACCTTAACTGGGGGATTCAACCATTTCAATGTATTCAGGAAAAAACTCCCTCATCTACGGAATGGTTGTTAAACCCAGTAAATAAAGGAAAGTATAAAAGAAACGTCTTCGTACCTTATCTGTTGCTGTCTTTTCTTTCGTATAATTCTTTTTGGGACTTTCTTGGGCAAGGCATTGCACCGACTAACCAACGTGGGGGTAAAATATAATATAACCAAAATATGGAGTTAGATATTCAAACGGCAACACAGCCATGCCCTTTGACCGTGACCTTCAGCCTCAAACCCCACAACACCACCCTGCCGATAATCCTGAGTTTACATATATAAACATTAGCAAAATTTTGAAGAAGTTGTCAGCAGTTTGCGTTCAGTGAGTTCGGTGTGGCCGATGTCTTTTTGTGTCTCTGTTCATAGACCCTTACAGATTTTCTCTCTCTCTCTCTCTCTCTCTCTCTCTCTCGTTTGGTTTGGTTTGGTTTCTTTGTTTAATGGCATGTCAACTCTTTTAGGTTATTTAATGCCAAAGCCATTCACCTAGAAGAACAGTAGTGGTACTATTTAACCCATAGCTGGGAGGATAAGGGGGTTCATACCTTTCCCAAGGGTATTTGCCCGAAAGTGAACGTAATAGTGCGACTGGAGTACGAACTCGCGTACTACGATTCCGCAGTCCATCGCTTTAACCATTACACCACGAGGGCACCCCCCTCTCTCTCTACTGTATGCAGTCTGAACATCGAACAATAAATGATTGTTAATTGTTGATGGAGAGTTCTTCTTGTTTTTCAGTTGCCAACACCCAGGAAGAAGAAAAAAGTTCCGGATGCATTATGTCATTCCTTATCTGTGTGTAATATAATGGCCGAGGGATTTCGTTTTATAGATCTTGCCTTTTGGTTTAGTTAGGCTGAAAACCTTTCACTTAGCGCATGGATTAGTTAGGTGCAACATGAGCGCATGTGTTCACGCACGCACGGGGAGGATGTGTCATTAAGAGATGTCAAAATAAAAATCCCAGATAGAAAAATGTGACCGGGGGTTGTGAATGATGTCATGCACCGGTAGCGTGCACGAAGGATTTTGGGGATTTGAAAAAAGTCAGTTAGTTGAGTTTTAGCGTCCGAAGAAGACGGTTGACTTTCGGGGCTCGCCGAGATCAGACCAATAGTTTTCGGTGGGGTGCTGCGCTTGGTGGTGGTGGTGGTGGTGGGGCAAATGGAAATGTCAGCATAGAAAGATTGTGTATCACTCTCCTCATGTGATGCCCGTGGTGTAATTGTTATCGTCGTAGGAAATGAACACGGCGACACGAGTTCAAATCCTGGACGAAACTCATTGCATTTCACATAGCACTAATACCCTTGGGAAACGTATGAATCCAATTATTCTCCCTCCAGCTATGGGTAAATAGTAGGGCAGACTAGGTTCTTCAGCCTTGGTGAGGCAACTAGTCTTGGAGAAGGAAAACTCTGAATTCAAACCAGTTAAACTCCGCTTAAAAATTGACCTTGTGTCATATCCTGCCCGAGCGGAGGGGTTGGGTAAATAGGATCACCCTCCTCATGTCGAATTACGTTTAACTCACAGATGATAAAAAGTTTCGTACCTGAACTGAGAAGTCGTAAGTGTTTTTCGTGTTTCGGGATTCCTATGTTATCAATGTATGAGTTATGAATATTCTATGTACATTTCACATTTTCTTGTATGGCTATGTAACATGTGGATCTTTCAAACACAGCGTGGGCAAAGAGAAGATTGATAAACAAACTATCTGGAATCACATTAGGTACCAGACCAAGCGATAGTGTTAAAATTGGTTATGCGGCAAGTTATGGTGCTATATTTGAAATCGTGCCCAAGATAAGGGCCCAGACGGTGCAAACTGTTGTATCATCCTTCCCCACGGGTGTATTTTGAAAGACAAGCACTCAGGAACTTATGCTCTACGAGTTCAGACTGAACCATAACATCCCGAAGCAATCAAAACTATTTGTTATGCAAAAAGTAGAGGCACTGTTGTTCTGATTACAGTAACAATAAATTTCGTTCGCTTGCTAAAATCTTGAACAGATGAATTCAAATAGCCCTAAAAGAGTGGATTCTGAGGACTTTACCCTAAGCAAATCCAATGAGGAGTACTTGGAGAATATCAGTCGAACACAGCATCTCACTGTCCAGTGTGCTTCATCACCATCGCGATTTCAGCAAAAACATCCAGTGCTGCCTAAATGTTTCACACGTTACAAAAATATTGTAAAACATTTGACTCATCCTTGTAATTTAGGAAACTGAATGTTTAACACGTTCTTGTCGGAAAATTTCTTTTGAGTCCCACGTTTAAATAGATTTATCTTCCATTGAACTATTTTTACAGGGATGAGTTAAGTTCACCATCATCATCATTAAGTCATACTCTCTCTGACTCTCTCTGTTTCCATTCGGCTGAGACTGTGGAATACACCGACTGCATCTCTTCAGAGGAAGAAGACTCCCCCCCAACGAGTGTTCTGGATATGACACAAAACAATCTGATGGTGAGGCCCCATCTGGAAGTTTGTTGAATGTGGAGTACCCCTTCATTACCATCACTCCCAGGTCCACTATGGTCCAGATTGGTAGCATTTGATATTGATCCTCTACGTCAGACCGAACAGTTTGACATTCAAACAGTATTTATGCTTAACTGAATTTTTCTTTTACTTTTAACTGTATGAACAAAAACTGTTTACTTATGGAAAACTGAAAAATTGGAAACAGTTGACATTGAACTGATTTTACATTTAACTGTGTGAGAACAAAAAAAAAAACAGTACTTAAGCTAAACTGAATTGTTTGAAATAGAACTGTTTGATCATTCAACTGTGTGTAAAAAATGACTTATGTTTTATTCAAATGTTTGTGATATATTACAATACTTGGAACCATTTAACTTTGTTGACATGTTAAACAATTTTTGAAATAGAACTGTTGACATTTAAATTGTGTACTTATGCTAGACTGAATTGTTTGATATAGAACTGTTTTTTTTTTACATTTAACTACATATTCGTGTTTGATAGAAAGAAGTAAAACTCTTTAACTCTTTCAGAAAATTGGGCTCAGCCTCGTTTAGAAATATCAATCATATATCTAATACATATGTAGAAAAAGGATTTGGCAAAGATGACCTACTATGGTTGATATGACATAAAACCGAACCAAACCAAACCAAACCTAGACTCTGTCACCATCCGTCCCTATCATGCATCGCTCTTAGCAGGTCTTTACATTCAGTATCAACATAGACCTGATGTACATAAATTCTTATTCGTCGGCCAACATTGCCGTGTCTATGTGTAGGATTCATAAGGAAACGTCAATTATATGTTCGTCCTTGGTTCTCCAGCAATACCCCACTTGTGTGATAAGAGGTAGGTGGCCGAACACGAGCTGTTTTGAGGGAAGTTGCTTCCAGGATATATTCAAAACAGCTCTCTGCATTCGGATGTAATTTCCACGTAGCTTTTCCTCCGTGTTTCGTTAGCGTCGACATGGTATTGGTACCGACACAGCTTGGAAGAAATCTCGTTTTATTTTATTTTCCATTTGTTCGATAATTTGCCAATAAAAGTCCACGCATTTATTATGTGTATGTTCACATCACTTTCAGTAGATGAGATATTGCTGCCAAGGTATGTGAATTAAAATTCTACAAATTTCAGAGGCTTGCCCCTTAAGGTGGAGATGGCTTCATGTTTAGGTTGATAAAACTTTTTCATTTTCCTCTGAGATCATATTATCGTTTGCTCACAAAAGTATATATTCGGGGCAACACACACACCCACACCCACACCCACACACACATATATATATATATATATATATATATAGATGGTGTTGTAGGCCCAAAGAAAGAATAAGGGTATATTTTAAAATAAAAGGTCTACGAAGAGATTTATATATTTTGAATGTATTTATATATAACATGTGAGCCAATGTCTGGACATTGGTTGATGAAAAAGATTATGCTTCTTTAGGAAAAGCGCAGAGGATTTATGTAGAGACAATGTTTTCGCTAAAATGTTTTGCTCTGTAAATTCTTCAGATTTCCTTAGATGCATATCGAATTCGTTAATTTTCTAAGATAATTTTCTATTTATTAAAAATTCTAAGCCCTAATATAAGTCACTGGAGCCTCAGTCATTCTGTTGTTTACTCCCAATTTCTTATCAATTTCAATTGGATAAGAGCTTTCTATTGTTTATTCATATTAATTTTCCATTATTATCTCCGTCTGCGTATCTATCTATCTATCTATCTATCTATCTATCTATCTATCTATCTATCTATCTCAGTGTGTTAATATCCATCTATCTATATCAGTGTATTGATATCTATCTATCTATCTATCAATCTATCTATTTCAGTGTGTTAATATCTATCTATCTATCTATCTATCTATCGATCCCAGTGTGTTAATATCTATCTATCTATCTATCTATCTATCTCAGTGTGTTAATATCTATCTATCTCAGTTTGTTAGTACCGCTCTCTCTCTCCTTTCCCCCTCTCTCTCTTTCTATTAATGTATATATCTGGGACACAATAAGCCTCTCTACTATGGGCACAGATATTTAGATACAATTATGCATATACGTGTTGGTGCGGGAATATCTATATGAGTATGGATGCCTTTAAGAGTAGTGTAGTATATAGTAGGTATCATACCATAATTCATGTTTATACAACAACATTGCTTCTAACAAAGCCTTCATCAGAGGATGACTCTGGGTTCAGGCATGGTTTCGGGGCCGAAGTATCATTACCACTTGCTCAGAACGCCCCAGCAGAACCTCACGACACCACCAGACTTTGTCAGATTGTTGTCGCTCTATGGGATTGCCATATACTCGCTGATGCAGTTAGAGCTTTATCTTGGATCTTTTCCATGTATTTCCTCTTGTCTGACGGAGGAAGTCCAAGATTAGACAAGAAAACGGAGGTTGGGTTGGTAATGAAACCTCTGCATCCGATTTCGATAGGAAATACATTTGTTATCCAGCCATTTCTGACACATTGTTTTCGTAGATCCTCATATTTTTCCAACTTACGCTGATGTACCCAGTCGAGATTTTCTTCAAAAGGGACCGTTAACTCAATAACGAAAACTTTTTTTGCTTTAACGGACCAAATGACAATATCTGGACGCTTTGTCGTTAACGCTATTTCAGTTGGAAATATGAAGTTATGTTTTAAATCGGTTGCGACGTGTCACTCCATGCAGCCCTGAAGCCATGATGGTTTACGCATGTATATACACGTGAGTACGATCATATCTATTGAGGTAGGTGTGGTCATAGGCGAACGTATACATGCGTATATATATGTATGAGTTTGTATAGTAATATAGAGCTAAACAAGTTAGGGAGTTCGGCAGATTTTAAGAGACAATACAATAGAAGTAGAATTTCCAGATAGAAATGAAAGAGTTACTTCTTATATGTTTGTTATAAACTAAAGTATACGGTGCTCGTACAGTCAGTGGTTAGTGAACAGCGATGCCATTCAAAAAGTTATTTAATTCCCGTGAGGTTTTCTTTCCGGAAGTCAGTGTCTCGTATATCAGTGTCTCATATATTCAAAAGACTATGTCAAGACAGAGGAGTGACAGTTCGAGTCGAGGGAAATCAGCAGTAAATAGGTCAACAATTGTAGTGCCAAGTAGAGAGAGTTGATTTCGGAGTTGGCTTACGCAGAATGGGATGGAAAGGTGACCAGCTTCCAAGTTTTTCTGTGTCGATCATATCGCGCTAGTTTGGGTCAACTCAGTTAGACTGAAGATCGAAGTATCTTGAAAATACTGGTATCCTTTTAATATAGGATTGCTCGCAGAGTCAAGAAAAATTTGTGTTTTCTTGATCAGCTACTTTTTCTTTGTAGAATTGACCTTTGGCTTATGCAGTTTCCAGCAAACCCAACGACCGATAAAGCTTTGAGAAACAAATATAATGTTGTTTGGAGAGATTGGTTTGCTGGCGAACCTGGGATAGCGGTGGATGGATACTGCCACAAATTGGCTTACCACCTTGTTTCCTTGTTTATTTCTTTTTTTAGTTTATTTATATTGTAATCTATTTAGCAACACAATAGGGAAATGGTTGGGTTTGTTGATAATGTTTATAAAAGAGCCAATCATTGTTACTCGCAGCCCTACTATCGAAATATAATAATCACGTAAAGGTTTCATGACTTTAATCATAAAACAAGCATGAATCGAATAGTTAGCCCGAGCTGTCAGTCCGTCATCTCCGCTGGTAAAACCTTTTGTTGTCATTGCTTTCTACCTTTACCGCTTAAAGAAGCAGATTTTTTTCCCGCTCTGAGTTTAAATAGCAGTTAGACAACATGAAGAAAAAACTTCTTCGACATATAGGAAAAACTTATTTACTCTCTCTCCCTCTCCCTCTTCATAGCTCAGTCGACTCGGACTGTAGAATATAACGATTGCATCTCTGCAGAGGGGTAAGACCCCCAACCCAACAAATGTCCCGGATATGACATTAAACAATATGATGGTGAGGCTTGAACGTGGCGTACCCCTTCATTGCAATCGCTCACAAGTGACTTCTGACCCGGAGGAGTGGCACCAAATTGGGTCCTATAAAGAACTGTTTGACAGTTAAACTGAGTGCAAACAAATAACTTATGCAAAAGTTGAAATATAACTGTTTGGTCAGTTAGCTGTGTAAAACAATTGAACTGTGTGCCAAAAAATGAGCTCATCCCCGTTTAAAAACGTTATCAACAAAATGTGTTTACAAATCATACATGTAATATAGATGTAGAAAGAGGATTTGATATTAAATAACCTACAATGGTTGATACGCTATAAAATCCAACCAAACATGAATCTCTCTCTCTCTCTCTCTCTCTCTCTCTCTCTCTCTCGCTCGCTCTCCCTCTCTCACTTTCGTATGACCTCTTGCATGAACAATAATCAGGAAGAAATGAAGTGTTCTTTTCATTACTCCAAAGAGAATTCAGAAAATTCAAAGGTTTCCATGACCTTTTATCGGTATATTATATTCGTTGTCATGAGTAACAGTTAAATAACACTATCTATTTATCAATCTATCTATCTATCTATCACCATTATTTAATCTATCTATCTATCTATCTATCTATCTATCTATCTATCTATCTATCTATCTATCTATCTATCTATCTATCTCAGTGTGTTTCTATCTATCTATCTATCTATCTATCTATCTATCACCATTATTTAATCTATCTATCTATCTATCTATCTATCTATCTATCTCAGTGTGTTTATATCTATCTATCTATCTATCTATCTCCATTATTTAATCTATCTATCTATCTATCTATCTATCTATCTATCTATCTATCTCAGTGTGTTTTTATCTATCTATCTATCTATCTATCTATCTATCTATCTATCTATCACCATTATCTATCTATCTATCTATCTATCTATCTATCTATCTATCTATCTATTACTGCTGTATATATTTCCACCCATTATCTGTGATATATGCATTTACTTCTCAAAGTAGAAATCAAGAAAATATTTTTCAACCAAGAAATTGTATTTCTTAGGCTTCGAATTCGAATGACGAGAGCCAATATTAGAATGGGAATTTTTTGTTTGCTTTAAGGAAAACAGAATAAAGCATAGACATTTTGTTGAAAAGGAAAAAAAAATGCGTGGGACAATTAGCATTAAACAGACATTTCAATTTTAATAATGAGGACATTAAACAGACATTTCACTTTTAATAATGAGGACATTAAATAGACATTTTATTAATAAGGACATTAATAAGGACATTAAACTGACGTTTTGATAATAAGGACATTAAACAGACATTTTAATAATAAGGACATTAAACAGACATTTAATAATAAGGACATTAAACAGACATTTTAATAATAAGGACATTAAACAGACATTTCAATTTTAATAATAAGGACTAATCACTTTTAATCGTTCGATTATTTGATTATAAAAGAAAATCTATCGATCTATCAATCTATCTTGGCACAGTCGGCTCGGGCTGTAGAGTACACTTACTGCTTCTCTACAGAGAGATAAGACTCCCACCAACGAGTCTCCTGGATATGACACGAAACAATCTGATGGCGAGGCTCCAGTGATGCTGTCGCTTTGAGGAATGCAGAGTATCCTTTTATTTTCATCGCTCCCGCATACACTCTGGCCCGGAGTGGTAGGGTTCTATCGTTGGGTCAAATAGAACTGTTTGATATTTAAACTGTGTATTTGACATTTAAACTGAGTGCAAACAAATGACTTATGCTCGACTGAATTACTTGGAATTATTCAACTTTGTTGACGTATGTTTAAAAATCCTATATGTATTAAAGAAGAAAGTTACTTACCAAGTAACAGAAACTCACCCAAAAGTGAGTGGATCGAAAATGCTCCTTTGGCCATTCTCATTTCCCCCGAGCAGTCTAACTCCATGCTTGTTTTGGGGACGTCAGCAGAGAATGTGCACCGTTTCGGGGCCTTCCTCTCGACGGTTTTATTTGTACATCGGCCTACCTCATTGACTTGAGGCCCCATTAAAGCATCCATATTTGCCTGTGCTTCCCACCTGAGAAGGCTTGACACAAGGTCAAAGGCCCGAAGGCCGATTAAAGTGAGGATAAAGGGGAGGGGTGGTCGGGAACAAGACGAGGCTTGAACCCTGCTGATCTGTGTTGCTCATCGGCTCACTTAGTGCAATGTGAGCCTGATAAGCCAGGTGGTTTCAAGGGCCTAAGGATGGGTCCGGGTACGTATGCCAGTTTACGGTCTAAACTAGACGCGAGGTCTAGTGCCATACAAGGTGTTCCAAAGGAGACAAAAATGCAGCTCGCCCACCCAGAGGCAGCCTAGTCTAAATTAGGAGCCTTAAAGGCCTCAAGTCTGCCATTGTTCCCTTCTTAACAAATCAACGTCCAACGGCGAAATGTAAATTTTCAAATCTGCTCGCGTTATTAGAATATTGTTGCCCATTATCGAGCAGGTGATACTATGACGAGTTTATTTTGAAATGTTCCACGGGATGTTTCTTTTATTCTATATCCACATTGAACAATTTTCAGTTATTTCTGTAAGGCATTTCATACTTTTGCTTCTATTACGCCGATTGATTCTAAGGGTAACTGCAACGAAATATCATATTTAAGTCATACATCCTAGATGCATCAAGGAAGGTCATCAGTGATGCACTGTTTTCCTCGCCGATTTCGGGTTTCGCATCATATCGACTCCAGCAGCAACCCCGGCATGACTCTAGAAGATTCAAACTGCCTCCTTGATAGCGACGTGCCACGCACCGTAACATTGCTAAAACAATAAAAAAACCCCGTAAGGCTGGACTTCGACCGTTCTTTATTGACATATGTCATTCAGCATCAGCTAATGAAAACGGGGCATTTTGCGCTCCTCTACTATATAATGTTGTCATTACTTCATCCGGTTTCGATTAACTACTTCCGGATTCGATAACGAGGCAAGATGGTATTTTAAATTCTTTGTCTAAATCCATGTTTTACTTATTAAATGCTAATCCCCTAGCGATACTAAAACCTAAATAAAACCTACGCGTATCCAACCACAAATCTATCCTATACTAGTACTTCTAAAAAAAAATATATATGTATATAAATAAAGAATAAATAAAATACATGAAATAATCCCCTACTCTAACTATTCGGTCAATCTGTAACTCAAATATGTATGTATAAATAAAATTTTGCATTCAATAAACAACAGTGATTGATCTGCCTTGAAACCAAATTAAACTAAACCAATAATGTAGTATCAATTAAACCAACTAGGGTTCACATACCGTAAAAAACAATTAACAAATCAAAATTCCTAGCATATAAATACTAATTGATATTTTCAAGTTTTGAATTTACGGATCTCATCATCAATCCTAATCTGCTAAAAATAGTGATCGCAAAAATATTGATTTGTGGTGACTACGCGCGAAAAAAAATTATTGGAGAGGAAAATATTTAATATAATATTTGCTCAACATAAAATTCCTCCTTGTCAATAAGTCAATAAATTTCCTCCATAAATGTGTCAACCAACTTTGCAGGTTGAGATGTATGAATTCCCAAAGGTTATTTTCACACAATGTGTTGATAGATAGATAGATAGATAGAAAAAGAGAGTTGTATATAAACAAATAGAGATAGATAAATAGATAGATAAGAATATACCGTGATAGATAGATAGATATGTTTGGTTGATTTGGTTTTATGGCATATCAACCATTGTAAATTATTTAATGCCAAAACATTTTTATACATATATATTAAATATATAGGATTTGGTTTGGTTGGGTTTTATTGCATATCAACCATTACAAGTTATTTATTGCCAAAACCTTTTTATACATATATATCAAATATATATGATTTGGTTTGATTAGGTTTTATGGCATATCAACCATTATAGGTTATTTAATGCCAATTCTTTTTTATGCATATATATTAGATATAGTGGGTATCATACAATAACTGGTGTTTATACAACAACATTGCTTTTAGCAAAGCCTTCATCAGATGATGACTCTGGGTTCAGGCATTGTTTCGGGGCCGAAGTATCATTGCCACTATCTCAGAGCGCCCCAGCTGTATCTCACGGCACCACCAGACTTTGTCAGATTGTTGTCGCTCTATGAGATTGCCATATCCACGCTGAGGCAGTTAGAGCCTTATCTTGGATCTTTTCCGTGTATTTCCTCTTGTCTGATGGAGAAAGTCCGGAAACTTAATTTCTTTGGTTCTATGTGTATGAGATATCTCCATGTGACAGCTCTGTCTTTTTCACTCTCCCACTTAGTCCATGCGCCCTGTTTCCTTTGTCTTACATCTTTAGCAAAACGCCTAGCTTCCTCAAGATGATGAATTTCTTCCGACACCATTTTTCTTCTGTTCAACGTGGATTCTTTGGACCACTAACGCTGTGGATGTAGGCCTAGACCCGCCTTTCCATCTATTTCTAAACACATTTTGTAGATAACATTGTTAAACACACCTGAGCTCAGTTTTTTTACATATATTTAAATGGTTTCAAGTATGGCTATCTAATAGGAATAATTCTATTTATTCTAAATGATTTATTTGCACACAGTTAAATGTTTTCAAGTACTGCTATTTAACACTAGAAAATTAAATTAAACATTAATCATTTGTTTTCACACTGTTAAATGATCAAGCAGCACTATTTCAAACGATTCAGTTTAGCACAAGTCAACAAAGTTGAAATATTCCAAGTATCGCTATGTATCACAAACGATTCAACTAAACATCAATCATTTGTTTACACAGCAATTCTATTTCAAACAATTCACCTTAGCATAAGTCATTTGGTTGCACACATTTTAAGATTAAAATTCTTCAATTCAACCCATAGTTAGGATCCTTTCAGGCGCTACCACTTCGGTACAGAGTGGGAGAGTTGGCAATAAAGTGCTTCATATTCCCCAAAGTTCCAAAACTGGTGTATCACCATCATATTGTTTAATGACATATCTAGAAGACTTTGAGGTCTTACTCCTCTACATCAATCCCAGTTCAACTCCGGCCCAGAGTGGTAGAACCTGGTAAAGTCCTATCTATGGGTCAAACTGTGTCCTTATGCTAAACTGAATTGTTTGAAATAGAACTGTTTCTGTATGCTCAACTGAGTTGCTTGAAATAGAACTAGTTATGACATTGAAACTTTACTTACACTAAACTGAATTGTTTTACATAGAACTGTTTTGACATTTAACTGTGTGAACAAAAAATATACTCATACTAATTCGACAATGGCCTGGAAGACCTGGGTTCAATCCCGGGTCGCGTCATACCAAAGACTTTAAAAATAGTACTTGATACCTCCTTGCTAAGCTCTCAACACTATAAAGTGAGGATCAAATGTAAAGTGGAGCAATCTTTGGAAAGGCGTAGTGCTCTCCCCTACACCTCGGTGTAGTAGCTATTGAAAAGGGAACCTTCTGGTCGCCCTCGATTACAGTCGCCAACTTTACTTACTTTATACGTTCTAAAATTGATTTGGCATTAATAATCTACAATGCTTGATGTGCGATAAAACCAAACCAAACCAAACCAAACCAAGATACTATACACTTTGAATGCTACTATTTTCCATCACAGTAGCACCTCTTAAGAGAGTTCCCGTAGTGCTGTGGCTAACCTTCTGGACATCGTAGTATCTCTTCATCTTGCATTTATTTTCATAGTTTTTATTTCGATAGCACTGAACTGGGATTTGTCAATATTTGCGGGAAAAAGTTCAATTGAAGAAATTCCCTCTGACCTCGTTTTTAAAAACCTTTATAATATCTGCCTATACCCCGTAGCGTCTAACTTCTGAACTGCGTCTGTAGATGTAAACAGAAGGCTTGCATATTGGCTAAATAGTATATCTCTTCTATTTAGGCTGCTAATACTTGTTCAAGGATGGTGATTAGCTTGTCTAAATCTGGCGAAATTCTGAATAGCTAACATCACTTGTCTGTCTGTCTGTCAATCTTTATAGTCTATTGCAGGTTTGTCCATAGCTGTAAATGCCTGTAATTGCGGTGAGTCAGCAATCGTTAATTGAGAGAGTTTAACGGGAAATACGCCATAAAATGGAACAACCATGACGGCAATGCAGAACAATAGCTCACGGGCCACAATGTCCAGACACAAATGTTGTTCTGATAACGGCGTGTAGATAGCAACACCGGATTCGTCTCTTTTGCGATTCATGGTTTGAATAAAGTCCAAGAGAAATTTGTCTGAGCAGTTTTTTTTCTTCTTTTTCGATATTATCTCTTCAATTCCTGCGAACGAGGGGTTTTGATTTTGGACTGCTTCCAGCTCCAAAAGTTTTTTTTCTCACCGAAAGATTATATGGTCGATAACGTCCCTTTAGCTCATGTTCATAGATTTGTCTCAGTAATTCAAGCAACACTCTGCCAGTTAAAACGTTATAGTTATTTTTGATAGGATGAATTAACTGAAGCAGATGTATTATATTTGAAAGAATAATTGATTTCATGAGCCGATTTTATTGCTGGTAGTTCCAGAAATAAAAGTATTACACTATTTATTTACCCATAGCTGGAGGGAGAATAATTGGATTCATACCTTTCTCAAGGGTATTAGTGCTATGGGAAATGCAACCAGTCTCGTCCAGGATTTAAACTCGTATCGCCGTGTCCAATTCCTACGACGATAACCACTACACCACGGGCACCTCCCAAAGAGGACGAGTTGATACCATTTAAACTACAGCATTATTGAGATCAGAATACTAAGAAAAGTCCTGGAGACTGGAGGAGAATTCTTGTCACTCAGACTCCAGTGGAAAACCACCAGCTAACGCCGATGTGAAGAACTCTCAAAGGAGTAAAATAATATAAACATACAAACGCTGATATATATATATATATATATATATATATATATATATATTATAATTACTATAAGATATTACTTTCTTATGATTTTCTGATATAATAAATATACAATTTCATGTATGTTTTCTTTATATCATGGTCATTTATTTTTCAAATATCAACTTGGTGAAGAATTTTATAGCTAAAAACCCAGGTAATAAAACACTTTTCTGAGGAGAAGAATATATATTACCATGATGATCATCGCATAGACCGAAACGTTGGCACATACGTCTCATGAGTATTTTGTTTTCCTATCTCTTTTATAAAAAGTCGAATTCATCATCCCAATTTAATAACACACGCACACACACACACACACACATACGCATTTATACATATATATATATATATATATATATATATAAGATATTGATTTCGTAATATTATTCCAAAAAATATCAAAAATAACATTTATTTATTTCAAGCAGGTTTATATTTCAACTATCAACTTGATTCAGAATTTAATAAATAACAAATCTGAACACTTTACTAGACAAGATCTATCTATCTATCAACCTACCTATCTATCTATCTATCTATCTAATATACTATAGCATATTCACCGGTCGAATGAACAAACCAGTGAAATATGTTACGCCATAGGTATATCTTTCATAGCTTTTCTGATAGCATCTTGACTCCTTTAAACAAATTTTTAAAAATCTCTAAAACTTTCCCCCAAATTTTTTGTCCTCATAAAACTCCTCACCAAGGTAATGTCTAAACGTTGAAACCAATAGACAAAAAAAAAAAAAGAAAAAAAAAAGAATAAGAAAGACACCACATCAGTGATATCCCTTTTTGTCTTATCACTCTTATTTATCTCTTTGCATGTACAGGGTGCGGAAGCAAAATTAGGAATATTAAAATATTAAGTAAAAAGTAAAGTTGGCGACTGTTGTCGAGGGCGACCCGAAAGCTCCCTTTCCAATAGCTACTAGTCTATTTATAAAACAAGATTAATTTTGATTTTAAAAGCTACCACAAAATAAGATTGACACAAACAGTCAATTAACTCAATATGGCCAACATTTTTTCAATTATTGTATCTACACGCCTTGCATGCCTTCAAAATAAATTCTTCAGACATGTTTATTCCATTCCTCCTCAATAGCAATTTTAACTGAACCGATATTTGGATGGGAAGTTACATTTGTTTTGATTTCTTTGGTTTGGTTTCTTTGTTTAATGGCATATCAACCTTCCTTGGTTATTTAATGCCAAATACCTCCTTCTAGAAGAACAGTAGTGATGTTATTTAACCGAAATGAGGATAAGGGAGTTCATACCTTTCCCACGGGTATTTGTCCGAAAGTGAACGAAATAGAGCCATTGGAGTTCGAACTCGCTTACTACGATTCTGCAGTCCAGCGATTTAATCATTACACCATAAGGATACTCCCGTTTTGTTTTCTAAAACGCCCCATAAATCATAATCAAGGAGGTTATTGTCTGGAGGCTATATTGATGGAGGCTATAAAGAAATTCCAATTATGTGAGAAATTCTCTTTTGCTTGAATTCGGCGTTAAGCAAGCAATTGATTCTTTGTCGTTTCTTTTCTTCCTCACTCACATTGGGTAAAATTTTAATGAAAACAGCGCTTGACTAAAAGAGCTAATCATGAAAAGTGGAGCAATCCAGGGAAAAGATAGTACCCTCCCCTATATCTCGGTGTAGTAGCTATTGAAAAGGGTTGGTTTGTTCATTGTTTTTTTTACGGAACATCAACCTTTTCGGGTCATTTAACGCCGAATTAAATTTCAAACAATTCAGTTAAGTCTAAGAACAGTTTTTGTTTACAAACAGTTAAATATCAAAACAGTTCAATTTCAAACAATTCATTTTGGCATAAGTACGCAGTTTTACTGTCAAAAATGGTCATCTCGTTCAAGGTTTTCGGACTATTGTCTTCTTCTTTATTGTTGTATTGTGAAAGTTTCGGGCGATATGTCCTGCGGACCTCTTATAGTGCTTGTCGAACTCAGGAGCTTCTAACCATGTCCTTTATTCAATCCACGAGGGTGGCTTGTACTGATTCCGTTAACTAAAACCGGGTATTAGTGCTAAGTATTCTCGTATTGTTATTCTCTTGAAGACAGGATCGAACCAGCACCCGCCAGATGATTGTTTCTTTAAAAGCTTAGGGAACCAACGCCTGTGACCGTTAAGCTATGTGCCCTGCTAGTCAATTCAGATTTAATTTTTGGGACTTATAAACTGAATGTTCTCACATCACTATGATTACTATTACTATGTATGATTTTTTACCTGAGCTCACATGTCTTTTCGTTTTTTATTTAACCATCTTGATTATTGGTTTCCATATTGTATTCATCTCTATACTTGATCAACTCAACAGGTAACTGTTGGGCAACATATGTGCTGATTCCTTAAGGAGACTAATTCATCAGTGTTCATTTCAATCAACTATTTTAGTATGGTTTGGTTGTTTGTATTTTATGGCATATCAATCTTTGTAGGTTATTTAACGCTTAATCCATTTTTTGGTTGGTTGGTTTGGTTTGTTGGGTTTAATGGCATATCAACCTTTGTAGGTTATTTAACGCCAAATCCATTTTTGTGTAAATAATCAGTTCTATTTCAAACAATTCAGTTGAGCATGAGTACACAGTTTAATTTTCAAAAACATTTCTATTTCAAACTATTCAGCTTATTCACACAGTTATATATAACAATTCAGTTTAGTCTAAGTACAGTTTTAATGTCAAAAGCAGTTCAATTTCAAAAAATTCAATTCAGCATTAGCACGCAGTTTAAATGTAAATACGGTTTCTATTTCTATTTCAAGCTATTCAGTTTAATCAAACAATTCAGTTTAGCATAAGTATACCGTTAGTTCTATTTAACCCATAGATAGGGCCCTATCAGGTGCTACCACGCCGGGCCAGAGGACCTGGGAGCAATAGCAATGAAGAGGTGCTCCATATTCCCCAAAGCCCCAGGATTAGTGGGACCTTAGCATCAGATTGTTTAGTGTCATTTCCAGGACACTCGTTGGGGGACCTTACCCCTCAGCAGAGGGGCAGTCAGTGTATTCTACAACCCCAGCCGACTGAGAAACAATTATTTTAACTTTATCTCATTAGAGCAGATGTTTTCTCTTTTCTTTCCATTTATGGTTCGCCATACCCAATTTTTCAATTTAACCTCGTACTACTGCTTTTCGATGTTCTTCTAGCCTTATTTCAGGTGGATGGCATATCTCGCCAATGTATACTTTACTACAACCACAAAGGATGGAGTACACACATAGCTTAATGTTTATAGGCGTTGGTTCCCCAAGCTTCTAAAGAGACGATCATCTGAATGTTGCGGATTCAATCCTGTCTGCAAGCGAGAAGCAAGACAGGAACATTTAGAACTTATACCCTGTGATGGTTAACGGAATCAGGACAAGCGACTCCCGTGGATTAAATAAAGGACGTGGTTGGAAGTTCCTTGTAGGCTCCTGAGTTCGACAAATACCTGAAAAAGGCCGAAAGACATATCGGCCGTAAAATTGTAAGCAATAAAGATGAAGATAATAGTCCGAAAACCCTGAACGATAAAAATCATCAAGCTTCGTCTAAAAAATTCCAACAACCAACAACGGTTCTATTTCAAAACCATGCAGTTTAGTTCAAGTACACAGTCTAGTTCTATTTGACCAATAGATAGGATCCTGTCAGGTGCGAGCACTCAGTGGGAGCGATGGCAATAAAGAGTACTCCGCATTCCCCAAACGTCCAGCATTACTAGAGACTCACTATCAGATTGTTTAGTGTCATATCCAGGATTCGTTGGGGAAGTCTTACCCCTCTGCAGAGAATCAGATGGTGTATTCCACAGCCTCAACTGACTGGTCAAAGGAGCCTTCAGAACACCGATATATATATATATATATATATATATTAACTGATTGAAGAAACTTTCACTTGGAGTGTCCTCATGGACATATATATATATATATATATATATTAACTGATTGAAGAAACTTTCACTTGGGGTGTCCTAGTGGACATATATATATATATATATATATAAAATCTTTATGATATATTCATTTAGTAATACCAATTCGAATTATCAAAAACACTATTTCATGTATGTTTTATTTATTTCATGTGGTTTTTTTCCCTCCAAATATCAGCATGATCCAGAATTTAATAACGAAGAAGTCTGAAAAAAAAATGACACTTAACATGACGTAAAGACGCCGTTGTTATAAGATGTGAGTATAACTTTTCGAAGGCTGATTAAATACTTTTTATCTAACAAGGAAAGGCCGCGCATATATTTGGTAAAGTTTAAAGCTTAGCAACGTAAAGAAATTATCTCTCTCTCTCGTTTTTTTTTCTCTCTCTCTGTCTCTCTCTGTCTCTCTCTATATATGTGCGTTCCTTGTCAGTCTGTCTGGATATACACTTATACAGTTAATGGGTTTCCAGGTTTATGTCAATGAGAATCAATGTTGTTGGTTTAATCCTGCTTGTAACTGCCTGTCAAAGTAAAACGCTTTCATTTAAAGTCTGTCATAAAATTGCTTAACAATTACTTCTCAAAATGAGTAGGTATTTTCACTAATTTTATCCTTCTATCATTTTCTTCTGTCGGTAAAATATGATTATCATATTTCTATCTCATATACCCCATCTTTCTTTCTTTCTTTCTTTCTTTCTTTCTTTCTTTCTTTCTTCTTCATATTATTCTTCTTTATTCTTATTGAATTTGTATTTTTCAATTGGGCAATAGTTTTTTTTACTACTATTATTGTATTTCCTAATTTTTATGTTCTCATTAAATGTCTCCTCCTCCTCAAACTCCTCAAACTCCTCCTCGTTCTTCCTCTTTTTCTTTTTCTTCTTGTTCTTGTTCTTGTTCTTCTTATTATTAACACTTTGAGAGTTTTTCACATCAGTTTTAGCAGATGTTTTTCACTGGATTTTCAGTTACAGCCAGTCTCCTCAAATCTCCAGGACTCTTCTCAGTATTCTGGCCATTCTCCATAATGTTGTTGTTTGGATGGTTTTCACTCGTCCTTATACCTCCAAGTCCTCCAGTCCCTTTAATAATCCTTTCGTGATGGTACCAAAAGCACCAATCAAGATTGGTATAATTGTCACCTTCATGTTCCATAGTATTTTTCAGTTCCCTAGCAAGGTCCAGGTACTTATTCTTTGCACTTTCTTTCCGTATTATACTGTGGTCGATCGGTACATCAAAGTCGACAATTTTGCAAGTTCTCATTTTTGTTGCTGATAACTATAAGGTCTGGTCTTCTGGCAGAGATTAGGTGATTCGTTTGAATGTCAAAATCCTATAGGAGTTTTTGTGTGTCATTCTCTCGGACAGATGATGGGTTGTACATAAACCATTTGTTCCTATGATCAAATTTAAATTTCTTGCACATCTCCCAGTGGATGATCTTGATCACCCAGTCGTGTTTAGTCTTATATTCCTTCTGTGCTAATTTGCTGCATTCGCTGATTATGTGATTGATGGTTTCGTCTCTATCACCAAATAACCTACATTTGCTATTTTGTTGCATCTTATCTATTCTCGTTTTGATATGTTTATTTCTTATGGTGTTGCTTTGTTCAGCTCTTTGGAGAGATTATACCTCTCTTTTAAGGCTTCCTTTTCTTTGTCACTTCCAGGTTTTCTTATGTGTGATATTGTTTATTAGCCGTTTAAAACGCCCATAGAGTTGCTTTTCTTTCCATTTTTGTTTCCTAGTTATTGTCATTCTGTTGGTCTTCGTGTTATCAGTATCGTTTCTGGTGGCTGTAATCAGTCCTCCTTCATGCTTTTTTATGTAGTCCTCGAGGTTTTGTATCGATGCATCAACGCTGCCTTGGATGCTGGCGAGTCCTCTTCCTCCCTCCTTTTTTGATACATATAGTCTATCAACGTCTCTGGGGTGTAATGCCTTATGCACGGTCATTAGTTTTCATGTTCTTTGGTTCATTTTGGTTCATTTGCATAAGTTCTTCTCTGGTCTACTTCAAAAATGGTCCCGAATATCTAACGAGGAATACAGCCCAGGTAATTATTCCTTTGATAAGGTTTGTGCGACATAGTTTTGTCTCCAGTAGCTTTCTAGTTCTCCTGATATATTCTTTCTTCTTTTTTTCTTTCATCCCCACTTGTTTGATGGTGTCAACCTCCAAGATGGTCAAGTATTTGTAGGTTTCTTTTTCTCTGAGCGTTCTAATCTTGCCTTGATTTGGGAGTCCATTCCGTCTGTCGGGTGTCATTTACTGCTTTTCATTACAAGCATGGCATATTTTTCTATGCCAAATTCCATTCCTACGTCCTGACTGTATATTCTAACTGCGTGTATTAGAGTTCCCAGTTCTTTTTCATTTTTTGCAAATAGTTTGATATCGTCAAAGTACATTAAGTGATTGAACTTTTCTTGCGATTTACTAAGTTTGAAGGGGAACTCCGCATTCCCCAAAGCTCCTGCAGTACTGGAACCTCACCATCAGATTATTTAGTGTCATATCCAGGACATTCGGAGGTGGGGTGTCTTACTCCTCTACAGAGAAGCAATCGGTATATTCGACAGCCCCAGCCTACAGGGCAATCCTTTACCAGCGAGAACGAAAATTTTGCTATATTTTGATAACGTGTCTATTGATACACCTGCTAAGATCGACAGATGCCTAAACTGTGCAATACTGAGTTCGCCTGATACTCTTCGAGTGCTACTTGAGGGACTTGACTTTATAATATTTACCAACCCCTCCGCTCGAACAAGATATGACACAAGGTCAGTTTTTTTAAAGCGGGGTTTAACAGGTTTGAATTCAGAGTTTTTCCTTCTCCTAGACTAGTTGCCTCTCCAAGGCTGAAGAATCAGTCTGCCTTACTATTTACCCATAGCTGGAGGGAGAATAATTGGATTCATACCTTTCATAAGGGTATTATTAGTGCTATGTGAAATGCAATCAGTCTCGTCCAGGATTTGAACTCGTGTCGCCGTGTCCATTTCCTACGACGATAACTATTACATCACGGACACCTTGACTTTATAGTTCAGAGCATGGTTTCGAAATCCATGGTTATAGTACGACTTGATCTTGGCTGATTGTCGAGATTTTTGCAAGAGAAATTTCTTTAGCCCTCTGCTTACTGTGATCCACTTCGTCTTTTTTTGCACAGAAAAGGTTTTTGGCTGCTTCTGCTGTGTTATGGGCCAGTTCGAACTCATACATCATAAGTTTTTGAATAAGACTCAGTTCATTTGTGCGGCTTTTAAAACACCAAAGAAGTGAGTCAACACAGGATGTGTTAGCGCACTAACTACCAGGATAATACGGACCACTTTCTCCCTTATTGCCCAAACGGTTGGAGCTGTAGAATACACCAGCTGCTTCTCTGTGGAGGGGTTAGACCTAACCTAACGAGTGTCTTGGATATGGCACAAAACAATCTGATGGTAAGGTTCCAGTAATAGCGTAGCTTTGTCGAATGGGGAGTACTTCTTTATTGTCATCGCTCCCAGATTGACTCTGACTTGGAGTGGAAGCACTTGATAGAGTCCCATCTATAGGTCAATTAGAACTAAACTGTGTACTTATGTTAAACTAATTTGTTTTGAAATAAAAATGTTTTTGACATTAAAACGGTGTACTTACGATAAACTAAATTGTTTGAAATAGAACTGTTTTGACATTAAAAATGTGTACTTATACAAAACTTAATTGTTTTAAATTGAACTGCTTTGACATAAAAAATGTCTACTTATGCTAAACTGAATTGTTTGAAATTGAACTGTTTTGACATTTAACAGTGTGTAAACAAAAACTACAGTTATACTAAACTGAATTGTTTCAAATTGAACTGTTTTGACATTTAACAGAGTGTAAACAAAAAACTATTCTTATACTAGACTGAATTGTTTGAAATTTAATCCGTCGTTAAATGACCCGACAAGTGTTGATACGCTGTAAAACCAAGCAACCAACCAAACAACCAACAGTCTGTTTTTCTATTTTACTCATAGCTGTAAAGAGAATAGTTTGTTTCATACCTTTCTCAAGGGCATTAGCACTCTGAAATGCAAACCTCCTCATCGGGGATTTGAACTCGGATCGCCCTGTTCATTTCCTACAATGATAACCATACTGTTTGGTATCACCCACCTTTTTCCACACAATGAACTAGTCCATCTGTCATATATAGCAGTAGCTACTAATACCAGGGCAGACAAAGAGGAAGAGCAGCTTCTCATACGAATAGTATTAGAGCGTTGGAGACTGGAGATCGTACTAGATCACCTTATTTGCTACCGTAATAACGGAAGCCAATACTATCGTTGGACTATAACTTTATTCTGTATTCTCTAATCCTATGTTCTTGTCTACTAATAGTCTCTCTATTGTATATACTTTTTCCTGAGAATATATCTCTATTTCCTCTCATATCGTAGTTTGTTCTTTATTTGATATTATAAGCGTTCACTAACCAGAACGCAACAATGACCATACACTAGGAGTGACTGATGGGATCGTTTGAATCCATTGCTGTTATTGGATTATGTAGTGGTACAGGACATATTGAAAAGAGACTTAAAAGTTAGTAAGTTGATGAGTAGTGCTCGAATCGAGCAGTTGTCTATTCCACCTGTGCTCCTCAATTGTGTCAAGGCTGCTACGGGTGAGAAACTGAGTGTCGTCAAAGAGATAAGACCTACACATAAGTGATGTCTGCAATGTTTGTCATCCCAGCAACCAAACATATTGTTGCGTTCTGGTTAGTGAACGCTTGTAATATTAAATAAAGGACAAACCACGATATGAGTGGAAATAGAGATATATTCTCAGGAAAAAGTATATACAATAGAGAAACTATTAGTAGACAAGAACATTGGATTAGTGAACGCTTGTAATATTAAATAAAGGACAAACCACGATATGAGAGGAAATAGAGATATATTCTCAGGAAAAAGTATATACAATAGAGAGACTATTAGTAGACAAGAACATAGGATTAGTGAACGCTTGTAATATTAAATAAAGGACAAACCACGATATGAGAGGAAATAGAGATATATTCTCAGGAAAAAGTATATACAATAGAGAGACTATTAGTAGACAAGAACATTGGATTAGTGAACGCTTGTAAAATTAAATAAAGGACAAACCACGATATGAGAGGAAATAGAGATATATTCTCAGGAAAAAGTATATACAATAGAGAGACTATTAGTAGACAAGAACATAGGATTAGTGAACGCTTGTAATATTAAATAAAGGACAAACCACGATATGAGAGGAAATAGAGATATATTCTCAGGAAAAAGTATATACAATAGAGAGACTATTAGTAGACAAGAACATAGGATTAGTGAACGCTTGTAATATTAAATAAAGGACAAACCACGATATGAGTGGAAATAGAGATATATTCTCAGGAAAAAGTATATACAATAGAGAGACTATTAGTAGACAAGAACATTGGATTAGTGAACGCTCGTTATATTAAATAAAGGACAAACCACGATATGAGTGGAAATAGAGATATATTCTCAGGAAAAAGTATATACAATAGAGAGACTATTAGTAGACAAGAACATAGGATTAGTGAACGCTTGTAATATTAAATAAAGGACGAACCACGATATGAGAGGAAATAGAGATATATTCTCAGGAAAAAGTATATACAATTGAGAGACTATTAGTAGACAAGAACATAGGATTAGTGAATACAGAATAAAGATATAGTCCAACGATAGTATTGGCTTCCGTTATTACGGTAGCAAGTAAGGGGATCTAGCGCGATCTCCAGTCTCCAACGCTCTAATACTATTCCTATAAGAAGCTGCTCTTCACCTTCTAGTCTGCCCTGGTCTTAGTAGCTATTGCTATATATGGCAGATGGACTAGTTCATAACATTTAACTGTAATCCACTTTGGGATGTTTTTTATACCCCAACCCTTACTCCAGCCCACCTTTTCTGAAGATCTTAGAACATCATCAGAATAAATTCATGCTACCTGCCCTCACCGCGTCCGACACTAATTTTTTCTTTTATCCTATTAGATCAGATCACCCTCCCACTTAGGGTAGGTCCGGCTTGTTTTCGCTGATGGGAGGGCAACCAAACGGGGATTTTTTCTTTCGTTTATTTTTCCCTTTAGGGTTTTTTCTCCCATACCCATCACATCCTTGTAAATCAAAAAATATCTCTGCAAATTAAAGCATATATTTTATTCGAGGTTTTAAGTATTTTTTTTTCACTGAGCGAGTGTGGTATTTTGGTGGCCGCAGCGTGCTTAGTGAAGGATGGTTGCTTATATATTGTATTGATAAATGGGTCGGCGAATGTGGCTAGCTAGCCACCCCCTAGAAAATATAGATATGGCATGGTCACTCATCACCCTCCCCTCAAAAACCTCAGAGATTTATCCTCTACTCTGTATTTTAAGAGGAAATAAAGGAGTTTTGTAGCAAATAGCTACAGTGGTCAAGGCCGCCAGACATGGGTAACGGGAAGCCGCCATGTCAAGCGCGCTGAGACCGACACTACTCCAGCCTCCAGGGGCCATCCCCCAGGCTGACCTTAGTATTAATTAACCGCATAAATGTTGATATGCTACTAATGAAAAGACAAAACTAACGAACATGTTGCTTCTTTTTCATTTCAAGAAAATTTCTATTCTAGATTTTCTTCTCAAATAATTTACTTGTTTTCTATCGTATTTCATCGCAATAATTAAAACAAACAAACAAACAAACAAACAAAAACAATAACAAAAACCCTCCAATTAATGTTACCAGTGCTAGTAAAAAAATGATGACAAGAAAATTTGGGATGATCGCTTTTGTAAATCAAGAAAATTCAAACATTTAGAATCGACTAATATGGAGTTGAAAAGTTGTTTAAAGGAAGTCTGTAGTTCTTTTTCTTTCTTTATTTCTTTTTCAGAATGAAGTCATCACAACTTTTCTTGTTTGATTCGGGTGTGGTTTTTATCATGGCTTCTTTTCTCGCGTTTTGTGATATCTGTTGTTGACAATCCATTTCGCATATGCGTTTGACACATTCACCAACGTTGTCTTTGAATTTCATGTGACATTTGCCCTACACATAATGCCATTTTCTTTTATGCTAGCAAGAGGATGCACACTGGCAGTCCTACAGTTCCGTGATTATCGACTACAAAAGCTGCCAATGAAGCCGGCGTTTCATCATGGACAACAACCCTTTCTGCTTTCTCCACTCTCTCTCTCTCTCTCTCTCTCTCTCTTTATCTATCCCTCTTTCTCTATTTATTTCTTTGACATCATTTAGCTTTCCTCAAAGCGAGAATAAACAGAGGTAAATCTTTGATAAAGTTAGATAAGCAGACTTACATATACCGAACTATACGTATCTAGAGTCTAAAAATACAAAGGGTAGTATCGTGGCGTATTGGTTAACGAGCTGAGATGTGACATCGTTGTAAAAATGCTCAAAGAATACATAATCATACAAGCAAGTACGTTTATTTTACTGTATTATTTGTATGGAAAATTTTACAATAGTATTCAGCCCTTATTCATTTAAAGCCATTTTCCTTTCCTTCGAGAGGATCCTTATCTCTGTGGGATATTTGCCAGATGTAAGATCTTCCAGTCTTTCATTTTAGGGGTCCATCTGCAACTTATCCAGAAAGTTTGTACAGTGGCGGCTTTTTCATCTCCGGTACAAGTTAGACCCTTTTATAGCAAATGTCAGAGATTTTTATACTGGTGTTCCTTCGTGTGGCCGTAACATGATCAAACATGGGCCATCATTATTGCGCCTATGGGTAAATACTAGGGCATATTGGAATCTTTAGGGTTTTCATAGCAACCTAGAGGAGAAGGAAAACTCTGAATTCGGACCTGTTAAACCCTACTTAAAAACTGACATGGTCATGTCCTCCTCGAGTTAGGGAAAATAATACTCTTGTTGATAATGGAATAGAGTTGCATATCTTGTACAGAGTCCTGTTTGAGATTAGTTTGGGTTGGTTTGGTTTGATTTTACGGCATATAAACCATAGTTAATTATTTCATGCCATATCCTGTTTTTACACACACACACACATATATATATATTAAATATATGATTGTGAACCTAATTTGTATATACACACTTTAAATGAAGTTTAAAAGGTACAAGTATTGGTGTGTATCCCTAACAATTCAACCAATCAGTCATTTATTTACACATAGTTAAATGATCAAACAGTTCTTTTTCTAACAATTCAATTTAGCATATCATCAATGTTAAATGGTTACGAGTGTTGGTGTGTATCACTAACAATTCAATTAAACATCAATCATTTTTTACACACAGTTAAATGAACAAACAATTTAGCATTAGTCAATCGTTTCCACTTAGTTCAAATGTCAACAGTTATATTTGACCCATAAATAGGACTCTCTCAGATGTTATCACTCTGAGCCACAGAGGATCTGGTAGCAATGACAATGAGGGGGTACTCCGTATTCTCCAAAGCTTCAGCATTAATGGAGCCTCACCGTCGTACGGTTTAATATTACATCCAGCACAGTCGTTGATGGGGGCCTTACCCTCGTGTAGGTTTGCTAGTCGAGCTTGCTAACCATTACACCACCAGAGGTGCCCTTGCTGCAGCGATTGTGCATCACTTCTTCCCATATCCCCAGTAAATACTGAGAAACATGAACCTATTCATGACCTTGGAGAAAAAAGAGAGTTCTTCCAGGTATATCTCTCGGATAAATACAAAAAGAAACATCTCTTGGGGGGAGATAATGCTAGGAAGAAGTAAATGATCATTGGAGCAATATTGTACACCTCTTCTGATATAGATGCACGTTGTGTTTTGGACAACATTGTCTTCCAGTGCTTTTGAAAGATATGGATCCGTCTATCGAAAATTTTTCTAAGTGAAATACATAGCACTGTAAATTTTTGGATACTTACTCAACGTTTATGCTGCGCACCTAAATCTCTTGATGAAGGATTATCCGTGTCTAGGAGAAGGGGAACTTTAAATTTAGAGCCGTTCAAATCCGCTTCAAACATGACCATGTATCAGATCCTGCTAGTGAATGTATATCAAGATAATATTTATTTAAAAATCATTATATATATATATATATATGAAAGTGCAAATCCGATTATTCTCCCTTCAGTCATGAGTAAATAGTAGGTCAGACTAGGTTTATTAACCTTTGTTAGGGAACCAATCTAGAAGAAGGAAAATTCTGAATTCAAACCTTTTAAACTCTGCTTAAAAATTTACCTTGTCCCAACTTGTCAGTACGGAACACACACACACACACACTCACACACACACACACACACACACACACACATATATATATATATATATATATATATATATATATATATATATATATATATATATATAAATGTATTATACAGTCCATTTTAACCAGAGTCCGGAATTATTCAATCAGGACAAAAATATCATTCAACTATGAACATCTAAATTTTCCTGGTAAAGAGCTCAGTGTAACTGACATTGCAGAGCAATAATTCCTTTAAGAAAAACAAAAACCGGTCAAGTTTTTCTTAAAGATATATATATATATATATATATATATATATATTCTTGAGTTTGATCTGATAGTAGCTGATAAATGAAACTTATTTATGAGACACATACATACGCCGATCCTCATGTTATTAAGTAACACAGCCAGCAAGCTTGAGTTTTATGACCATTATTAAAGGGAATTGTAAAGAAGCATACTAAAGTCACCTGGTGAGAGTTTTCATCATATAAACAAAGATGATAATAATCCTAAGGAATTTCAAAATCTGGATAACTTGATATTCTAATTACAGAATATCTCGAATCGCCACATCACCTGCGAAAGATTTTTCGATGATTCTGTTTATCTTATTAAACTATCAAGACATTCTTAGTTTGAAATTGCTTATAAATATTACCATCCATGTTTATGTGGACTTGCAAATTTAATCGAGATAAATTGCAGACTCATATTCCCAATCTTAGCGTTCAAGACAGTAAATTTTACAGGTTCAAACTCTCTAAAAAATTTTAACTCGTACTTCTTATGTTGTATACCCAGGATTTACGCAATTCAGTGAACGAACGAACACACTTCTTTATAAAAATAAGTATCTTTCACACGTTATTCTCGGAAGGGTTGATGTTTCTATGATGTGTGAGAGATGGGTGGAGGGACATATACTCAAAGAGAGGACTTCTTCCCCTATGTTCTACTCGGAACCAGGGGGTGCCAACGCTTGCACCCCCTTGCAAGCTCGTCAGAGACGCCTCTGTCTGACTGCGTATCCCTCGCTCGACTGCGATTCTCTGCACTCTGTCTAAATCTGACCGCGTGGTTCTCATCCCGTGGTCTACTTCCGGTTACACACCTGTTTGACCTAAGCGACCTGACGCGTCGTTATCTTCCTGTTTACTAATCAAAATGTGACAGCTTGCCAAAGCACACGGGGTCACTAGGAACGAACCGAAAATCCATGTCATATGTTATATAATATTTGTCTCTTTTCTTTTTACTTTTCCCCCTTTTTCCAGTAGCAGTCTTTTAGTTAATGCTTAGTTGGTTGTTTGAGTTTTATGGCATATTAACCTTTGTAGGTTATTTAACGCCGAATCCATTTTTACGAAAATAGTTCTTTTTCAAAGAATTCAGTTTATCACAAGTACACAGTTTAGATGTAAAAAAAATTCTATTTTAAGCTATTTAGTGTAGTCAAGTAGTTCTTATTCAGCTAATTCCTTTTAGTATTAGTGTATATTTTTTGTACACACAGTTTAATGTGAAAACAGTTCTATAATTAACAAATCAGTTTATTGTAAGTACAGTTTCAATGTCGAAAACAGTTCCATTTCAAATAATTCAGTTTAGCATAAGCACGCAGTTTAAATGTAAGTCCAGTTTAATTGTCAAAAACTTTTCTATTTCAAGCTATTCAGTTTAGTCAAACAATTCTAATTCAAATAATTCATTTTAGCATAAGCATGCAGTTAGTTCTATTTAACCCATAGATAGGGCTCTATCAGGTGCTACCATTCCGGGCCAGAGTGGACCTGGGAGCAATGGCAATGAAGGGGTACTCTGCATTCTCCAAAGCTCCAACATCACTGGAACCTCACCATCAGATTGTTTAGTGTCATTATCAGGACAATCATTGGGTGGGGTCTTACCCCTCTGCAGAGGTGCAGTCGACGTACTCTACAGCCCCAGCCGTTAGTTAATCTTCTCAATCATACGAGATGTTCTTTGATGGAATTTCATGTTATCAATCATTGAAACTGAGGTTTTCAACTTCCTTAACGATTTTGTTCAGAATGTTTGTCTTTCTTATTACATTTCCGCATATGTAATTTCAATCAATATTTCCGTTAGGTTTTATTCTGATCTGCTCGACAGTATTTGATAGTTTTTTGATAAGCAATCTTTTCACGTTCACTTTCGGGCTCATACTAATGGGAAAAGCAGGAACCTCCTTGTCTCCATCTCCAAGCAAGGGGTTAGATAGTATTATTGCTCTTCCACGAAGACAGAATAACCTACCCATGCCTCCACACACTCTCACAGAAATTCCCTCGCACCCACATGTATATGCGTACATATGCAATATACCTATACACAAACCTTTGCCCAGTCGGCTGGAGCTGGAGCTGTGGAAAACACCGACATCAACTCTGAAGACGGGTAAAACCCCCAACGAGTGTCCTAGATATGACACTAAACCATCTGATGGTAAGTTTTGAGTCCTGGAGCATTGGGGAATGTGGTGTACTCCTTCTTTGCAATGACTCCCAGGTCAACTCTGGTTCGGAGTGGTAGCACCTAATAGGGTGCTATTTATCAGTGAAATAGAACTGTTTGACATTTAATCTGTGTGCTAACAAATGACATGCTAAATTGAATTGTTAGAAATAGAACTGTTTGATCATTTAACTGTTTGTAAACAAATGACAGTGAAATGGAATTGCTAGTGATTCATAGCATTACTTGGGACCATTTAACTGAGAGTAAACAAAGGATTAACAGTAAATAGATTTAATCGTAATAGATGAAAATACTTGAAACCATTTACCTGTGTGCAAAAAAAAACAAAACAAAAAAAAAACACAGATTCAAAAACGAAAAATATAAAAACGTTCTCGGGCTTGTTTGAAATTAATATCAACACACTGTGTTGAGAAATTATATATATTCAATACATATCTATAAGCTGGATTTGGCATTAAATAATTGTTGATGTCCCATAAATCTAACCAAACGAAACAAAACGAAATTGTCTGCTAACTGTGTGCAAACAAATGACTTTGGTTAAATTGTGACTGTTATATCGTAGCACTTAAAACCAATTAACAGTGCAAACAAATGACGAACAGTAAACAGGAATACTTTGAACCATTCAACTGTGTGCGAAAAAAATGAGCTCAGACTTGTTTACTTTGGCTGGTAGAGTTTTATAGTATATCAACCATTGTATGTTATTTTATGCCAAATCCTATTTAAAGATATTGGATATGTTGTAAACACATTTTGTTGATACCATTTTTAGACGAGTCTGAACTCTTTTTTGTACACAGTTAAATAGTTTCAAGTATTGCAAAGTAACACTAAGAATTTAACATCAGTCATTTGTTTGCACACAGTTAAATAGTTTCAAGTATTGCTATGTAACAATAAAAATTTAATATTAGTCATTTGTTTGCATATGTTTTAATTGATGTTTTTTTGAACTGAATAGTTTGTCGGTAATTCAATTTTCAAATGAGTTAAAACTAATTTATTTATACGAATGCATTGCTAATCTTTCTATACAGTTAAATGTTTTCAATTATTACTCACAATAATTTTATTCAATATTAATCATTGTTTGCAGACTTCGAAGTGGTTACAAGTATTGCTATTACACACTAATTATTTCTTTGAACACTACTTATTCATTTACACGCATTCAAACGGTTCTAAGTATTGCTATATATAACTAACAATTCAATTAAACATCTGTTATCAGTTTACACACAGTTAGATGATCAAACAGATCTATTTCTAACAATTCAATTCAGCATAAGTCATTTATGAGGACACGGTTTGAATGTCAAACAATTTTATTTGACCTGTAGATAAGACCCTATCAGGTGTTGCTACTCCCGGTCAGAGTGAATCTGGCTTGTTAAAAAAGGATACTTACAAAATGTGTTTACAAATCATATCTACTCAATATATGCGTATAAGCAGGATTTAGCATTAAATAACCAACAATGGTTGATATGCCGTAAATTCCAACCAAACCAAACTATGCATATACCATCCCTGTCACCTCGGCTTACTATATTTACCAAACCCTCGGCTCGGGAAGGATATGACACAAGGTCAATTCTTAAGCGGAGTTTAACAGGTGTGAATTCAGAGTTCTTCTAGACTAGTTGCTTCACCAAGGCCGAAGAACCCAGTCTGCCCAACTATTTACGCATTGCTGGAGGGAGAATTATTGGATTCATACCTTTCCCAAGGGTAAGAGTGCTATGTGAAATGCAATCCGTCTCGTCCTGGATTTGAACTCGTGTCGCCGTGTCTATTTCCAACGACGATAACCATAACACCACGGGCACCTCCCTTACAATACGTTGAACATATCCTCTGCAGAATGGTAAGCCACATCACCAACCAAAAAAAAAAAAAAAAAAAAAAAAGAATGCTCTGAATATGACACTAAATATAAAGTCTGAGGTCATACAGAAACAGTTTTGGAGGATGCCACATCATGTATTTGTTCGAAATATCACACAGCATCCTTGTTTGGTTTCCATCAACTTTTTCCTTTGAGTAACTTTTCCTTCAAGTACTAAATCATTCTCATTTGTCTGGGTTTTTCAGATGAGGCTTGATAATTAATGTCCTTTAGATTATTCTGACTATAGCTCGCAACTTTATTTTTATATACTTAACGTTTTGGTTGCTGTTTCCTTTGGTCTTCTTCATGTGTTTCTTGTCGGAATCCTTTTTGTCGAACTCGGAATCTTTCATGGTCGAACTCGGAATCTTTCATGTGAGATTCGGGAACCTTTATATAACTTTGAACCGAACGTAACGGATATGGGCATTCACTCTATACAACTCTAAATGAAATCGTCTGGAGGTTGCAGGTTCAATCCTGACAACAGGTAAATAACAAGAATACTTAATATAGTTAGATACTTATACCCAGTCATGGATAACGGTATTAGGACAATCTACCCAGTGGATTAAATAAAGTGTTCGATTTGAATGTTTCCGAATTCAACATGAAGACTCCCGAATTCAGCAAGAAGCACCTGAAAATTGTCAAAGGGCACATCACCCGAAACGTTGTACATATAACATGAAGATAAGCAAAATTGTACAAATACTCTAAATAATAAAAAAAGTAAAGTTGGTGACCTTAGTCGAGATTGACCCGAAGGTTCCCTTTTCAATAGTTATCCCACCGAGGTGTAAGGGAGGGCGCTACTCTTTTCCTTGGATTGTTCCACTTTATCCTTGGTCCTTACCTTATAATGCTGAGTGTTAAGCAAGGTGGCATCAAGTACCATTTTCTGAGTCTTTGGTATGACTCGACCTGGGATTGAACCCCAGTCTCCCGGATCATTGGCGAGCACTCTACTCATTAGGCCAATGGCCCGGTAAAATTGTAATTATTTTATAATTTCACCATTCCATTGAAATAATTTCTAATTACCCTTTTTTCATTTGTTTTTAAAATCATTAATTTGAACACGGTTAAAATAGCGAGAGAAACATGCTGAAGGCATTTGAAAAATTTACCAATAAACTGAAGAGATTCAGAAATATGACTCAGTTGGTTGGTTGGTTGGTTGGTTGGTTGGTTGGAATGATTTTTTCGACGTTTCAACACTTTAGTGTTAAAAAATGCCTAAGTCATTCTTTTTGCAAGCAGTTATATGGTTTCAAATAAATGATAATCATAGTTACTCTCCTAATACAAAATTATATGGTTTCAAATAAATGATAATCATAGTTACTCTCCTAATACAAAATTATATGGTTTCAAATCAATGATAATCATAATTACTCTCCTAATACAAAATTATATGGTTTCAAATAAATGATAATCATAATTACTCTCCTAATACAAAATTATATGGTTTCAAATAAATGATAATCATAGTTACTCTCCTAATACAAAATTATATGGTTTCAAATCAATGATAATCATAATTACTCTCCTAATACAAAATTATATGGTTTCAAATAAATGATAATCATAGTTACTCTCCTAATACAAAAAATAGTTACTCTTCAAATACAAAAATGATTCACAATATGTTTTCAGAAAAATCCGACTTTCTTTATTTGTATATGAACCTTCGTGTCATATTAAATGCCAAAGAGATCCTTTTAAAAGACCAGCTGTGGTTTTATTTAATCCATAACAGCAAGAGTAAGAGAGTTAAAAAATTTTCCCTTTGGTATGAGTTCGTAAAGGAACATACTAGCGTGTCTAGAATTCGAACTCGCTAAGTACTTTTTCGCTGTTTTGCTCTTTAACCATTACGAAACTGGGCTCCTTCAGATTAGTTTTATTTAATAAGATTAATTATCATTTGTTTTCACACATATTTTTTCAAATATTCTAATCAAGTTCTAATTATTTCTAAATATACGTACTGATCCCATTGAAGGTGCCATTATAGGTAGTACTATTCGGAGTATGAATTTTATCTGAAAGTAATGGCCACGTAGGTTTAACTTACACTCCTCAGATCTTTACAACAGAAGCCTCACTTCTGGATGCTGTCAAGTGTCATATCCAGGGGAATCTTTTACGGTGAAAATAGTTTCTGTGTAACTTTTTTCTTTCTGTGAATTTTTTTACACGCAGCATTCATTGTAAAAGCAATCTTGATGAATGTATTTGAAACTGCGATTTCCCAGGTGATACCATACCATAAGTATCAGATCGATTGTTGAAAGATCAAATTCAGCAATACTTAATGATAAGTTGCTGTATCGTTGTAAGGAATCGATACACAATGAAACAGTTTATTATTTATTAACTCACGTGGTACAGTTCGACTAGTATTATAAGACTCGCGCTGTTGGTGTTACGTCCGAAGTTGGTCTTACTACTAATCGACGTCCTTTCTGAACTGTCTCTTTGCTTCTGCTTTCTGCTTCTGCTTTTTCTTCCCCCGTGCTTAAGAGACACGGCGTTTTTTATTCTTCCGCGATACCGGAGGTCACGTGGTACGAGCCACTATACAACGGAAATGGAACCAGAATTACAAATCTACATCAAGTATTTTCTTTGGGCTTAGCACAAGACAAGTTTTCGTTTTACTTTGTTCTATAGTATATTATTAAACATTCAAGGTAATCTAATGTGAAAGCCAATCTTGTAGAAGAACGGCAGTGATTCTATTTAGCCTATAGTTGGGAGAATAAGAGGGTTTATACCAAAAACCTTGACGAGACTGATTGCATTTTACATAGCACTAATACCCTTGGGAAAGGTATGAATCTAATTATTCTCCCTACAGCTATGGGTAAATAGTAGGACAGACTAGGTTCTTCAGCCTTGGTTAGGCAACTAGTCTAGGAGAAGGAAAACTCTGAATTCAAACCTGTTAAACTCCACTTGAAAATTGACCTTGTGTCATATCCTGCCCGAGCGGAGGGGTTCGGTAAATATGATAAGAGGGTTTATACCTTCTTGAATGATACTAGTCCGAAAGCTAACAGAAAAGTTTGTCTAGAGTTCGAACTTGTATACTTTGAGGTTGTGGTCCACGACTTTAGCCTTTACACTACGGGAATCCCCTCCTTGCACAAGACGACAACAACAGCAACAAAAAAGGAAAGCAGGCAGAAAAATAATGTAACAAAAATAAATTAAAGAAACAACTTTTTGTTTAAAGCAAGGGAACAATTGGAAATGATTTAATTAAATAGTCCTTCCTGTAATTCTTGGAATGGAAAACTGGTAAGTAGGCTTTGCAAGTGCCTCGAATTGCACGATGTCCTCCCAGCGATATGTCTGCCGTGTTTAGGAGATTGATTATCAGACATAAAAATCAGCCGAGTTTTCTAATCAGTGGATGTTGACGACTCTCTCGGAATCAAATCTCAAGATATTCCCCCTGTGGGTCTGTTTTCGTGTAATATCACTGGTTACTATGGAAATGACATGTGTATCATATTGAAATAATGGAAAGAAAGGAATAAAAGAAAAACTGAAAAGGAAGTACAAAATATAAAAGAAAGAAAGAAAGAAAGAAAGAAAGGAAGGAAGGAAGAAAGAAAGGAATAAGAGCAAATAATGAAAAGGAAGAACAATATATGAAAGAGAGAAAGAAAGAAAGAAAGGAATAAGAGCAAAAAATAAAAAGGAAGAACAATATATGAAAGAAAGAAAGAAAGAATGAAAGAAAGAAAGAAAGACAGAAAGGGAATAAAAGCAAAGAATGAAAATAAATTACAATATATAAAAGAAAGAAAGAAAGAAAGAAAGAAAGAAAGAAGAGCAAAAAATGAAAAGGAAGAACAATTTATGAAAGAAAGAGGGAAAGAAAGAAAGAAAGAAAGAAAGAAAGAAGGGTATAAAAGCAAAAAATGAAAAGGAAGAACAATTTATGAAAGAAAAAAAGAAAGAAAGGGAGAAAGAAAGAAATGGAATAAAAGCAAAGAATGAAAATGAAGTACATTATAAGAAAGAAAGAAAGAAAGAAAGAAAGAAGGGTATAAAAGCAAAAAATGAAAAGGAAGAACAATCTATGAAAGGAAAAAAGAAAGAAAGAAAGAAAGAAAGGGAATAAAAGCAAAGAATAAAAAGGAAGAACAATATAAGAAAGAAAGAAAGAAGGAAAAAAGATAGGGAATAAAAGCAAAGAATGAAAATGAAGTACATTATAAGAAAGAAAGAAAGAAAGAAAGGGTATAAAAGCAAAAAATGAAAAGGAAGAACAATTTATGAAAGGAAAAAAGAAAGAAAGAAAGAAAGAAAAGGAATAAAAGCAAAGAATGAAAAGGAAGAACAATATATGAAAAAAAGAAAGAAAGAATAAAAAAGTAAATAAGAGAGAAAAGAAATACTGAAGCAAAGAATGAAAGTAAGAGAAATAGATCAAGAGAATAACAAGACGGAAATAAAGAAAAAGAAGAAAATAGAAAGAAGAAAAAGGGATTGAGAAAAGGAAAGAAAGAAGGATTAAAAAGGCCATAATTTAAACAAAGGATAAATAAAAAAAAAAAAAAAAGGAAAGTAAAATTCACTGCAAAAATAAATTCAGTTTTAAAGGGAACTCGTTTCATAATAATTTTTCTATATTAATTGTTTCATTTTGAAGTAATGAACTAAAATCTTCTCTGCAACACGAAATAGATTAATAAAATAAAATAACATAGATAAAATAAATAAAGCAAGAAAAAGTAAAAAAAAAAAAGAAAGATTTTCAATAAATAAACGAAAACGGAAGTAGCGTCTGACTAGACTTTGATTTAAAATTTTGTTTATATTCATTCCTTTTTATTCATATTCAGATTTTTTTTCAAAAGAAGCCAAAAGGTTTTCACCACAAGAGAAGAATTCGTGGTATGTCTGAAAAGTAAGATACACATATTTATAACCTAACATTTTCATAACTATAAAAGAAAAATATGAATATGTCACCATCACTACTATACTACTTATACATCTATTCACTATTGAGGCTGATGCTGTTGTCTCATCACTGTACGGGAAGATATTTACGATTCTTGAAAAATGTAGAGTCAAGTCAATTTTACTTTCTATAATAAAAACAGATGATCTATTCTGTTTTATCTTGGTTGGCTGGTCAGAGTCCTTTTTTAAAATTTACCAAACGTTTTCAAACAATATTTTGATAAGCATATCTTCAATATATATATATATATATATATATATATATATAGTCATCCACAGACAGACTGTTTCGTTCTATCAGAACTCTTTAGTGTGGCTAGACACGCAGGACGCTCGAAGCCGGGATCGAAACCCGTCCGACTTTACGTTAGACTAAATCTCAGACCTCTCGGCCACCAAGCGGACCACGTTGGCTAAGGGAATTTTTAAGGAATTTATTTAGCAACAGCAGCAGCAACCTTTGTTTACATTTTTTATACCCTATCGGCTACCAGAGTGCTCAATTCTTTCGAAGAGCTTTGCATTACGCTAGCGGCGGCCGACAATTCCTTCGCCAGAGTGCTCAACCCCCATGGGGGAGCGTATATATATATTGAATATATGATAATCAAAATATTGTTTGAAAACGTTTATGCTCCCCTACCCCTGTAGGGTTGAGCTCTCTAGCGAATGAAGTAATTGTGTTGCCACTAGCGTAGATGCAAGGCTCTTCATTTGAATCGAGCTCCCGGTAGCTGTTAAGCGGATATATGTAAACAATATCAATTGTGATTCATAACCGTTTAAATTTACTTCGCTGGCTTCCTCGTGGCTGGGTGGTAGAATCTTGGCATTGGCGTTTGAGTCAGCTGGGTTTCGATCCCAGCTTCGGGAATCTAGCCTGAGTCACACTGATCAGTTCTGATAGAACGAAACAGATCTGTCTGTGGATGACTATATATATATATATATATAGAGAGAGAGAGAGATAAATAAATTGTTCAGTTAAACTGGAGTCGGGAATGATTCCGTCAGGACAAATTCATTCCACTATGAACATTTAAAATTTTCCTGGTAAAGAGCTCAATGTAATTGACATCACAGAGCAATAATTTCTTTAAGAAAAACTAAATTCGGTCACATTAGGATTATGCATTTATTTCCATCCTGTTGTGGGTATTGATAAATATTAATAACATCAAAACAAATAAGACTTCTTCAGATCCAATGGATAAATTAAATAACATACAGAGGTAATTCTTCAGCCCTCTCCCACAACCCCACCCTTCCCTCCTGTGTCTATTCTGTATGTTATTTAATTTATCCATTGGATCTGAAGAAGTCCTGTTTGTTTTGGTGTTATTGATATTTATCAATACCCATAACAGGATGGAAATAAATTTTTAATCCTATATATATATATATATATATATTATTTTTTTGATTTCCGACAGATTTCATTATATTTCTGTTCTCATTGAATTTACTGACGGACATAAACCAAATGAACAAAAAAGAAAAATAAGTAAATAATAACAGAAAAATGAATAAAAAAAATGGAAACATTTCCAACACAGAAATCATCATCATCATCATCATCATCATGTCGTGCTGGTAGCACGGATATCCCTGACCCTCTCTCGCCACTTTTCCCTATCGTTCATCGCCACAGGCAGGTCTTCAGGACAACATCCTGTATCCTCACATAGTTGCTGAATGTATGTTCGTGCTGGTCGTCCTGCTTTTGCTCGGCCATGTGTGGGGGTCCACAAGAGTACATCACTTATGAGTTCGTCCCTGCTTCTCCAGCATTGCTGAATGTATGTTCGTGCTGGTCGTCCTGCTTTTGCACAGCCATGTGTGGGGGTCCATAAGAGTACATCACTTATGAGTTCGTCCCTGCTTTTTCAGCATTGCTGAATGTATGTTCGTGCTAGTCGTCCTGCTTTTGCACGGCCATGTGTGGGGGTCCATAAGAGTACATCACTTGTGAGTTCGTCCTTGCTGCATGTCTGGTTCGTCTGACTTGAATAGTTTTCGTGATAGGAGGCAGGTGGCCGTACAGATGGTGTCTTGTGGGGTGTTGCCGCCAGGACTTGTTCAAGATTGCTCGCAGTATTCTTGTGTACAGAAAAAAAAAAGACTTTACTTATTTTCAGGAATAATTTTACAAAATATTATATTGGAAATCTAATAATTGTAAAAAAAACAAAAACATTACGTTTGTTCTCTTGTGAATTTTTGGTTTCTTTTATCGTACCTTTAAAATTACAAAATATCTCCTGTTAATCCTTCCACACCTGAGAGGGTAAAATATGGGCAGGGGTCATTTTCATAATGGCAGTGTACTGAGTTAATTTTTGTTTAAAGATCAACGGCTTTCAAAATGTCTCACTCTCTCGTCTTTAGATTCCTTATACAGTCCTGAAGTCAACTATGGAGATCTGTTACTATTGGAGATGATTGCGACATCATTATCCAAGACGTCGTTATAATCATATGCTTCAAAATTTCAAAAATTCTTTTGTAAAACGTTATAAGTATGATGTAATATATATATATATATATATATATATATATATATATATATATATATATATAAAATACATATATATATATATAAACATATATATATATATATATATATTAAATCATACTTAATGTCATATTAATATATATATTTATATATACGTATATAAATGTATGTATATATTATATCATACTTAATATGATGTATCTCACAACATGCTTAATATATATATATATAAATATATATATATGTGTATATATATATATATATATATTATATAATACCTAAAGAAATACATTTTTAAATATATTACATCGTGCTTAATATATATATATATATATAGTACATATTTATATATTTCTCATTAATGTAATACATATATAAATGTATCACATTATACTCAATGTAATATATATATATATATATATATATATATATATATATATATATATATATATATATCTTTAAAAAAAACCAAAGACCGGTTATTTTAAGATTATAAATTTATTTCCATCCTGTTTTTCAGTGTCTGGGGTGAACCAAAAACACGAAGAAAAATTGGTGTGAACATATATTATATCAAACTTAATATGATAAATACGTCTATGTATAAATTCATATATATACTACATCATACTCAATGTCATATCTATCTATCTATGTATCGTGCTTAATTTGATATTTACATTACATCATACTTAATGTGATATATATATATATATATATATATATATATATATATATATATTTGCTTAATTCCTCTGAAGAATGATGCGATAATCTACTTTATAATTTGCATTATCCATTTAGTTCATATTACATTCAGTCAACTATTAGAATATATTTGAATGTCTTTCCTGTTTAGAGTCTGATAGTATTATCGGTACCCACAGAAATTCCACAGTTATTTTAAAGACTAGAAGATATAATTTATATAGACAAAAATTACAATTCATTTGCAGAGTAAGAACTTAAATACTTTATCAAGTATAAATAAAAACCAAAGAATTGAGCAATAAGTAATATCTGGGTGTTTTTGCTTTAAAAAAAAAAAATCTAATGATAATTCATTTTAAATTTAATTTAGATTGCTTTGGTTATAGATCCGGTTTTTTAATCCTCAGTAGAATAGCCGGTGATATTTTTTTGATCTTCAGCAGATTTCTTATGTAGGATATTTCTCTCCTTGCAAAATTTCTTTGGTTACAGATACGACTTTGAGTATAGATACAAATTTTTAATCCCGAATAGAATAGCCGGTGATATGTTTTTGATTTTCAGCAGATTTCTTATGGAGGTACTTGTCTTTAATTGGAATCATTTTGAGATGAGGCTTCCTAATCTGAGAATTAATTTCTACCAAGATGAGGACAAAAAGTCTGCAATAAATAAAAATTAATTCTCAGATTAAAAAGCCTCATCTCAAAATGATTCCTATTAAAGACAAGTACAAAAATTCGGTACGGACCCGACTCTTGAAGGATTTATAAGACCAAAAAAATCCGTCCTTGATCGCCCTTCGGGGCTCGTGGCGCAGCGGACAGAGGCGTTGAGTCTCTACTGTTCCAGGTGAGCATTGTCAGAAGATAGCGGTTTCAAATCCTACCCAAGCCTGCCAGAGGTTTACTTGGTCAAAAACGTGGTGCGATAGACAACAACTATGGAAGGCAGTAATTACTGGGGATACGGTTACAAGACCCAGCATCCCTATCCGAGGTCGCAGTAAAATCTCCTGAAGAAGGCCATAGGTGAAATTTGGCCGAAACGTAGTGAAAGAAGAAACAACACAAAAAAAACTACCCAGATGTGGACAAAAAGTCAGCAATAAATAAAAATTAATTCTTATGTAGGATATTTTTCTCCTTGCAAAATTTCTTTGATTACAGATACGATTTTGGGTATAGATACGAATTTTTTTTTTATCCTGATTAGAATAGACGGCTATAGATTTTTTGATCATCAGCAGATTTCTTATGCACATCATTTTTCTCCTTGCAAAATTTTCTGACAGCCAAAATAGCAAAACAAAAAACAAACAAATAAAAAAACTCCGCATGCATTTTTTCTGTTAAAATTATTATTATTATTATTATTATTATTATTATTATTATTATTATTATTTTATCTTTACATTTTTTTCTTACGCTTTTTTTTATCTACTTTAAAGTTTATTTCTGCATTTAGATTGATTTTAAAGATTTTTTTAATATCTGAATTTATTTTACTGCTTATTTTGATATTTAATTTCATTTTAAATTTTATATTAATATCTAAATTTATTAAAAAAAAATTTTAATTCCTGAAATTATACTAAAATGTTTTCTAAAATTTAATTTATTCTGAAGTTTAAATTGATAATTATTTTAAAGTTTTTTTTTCAATATTTAAATTCCTTTTAAATTCTATTTTGAAATTAAAATCTTTTTACGATTTATTTTAATACTTCAATATATGTTAACGTTTATTTTAAAATCTAAATTTATTTTAAAGTTCACTTTAATATTTAAATTTATTTTAAAGATTATGTTAAAGTTTATATTGAAATATAGTTTCATAAGGTATTACGTTAGCAAACGAATATTTGTAAATAAATAAATAAATGAATAAAAAACCAAAAAAATGGTTTGTGCTCTCATGAATTTTCTTTTTACGGGCTCCATATTGGTAATTAAATAGACAAACCAGACATGCAGGACACTGCTGGAGAAGCAGGGACGAGCTCATAAGTGATGTACTCCTATGGACCCCCAAATATGTCCGAGCAAAAGCAGGACGACCAGCTCGAACATACATACAGCAGCTATGTGAGGATACGGGATGTAGCCCTGAAGACCTGCCAGAGGTGATGAATGATAGGGAGAAGTGGCGAGAGAGGGTCAGGGATATCCGTGCTAGCGGCATGGCATGATGATGATGATGATGATATTAATTTCAGTATAAAGTCCAACAATTATTAAAGTGTCTTTCTCAACTTAAAATTCCTAACGTATTACTAAAGATTATTGTTAATCTTTTCGCTTGGGTGCTGATTGCGATATCATTACCCAAAACGTGGTTATCATCTCATACTTTAAAAGTGTTCAAAAATACGTTTTTGTCAACGCTCATAAGGATTGTAAGTTCTAGTCGATACTTTTCCTTTTGAATCGTACAATCACCTCATCAAACAGAGAAAGTCGGGGAAAAATAAGTTAAGTTTACAACTTTTGAGAGATTTGCACCCAAATCCTAGTTGTCTACACTTGTCAAAAACGAATAATGAAAAGCTGTTGTCTGTTAAAACTTTTACATCAGTCACTTGTGATGAACGATTCGAGGCGGGAAAACTAGGAATCAGCTAAAAAAGGCGGGAGAAATCGTTAAGCCTCTTTTACTTGTCCATTTTGCCAAGATAATGGGTTTTCATGGTTTCAGCGCCATAAAACATTTGCCGAAAGAAAAAAAAAAAAGCTGATCAATTGAGCAATTCTTCTGGAAAATTTCACCAGCCACTAAAGCCGAGAGACAAACGGAAAAGAAAGCAATTTTACGGTTAAGACCTTTTGGCAATACGGTATAAAACATTTCTTGTCTGTCCATCCTCATCCAATAAGATATCGATTGGGGATCGGTTGTTGTCAACAGTTACTGAACAAAAAATGTCTCCACGTCTAACGACAATGACATTAACCCTTACACTCATTTAAGGAGTCGTTGGTAGTATGACGGTTATCGCCGTAGGAAATGGATACAGTGACTCGAGTTCAAATCCTGGACTTGCCTTTCGCTAAAACACTTGGAAAAGATATGAATCCAATTATGCTTTCTCCTGCTCTGGGCAGACAACGCACTTCAGCCTTGATTAAGCAACCAATTAAGGAAAAGGAAAATTAAATTCGAACTGGCTTTACTCAGTTGAAAACTGACCTAGTGTTACATCCTACCCGTGGCAAAAGGTAAGGTTGATTTATTAATTGTTTGAATTTAATGGCAGACCACGCTGTCTAGGTTTATTTTATGCCTACTGGATAAAGAATTACGTTCATTGTACATTCATATTTTATTTTTCTCTCGTTATTTCTTCAAATTCTTTTTACACGGTCTTATCGAATACGATTAATTTTTAAACAGATCTATTTAATCAATAGATGTGTTCATTACTGGTATTAGGTTACAGTGGACCTGAGAGTAATAAAAATAAAAGGGCATTCGACTGTAATCAGGATTCGTACTAAAGCCTCATCTTCAAATACAGATTAGTGTCATACCCAGGACACCCAATTTAAAAAATTTTTTTTTTACTTCTTTAGCAGGGGTTCAGTCATTATATTGTAAGTGTCGTCGACAGGTTTGGTTTTATGGGATATCAACTACTGTATATTATTTAATGGCAACTCCATTTTTATACACATCATCATCATGTCGTGCCGCTAGCACGGATATTCCTGACCCTCTCTCGCCACTTCTCCCTATCATTCATTTCCTCTGGCAGGTCTTCAGGGCTACATCCAGTATCCTCACATAGCTGCTGTATGTATGTTCGAGCTGGTCGTCCTGCTTTTGCTTGGCCATATTTGGGGTCCATAGGAGTACATCACTTATGAACTCGTCCTTGCTTCTCCAGCAATGTCCTGCATGTCTGGTTCGTCTAGCTTGGATAGTTTTCGTGATGGGAGGCATGTGGCCGTATAGTTGGTGCCTTGTAGGATGTTGCCGCCAGGACTTGTTCAATATTGCTCGCAACATTCTTGAGTAATTGCTGTCTAGCTTCTTCTCCAGCCGTTTTGTTAGCGTCCAAGTAGTGCATCCATATAGCAGTATCGACACGACCTCTGCCTGGAAGAAACTGCGTTTCATTTTATCGGTCAGGTCTGATTTCCATATGATCGAGAGCCTATCGATAGCTGTCCATGCCTTCGTTATCCGTGTGTCGATGTCTTTTTCAGTTGATGAGACGCTGCTTCCTAGGTAGGCGAATTTGTCTACCAGTTTCAGAGAGGTTCCATCTAGTGTGGAAATGTCACATGTTTGATTATAACATATATATTCAGTTTTGTGTGAATTGACATGGGGACCAATGCCTGTGGTGGCTCGTTCCAAACTATGTAGTAGTGTTTCGGCTTGGTTGGGTAGTTCTATTTCAAATAATTCAATTCAGCATTAATACAGTTTTTTGCTTACAGAGTTAAATGTAAAACCAGTTCTATTTTAAACAATTCAGTAGCATAAACTGATAGTTCAGTTATATTTAACCCATGAATTGGACCCTATCTGGTACTACCACTCCGGGCCAGAGTGGATCTGGGAGCGATGGCAATAAAGAGGTGCTCCTCATTCCCGAAAGCTGAAGTATTACAGGAGCCTCAGTATCAGATTGTTTAGTGTAATTTTCAGGACACTCATTGGGGGAGTTTTACACGTCTGCAGAGACGCAGTTGGTGTATTCTACAGCCTCAACTGACTGGACTAGAAAATATAGCAATTTTCTTTTAAAGATATTAATTATTTATATGACATCAGGACAATAATCTCAAGTGGCTCAACTTTCCGGAGGTATCTCTTCCGTGTCAAGCCACCAACAGAATTCATCCTGACCAAGAAGTGTGTACAATACATCCCTTGTAGTTGTGGTAAAGTATACAAAGGCGAGACATGCCACCAACTAAAAATAGGGCTAAAAGAACATTGAAAAGCAGTAGTACCAGGAGAAATTAAAAAGCTGGGTATGGTGGACCATACATGGAAGGAAAAAGGAAACCATATGCCCATATGGGACGTAGTCAAAATAATTGATAGAAATGAAAACTGCAGAATTAGACGCCTTAAGGAATCAGCACATATGTTGAGTAGATTAAGTTGAATACAATATGGAAACCCAAAATCAAAAAGGTTAGATAAAAAAATCAAATCGGAATATGAGCTCAGGTAAAAAAAATCATACATACCTGGTGCCTTCTATAAGTTTCCAGACTTTTTTTGTACAGACATTTCAAATTATCTTAGACTCTTGAAAATTCAGTGTGTTAATTCTATATATCTTATGAGTTGACTGACCAATTTTTATGATTTCAGCTTCAAATGAACAACTACAGAAGCAATTGGAATACACCCTACTAAATGCTTTAGACTGCTTTTCGACCATCTTGCAAGAATCTAGCATCAGTTTTTGAGTGGCATAAGAGATTTAAGGAAGGCACGGAGTCTGTGAGGGATGATGAGAAGTGTGGGAGGAGGAAGGAAGTCAATACACCAGAATTGATAAGTCCCAAAATTTCGCTCTCTATTGTCCAGCAATGACACTGTGGATAAGGCATTTGGTTGGAAAATGCTTCTGAGTGATATCACCTGGAGGTCGCAGGTTCAACTACAGGTAATAAATAATATGAAGGAATACTTACAATAATTTAACACTTGTGCCCGGTCATTGTTAACGGAACTGGAACAGTCTAGTGGGGGTGTCCTCGTGGTGTAATGGTTAAAGCGATGGACTGTGGAATCGTTGTAAGCGAGTTCGTACTTCAGTCACGCTATTAAGTTCACTTTCGTGAAATCGCCCAGCTATGGGTTAAATAGTACCATTACTGTTATTCAAGGAGAATAGCATTAGCATTAAATAACCTATAAAGGTTGATATGCCATTAAAGATATGCCATTCAAATCCTGGAACAGTCTATCCCTGTGCTTCAAATAAAGTGTTTAGTCTGAGGTTTTCTGTGGGCTCCTGAGTTCTACATGAAACGCCTGAAGATGACTGAAAGGCATATCGGCTGAAACCTTGTGATTATTACAATAGACATGTGGTTAATAGTCTAAATATTCAAAGCTTCATCTTGGAAATTTAGACAAATGAACTCTTTAATTTTATGGCAACCGATCTGGGAGAAAGAAAACTCTGAATTCAAACCAGCTTTACTTCTCTTAAAATTGATATTTTTTCGCATCCTGAACTTGGTCGAGAGTCATAGTCGATGTATCCTTGTCTGAGGAACTTATTGGACTTACATTTCTATATTTTAAAATGGCCGTTATGCCACTTGTTCCCGAAACAAAGATGGCGGACGCTCGTAAACAATCATTCTCGTGAACTCATTGGCCAGGAGAACCACGTGGTCAGTGCTGAAAACTACGCCCGTCACTTCAATTTCGTCCCGCGTTTTTGGAGCCTACTCCATGACAAGAATTTTCTATAAATACGCTCAACTTCCAACACTCTCTCTCTTTTCATATTTTCCCTTACAGGGCCAACACACTCTCTCCAGTGTGACTTCCAGAGAGAACAATATACAGTATACCGCCACAAAAATGTATATGCCACGCAACCATTCTCTTATTTGTTACACCTTTTCGGTGAGAATCTTTTCAGCTTCAAAAACAATAGAAATTTCGTCAAATTACTGAAAGAAAGAAACAAACAACATGGGAGAAGACACGTTCCTCCGAGTACATACTATTAAGATTCTATAGAAAATATTTAGTCGACACGCATAGGACCCTTTTTTATTTAGTTCCTTTTTTGTAGTATTAGTGTTAGTCACTCACACACACAACACACACTCAGAAATACTTAACAAACATTAGAACACTAATGTTTTAAAATATTTAATTGCTTGTATTGTTGAAATATAAATTTGAATTTGTTTGTAGCGCTTTGTCTTGAATGTTCTTTTTGTCAGCGCCGTTTCACATCTTTCATATCGTTTAAACATCATTTGCCTCCTGTGTCTTTTTACAAATATAAATTGTCCTACTATAAAATGGGGGACCAAAATATCTACAAAATTACAGTCACCCCTACAAACTCTGGAGTTCTGATCAATCAATCTTTAAATAATGAAGCAAAGAAAGAGAGGATTAAAAAAAACAAAACTGTAGACATGTCGGAAAGGTTGACCTGAACGCATTATCATTTCATTAGTGAGAACATTAAAACAGGAATAGACTTAATGTCACCATTGCTTTGGCCATAAAATCTCTTACTCTCCAAGGTATTGATTGCGCGTTTCAGATCACACGCATACAGTGTAGGTATTTGGTGTAGGATACACGTTTAAAAAACGAAAACAAGAACAAAATTCACCATCATATTCTCCTTCCATAAGTTGTTCTGTTCGGAACTGAAATCTCTTTTGACTTTCAACAGTTTTAGAGTTGACATTTCTTTTTCTTTTTACTCCTTTCATAATCATTTTAATTTTCTGAGCGAAAATCTCCGCACAAAATATCGCACACACACACACACAAAAAAAAGACAATTAATAGCAAAAGTAAAAGAAAAAAAAATCCATCGAATACGAGCTGGGAATTAATAAACATTGATATGATATCCGAATTTACGGCATCTTCACTTTTTTAAATAATCAAATGCAGATTAACTACTCGCATTTTTAGAAATCCTCCCTACTTTCGAATTTCTTAATTTTCTTTTGAAACCCGTCAGCTATAACTGCAACAGTCATTCATTGGATAAATTTTAAAATATTTCTCATTTAAAAAAAAAAAAATTCTTGTCGATTTGATGAGTTGCCTGGAGAAAATAATGGGAAAAGATATTGCGTGATATCTTTTAAAAATCCTGGAAGCATCACCCTACAAAAAATCAACGGTACGGCCACTCACTTCTCATCTCACAAACCATTCAAGACGAACAAGACATACTGGGCACTGCAAGCGAAGTAAGTTCTATTATGGATTCCCACACTTTGACACAAAAGTATTAGGCAGTCAGCAAAGACCTAGATTTATCAGCTCTGTATGTACATTGAAAACTTACCAGTGTAATGGCAGCTAGTGACGGTTAACAAGAGAGAGGGAGAGAGAGAGGGAGAGAGAGAGGGGGAGAGATAATGATTAAATACTTTAATTTGACTCGTAGATGGAAGCCCAAAAGGGACTACCACTTCGGGTCCAAGTGGACCCAGGAGTAATAGCAATGAAGTAGTTCACATTCCCTAAATTGAGACCCACTATCAGAAGCAGTTTTGTGTTATATCCGTGGGATGTGTTGAGAAGGAGATATAGCCGGCGTATTCAGGAGCCCCAGCTGACTGGGCTATTAAGAAATAAAGCAAACTATACCAAACACTGAATTTAATATAATGACGAAATACAGCCTTCATAGAAGTATTTGTCGCTGCCTCCCACCAGACAGGATTTAACACAAGGTCAAAAGTCCGAAGGCCGATTAAAGTGGGGATAAAGGAGAGGGGAAGGTCAGGATCGAGCCGAGACTCAAACCCTGCTGGTCTGTGCTGCTCATCGACCCACTATGTGCAATGTGCGTCTTATGAGGCAAGCAGTTTCACCAACCCAAATCTGGGTCCGGACACATATGCCAGGTTATGGCTTGAACTAGACAGCAAGGTCTAGTGCCATACATAGGGGACAAAGGTTAAAGCTGGTCCACCCGAAAGTGGCCCTGCCAAAGTTGGAGGCCTTTCGGCCGCGATTCTGCCATTGATTTCGATACCCCATCCGGCACGAATGCCAGACGGCCCAGCAAAAGCCAGGTAAGTGTGGATACAGCCTTCAGAGACACTATTGTACATATTTCCTACGGTATTGATTAAGTATATATATATATATATATATATATAACGACACTGAGTATGCGGTGTGATTTAGAAGCGAAAGAGGGATAATCAGTGAGAGTTATCACCCAATGTGATATTTTGGGAGTATTCAATTGTAATCTTAGCTTTCTACAACCTTTGCAATTTTGTACATGCTTTTGTTTACGCCATCTTTTTCCTTTCGTTCAGCAATGAGTTTTGAGGAATGAATAAACCAGAATTTTTGGATCCAGTTGCGGAAAATTTGAATTGCATTACAATGTCTATGGACATAACACCATATCACGCACACGTCTTTCTGAGTGGCAAAAGGGTTTTAAGAAAAGGTTAAAGGAAGCAAAAGCTTGCTTCAGAGTGGGAAGCCTTCAACAAGCAGGAATGAGGTCAACGCCGAGCGGGTAAGCCAGGTGATCAGTAGTGATAGTCGACTACACATGAAAAAGGACATTGTATGAAATAATATCATATTTACCAACCCCTCCGCTCGGGCAGGATATGACACTAGGTCAATTTTTTAAGCGGAGTTTAACAGGTTTGAATTCAGAGTTTTCCTTCTCCAAGACTAGTTGTCTCACCAAGGCTGAAGAACCCAGTCTGCTTTACTATTTACCCATAGCTGGAGGGAGAATAATTAGATTCATACCTTTCCTAAGGGTATTAGTGCTATGTGAAATGCAATCAGTCTCGTCCAGGATTTGAACTTGTGTCACCGTGTCCATTTCCTACGACGATAACCATTACACCACGGGCACCTCCATGGAATATTATAACCGATGGTTTGGGCGTGTTTGAAAGGCAACGAAACAGGATGGGCAAAGAATTCGGCAGTTCCTGTAAATATGGAATTGAGGGATACTCTAAAAGAATCTTCTCAGAAGTGTATAGGACTGTGGCAGAGATGGATGGGAAAGAGCACCAGACTCGTGGACAGAAGGGGAAATTATGTAGATTGTTGTTTAGAATTAAAATAAATTCATATATATATATATATATATATTATAATATTTTATATATATATATATATATATAATATTATAATGAATTAATACTTATTACTTTTTATGTATTTTTAATAGCAGGGATACTTATCCGCGACAACTAGTTTCATGACTTCTTTAAACGACAAACATTTGGCAGAAAATGAAAGATTTTGGAGAAATTGAAAAAAATCGAAAATATATAATCAAAGGAATTTTTACGTTAGAAAAGTCTTTTGTGTATGTATGTGTGTGTGGTTGCGTATTGCCGGATGCTGTCGTATTTGTGATTGTTAGTTGTGTGTGTGTGTGTGTGTGTGTGTCTGTGTATGACGATATATGTGCCACGTAGCAGGTTTGAGGTTGTCTCATAATTATATATGTCGCGATGTACAGCAAGAGGTAGTAGAGGTCGACCCATGGTTGGGGATTTGGCTGAATACATTTTTTTGTGTGTAGCAATGATTTGAGCTAAGTACCATTGTTATCAACATCATTGGATTAAGTTAATTTATATATATATATATATATATATATACAAATATATATATATATATATATATATATATACAAATATATATATATATATATATAAACAGGGGATCTAATCACCCAATAAAGGTCTTTAAACATGTACCTAAAGGAATAGAGCATAGATTATCTAATAACTCTTCCAACAGGGAAATTTGTGAACGAACTAAGCAGGAATATGAGGAGGCTCTAAAAAATGACGGATATAGGGTCAATTTAGAATATAAGAATAGGGATAGAATTGGAACACAAGGTAGGAGAAATAGACCTAGAAAAATCTTATGGTTTAATCCCCCTTACAACATGGAAGTAGTTAATAACTTGTGAAAAGAGTTCTTCAAGATATTAAAAAGAAACTTCCCTAGTGGTAGCCAATTATATAAGATATTTAATAAGAATTGTATTAAATTAAGTTACAGTTGAATGCCAAACATTAATGGAATAATAAATAGGAGTAATATAGCCAAATTAGGTACAAAGAAGCATAAGGTGATTGACAAATGCAACTGTAGGGATAAGGTTAGGTGTCCTCTCGAGGGCAAGTGTAAGCAGGAGTGTGTAGTGTATAAAGTAGAGGTATATACTGATTCGAATAATAAGAGAGATAAAAAGATATATTTTGGGTCAACCCAAGGGGATTTTAAAACTAGGTACTATAACCATAGAACAAGTTTCTCGCACGAAAGATATAGGTATAGCACTGCTTTATCTAGTTATGTGTGGGAGATTAAGGAAAAAATTGGAGTAGATCCGATAATGAAATGGGAAGTGATAAAGAAATGCCGCAAATATAGGGCAGGGAATAGAACCTGTAATCTTTGTATGGAGAAAAAATTTATAATAGCAGATTGTATAAGTAAGAATATGCTAAACAAAAGATCGGAGGTGTTGAATAGTTGTAAACACAAAAGAGCGTGGTTACTATATAATTAGGAAATGTTATAGGGTTTTTTTTTTTTTTGTTTTTTTTTTTTTGCTATGTGATTTTTTTTTTTTTTTTAATATGCAAATTTTAGGATAGGTGGAGGTTTTTGGTGAATAAAGGCAAAGCAATTTCTCCTTAGAATGGTTTAGGCGAAAGTTCCTGATGATCCGTTAAGGTGAAACTTTAGTAGAAGATTTTCGATTAGCGATTTAAGTTAATTCTATATATACAAATATATATACGTGGTGCCTTCAAAAAGTTTCTAGACTTTTTTTGTACAGGCATTTAAAATTGTCGTAGACTCCTGAAAATTCAGTATGTTATTGCTATACATCTTATGAGATGACTGACTAATGTTTATGATTTCAGGTTCAAATGAACAGCTACAGCAGCAATTGAGGAGATGAAAGAGGCTGTGACGAAGATTATTGACACGCTCACACAAGAGGACTTCCATGGGGCCTTCCAGAAGTTGTTGGAACGGTAAAACAAGTGCATTGCAGCCGGACGAGATAACTTCGAAGATGAATTGAGTTTCTTGTGTGCCCATACGAAAAAAGTCTGGAAACTAATTTAATGATCTTCATACTACTAATCACTGTGCTCTTTGGCAAATGACATAATTATAGATATATCTAAATCTATTGACCCTTGATAAGATAGTACACGAAAACACCTAATAAAAAAAACTTCTTCTCAAAAAAAGGTAGATATGAATATTCAAGGAAAGCGGTGTCCTAACTCCAAGGCGAAAATGGTTTGATATGCTATTTAAAATCAATCTACAAATTACCTAACTTCTTGATAGGTATTTATCTATCTATCTTTGGGGAGTTCCTGAGGTTCGTTGGCTAATGTTCTGGATCGTGACTAGGTAGTCCTTGAATTCGAACTCTAACCGTACAATTACGTTCACATTCTGATTATTACGTTTAAGAAAGGCAAGAAACCTTATATCCCTCCAGGTATTGGTTAAATAGTACCACAAATGTTTTATAAGGATTACTTAGGCATTAAATAACCTGCGAAGGATGATATATCATTAAAAACAACCTGTCAACCTCAGCCACTTCATAACTCTCCATCTATCTCAGTCAGTTCGTATCTATCTATCTAAAATCAATCAATCAATACACCAAATACACGAAATGGTTAATAATGGTATTCACTGCGACTAATAATTCTTGAAATCATCAGAATATATGCTCCTTTGTTATTATTTACTGGACACAGGAATTTGCACACACACACACACACACACACACACACACACACACACACACACACACATATATATATATATATATATATATATACGTGTGATCATGATTCTTACTATTTTTAGTTGAGCAAATAAAGATGATTTTAAAACTCTTTTTTTTGTAGTTTTGTGCAATAACAAGCCTCACCTAATCAGTTATAGACCAAGAAAAATGCTTCAAGTCCTGTATTCCATTTAAAGAGCAAGATTTCCTCTTGTCTTTTCTTGTTGGCAAAGGGAAATGTCGGCCAATGATAACAACGTATGATGATAGCTATTATTATTACGGTCTAATAAAGGTGTAATCTATGATGATAGCCGACAGGATTGCCGGTCGGTGATGGTAGGAGATCGGGCGGGAGTAAGAACAAGCTGTGTAAAGAAGGGAAACCGAGTGTGAGAACGGGTTACTTGTGTGTGTTGGTGTTTGTTTCGAGGGCATCAGTGATGTGGATAATGACAGTGTTGGGTTTGGTGTTTGCCATGATTAGGGCCTGGCGCCGAGATGCTGGGAAAGCGGGCGTGTTGGAGATGCTGGCACGATGGGCGGAGAATGATGTATTAACGAAATATTACAGTCGGATATTGGAGACTTTTCAGGCTGCGATCAAGGTTGGCCACACGCGATGCTATCATCAGTTAGTGATATAAAAGTTTCCAGGACGGATGAAAAGGAAATACATATTGATGAAACACGTGCGCTTAGATAAATACAAGTATATATATATATATATATATATATATGTGTGTGTAAGCGTCTAGGGGTTATTATTAACATACACGCAATTACACATCACGCAAACACATATCTACTCATGCATATTTGCGTTTATTATCACAACTTTGAAAGCACCTTTGCTAAAAAGGTAAACATTGTTGGTATACACCTCTGGTGGTGTAACGGTTAGCAAGCTAGACTAGCAGACCTACACGTGTGAGTTCGAGTCTCATTGGGCACCCCATTCATTCGGCCTTGTGCCACATCAAAGCAAAGCGCTTTGTAAATACACCTTCGCACAGGTATTGTAAACACAATGCATGGATACACACAGACACACACACGGATACTATCCCTTTCTCTCTCTCTCTGGCACACATATACATCGATACAAATATATATATGCGTGTATGTAAGTGTGAGTATATGTGTGTGTGCATGTGTGTGTTGTACTGTTTTCGTGGGTAGCGTTTTTCGTGCTCACCCGGAAGAGCAGATCTCTGAAGTCTATTTCGAAGCAATAAAAATTTAAACTTCCTTTTACAGATTTGTTTTATATTCATTCCTTAAAATTTTGATTTTAATAAATTTTGCTGACAGTGTTCATGATTATGTAATACGAAAAAAAATCGATTGACGTTTTTCGTAATTTTCGGCCCATGAAAATCAGCTCTAAGAAACTAGCAAAAAGTACGACACAGAAAAATAGATTTCTGCCTGAAATAATGAAAATTAGCTTTGGTTTGGTTTAGTTTGGTTTGGTTTGGTTTGGTTAATTGGGATTTCATGGCATATCAACCACTGTAGGTAATTTAATGCCAAATCCCGTTTATGCATATATATTAAATATACATTATTTATTAAAAAAACATTGTGTAGATAACATTTTAAAACAAGCCAATGCTCAATTTTTCTACGGAGCCAAATGGTTTCAAGTATTTCTACCTAACACAAATAATTCTACTAATTATTTATATTTACCAACCCCTCCGCTCGGGCAGGATATGACACAAGGTCAATTTTTAAGCGGAGTTTAACAGGTTTGAATTAAGAGTTTTCCTTCTCCTAGACTAGCTGCCTCAACAAGGCTAAAGAACCTAGTCTGTCCTACTATTTACCCATAGCTGGAGGAGGAATAATTGGATTCATACCTTTCCCAAGGGTATTAGTGCTATGTGAATTGCAATCATTCTCGTCCAGGATTTGAACTCGTGTCACCGTGTCCATTTCCTAAGACGATAACCATTACTCTACTAATTATGAATCATTTGTTGAACTCATTTAAATAGATGTACATATATGACTTGTAAATGAAATGCTTGCTGTTAATTTCATTTTCAAATGAGTTAGAACAAATTTGTTAGCACTCTAGAGTGTTCGCAAATGGTCTGGTAGACCAGGGTTAAATCCCAGGTCGTGTCATACCAAAGACTTTAAAAATGGTACTTGATACCTCCTTGCTTAATACTCAGCAATATAATATACGTATCAAGGGTAACGTGGAGCAATCAAGGGAAAGGAGTAGCACCCTCACCTACATCTCGGTGTTGTAGCTATTGAAAAGGAAGCCTTCTGGTCACCCTCGACTAAAGGGAGACAACTTTTACTTTAATTAGCACTCTAGTATGGCAATTGTTTCTTTACTGTTAGATGGTTTCAATTACCGCTATCCAGTACTAATAAATCTAATCAAAATTAATTATTTGTTTGCAGATAGTAAAGTGGTTATGAGTATCCATATTTACCCCCCCAACTATAGGGAAATCCGTGATAGCTACACAACGTGATGATGATAATGTTATGTTTTGACCTTTTGACCCGGCCAAAAATGCATTCAAGGTGATTCACCAGAAGGAAGTGACACATTCTAATGGCAGTTATGAGAGGAAATCGCGTGGGCGTAAATTGACTGATGAAATGGGACGAGGTAAAAAAAAATCCCATTATACTCACATAGACTGACGCACCGGAAGAGAATGACCTCTTAATTGCATGACCGTTATTTCCGCTCGATGACGATCACACACGCCATTCCAAAGATAGCGGAAGTGACACATCCCGATCGCCAGATATCGGAAGAAATTGTGGAGGCGTGTCCATATCACCACGTGGGAGTTTGAAGGTAATATAAGGCCGACGAATTGAACAGAAGGCTGCACAGTTGAGTAGAGTTGGAGATGGAGAAAGACGAGATGCGGTAGGGAAAGAAGGAAAGCCAGCACCCAGCAGAGTGGACTCTAGGGCTCCGGTTGAGCAGCCCTGGAAAACGAGAAAGACACAACGTTGATGGCCATAACTTTGGGGTCAAAATATTTCAGTTGTGTTCGGTCTCCAGCTCCCTCTCATAGTAAAACCCCACACAACCTTTTCGAACCATTGCAATAAGTAAGTAAAGTTGGCGACCATAGTCGAGGGTAGCCCGAAGGCTCCCTTTTCGATAGCTACTACACCAATGTGTAGGGGAGGGCGCTACTCCTTCCCTGGATTGCTCTACTTTACCCTTGATCCGTACCTTATAATGCTGAGTGTTAAGCAAGGAGGCATCAAGTACCATTTTTGAGTCTTTGGTATGACTCGACCTGAGATTGAACCCAGGTCTCCCGGACCATTGGCGAACACTCTAACCCCTAGGCCAATAAAGAAGTCTTCCTGCGTCTTTATCATTGCGTGCGTCTTTATTATTGTGTCGTTATGATACGGCACATGAGAATATAACAATAATGTATACTACAATTTTTACACAATAGGATCAGGAGAATTTAGAGTTTTGGAGTTTTTGTTTGTTTGTTTGTTTGGTTGGTTGGTTGGGTTTTGTGTATTTAAAATGTTTTTAACGGTCATTTTATGCCAAATCTTTTTAATGCCTACGAGTCGTAAGTTAATAGTTTGTAGGTAACGTTATCTTCAAACAAGCTTTTAGAAATCATCTGCTTTCACTTAATCAATTGTTTTCAAGTATTCCTATCGAGCATTAATATTTCTATTTAATAGTAATCATTTTTTGCACACTGTTATACCGTTTTAAGTACTGCTATTTAACATTAGTATTTCTGTTCATCAAGTATTCCTATCTAATACAAATAATTTTCACATAGCTTTAAATGAAAATTATAATGATGATACTAATCCTTACTAAATGATCGAACTGTTCTTTTGTACCCATAGATAGGATCCAAATAGTTACTACGAATCCGGGTCAGTGTTGAGATGGGAGCAATGGCAATGAAAAAGTTCTCCTTTTTCACCATAGACCCAGTACTGGTGCCTTATCATCAGATACTGTTTAGTTTTGGGGGGTCTTAAACCTCTGCAGGAGAGCAGTTGGCAGATTTTACAGCTCCAGTCGAAGGATTGGGGAGTTTTGTTAAATGGATCCGTCCCGTTTTTGTCATTAATAGCCAAAAAGAAACTTGCATAAATGTGTATATTATTACTTTTGAAATTTTGCATATTCATATTTTCAATTAATGAATTTCGATGTTGTAGATTTTGATTATAAATAATATCAAATAGTATTTGTTTTAATTGTATAATGTTTTATTAATAGATAATTAATATTTTTAGATAAATAAACGGGTACATATTTTTGGGGAATGCTGAATGCACGTGGAAAATCTTTTCTTTGTCAGTCGTAACACAATACCAGCTAGTAGCCTTAATTAATTCAGCGTCATAGCAAACCTTCTAATCTCTCCAGAGCTTTTCTCGTTATCCTAGCAATGTTGTAGTGTTATTTTTTCTTCGAATCTCAAGTTCCTCCATTTGTTTTTACAAGTTGTTTGGTGTTGTTCTGGGGTCTCCAACTATGGTATTGGGCGGTGTTTTCGTGGCATAAAAGTGATGGACTGCGAAATCGTAGTAAGCGAGTTCGAATTCCAGTGGCGCTATTACATTCACTTTCGGGAAAATACCCTTGGGAAAGGTATGAACCCTCTCATCCTCCAAGCCATGGGTTAAATAGTACCACTACTGTTCTCCTCGGAGAATGGCTTTGGCATTAAATAACCTACAATGGTTGATATGCCATTAAACAAAGAAACCAAACCAATTATGGTATTTCTGTTGCCCTCATAGTCCATAAGTTTTTCTATTCTCGAAAAAGGTCATAGTATTTATCCAGTTTTTCGCTTTCATTCTGTGACCTGCAGGAATGGCAAAGACTGCTCATTGACAAGTTGTGGTTGTTGTTGTTGTTGTTCTTCTTCTTCTTTATTATTATTATTACTCATTGAGAGTTTTTTACACTAGCATTAGCTGATGGTCTTTCACTGGAGTCTGAGTGACAGCAAGTCTCCTCAAGTCAACAGGACTTTTCTCAGTATTCTGGCCGATCTTAGCAATGCTTATTTCAAAGTCCTCCAATCCTTTTATTAATCCTTTGGTGACTGTACCAAAAGCAACAATTACAATTGGTATAATCGTCACCCTTTATGATCCGCATTTTTTTCCATTCCCTTTCAAGGTCCAGGTATGTATTCTTCTTTTCGCTTTCTTTCAATTTTACTCTGATGGTTTGGTTTGGTTTCTTTGTTTAATGGCATATCAACTCTCTTTAGGTTATTTAATGCCGAAGCCATTCTCCTAGAAGAACAGTAGTGGTATTACTACAGTCCATCGTTTTAACCATTACACCACAAGGACACCCCCCCATTTTACTCTGAGGTCAGACGGGACAGGAAAGTCCATAATTCTACAAGTACTCTTCTTTTTGTTGATTATTGTAAGATCTGTTTGTCTGGCCGATATTAGGTGATCCGTTTGTATCTCAAAATTTCAAAAGAGTTTGTTCGTCTTATTCTCCATGGCAGATTCGGGGTCGAGCATATACTATTTGTTCATATGGTTAAATCAAAATTTCTTTCACAGTTCCGAGGGAATCACCTTGCTCATCCAGTCGTGTCAAGTCTTATACTCTTTCATTGCTAATTTGCTGCATTCGCTTATTATGTGATTGATAGTTTCGACTCTATCACAACCTAACCTACGTCCGCTGTCTTGTTGCGTCTTTTTTTAATCTTTTGAGAGTTTTTCACGTCAGCTGATGATTTCCAACTGGAGTCTGGGTGACAGCAAGTTTCCGAAAGTCTCCAGGATTTTTCTTAGTACTCTCACCCATGTCAACAATCCTGCAGTTTGAATGGTCTCCTCTCTTCATCTTATTTCCAAGTATTCCATCCCTGTACCAATTCTTACGAGTTTTTCACAACAGCATTAGCTGATAGTTTTTCACAGGAATCACAGTGACTGCATGTCTCGTCAGGTTTCCACAACTCATCTTAGCTTTCTGGCCAACCTCAAACAATGTCACAGTTTGGTTTGTCTGGGTGGTATCGATTTGGTTTTTTTTTTTGTTTAATGGCATATCAAACTTCCTAAGTTATTCAATGCCGAAGCCATCATTCTAGAAGAATTTAACTCATGGGGTTCACACTTTTCCCAAGAGTATATGTCTGAAATCAACGTAATAGCGTGACTGGGGTTAGAACTCGCTCACTATGTTTCCGCAGTCCAACGCTTTAACCATTACACCACAAAGACACCCACTGGATTGTACCGATTCTTCCGATTTCCTATTCTTCCACCCCCTTTTACAAGCTTTTGGGGAGACATCCAAGCACGCCAATTACAATTGGTATCACTGTCACCCTTATGTTCCACAGCTTTCTAAGTTCTCTGGCAAGGTCAAATTATTATTATTATTATTATTATTATTATAAGATACATTGGACACACGATATTTTAACGAATTAGAAAATCCTTGTATTTCCATAATCACACTTCATATGATTTTGTAATATATTCATGATACGGATATATGAAATAGACATATGTTCATAGAATGTTCATAAACAAATAGGAATCCGAAAAACACGAAACACTTACGACGCTCTTTTTTGGTTCAGGTACGAAACTTTTTATTACCTTTTTGTGTTTAAGGTTTTTTGACATGAGGAGAGAGAGACACAATTTCTTTTTATGCTGACTTTTCCATCTGATCCCAACCACGTGCGGCACCCCGCTACATACTACTGGTCTGGCATCGGCGAGCTCCGAAAATCAACTTCCTTCCTCTAGCGTCGAATCTCAACTAACTGCTTGTTTCAAATCCCAAAATCCGCAGCCCGTCGCTTCCGGGCGGGACGTCATTTCCATCCCCAGTCCAATTTCTATCTGGGGTTTTTATTGTGACATCTGTGATTGTCACATCCTCCCCGCGCGCGCGTGAACACCTGCACTCAATGTGTCCATCTAACTAACCCATGCACTAAGCCGAAAGGTTCCCAGCCTAACTAAACCGAAAGGTAAGATACACAAAACGAAAAATGATAATGAAAAAATCCTTCCGCAATTATATAACATCTTTTGGTACAGCATTATTAAATTTAATGTTTAAAGCTATCAAATTAGTGTTTGATACTGTCATTTGATACTGTACAGGATATCTCAAAATTGATGCAACCTATTGTTATGATAATCCATACTGCATCAAGTCATCTTTCATCCGAGTCTTAAAAAGAAATCATATCATTTCAGAAATGGCAAACCAAATGACTAGGACAGTGCACGTGAATGACTGAGTTCTCGGGAAAGTCTTCGGAGTGACTTTTTCGGTCTCCTTCCGACATAATTTCTCATCGCATCCACAATGTCAAGATATCTTGCAGTCAACTTCCTGCTAGATCTGGGATTTTCTGCCTTCTTGTTGAGGCTGTTTACTGACCCTATGGATGAAAATCTGTGTACCCAACGATAAATTGGACTTTTCTAGGAATAGTTGTTTAGTTAAAATTTTGCTTGCATAGTTTTGAATGATTCTGTCTCCAAATGAGTAGTGATACGAAATAATCTTCCTATCTTATCAATATGATCGTGTATTAATAGCTTTTATAGTGTACTCTTTTCAAATCTGAAACAAAAGAGAACACATCATTATTTTTCGTAGAGTTATTTGCAGTTACATGGGATCCGTGTATATTGAGACACCCTATATAATAATGTATATGGAGACACCCTTTATCTCGGCGCATATTTATTGTTGCTCTTTCGTCTTATTTGTAATTCAGATGCATTTAGTTGAGGTAAATCACCTTCACACACACACACACACACACACACACACACACACACACACACATACACACACACACACTCACACACACACATATATATATATTAATATTGATAATAGATAAATATATATTAGATATATATATTTAATACATGGAATTTAGACTGCGGCCCCTGGGTTTCATGGAGTTTTTCGCAAAACAACAATCATCAGGCAATTAGGAAAATGAAATGAATCGAAAAAATACACTCCCCATATTATATTGCACTTGGTTCGATACGAAGTGATTCAGTGACAACCAAGACATTTATAATATATATATATATATATATATATATCATAACAGTGTTGGTTGTCACTAAATTACTAAATCATTCAGTGACAACCATCACTGTCACTAAGTCACTTTGTGGCGAACCAAGTGCAGTAAGATATGGAGAGTGCTCAATATCTAGGATAGAGCTATTATATAATAATAATGATATATATATATATATATATATGTGTGTGTGTGTGTGTGTGTGTGTGTGTGCACTGAATAATTTACAGCTGCTGAAATACGAAAAGTCTTCACCAAAATCGTATCAAACAATATCAGGTAAAACGCCAACAAATCCATGAATTCCTCAGTATTAAAAGTAAATAACCAAACAATAATATAATAGCGGAACTAGCATACTAAACATATTCAGCAACTAACACACTGACCGGAACATCCCGTCCAACAATAAACCCTTACAAGAAAATAAACCCTTCCCAGAAAATAAACAAAAACAAATAGTACACGCAACAACAACAAAAATCCTCCCGAAGACGATCAGTGAATATGAACGAAAGCACTTAAGAGCAGAACTTAGAGCAACAATCTTTTACCAACTGGAACCTGACACAAATGAAATAGCAAGAAAACCAAAGAGAAAAACAAAATAAATTCATAACAGAAAGTTCCGTAGTCTTTGACAAGACTTGTCTAAAGTATATATATATATATATATATATATATATACACACAAAGACATGGCAAAAGTAAATAGACACCCATATAAACTTAGATTTTTATCTAAAATATTATCTATTTAATGAAAATATTACAATAAAGTACAATAAAGTACAAAAACTTATTTAGTAATACTTAGATGACATCCAATTTGCGTTTTAGATTTGCTTGATATTGGTTGGACGAAGAAGTGATTTTTCCTTGCAGCTGTGCCATTGTAGCATAGTTCACGAAGATACTTGACTTCTGTTCTGGGACTCATAACAACATTTTTTTCCTATGTCAGAGGCCTTGCAACGAAGAATATTCTTAACATTTCTTTTAACAAGACGCAGGGTTCAGTCAGAGAACCTCAAAGTGCCGAAGCAAGATGCTGTGCACTCTCTACCCTCTCTATTAAATTTCTCAATCACCCTATTAACAGTAGGCAGTAGGATTGAATGGTTTTCTGATATTTTGCGTTGACTAAGTCCGCCTTAATGTTGACCCCTAACACGACCTCACTAAAATTCGGAAACTTCTGACGCTTCTTTTGTCCGTGGTATGATGCAGTGATCATGTATGGGACATGAAATAGAAATATTTGGTATAAACAACAGTCGAAACAATTTAGATTCATTCTAGGCATAAAAGATATATATACATATATATATATATATATATATATATATATATATATATATATATATATATATGTGTGTGTGTGTGTGTGTGTGTGTAATCTCGACTATAAAATAGAAAGAAAATAACATAATATAAAATCACGACCCTGAGTTTCACATTACCGAACCTCATTTTATATATATATATATATATATATATATATATGTGTGTGTGTGTGTGTGTGTGTGTGTGTGTGTGTGTGTGTGTGTGTGTAATCTCGACTATAAAATAGAAAGAAAATAAAATAATATAAAATCACGACCCTGAGTTTCACATTACCGAACCTCATTTTATATATATGTATATATATATATGTGTGTGTGTATGATATTTTTAGGTTATTAATATTCAGTTTCTTTCAATTTAATTCTATTTGTTGATCAACTTCTTTATTTAGAAAACAATTTTTATTTATAAACATTACTAAACAACTAAAGAAGACTGATATACTAACTTGTTGGTATATTTAATATAATGGCGACAGAAGTCAGTATTCAAAGCTTTATTTAATTTAAGATTAGGGTAAATAGTACCAGGCAATATATAGCAAAATGTTTGGGGAAGGAGTAATACTCAATATTCAGGGGAATAGTACTTCGCAGTTAATCGACAAAAAGTATCACTCAATATTAGGTGAAATAGTACAAGGCAATATTATGGAAGACAGTATTACACAATATTTGGTGAAAAAGTAAGACGTGATGATTGGAAAAATAGTACTATACAATATTTTTATTCAGTGTTCCTCGTTATGATTATTCTAATCTTCATCGCAATAGTCATTACTAGCAATACTTATAATACAAGCCTTACGTTCATAGAAAACGATTTTATCCTTTCTCGAGACAAGTCAATATATTTTTTCATCTTTTGATTCATTTTGCCGGTGTGTACTGGTTAGTCGACATCTGATATTTGTTTTTTTTATATTTTTACTTTCATTTTCTTGATATGATCTGGTCTCCATTGTATCACATATTCGGGTTTCAAATTCTAAAACATTACTTTATTCCTTTTCGAAGACAATTTTTGGTCTGTACTTATACTCAATCTGACCAAATGCAGTATTAGTATTATTAATATAGGGTTATTGGTTATTCTCTTTATAATTGTTTCTGTTATAATTGTTTCTGTTCGTGAGATTCTATTACGTCTCCATAAATCTCAAGAGATTTTCTGTAATTGATAAACATTCTTTAGCTTTCAACACTTTCAGCTTCAATACCAATTTCTTCTTGAAAATTCTCTAGTCTTTGTGGAGACATACCTGATATTTCAATCAGTAAAGAAATAATTTTGACTTTTATTTTCCTAACTATATTAGCCAGAAATTGGTAATTTCACTTTTTCTTTTTGTACATATGTTTTCTATCTCTGAGAACGCCAGGGGTTCCAGAATCCTATTTGAGATAACATTGCTTCATTTTTGGTGGAATGATTCTAACTCGCTTGTCCAAAGATGAATTGTATGGCTTTTCAAATGTGACATTTTTAGCCGGATTTGAAAAAAAAAAATCTCTTTTTTATTTTTTCACTTTTTTCCCTAATTTTCTTTCACACTATCTTACATCCTTTTTTCTTCTTCTTTCTGATTTTAATTTTTCAACGGACTCAGTTTTTTTCATTTTCCTTTTTTCCTTTTTCTTCTTTTCTTCCTTATTTGTTCTTTCGTGAATCCCATTCTTCCTTTCGTGAGACCTATTCTTTCTTTCTTCTTTCTTTCTTTATTTTTTTGGTGCCTGGTGAGACCGTGGATTTCTACTGGCTGACATGTCTTGACGAACACCCTAAATATTATTAATTACCAGGATAAAATGTCGTACAGTGATAACAAGAGGGGTAATCATGGCGTATTGGCAAACGTGCTGGGCTGAGATATCCGAGTAAGTGAGTTCGAATTCCAAACACGTTACTGCGTACACTTTCGGACTAATATATATATATATATATATATATATATATATATATATATTAGTATGTGTATGTATGTGTGTGTATAATTTGGTTTGGTTTCGAGTAATTTAATGCCAAAACAATCCTTTTAGAAAAACAATAATGAAGTTATTTAACCAATAAAAAAGGGGATAAGGAGTTTCATGCCTTTCCCAAGGATATTTGTCCTAAAGTGAACGTAATAGCGTCAATAGAATTCGAACTCGCTACGATATCACAGTCCAGAACGTTAGTAACCTCACCACGGTCTCTCTCTCTATATATATATACAGAGAGAGAGAGAGAGAGAGAGAGAGAGAGAGTGGCGTTGTGGCTAAAGACCATGTATGGGCTGGCTATGAAGACTTTATCGTTAACGCACTAGAAAGGAAAAGCGAAACTGAGCTTATAAAAGCTAAGTTTTTTTTTGTGGATAAGCACTAAGTCTGGTCTTTTGACCGGGTTAAGGTAATATGTTTTTATCAAAGTCCCTGAGAATTTTATGAATCTCATTCTTTATGACGGAATCTTGTTTGTGCATTTATCATTTAATAGTATACTCAATTTTCAAACTCGTATATAATTCCCAGTAGGTCCACTTTCCCACCAAGTCGTTTTCATTGTCTTGTACTCTTTTGAGCTAGTTTGCTATTTTCGCTAACTTTGCTCGGGTTGGTTTGGTTTGGTTTTATGGCATATCAACCTTTGAAGGTTATTTAATGCCAAACCCATTTTTACACATATCAACATTTTTATTTCAACGAGTTAAGTTTAACAGAGTACACAGTTTAAAAGTCAAAACAATTCTATTTTAAGCAATTCAGTTTTGCATAAGTACACTGTACGCTCTATTTGACCTACAGATAGGACCTTATCAAGTACTACCACTCCAGGCCAGAATGAACCTAGGAGTGATTGAAATAAAGGGTCACTCCGCATTCCCCAAAGCTCCAGGTTTACTAGAGCCTCACTATCAGATTGTTTAGTGTCATGTCCAGGACACTCGTTGGGAGAGTCCTACCCCATCTGCAGAGATGCAGTCGGTGTATTCCATAGCCCCCGCCAATTGGGCCCCACTTTCAATGTGTTTAATCGTTTCCCCTATTTCCCTGCATAACCAACACTTTTTATTTGTTGCGCATGATCGATTTTCTCTTTAATATAATTGGTCCTTATGGCGTTGTTTTGTATTTCTATTCGAAGAGATTCAGTTTCTTTCAAGAGGTTTCTATTTCGTAGCTATGTTCAGGTCTTCTCGTGTGAGATTTCAGCGGTTTGTCTCCTGAAATTTTCATACAATTGTTTTTCTTCTTATTTCTGTTCCCTAATTTTTTTTTCATTTTGGTCTTATTTTGTCAATGTTCTTACTGGCTGCTGCGATAAGTCTTTCTATGCTTCTTTTTGATTTAATCGTGGAGTCTTTTTATTGATGCGTCTACGCAGTCGATAATATTGTCAAGTCTTATTTTTCCTTATTTTATTTATACATATAGTCTGCGTATATCATCAAAAGAATGTAAGTATAATCATTGAATTCTTTGTCCTTTGGTCTGTTGTAGAGTTTGGTTTCCAGAAGTTTTCGCGTTCGTCTGAGGAACTGTTTTGTTTGGTTTTTTTTTCATCTTAGTTTGTTTGATAATGTCCGCTTCCAGTATCTGCACGTACTTGTCATTTTTCTTTTTTATAAACGTTTTGATTCTTTCTTGATTTGGCAATTCTTTTCGTTCCGTTACTTCTTTCTGTCCAGTTTTCATTATTAGTAGGGTACGTTTTTCTATCCGAAATTCCATTCCTATATCCTGGCTCCATATTCTTATTGTTTGTAACAGAATCTCAAATTCTTTTTCATCTTTTGCAAATAGCTTGATGCTGTTCACATACTTAAGGTGATTACACTATTCTTGTGATTTTGTAAATCTGTAGCCCCCAGTGCACCTCCAAGATATGTAACTGATTGGCATCATTGCTATTACAAATGGTAATGGTAATACCGAGAATGCATTTCCTTTGATGGTGCCTTCCTGTATTTTCACCTCTGCTGAAGGTTTTCCTCTAGTTGTTAATTCCACAAGTTTTTCATGGCATCCATGATGAAATTTATGATTTTGTTGGTTATCTTGTACATATATTTATCAATCCCGGGCTGTTGGACCATATCGCATATTTTTGTTGTCAATCCGAGATATAGTTATCTTTTTCCTACGTTTTGCTCAGTTTGGGAATGTGCTGAAAGTCAGCTGTTCATCTTGTTCGCTTGGGGTATTTTCTTCTTCTTCTTCTTCTTCTTCTTCTTCTTCTTCTTCTTCTTCTTCTTCTTCTTCTTCTTCTTATTATTATTATTATTATTATTATTATTATTATTATTTACCCCTTTAGAGTTTTTCACATCAGCGTTAGCTGATGGTCTTTCGCTGGAGTTTGAGAGACAGCAAATCACCTCAAGTCTCCAGGACTTTTCTCAGTATTCTGGCCGTTCTCATCAATGCTGTATTTGGATGGTCTCCACTCGTCCTCCAACTTCCAAGTCCTCCAGTCCCTTTAATAGTCCTTTAGTTACTGTACCGAATGCACCAATCACGATTGGTATAATCATCACCTTCATGTTCCATAGTTTTTTTTTATTCCCTTGCAAGGTCCAAGTGCTTATCCTTCTTTTCACTTTCTTTCAGTTTTATTCTATGGACAGCCGGTACAGCATATTCTACAATTTTGAAAGTACTCTTTTTGTTGTTATTGATTATTATTATTATTATTATTATTATTATTATTATTATTATTATTATTCATTTATTTATTTATTCTTATGACTTTTTTACACCGGATATAATTGTTGGTTTTTACCTGGTGTATCAGTGACTGCAAATGTCTTCGGATCTCTAAAAGGTTTCTTGATATTTTAGCTGATTACAACAGTATTGTGTTCTGGATGGTCTCAATTCTTTCTTTAATCCTCAGTTAACATAGTTCAATTTCCAAATTTATGTGGGGGTGTTCCAAGAGCTCCAGCAATGATTGGTATCATCGTCACCTTGAAGCTCCTCTAGTTTTTTTGTTACCTTTCTGCCAAGATCTAGGATATTTTTCAAGTCTTTTACTTTTGTTTTTTTATTTCGTTCTGTGGTGTGCTTGAACGGCAAAACCCACTTGATAATAATTTCTATATTTCCTATTAAGTAAGACTAGGTTGGCCTTCGAACAGAATTAAGTTGATTCGTGTTTTTCTCATAGTCCCTGACAATTCTATATATTTTATTTTCTTAAGTTTGGTTTGGTTTTATGGCATATCAACCTTTGTTGGTTATTTAACGCCAAATCCATTTTTATGCAGATAATCAGTTCTATTTAAAACAATTCGGTTTAGCATGAGTACACAGTTTAATTGTCAAAAACATTTCGATTTCAAACTATTCAGTTATATATAACAATTCAGTTTAGTGTAAGTACTGTTTCAGTGTCAAAAATAGTTCAATTTAAAACAATTCAGTTCATCAAAAGCACGGAGTTTAAATATAAGTACAGTTTAATTGTAAAAAAAAATTTTTTTCGAGCTATTCAGTTTATTCAAGCAACTCTACTTCAGCTTATTCAGTTTTGTAAAAGTACAGATTTTGTTTGCACACAGTTATATGTCAGAACAGTTCTATGTTAAGCAATTTAGTTTAGTGTAAATACAGTTTCAATGTCAAAAAACAGTTGCAGTTATATGTAACAATTCAGTTAAGTGTAAATACAGTTTTGATGTTGAAAAAACAATTCTATTAAAAAAAATTCAGTTAACCACAAGCACGCAGTTTAAATGTAAGTACGGTTTAATTGTCAAAAATATTTCTATTTCAAGCTATTCAGTTTACTCGAACAATTCAATTTAGCATAAGAATACTGTTAGTTCTATTTAACCCATTGAGAGCGCCCTGTTAGGTGCTACCACTCCGAGCCAGAGTGGGCCTGGGAGCAATGGCAATAAAGGGGTACTCAGCATTCCTCAAAGCTCCAGCATTGCTGGAACCTCACCATCAGATTGTTTAGTGTCATATCCAGGACACTCGTTAGGAGTTGGGGTCTTACCCCTCTGCAGAGGTACAGACAGTGTATTCTACAGCCCCAGCTGACTGGGCAAATTTTCTTTTCTTTTTTTTTCTATCACAGATTCTGATTTGTGCATACACCATTTGTCATTATGTTGACTTTTCCCCATTGAATCAGTTTTCCCACCCAGTCATGTCTACACTTATCTGTTTTGGGCCTGTTTGCCTCGTTCCAATATATGATGCCTTGGTAACATGCAAACGCCTTATGATTGGATAGGTTGCAATCACCTTTTTCTCACACCTGTCTGTAAGGATCAAATGACAGTAAGTATTTCAAATTTTCAAAAAACTATCTGTAACATATATATATATATATATATATATATATATATATATATATATGCATGCGGAATCATAGTCAACACAATAATGACGAGGGAACACAGTTCTTCAGAAAAATATACCTCTCACAATTTATTCGAAAGGGTTGCGAAAGGGTTATGTGTGAGAGGTGAGCTGGAGACTGAACAGAGACTGCAACATATTGACCCCCAGTTCCTCCGTCTTTTGCAGCACTTCTTTCTCGTTCTGCTGGGCTGCTTAACCGGGGGTCCTGAAGGCCCAGCACTCTGCTGAGTGCTGGTTCTCACTGCCTCGAACTGACTCTCAACTGACTCCAAACTAACTGAACTTCCTGTCGCAACATAACCCTTTCGCAACCCTTTCATTGTTTGGCGCTCACTTGCTTTCCTCTGAGCGTTGCATCTGCACCTAATTCAACCCGTCCACAGTCAAGGTTATACCCTGATATCTTCGACCGGATGCACCTCTTCCTTGATCGACGGCTGGATCGGAGGTCAATATGCTACATATCTAGTATTTTTATCAATTATGGTTGATATTTTTTTCAATATTTCCCTTTGAACTGTATTTTTCTTACAAAAACTAAATCTATTAACAATTGGATTTTTGGTCTCAGAGAGAAATATATTTTTGAAACAAAATGTCTAACCAGATCAAAAACGTCAAGAGTGTAGAAAATTTGATAGTTAAATTCAATGATTTTAGAAAAAATAGTTAGAAATAAAATTTAAGAAAACATTTTTTGGGAAATATCAGGTGAATTACTTAACAGAATTTCTTCGGTATAAAGATATTTTATTGATTGTGTATATGTTCTATGTAGAGATTCTTTTTTATTTTTATTTTCAACGTTGATCCCAGAAGATAGTCAAAAGATAATTAGGAAAAATAACAAATAGATGAATGAATGAATATTGGTGTGATTTGGTCTGTTTGAATTCTTTATTGGATATCTGGATCTTTTTTCTTTGCAATAACCTATTTAATAATGCAGTGATTATTGTAGCAATTATCACGTTCGATGTTTTTATTTCCGTATTTTTTTAACAAATTTCTGATATTTTTGCACATTCATTGAAATCTTTGCTGGAATGCACTATAGATGGATGGCAAATGAACAGATTGGTGCTTATTTTGTTTAAAATAAAGTTTACACTCTCAGCCTGAAAAGGATAACCAATAGGCATCCTACTTTTTTCTATTTTAAATGACAGCTTCTTTGTTTTCTTGGATTTTGGTGAGTGAGCGTGAGCATAGGAAAGCAAATAGCAGTGTTGATATTTTATGCACGTAAACCTCTTCTGCTTTGGCAATGGCCGCTTGTTATTAACTTTCGAAGCGCAATAAAGTCTGTAATTATTCCTATCTTCTCTCGTATCAATGTTACATTGCTTTCTTTCGAAGAGCAGAGTTGCTGGCTTCTGACAAGCTACAACAATAATAGCGTCTCACTTTTTCAACAAAATCGCTATAACGACAAGCAAAGCAACAATAAAACTGGTAAAGTCAGACGATCGACAAAGACAAGCATGCGCACTCGTACGGTGCCTTGTTAAAATAACTGGTCGATCTTCTACTTAAGACGCTCTTTCACAACGTAGATTTGAGGCAAGAAGAATGTCATGACTTTTATTAGATGGCATGTCACCAAGACGCATAAAATTTGTCTCGTCGATTTGAAAGCATAATCCATGACTAATGTTGTGTTTTCAGACAAATGGCAAAGGAAATAACGAGAAAGACTGGGGAATAACGACGTGTTGATTGAAGCCGGTTCTCGTCTTTCGCCCATGACATGATTTATCTACTAGTTGTAAAGATTTATAAACAGACTAACTTTTATTTTGATTATTATTGGAACTTTTCCCCTTATTTGTCCGCATCTATTGACAGTTGCTTTTGCAATATGTACATATGCATAATGCATTTCTTGTCGGCGATTCTCATTGGGGAATAGGTAATTTTGTATATAGAAATTTATTATTTAGTTACGCAGCCTCACGCTCTTGCTGTGTATCCTAGAATATACTGCCAGTGGTTTACATGGCAGTGCTCCCTAAAGTGTATTATTTTATGACACCTCACGAGTACATATTTTTAAATCTGACAACTAGTAGACATTTACACGATTGGAATTTAAATATACATTGATATATATTTAAAAAAATCTTAGTATAATTAAAAAAATCTTCTCTGCGTATTAAAAAAATTGTGTTTTTAATAATCATTTCTATTGCGTAGTATTTAAAAATTAAACTTTTAACTGTTGTTAAAACCAGCAAGTCTCATTGATGAATTTCGTACATAGAAATATATCACCAGTGGGAACTGTTATTAAGCATCATAATCTTGCTACATATACTAGAATACACTGTAAAGCAAAATTAAGATCTGGTTTGATGGTACATGACAGTAGTTGCCCAAAAAGATATTTTTGACTTACGCAACTCTAAAAACCAGTTACACGGGTGAACTATATAGTTCGATATACATTTTAAAAAGTTAATTTAAGCATAATTATAATAAATATACTTCATATTACACATATTCAGACTGCCCAGTCGACCTTAGCTGTGGAATACACTGACTGCACCTATGCACAGGGGTAAGACCACCCCAATGAGTGTCCTGATATGACACGAAACAATCTGATGGTAAGGTCCCACTAATGCTGGGGCCTTGGGGAATACGGAGCCCCCCTTCATTGTCATTTCTCCCAGGTCCACTCTGGCCCGGCGTGGTAGCACCTGATAGGGCCCTATCTATTGGTTAAATAGAACTAACGGCATACTTTCGCTAAACCGAATTGTTTGATTAAGCTGAATAGCTTAAAATAGAAATGTTTTTGACAATTAAACCGTACTTACATTTAAACTGTGTGCTTATGCTAAACTGTATTATTTGAAATAGAACCGTTTTTTGACATTGAAACTGTATTTACACTAAACTGAATTGTTTAACGTAGAACTGTTTTTACAATTAACTCTGTAAACAAAATCTGTACATATACTAAAGTGAATTAGCTGAATTAAGAACTGCTTGACTAAACTGAATAGCTAGAAATAGAAATGTTTTTCACAATTAGACTATAGTTACATTTGAACTGCGTACTTATGCTAAACTCAATTGTTTTAAATTGAACTGTTTTTTGAAATTGAAACTGCACTTACATTAAAATGAATTGTTATATATAACTGGTTGAATAATTTGAAATGGAAATGTTTTTGACAATTAAACTGTTTACTCATGCTAAACTGAATTGTTTTAAATAGAACAGATTATTTACATAAAAATGGATTTGGCGTTAAATAACCTACAAGGGTTGATATGCCATTATAACCAACCAACCAACCAACCAAACCAAAACTATCCAGAAAAAAACTATTTTTGATATTCACTTCCATTGCGCAGTGTCAGAAAATTAATTTTACGGATTATCCTTTTCAGGCCAAGAGTATAAACTTTATTTTACAACAACAACAAAATAAGAAAAAAAGAGGTACAAATTCGTTTATTTGCCATCTGTTATATACCCATAACCATATCAATAACAACCACAAGAATTTACTAAATGCACCTTAGCCATTGTGGATCGTGAATGAAGGAAAATTTCCCGAATTCATCGAAAACAAAAAAATATGTCAGAAGTGACTTAGCAAATCTGATAAATTTGATTTTCGAAAGAGTACACACTTTTAAAAAAGTTTGTGACAAAATTAGCTTACATTTAATTCGCATTATGCAATTTTCTTGAATCACTTACATTGTATAATGCATGCTTTAGATATATTTACCAAATTCTACCATTTCTTTTTTAACCGGCTCATTAGCCTCATAGGTAGAGTGTTCACCTATGGTCCGGGAGTTATTAATTAGTTAAAATTATTCAACCAGTTGGGGGTGTCCTCGTGGTGTAATGGTTAAAGCGATGAGCTGCGGAATCGTAGTACGCGAGTTCGTACTCCAGTCGCGCTATTACGTTCACTTTCGGGCAAATACCCTTGGGAAAGGTATGAACCCCCTTATTCTCCCTCCAGCTATGGGTAAATAGTAGGACGGACTAGGTTCTTCAGCCCTGGGGAGGCAACTAGTCTAGGAGAAGGAAAACTCTGAATTCAAAACCTGTTAAACTCCGCTTAAAAATTGACCTTGTGTCATATCCTGCCCGAGCGGAGGGGTTGGTAAATAGTACTTATGGTCCGGGAGACTCAGCAATATAAGGTACGTATCAAGGTTAAAGTGGAGCAATCAAGGGAAAGGAGTAGCGCCCTCCTCTACATCTCGGTGTAGTAGCTACTGAAAAAGGAGCCTTCTGGTTCCCCTCGACTACGGTCGCCAACTACTTATTTTAGTAGAAAAAAGGATAAATGGTAATCTAATAGAAACTTTCAAATTGATAAATGGAATTTCTATTTATGGTTGACATTTTTTCAATATTTCTCTTTGAACTGTAAATTTACTGTCTAGCTAGATTTCAATTACTAAGTATACTAACCGATTGAATTTTTTGTCTCACCGCTTAATATAGAGTGCGATGGGTAAATTGTCGCTATTTCAAATTGTTAATTTAACGCATGCGCTTTATTTGTTTCCGGTTTTGTCTGCTGACTAACAAACTTGTGTCAGTAGAGCAATTTCTGTTAGGACATAACCATCAAGACGCAATTTACTTACCAATAAATTTGATGTACTAGTTTGCGTTCACATGGAAGCAAATGAAAATAGTTTGGGTGTCAATCTCATGACAGATTAATTTTATTATTTATGAAAAGTAGTCTGTGTCTCCATCCGGAGAATGTAAAATGCAGTTTCTTCCTAGCTGCGGTCGTGTCGATACTCCTATATGGATGCACTACATGGACGCTAAGTAAACGGATGGAGGAAAAGCTTGACGGCAACTACACAAGAATGCTGCAAGCAATTTTGAACAAGTCCTGGGGGCAACACCCCACAAAGCAGCGGCTGTACGGTCCACTACCTCCCATCACAAAACTATCAAAGTTAGACGAACTAGACATGCAGGACACTGCTGGAGAAGCAGGGACGAGCTCATAAGTGATGTACTCCTATGGACCCCCTCACATGACCGAGCAAAAGCTGGGTGACCAGTTCGAACCTACATACAGCAGCTCTGTGATGATACGGGATGTAGCCCTGAGGACCAGCCAGAAGCGATGAACAATCAGGAGGAGTGGCGAGAGAGGGACTTGGAAATCCGTGCTGGTGGCACGACAAGTTGATGATGATGATTGATGAAAACAAAACACCTAGTATACATCAGGGTGCTTGGGTTAGTCACAAGCGATGGAGATGTTATGCCCCGTTCATCTTCCTACAGTGGAGGCTGTCATCAAGTTCTGAAGGCCTGTATCGTGAGGGTGGCTTCTGGATTTATCTGTCAATAGGACTCTGCTCCTTACTTCACAAGTTGGAAAACACACTGTTGACTGTTAGAAAATTTCTACGACCTCAGCATCTCTAAAATCTGGTTGCCTAACTCCCCAGCTTGATATCTTCTGGATTTTTGTGTGGAGCGCGGTTGAGTGAGGGACCAACAAATCTTGCAACCCCAATGAGTCGAATAGAACTGTTTAATCATTTACTACGCTTGAAACTATTGAACTGTATACAAACAAATAATTAAGTTAGATTATTAGGAATTATTAGTGTTAAAAAGCAATATTTGAAACCGTCTAACTGTGTGCAAATAAATAGATCTGTTTAAAAATTAATCGTTTTCAATAAGACTGCATGAAAAGAAAAACTTTTGGGAAAAAAAAACTAAACATAAAAATGTAAACATGAAATACAACGAACGTGATTCTTAACCCCATAAACATAAAATAATACTAGACTGTATTGACATGCAGTTAAAATTAATTAACCTCTCTGTCTATCTATCTATCTATCTATCTATCTCAGTTCGTTTCTATCTATCTATCTATCTATCTATCTAAGTCTGTTCATATGTATGTATGTATGTATGTATGTATGTATGTCTCTTTCTCAATATATCTATCTCTCCTTGTCTCTTAATATATTCACCATATTTCTCAGTGCGCATCTATCTATCTAACTATCAATTTATCTATCTATCTATCTATCCCAGTTCGTATCTATCTATCTATCTATCTATCTATCTATCTATCTATCTCAGTCTGTTCCTATCTATCTATCTATCTATCTATCAAGTGAAATTTAAATGTTGAAATTTATTCTTATATAAACTATATAAAATATGTTTAATCTAACTTTTTAAAAACAAATCGTCATCATCACAATTTAGCATTAAAACAAAGACTTAATCCATTTGGAGAATCTTTGGACGGATTGCAACTGATTATTTTATGGAAATAATCCCAGAAAATATGAATCCAGCTGCTTCTCCTTCAGAACCAATGAAAATCGATAATTTCCTCTAATCAATACAACGCCAATCAAATAATGAATTATACGATTGGTACGTTTTCTATTATTAAAAAAAATCTAAAATAAATGCCACAATCTTATTCAAACAGATTACTGGATTTATTTTATCGTCATGTTTATTTTACGTCCGGTAAAAGGATAATGAGAAGTGTAGAGTTGACCTAATAGATAACAGCACGGAAAACGGAATCAGCAAGCCGATTTCAAGTTCCAGCTTAGCTAGCATGTCGATCATTATTATCAATTTTGACTAGTATCACCCTTCCCAATCATTATTATCAATTTTGACTAGTATCACCCTTCCCAATCATTATTATCAATTTTGACTAGTATCACCCTTCCCAATCATTATTATCAATTTTGACTAGTATCACCCTTCATCTTCCTAATTGCAGTTGATCTTTACCGCAACTAACTCGGTCTGTTACTGATATAACGGTGACTTCTAGAACTCGAAATAAGGCATATGCTCACGTTAAGATTCAGAAGGTGTTATGCGGTTGAGTCTTTTGGAGGTGCCCATGGTGTAATGGTTATCGTCGTAGGAAATAGACACGGCGACACGAGTTCAATTCCTGGACGAGACTGATTGCATTTCACATAGCACTAATACTCTTGGGAAAGGTATGAATCCAATTATTCTCCCTCCAGCTATGGGTAAATAGTAGGGCAGACCTGGTTCTTCAGCCTAGGTGAGGCAACTAGTCAAGGAGAAGGAAAACTCTGGAGTCAAACCTGATAAACTTTGCTTAAAAATTGAACTTTTGTCATATCCTACCCGAGCGGAGGGGTTGGGTAAATATGATGAGGTTGAGTCTCACTGGTGATGATTTTTTATTTCTTGTTTGCTATACAATTCATGATTAACAGGAATTTCATTTTATATATAGCAAGATATGGAATAATTTAAAAAAAATTTTTTTTAGTCTGATATCTCAAATCTTTGAAAAAAACCGCGATAAATCTTTATTTTTATGATTATCTCTATTATTCAAGCTCTGTTTCATTAAAATTCAGCCCGATATGAGTGATCAAGAAAAGAAATGATAAAAAATCTATGATTTACTTTACGCCGAAACCAGACCGAAAACATTTTCGAAATTATTACAGTTTCTTTATGGCCCCCATCAAGTCCCCCTTGATTAAGCTATATAGGTATTTTTGAAAAAGAAAACAAATACAACTTCCCATCCAAATATTGGTTTGCTTAAGACTGTTATAGAGGCATGAAATATCTGAAGAACTTGTTTCGAAATCGTATTGATACAATAATTGAAAAATGTCGGCCATATTGAGTAAATTTATTGTTTTTATGTTTACCCTAGATGGTTGTTAATTTCTTAAAATCAAAATTATTCTCGTTTTATAACAGAGTCGTTTATCATTATACTAGAATATTCCTAATTTTGATTCCTCATCCTCTTTTTTATATTTACATATAAAAAAGTTGGCGACCGTAGTCGACGATGACCCGAAGGCCCTCTTTTCGGTAGGTATTACACCAAAGTGTCGGAGAGGGCGCTAGACCTTTCCCTGGACTATAGGGAGGCTGAGGAAATGTCTTGATGTCCATCTTGGTCAAATAGTCTGTGACAAGGATGGAGTTGTGGATTGGTGCATTGTCCTGGTCGAAATGCCACTGACCCGATTTGAAGAGTGCTGGCCTCTTCCCAAGGAATCTCTATTCCTGAAGTCCCTTAAAACCTCAACATTTTAACCCTTTGGTCAATCAACACTGCTGTATTGATATCCTTACTCCTCCCACACAACTCATCATCCCTCACAGACTAACTGCCTTCCTTGAATCTCTTATGCCACTCAAAAACTGATGCTCGATTCATGCAAGATTGTCGAAAAGCAGTCTGAAGCATTCCATACGCTTCTGGGGCATTTTTTCCAAGTTTAAAACAGAATTTTATTGCATATCATTCTTCTAAAGTGTCAGATTGCATTTTTGAAATTCCCCAGCTGTGACAGTGAGGTTTTAGTAGGGTGCATTCCAATTGCTGTTGTAGCTGTTCATTTGAACCTGAAATCATAAAAATTGGTCAGTCATCTCATAAGATGTATAGAAATAACGTACTGAATTTTCAAGAGTCTACGACAATTTTAAATGCCTGTACAAAAAATGTCTGGAAAGTTATTGAATGCACCATGTATATATATATATATATATATATATATATATATATATATATATATATATATATATATATCAGTGGTGATTTTTGGTTATTAACATTATTACTTATAATTTACTCAATTCATGTTATTATCAATTACCACACACGAGCAGAGTGTGAGTTTTACTTTTAGACCAATTTCTATATCAAGACTAAAAACTTATCCAGCCCCAGTAGGCATATATTACCCATAGCTGGACGTTGAAAGGTTGAATTCATATCTTTACTCAGTGTATTAGCGCTACGAAAAATGAAAGCAGCCTCGTCCAGGTTTTGAACTCGGGTCACCTTTTCCATTTCTTACTCGGCATTCATGGCTAATTTACTGTATGTATTTATTTAACATAAACGCAAGGTATTGTAAATTGAAAAGTACTTGGTTTGGTATTGTTTCGTTTGGTTTTATGGCATATCAACCATTGTTAGTTATTTAATGCCATATCCCGTACCAGGAAAGAAAAGAAATTAGCTCATATTTTCCCATGGGCATTAGCGTAAAGTGAAACACAATCAGCTTCGACTAGGATTTGAACTCAAGCCACCCATTACACTTTTTACAACGATAACCATTATACCAACATGCCTCCGCAAGATGATGAGTAGCTATCAATTTTTTGGTTTGATTTAATTTTATGGCATATCAACTATCGAAGGCTATTTAATGCCAAATCGATTTTTATACATATAAATTGTTCTATTTCTAACAATCAGATTAGCATGAGTACAGTTTTTTGTTTACACACAGTTATATGTAAAAACAGTTCTATTTCAAACAATCCAGATGGGTAAAACTTAACCCTTTAGTTCCATTTGACCCATAGATAGGACCCTATCAGGTGCTACCCGTCTGTAGCCCAGTAAGCGCCAACCTAATATGTTAGAATTAACTTGACGATTCCGTTGCCGGGCCAAGTATTGCTCAACCACAAAAGTGAAAAAGTATAGCAATAGCCCCATAATTCATATATCTGTTATATAATTGCGGAAGGATTTTTTTTATATTATCATTTTTCGTTGGTTATATCTCATTTTTCTGGTAGTTAGGCTTAGAACTATTCGGCTTAGTGCACGGGTAGGGGCACACATTGAGCACAGGTGTTCACGCTCGGGCTGGGAAGATGTGACAATCACAGTTGTCATAATAAAAACCCTGGATAGGAAATGTATCTGGGAATGTGAATGGCGTCATACCCGGAAGCGATGGGCTGAGGATTTTGGGTGATTTTTGAAAAAAAACCCCAGTGATTTGAGATTTGAACCTAGACGAAGTGAGTTGATTTTCGAGCCTCGGTGAGGCCAGGCCAGTTGGGTCTACATGATGCCCTACGCGTTGTTGGGTCAGCTGGGACAGTCAGCATAGTAAAAATTGTGTCTCTTTCTCTCCTCGTGTTGAATACCTAAAAGTCAAGAAGGTAATAAAAGTTTCGTACCTGAACTAAAGAAAGTCGTCAGTGTTTCGAGTGTTTTTCGGATTCCTATGCATATGAACGTTTTACGAATCCGTACATTTCACGCATCCGTATCATGAATATGCTACATTTATATATATATATATATATATATATATATATAATCATTAACATCCTGTTGAAATTTTACCTGGAAGAGGAGCTGACTATTGTCCCCAATTCTGACTTTAAAAAGATCTGAGATATTGAACTCATTTAGATACAAAAATAATTGGCTGTTTTATCAGTAACTCTCTCTTCATGTGTTTTGTTCCACTCTCATTGCTTATTTATACTTTGTTCTTGTATATATTCATCCATTTGTCCAAATAACTCCTCTGTTGTAATGGAAGAACCTATCACCCCTAACAGTGGATCTGTCCAGCCATATTAAATATGGTTACACACACTACACAAGGGGCAGAACGTAAGAGAATGGGCGCGCTCTCGGCTTTTAGCTTTTTGCGAAGCCCCGGAGCTAAAAAATGGCCCCGGATTTCGGTCCGGAGCGTGGCTCTGTAAAAGGAACAATGGCAGACTTGGGGCCTTTAATTAGGCACCTAGTTTCAAATAGGCTACCTTCGGGTGGGCGAGCTGCATTTTTGTCTCTTTTGTCCCCCTTGTACGGCACTAGACCATGCGTGTAGTTTAAGCCGTAAACTGGCACACGTGCCCGGACCCACATTTGGGTTCGTGAAACTGCTTGCCTCATCAGGCTCACATTGCACTAAGTGAGCCGATGAGTAGCACAGACAAGCAGGGTTCGAGTCTCGGCTCGTTCCCGACCTCCCCTCCCCTTTATCCCCACTTTAATCGGCCTTCGGGCTTTTGACCTTGTGTCAAGTCGTGTCTGGTGGGAGGCAGCGACAAATATCTGGCACGCTCCTGGCGAGCGCCCCGGGGCCTGTTCTAGACTTCGGTCCGGAGCGTGGCCCTGGAAAAGGAACAATGGCAGACTTGGGGCCTTTAATTAGGCACCTAGTTTCGACTAGGCTACCTTCGGGTGGGCGAGCTGCATTTTTGTCTCCTTTGTCCCTCTTGTACGGCACTAGACCATGCGTCTAGTTTAAGCCGTAAACTGGCACACGTGCCCGGACCCACATTTGGGTTCGTGAAACTGCTTGCCTCATCAGGCTCACATTGCACTAAGTGAGCCGATGAGCAGCATTGACCAGCAGGGTTTGAGTCTCGGCTCGTTCCCGACCTCCCCTCCCCTTTATCCCCACTTTAATCGGCCTTCGGGCTTTTGACCTTGTGTCAAGTCGTGTCTGGTGGGAGGCAGCGACAAATATCGGCAGAACGTAAGAGAATTACGTTATGCTACTCGACTGGGACACGTTTTCGTTGGCCGTACTGGCTAGTCACGGTACGACTAGGTGTGTCCTTGCTCGGGTGGTAGTCGGTAATAACCGGCATCCTCGAGTCTCAGGGGGCCGTCCCCTCAGGTTTTAACCCTCTTCGGAGGTTTAGGTTTATCGCCTGGCATCTGAAGCACTCCTCTTAAGGGGATTGCCGACGAGGCCTGAGGCATTTTTGCGACTGCCGGGCGTGTGTGGGTTACGTTCCTGCGCCCGGAATCACCTAAAAAATGGCCTTGTGCCACACTTGTAAACTCGGTGGGGCGTATGAAAAATACCAGAACGTAAAAGAATAAGGAAGACGCCCATTTCCCGTATCGGCTTCCGTGTGTAGACACTATTCTAATTGTACCTTTAATAGAATAAACCTGTTATTGTTATTCCCGCTCATTGACCTAGTGAGTAGAGTGTTCGGGAGACCTGGGTTCAATCTCACGTCGAGTCATACTTAAGACTTTAAAATTGGTACTTGATACCTCCTTGCTAAACACTCAGCAATATAAGGTACATATCAAGGCTAAAGTGGAGCAATCCAGGGAAAGGAGAAGCGCCCACCCCTACACCTCGGTGTAGTAGCTATTGAAAAGGGAGCCTTCTGGTCACCCTCGAATGCTGTCACCAACTTTACTTTTTATGGTTATTCCATTCGTGTTCGTATAAGTTTTTCCATTCGGACTTATCTCATCGTTGATATCGTATAACACTTTCAGACAGAATTTTTTGAAGGCCCTTTACTGTGAAACTTGGGAAGCAAGTTTCCGTTACTTATCCATTTCTCGAAAGCGGTTTACGTACGTATTGAGGATTTTTCTTTTCCCTTTTTACGGGGTCATTATTGTGACTCGTTTGTTTTTTTTTTCTTTTTTTTCCCGATGAAACACCATCTAATATATATATATATAGCATGTATTCCCTTCAGCATTTAGGTAAAAAATCAATTCTACTTTATCAGTAGGTTCGGCAAAATATTTTCCCTTGTTGATTGTAACATGCAACCCAATAAAAACTAACCCCTTTTGACTTGAAGAGGATTTTTCACATCTATAAGTTAGCCAGCCTTTCTACAGGATATGCTATAAATGATACAGCATTTTTCCTTAATTATATACTAGGTCATGAGATAATTTGATTGATACTTAATAGATATCGTAGAGTGTTATGCTGAAGTTCTAAAGAACTTTTTTTTTGCTATAAGAAGACCGGAATAGTATTCAATTACAAAAGCACTCTTCCTAACCTTCTTACGGGAGGTAGTTCTTAACAGGAAAAAGGTCTAAATAAACATGATACCCAAGTACTTGTGAAATTTGCCTATACTGCCAAAGGGTATGAGCGCAAACTAGAAACTTTCCAAGGGATTGCGTAAATAAAAAAAAAAAGAAAAAACTTGCTGTCTAGTGGGTTTTGCTGTTCTGGTTGACCACAGACTGAAAATATTAAAAATCGAAATGATAAACAAATTATTTTGTTAGATGATTACATAAAGTTCTCTTTTGACTTACGTAAATTGAGTGGGCGGCAAGCTAAAAGGAAGTCGTGTTGAAAAAAACAGGAAATAGACCTGTCTCCTAAAGTAAACAGTATGCTGATGTTTCTCAGCCAAGTGCCGCGTAAAGTGTCCACCTGCAATGCGTAGGCGGCAGACGAGGTGTGAGACGAGAATTTGCGTAGGTGCCCGGAATATATAACCAGCAGAGACGAGCGAAAAAGCGAAGACCACGGAAGGCATTTATCAGACGTTACGTTGTTCTGCCCAGCATTGAGAAGCAAGGAAAAACTAAGATGATTCGATGGCTTGAGATGTCCCTTTATGAGATACACGAAAGTAAAGAATGAAGAAATGTCAGGAGAGGTTTCATCGCAGATTCTTCCCTCGGCCCCTGTGTATTTACAAGATCAACTATGTTTGACTCTCTCTCACCCAACCCATTCGTGGGGGTGTCCTCGTGGTGTAATGGTTAAAGCGATGGACTGCGGAATCGTAGTAAGCGATTTCGTACTCCAGTCGTGCTATTACGTTCACTTTCGGGGAAATACCCTTGGGAAAGGTATGAACACTCTTATCCTCCCAGCTATGGGTTAAATAGTACCACTACTGTTCTTCTTGGAGAATGGCTTTGGCATTAAATAACCTACAAAGGTTGATATGCCATTAAACAAAGAAACCAAACCATCAACCCATTCGTACATTTTGGGTAATACAAGGAAATAAAAAGAAGCAGGTTACATTTTTGTACGTAAGTGTTGTCTTTTTTTGCTACTTGGACCTTGCCTGAGAACAAAGAAAAATGTGAAATTTGAGGATGATGACAACAGGAAATCTGACTCATGTGCTTTGGTTTGGTGTGGTTTGCTTTTATGTCATATTGACCACTGTAGGTCACTTAAAGCCAAATCCTTTTATATACATATAGTATGTGGAGGTGCCCGTGGTGTAATGGTTATCGTCGTAGGAAATGGACATTATGACGCGAGTTCAATTCCTGGACGAGACTGATTGCATTTCTCATAGCACTAAAAACCTTGGGAAAGGTATGAATCCAATTATTCTCTCTCCAGCTATGGGTAAATAGTAGCGCAAACCTGGTTCTTCAGGATTGGTGAGACAACTAGTATAGGAGAAGGAAAACTCTGAATTCGAACCTGTTAAACTCCGCTTAAAAATTGACCTTGTGTGATATTTTGCCTGAGCGGAGGGGTTGGTAAATACGTGGTGCATTCAATAAGTTTCCAGATTTTTTTTCAGGCATTAATATTGTCGTTGACTCTTTGTAATTCAGTAAGTTATAGCTATACATCTCATGAGATGACTGACTAATTTTTATGATTTCAGGTTCAAATGAACTACTACAGCAGCAATTGGAATACACACTACTAAAGCCTGATTGTCACAGTTAGTGAATTTCAAAAATGCAACCTGACACTTTAGAAGAACGACATGCAATAATATTCTGTTTTAAACTTGGAAAAAAAAATGCCACAGAAACGTATGGAAAGCTTCACACTGCTTTTCGACCATTTTGCATGAATCGAGCATCAGTTTTTGAGTGGCATAAGAGATACAAGGAAGACAGGGAGTCTGTGAGGGATGATGAGAGGTGTGGGAGGAGTATGGAAGTCAATACACCACAGTTGATTGGCCAAAGGGTTAGGGTTAGGGTTACTCTGTTGAGGTTTTAAGGGGTTCAGGAATAGAGATTCTGTCGGAAGAGGCCAGCACTCTTCAATTTGAGTCTGTGGCATTTCGACCTGGACATTGCACCAGTCCACATTTCCATCCTTGTCACAGACTATTTGACTATTTGATGGGCATCAAGACAGTTCCTTACCCTCGAGACCTTGCTCCCTGTGACTTTTGCTTATTCCCTAAGGTCAAAGGCTGTCGTTATGAGAAAATTGAGGAGAGGAAAGAGGCTGTGTCGAAGGTCATTGACACGCTCACACAAGAGGACTTCCATGGAGCCTTCCAGAAGTTGTTGGAACGGTAGAACAAGTGCGTTGCAGCCGGAGGAGATTACTTCGAAGGGGACTAGAGTTTTATGAGTGTACGAAAAAAAGGCTGGAAACTTATTTCATGAACCTCGTATGAATACATATACTATGTATATGATTTCTATATACATTTTGTAGATAAAATTTTAAAACAAGCCAGGGCTAATTTTTGACCTACAGTTGAATGGTTTCACTTAATTTCAAACAATTCAGTTTAGCCTAAGTACACAGTTTTCTTTATTTATACTCAGTTAAATATAAAAACAGTTCTATTTCAAACAATTTAGTTTAGAATGTCAATAAAACTGCTCCAAGTATTGCTATTTATCTCTGCCAACTCAATTAAACATAATTTATTTACATATAGTTAAACGATCAAACAGCTCTATTTCAAATAATTCAGTTTAGCCTAAGTACACAGTTTTTTTGTTTACACACAGGTAAATGCAAAAACAATTCTATTTCAAACAATTCAGTTTAGAATGTCAACAAAGCTAAATTGTTTATCTCTAACAACTCAATTAAATATTATTTGTTTACACATCAAACATCTCTATTGTTTTTTGTTTACACACTGTTAAATGTAAAAACAGTTCTATTTCAAAGAATTCAGTTTAGCGTAAGTACGCAGATTTTTTGTTTATACGCTGTTAAATGTCAAAACACTAAATTTCAAACAATTCAATTTAGCGCAATCACACAGTTTAATTCTGTCTGACCTATCGAAAGGACCCGGGTGGATCTGGGAGTGATTGCAATAAAGGGTACTCTGCATTCCCGAAAGCTCCTGCATAAAGAAAGCCTCACCATCGGATTGTTTAATGTCATATCCAGGAGACTCGTTGGGGGGAGTTTTATTCCTTTGCAGAGATGCAGTCGGTGTATTCTGCAACCCCAGCCGACTGGACTATTAATGGGCGAGGGAATTGATAACTATGTACAAGACTTTATAATCCAGAGATGACAGAAATAGACTATATGCGCTAAGGAAAGAAGGATGAAAAAGAATCTGCAGGATTGAGGATTGTGTACATGCAACAATTCGAGAATTTCAGGAATACTCTAAAAAGAGCGAAAAAAAAATCACAGGGGCAAGTAACAGCAATGATAGCAAAGATTGATAGAAAGACAGCAAAGACTGGAGTAAAAACGAGAAGAAAAACGATATATGGGTACTTCAAGGGAAGCTATAAGAGAGAAACTGAATTTTTCCTGCTGAAATTAATCTTTTTTGCACATTTTAGTTGATTAAGTTCTCCCGAATGTGTAGAGAAGAATTTACGGGAAAATAAAGTACATTTTCTTTTTTTATTTTTTTTATTTGAGGCCCTGGAGGTGAACGTGTCCTCTACAAAGGATACGGATGTAACTTGCAAGATACAGTCAGGTTAATTGGCCGCGCAATTACCAGGACAAGTTGATTTGGCATCACTTGTGTGCGATGACGACTGTGACTTAGTGGTAGAGCTTCGGCTCTACATTCTGTGGTCGCTGTTTTGCTCTCCATTGGTGGAGATCACGGTATGATCTTATAGGGTTGAAACAGCTGTTCAGTATTTCAGTATGTCGTGCGCAGGTGTTCGCCGGATTTTCTGGTCATGTACAAGTCAAATTCAATTCACAATGTCATCGACATGTCAGATTCGAAGAATATGTGAAAAATATTACGGAAGTGACGGAGAAAAATCAAATATAGCAGACAGTATATAAACGTAGAAGGGTACATATTAACCCCGCTAAAATAATATCTAGGTTACTGATTGGGGCCTGATTAAGAAGCAGGTAAAATAAAAAGTGCATTTATCTGACTTTTACGGATTTCCATCCAATTGTTTTTTTATATGTTGAGGAACTCCCCTGAATTGGAAACCCATGACTATCGTAATAATTCATGTGTAATTTGCATTGACGTATAAAACTTTAATTTTGGATTACGAAATTCTCAGAAAGTAAGAGAGCCCGTAGTGTAATGACGAAAGTGCAAGACTGGCCTCAAAGTAAGAAAGTTCGAACTCTTATCGAAGTACTGCGTTCACTTTCGGACTAATACCCTTCGTAAAGGCATGAAACCCCTTATTCTACTAGCAATGGGTTAAATAGTTTTACTACTGTTCTTAGAACGATGGCAATAATATTAAATAACACACAAAAATTAACGAAAGAATCCAAACTAAATTATGGAAGAAAAAACACTTTCGTACAAAATACTCATTTTTTTTTTCGAATTTGTTGTAGCATTTCTTTGACTTTTTATCTGTTGCGTATCGACTAAAAATAAGAAGTTATTCATTTTACACAATATTTTAAAATACAAAAAATATAGAGTATTTAGAGAAAACGCACAGACATATTCACATAAATATGCATCGAACTTGTGGCAAAAATAAACTCAAATAAGGAAAGATAGAATTAAAAACAAATACATTCCAGTTGCTGGTTGCTATATCTCTGTCGCCAAAAAAAATGGAATGTTACATACATTGTGGAACGATAAAATTGTCGTCCTAAAGAAAACAACACTACAGCTTTATTTTAAAACTTTTAATGAAAAGATCAATTCAGGTAACTTTATAATGTAGTAGAGCTGACATCTATTCAATGTAGCCACCTTCAGCCTCAATCACCGCCTCGATACGGATCGGGAACTGGGAGCATACCTTTTCCACAAGCGCCGGCGGGAGCTCGGCGAATACTCGGCGGATGGTGGTGATCAGGCTGGCTTTGGTGTTGTGGGAGGTCATGTTGGTGATGTTCTCGACGTATGACAAAACGAAGTAGTCTAGCAGGTTCAGGTCAGGGGAGGAGGGGGGTCGTAGCACTCCTTCTGAAATCAAGCCTTGGTCTCTTTGGACTTGTGGGCCGGCGCCGAGTCCAGCTGCCGCACCCAGGGTCTGCCACCGGCCACCTGATTACACCAGGGGATCACCACACTCTTCAGCACATCCTGGTACACTTTGGTGTTGACTTTCAAGCCGACTTCGAAGATGTGAGGTGGCATGATGTGGCTCTCACTTGAAACCACACCAAAAACCATAACCGTAGCCGGAAACTTTGTTTTCATCACCCTGGGCACGTCCCTGATATTCGTGGCAATCCAGATTTGCATTTTGAGGGTGCTGGCAATGGTACTGTTGTCATAACTTGGATCAGTAGAGAGCATGTGATGTACAGCGGCGCATCTATGATCTCGCTCGTTGAACATTGTGTCACTTTCAGACATGATAGAAGGCTCCTATCGCCCTTGGGGTTTGTATACAACTGGCCATCTAGTAGATGGTCTGCAACAAAAAAAGAAAACCGGTTTTCATTAAACGGAAATGGAATCATGTCGTCTTTTCTAGGGTAACAATTTTATCGTTCCACCCTGTATAAGCTTGTTTGGACCATCTTACTTTCGTCTGGCCCAGTTGGCTGGGGCCGTTGAATACACCGACTGCGTCTCTGGAGATGGGTAAGGCTCCTCCAATGAGTGTCTTGGATATGACACTAAACAATCTGATGGTGATGCTCCAGTAATGGTGGAACTTTGGGGAATGCAGATTACCCCTTTGTTGCCATTGCTCCCAGGTTCACTTTTGTTCGGAGTGGTAGCACGTGATAGAGTCCTATCCATGGGTCAAATAGAACTGTTTGACATTTAAACTGAGTGCAAACAAATGACTTATGCTAAATTGAATTGTTAAAAATAGAACTGTTTGATCATTTAACTGTGTGTATCTACAAAATGTGTTTACAAATCATATATTTAATATGTATGCAAAAGTAGGATTTCGCATTAAATAACCAGCAATAGTTGATATGGCATAAAAACTTAATTCCTTATTAATTTTGGTCACGCCGTCCTAAATATGGTGAGCATGTGACCATAAAGAATACATTTAATTCTCTTGTATAATACGCACTCCCAGAATTTAGCGTGAAAAATTGGGATAACATGTGTGTTATATACGACTAGATATTGTTTCTTTGTTTAATGGCATATCAATCTTTGTAGGTTATGTAATGTCAAAGCCAGCCTTGTAGAAGAACAGCAAATGATAATATTTAATCCATTGCTTGGAGGATAAGGAGGTTATTACCTTTCCAAAAGTTATTATTCCGAAAAAATAAACTCGCCTATTTCGAGACCGTAGTCCAGCACGTTAACCATTGCACCATGGGGATGCGCCCAATAAACGAATTATTGGGTACTTGTATGGCTGCATCATGTAACTGACACTGATGAAGTCGGTTACGATTGATTGATTGATTTTAAGGGCATGTCAAAGTGTGTCGACTTATTTCAAACCTAAAGTTTAGGGAATCACGTTCATATTCACATTTTGTCTCTAGTTGTTTCTTAAGAATGCACAAGGCAGATCTATTTGACTTATTCATGAAACGATAACGTTTATTAACATTCCAGATCAGTGGAACTGAAAGTTATAGCAATACGGGGGTGATACCAGTATCAGTAAAGCTCGATAAATGGAGTCTCACCACCGGATGTGGTTTAATGTCATACCCAGAAAATTTTTAGGGGAAAGTGTCTAATTTCTCTGCAGGGGATACAGTCAGTCCCACTGACAGGGCTCAGATAAAATTGATTCGTTTGATTGATGTATAATAATTACTATGGTCATTATATGTTTCACTGCCGTCTTTTTTACCTTTGTTGTCCTTCAAGATAAAAACTTGACCTTTTTCGGAAGAATGAATAAGCCGAAACTTGTGTCAGCAAGAACATGTTATGGAAGAATTTTAATTGCTTGAATCTAACTGCAATTTTGATTGACGCTGGGTGTTCATACGATTCTGCGTTGCAAAGTATTTTAAGTGGAGATAACTGACCATTTGTTCCTTTTACTAATTCGTTTCTATGTTTCATTGGATGGCAAGAGATTCTCTTAAAATACATGAAAAAGAGGATAGCAACGGAAGTTTTAACGGGAATTTGTCCCATAAAATAAAGCCAAGAGGTACACGATACCTAGTTGAGAACGATGATGCTTAATAGAGGGCTTTACCACCAACTGTTAATGAGGATGTTTTAAGGAGAATCTCTCAACTAATTGTCGATTATGATGCTTAGAAAAGAACCTCAACACTAGTAGTCGATGATGATGTTTATTGGAAATTCTCACCACCAATTGTGGATTGTTATTTGCTGCATCTTGACCTTGGCAGAGCTGTCAATCAGGGATTTCTGGGACGGGATGTTCCCGCTGCGTAAATACAGTGATTACCGGGAAACCAGCGATGCTTGGATATAGGCAGATCACGTGAATCACGAAGCGGAAAGAATACCTGGGCGTTATGAAATCATATATACACAGGTATCCACCGTCAGACAGTCATTCACGGGGTGTCACAGACGGTCAGTCATCTTATGGGGCAATCGAGAGGTTCGGAGATCGGGTAGCGAGTACTTAGAGGTGTCGTGGGCCAGGTGGCCTATTGGTTGAGAACCTCTCGTCAAAGAAGCAAAGAAGATAGTCCCTGATTATGGAATCACAACATAGGCTATTAATGCCAAATCCATTTTATACTTATAAACAGTTCTATTTTAAACAATTCAATTTAGTATAAGTACAGTTTAGTTCTTATTTGACCCAGAGATAGGACCCTTATCAGGAGCTACCACTCCGGGCCAGAGTGGACCTGAGATTGATGGTAATGAAGGGGTACTCAACATTCCCCAAAGCTTCAGTATTACTGGAGCCTCGCCACCAATTGGTTTGGTTTGGTTTTATGGGATATCAGCCATTGTAGTTCATTTAAAGACAAATCCTTTTTATACATATATTAAGTATATGATTTCTAAATTTCTTTTTGTAGAAAACATTTTAAACAAGCCTGAGCTTATTTTTTACACAATATTAGGTGGTCTCATATAATTTCAAGCTATTCACTTTAGCATAAGTACATAGTTTTTTGTTTACCCAGAGTTATATGTAAAAACAATTCTATTTCAAACAATTCAGTTTAAAGTAAGTACACCGTTTAGTTCTAATTAGTCCATGCATAGGACCCTATCTGGTGTAACCAGTCGGAGCCAGCCTGAGTAGAGCAAGTAGCGATCGCAATGAAGACCCCGCATTCCCTAAAGCTCTAACATTACCAAAGCCGCACCTTCAGATTGTTATTATGGAGCAGTGGAATTTATTCGAGCAAATCAATTCTCTCACAAAGCCATTCGAAGATTGTTGTTTTAAAAGATTATGTAATCATAAAAAAGGCAAGGACAGGAATTTGATGAGCAGGTACAGTTTTTGTTTGGTTTCGTTTGGGTCCTGGCAGCAACACCCCACAAGACACCAACTGTACGGCCACCTGCCCCCTATCACGAAAACTATTCAAGTTAGACGAATCAGACATGCAGGACACTGCTGGAGAAGCAGAGATGAACTCATAAGAGATGTACTCTTATGGATCCCCACACATGGCCGCGCAAAAGCAGGACGACCAGCACGAACGTACATTCAGCAGCTATGTGAGGATACGGGATGTTGTCCTGAAGACCTACCTAGGGCGATGAACGATAGGGAGGAGTGGCGAGAGAGGGTCAGGGATATCCGTGCTACCAGCGCGATATGATGATGATGATGAACGATTGAGCAGGTAAAGTTTTTGTTTGGTTTCGTTTGGGTCCTGGCAGCAACACCCCACAAGACACCAACTGTACGGCCACCTGCCCCCTATCACGAAAACTATTCAAGTTAGACGAACCAGACATGCAGAACACTGCTGGAGAAGCAGAGATGAACTCATAAGAAATGTACTCTTATGGATCCCCACACATGGCCGCGCAAAAGCAGGACGACCAGCACGAACGTACATTCAGCAGCTATGCGAGGATACGGGATGTTGTCCTGAAGACCTACCTAGGGCGATGAACGATAGGGAGGAGTAGCGAGAGAGGGTCAGGGATATCCGTGCTACCAGCGCGATATGATGATGATGATGAACGATTGTAGCTTATTTAATGCCAAATCCATTTTATACATATAAACATTTCTATTTTAAACAATTCCTTTTAGAATAAGCGTGCAGTTAGGTTCTATTTGACCCATAGATAAGACCCTATAAGAGTGGACCTGGGAGCGATGGCAATGAAAGGGCACTCTGCATTTTCTAAAGCTCCGGCATTACTGGGGCCTTATGATCAGATTGTTTAGTGTCATATCCAGGATCCTATTTACCCAACCCCTCCGCTCGGGCAGTATCCAGGATACTCGTTGAGGAAGTCTTACCCCTCTGCAGGGAAGTTTTCGGTGTATTCTACTGACCCAGTAGAAGGATTCCCTATTCATTTTACCAAAGAGATATGATTTCCATATGGTCGATGACTACGCGTCTGTTGATATCACTTTCAGTAGATGTGATATAGCTACCAAGGTCTATAGACTGGTCTAATAATTTTAGAGGTGTGTTTTTAAGAGGATATGGCACCATCTTGACTGAAAAACTTGAACTAAGTTTTATCAGGGTTCATGTAGAAACTAATGCCTCTTGCTGGTTACTCCAGGCTATACATCAGATACTCGGTTTGGGCTGGTGTATATGCAAGAAATGCTAGATCATCCATGTAGGCTGCATCAATAATATTTTCCGCAGAATCATTTGCTTCTTGTCAAATTTTTGTGTAAAGCAGTATTTTTTCTCCATTTATTACCGTTTCTTGTGCGTAATCTAGAACGATTATGGAGAGAAATGATGCCAATATATCTCCTTGAATGACTCCAGTGACAATGTCAATGTTGTCAGTGTCACTATCAGGTGAACACTCTATGGCTTTCGCCAACTTGTAGAGCATCATTAGTGGGTGACAGTTGTTTTTTTCGGAAAATCATATGCTATATGTATTTGCACAATCTTCCTTCTGTGTATGGAATCAAATGTGTCGGACAAAGGTGTTGCCTGAAAACTTTTATTACTTGTATTCCTTCGATAATTCAATGAATAGTTTTTATTTTTTCCAGGAAAATTCTCAACTTCAGGTTAGATACAACTGAGAAGTAGGGGATTATAAATTTTAGCCACTTAGGTACTAAGATGGTTTGGTTTGGTTTGGCACATTGTAAGTTATTAATGCCTAATCAATTTTTGATACATCTAAAAAGTTCTATTTCAAACAATTCAGTTTAGTACAAGTATAGTTTTTTCTACATACAGTTTAAATGTCAAAAACCGTTCTATTTCAAACAATTCCGGTTAGCATAAGTACACAGGTTCAATATAAAAAACAGTTCTATTTCAAACAATTCAGTTTAGCATAAGTTCATAGTTTCAATAAAAAAAAAACCCAGTTCTATTTTATACATTTCAGTTTAGCATAAATGCACTGTTTAGGTCTATTTGACCCATGCATATGACCCCATCATGTGCTACCACTTTAGGCCTGAGTGGACCTGGGAGCGATGTCAATGAAGGGGTACTCTGCATTCACCAAAGCTCCAGCATTACTTGAATCTCACCATCAGATTATTTAGTGTCATGTCCAGGACACTCATTGAGGGAAGGGTCTTACCCCTCTGCAGAGATGCAGTTAGTGTATTCTACAACCCCAGCCGACAGAATTAAATGTAAAAACAATTTTATTTCTGAGATTGTAAGAGTTATACATTTGTTGTTCTTAGCGATTCTTCGAAAGGTAGTATGCAGTGTTTTTGCAAAATTTTGGAAATTTGTTTATCCCTGTAATCTGCGACATTTTTTTGTCTTTGGGAGGTTCTGACGTTAATGGCCAAGCAGGGAAAAGAGCTGACAAGCAAATTAAATGCTCTGAGTGGACAAAACGACGAATTCGAAGAGCCGCAACAGAAAAAAAGATCACAAA
>OY757919.1:17590075-17772575 GCA_963585895.1 Sepioteuthis lessoniana
CCTGACTTTTTTCGTATAAGCACTTTAATGGATAGTACACACATGAAACTCTAGTCCCCTTCGAAGTAATCTCCTCCGGCTGCAATGCACTTGTTGTACCGTTATAACAACTTCTGGAATGCCCCATGGAAGTCCGCTTGTGTGAGTGTGTCAATGACTATCGTCACAGCCTCTTTCATCTCCTCATTTGTCTCATAACGACAGCCTCTTGGCTAAGGGAACAACCAAATGTCACAGGGAGCAAAGTCTGGACGATAGGGAGGGTGAGCAACTGTCTTGGTGCCCATCTTAGTCAAATAGTCTGTGACAGGGATGGAGTTGTGGACTTGTGCATTGTCCTGGTCGAAATGCCACTGACCCGATTTGAAGAGGGCTGGCCTTTTCCGACGGAATCTCTTCCTGAACTCCCTTAAAACCTCAACATAGTAACCCTAACCCTGTGGCCAATCAACTGTGGTGTATTGACTTCCTTACTCCTTCCACACCTCTCATAATCCATCACAGATTCCCTGTCTTCCTTGAATGTCTTATGCCACTCAAAAACTGATGCTCGATTCATACAAGATGGTTGAAAAGTAGTCTGAAGCATTCCATACATTTCTGTAGTGTTTTTTTCAAGTTTAAAACAGAATTTTATTGCATATCGTTCTTCTAAAGTGTCCTCACGTCCAGATTGCATTTTTGAAATTCACCAGCTGTGACAATCAGGCTTTAGTAGGTGTATTCCAATTGTTGCTGTAGCTGTTCATTTGAAGCTGAAATCATAAAAATTGGTCAGTCAACTTATAAAGTATATAGTAATAACATACTGAATTTTCAAAAGTCTACGACAATATTAAATGCCTATACAAAAAAAGTCTGGAAACTTATTGAATGCACCACGTATTTCTCTCTATTTTCTATGCTGGAGTTTTAATTTTTTTTTCTCTTTCGTATTCTTTATTTTTATATTCGATTCTAATTTTTCTGTTGCCGTTCATATTTCAAAGAATCTTTTGTTAATTGTTTTCTTTCTTTTTTGTTTGCATGTTCGTTTTATTTATGTCCGCGCTTGTGAATAAACTTTTCTTCAAATTAACTTTTTCATGAGTTTCTTTCTTCTTGATTCTTCGTTCACAAATAAAATTTTGACTTCCTCTTTTCATTCACTCGTTCATTCATTCTTTCTTCTTAATTCAATTCCCCGTTCCCGAATAAAATTTCACTTCTGCTTTTAATCGTTCATGTTTCTTTCTTCTATCATTTTCCTTTATTTTCAATTCTTTGCTCGCGAATAAAATTTTATTTTCACTTCCACTTTCATTCATTCATTCGTCTCTTTCTTTCTTTCTTTTGATTTTTTTTCTTTTATTCTTTTTTTTAGTATTTTTTTTTTTTTACGTTTCATATTTCTGGTTTATTTCGAATGTTTTTGTGTCAGGCTTTTTCGAATTTGTTTCTGTGTTTTTCACCTTCATTCTTCGCGTCGGAATAAAATTTCAACTTCTACTTTCATCTTTCATTCATTCATGCCTTCATTCATACATTCGTATCTTTCTTTCTTTCTTTCTTTTAATTTTTATTCTTTTATCATCTTTTTTGTATTTTTCTTATGTTTCATATTTCTGGTTTATTTCAAATGTTTTTGCGTCAGGCTTTTCCGAATTTGTTCTGTGTTTTTCATCTTTTTTCTGAAATTATTCGTTCGCGAATAAAATTTCAACTTCCACTTTCATTCATTCATTGGTTTCTTTCTTTCTTTCTTTCTTTTCTTTTCTTTTTTTTTTCTTTTCTTTTTTCTTTTTTATTCTTTTCTTTTTTCTTTTCTTTATTTTTTCTTTTCATTTCTTTTCTTTTATTCTTTTCTTTTATTCTTTTTTAAAATTCTTTTTCTTAGTATTTTTCGTACGTTTCATATTTCTGGTTTATTTCAAATGTTATTGCGTCAGGCTTTTCCGAATTTGTTCAGTGTTTTTCATCTTCTTTTTCCTGAAATTCTTCGTTCGTGAATGAAATTTTAACTTCTACTTTCATTTTTTCATTCATTCGTATCTTTCTTTTTTTCTTTCTTTCTTTCTTTCTTTTATTTTTTTTCTTTTATCCTCTTTCTTTGTATTTTTCTTATGTTTCATATTTCTGATTTATTTCAAATGTTTTTGAGTCAGGCTTTCCGAATTTGTTCAATGTTTTTCATCTTCTTTTTCTTGAAATTCTTTATCAGAATATATAATATATCAAGGATTTTTTTTTCTGTTTTTGTCATCAAAAGACGCCAGCATTATAAATGAGTACGAGTAATTTCCTTACTGAACTATTTATTCCTGGCCGTTGACCCATAAAAATCCACTGCCCAGCATCTAGCGAACCGCACTGTTGACCCATCTTTGGATTCATCCATCTTACTTCATATCCACTAAGCTGCTTCCCTTAGTTTCGAGTGATATACGCTTGCATGTCTTATTTATTATTCATCACCCGCAGGAACTGTGACCCGGTTTGTACATTTCCGGTATTTCGTTTACAGGTTTTGGATAATGTGAATTTTTCTTCTCAGAAAAAAATTATGTCTCATATTTACACCTTAAATTTTCGTAAATCTTTATTAACTAAATTAACTTTATTTTTTTAAAAAGTTATTTTTAATTAGACTTTGTGTCTTGATCTTATTACATTTGAGGATTAATTGACATTTTTCTCACAGTAAATGTTTAAATATAGTGTATTAGGAAAATTCTGTTCGATAAACCTGTCGCTTTTTCGGTGACACTATTTTTTTCTCTACTAATGTTAGATATGTTTGTTATATAATTGCGGAAGGATTTTATTAATATTATCATTTTTCGTTTTATATATCTTATCATTCGGGTTAGTTAGGTGCACACATTGAGTGCAGGTGTTCACGCGCGTGCGGGAAGGATGTGACAATCACAGATGTCACAATAAAACCCCAGAGAGGAAATAACTGGGGATGTGAATGACGTCATGCCCGGAAGCAATGGGCATAGATTCTTAGTGATTTTGAATAAAAGCAGTGAGTTGAGAGTTGGACTTAGACGGAGCGTGTTGGGATTCGAGTCTGAGCGAGCCCAGTCCAGTCGTTTGCTGCGGGGTGCGCGCGCACGTTTGTTGGGTCAAATGAAACAGTCAGTATAGTAAAAATTGTGTGTCTCTCTCCTCGTGTCGAAAATCTAAACTTAAAGAAGGTAATAAAAGTTTCGTAGCTGAACCAAGAGAGTCGTCAGTGTTTCGCGTATATTTCGGGATTCCTATGCGTATGAACATTATGAACATTCTATGAACGTATGTATATTTCACGTATATGAGTATGTTACATATATTATTTGGTGCCGGAGGCCAAGGCATGCCCATCATGGCATGGTATTCGAATCTGGGCGTGGCTAGTGAGTTTGTGGACTGTGGGGTGCGCACGCGCGTTGGTTGAGTTAGTGAGTTGAAAGCTGAACAGTCAGCATAGAAAAATTGTGTCTCTCTCTCCTCGTGTCGAAAAACCTAAACTTAAAGAAGGAAATAAAAGTTTCGTACCTGTACCAAGACACTGAGTTGAAACAGAAATAACACGTGTTGACACTTGTTTACCTGAGAATACAGCAACGTGAAACTCATAGTTGGGAAATTTATTTTGTTTTTATTCTGTTTTATAGTTGAAAATATTGTGATTTTGCTCTGCATAGAACACCTTCTCTCTCTCTCTCTCTATATATATATATATATATATATAAGTAGTGAAGTTGGCGACCTTCGTCGAGGGTGACTCGAAAGCTCCCTTTTCAATAGCTACTATACCGAGATGTAGGGAGGGCGCTACTCCATTCCTAGGATTGCTCCACTTTACCATTGATCCTCACCTTATAGTGCTGAGTTCTTAGCAAGGTGGCATCAAGTACCATTTTTTTAGTCTTTGGTATGACTCGACCGGGAATTGAACATCGGTCTCCCGGACCATTGGCGAACACTCTACTCTAGTGTACTAAAATATGTTGGTTTTTACGATTGCCCGAAGAAAGAGCTCTTACCAGATCAGAAATTGTTTCCTTCAAGCCCGATTTTTCCTATAAGTCGCGCTATTACGTTCACTTTCGGACAAATACCCTTGGGAAAGGTATGAACCTCATTATCCTCCAAGCAATGAGTTAAATAGTATCACTACTGATCTAGTATGATGGCTTTGGCATTAAATAACCTACAAACGTTGATATGCCGTTAAACAAAACAAACAAAACAAAACCTTTTCCAATGAGTTTCTCGTTTTCTTAAGGGATCCGGTGCTTGGATGGTAAATATAGGTCTTTTTACTGTTACAAGTAACATGAAGAAGTTTCTGAAGGGTGAAGTTATTCGGCTAGCATATCCCAAAATGGTCAATGGAATTGATACTTGGAGAGTTTGGGGGCCAGGGCATAGCAGTAAAATCTTTACCGTGGTTCTGAAAAAATTCCCGTTCATTGAATTTGACAAAACGCTTTATCGTTTTGAAAGGTACAACTGCCAACGTAGAAGACCATTGTTATGAAGGGATATACCCGCTTTTCAATATGTTTATCGTAGGCGATAAAGTATCTTCCAGATGAAATATAAAATCAAATGTTTTTTATCAGAATGTTGCTTAAATCATCACGTATTTTGCTGGTTTTCCTCCGGTGTATGTTGGTGCAATCGTTTTCTCAGAATAATACAGGACGTGTAGTTTACTGCTTACTTAATAAACATGAAAAAGAATTTCATTAGATCTAGTGGGAGGTCTTCTTTCATATAATTTCAAAAATTTAGAGTGTTCGCCAATGGTCCGGGAGACCTGGGTTCAATCCAAGGTCATGTCATACCAAAGACGTTAAAAATGGTACTTGATACCTCCTTGCTTAACACTCAGCAATATAAGGTACGTATCAAGGATAAAGTGGAGCAATCCATAGAAAGGAGAAACGCCCTCCCCTACACCTCGGTGTTGTGGTTATTGAAAAGGGAGTCTTCTGGTCGCCCTCGACTACAGTTGCCAGCTTTCTTTCCCTTTGAAGACGATTTCAGCGATAAATATTATATAATTACGGAATGATATTTTTATATTAATCATTTTTCGTTAATTATATTTTATCATTCAGTTTGGTTGGGCTTTGAACTATTCGGCTCTTAGTTCAGGTGCACAGACATTGGGTACAGTTTACGCTCGTGCGCAGAGGATATGACAATCACAATTGTCATAATAAACCCCAGATAGGAAATGACACTGGAGTGTGAATGACATCATGCCCGGAATCGATGGGCTGAGAATTGGGTATTTTGAAAAACACGTCAGTTGGGTCTTGGCTGTGGGGCAGTCGAGTTGGTTGTTGAATGGGGACCGGTCGAGTTGGGAGTTGACTAGGGCCATGTCAAGAGTTGAAGTTGAGTTAAGACCATGGTGTTGAGAAGTTGAAGCCTGATCATGGAGTTCTGCAGATCTCTACCGACAGATATCTTAAACACTGCGGGATGCGCTGCGCGTATGTGGGGTCTGACCCGGCATTTGGTAGTTTTTTTAGTATGGAATGATTACAAAAGTCTTTTAAGAATTGTGTCTCTCTCTCCTTATGTCGAAAAACCGAACTCAGAAGTCAAGAAGTTAATAAACGTTCGTACCTGAACAATGGAGTCGCCTGTGTATTTGACCCTGCCTATTGTGTTAATGTATCGTATCACAGTTGCGACTGAGATGATTATCGTGGGTATACAACTTAAGCAGTAGTTAATATTTGCATTATCATAATTACCAACCCCTTCGCTCGGGCAGGATTTAACACAAGGTCAATTTTTAAGCGAAGTTTAACAGGTTTGAATTCAGAGTTTTCCTTCTCCTAGACTAGTTGCCTCAGCAAGGCTGAAAAACCCAGTCTGCCCTACTATTTACACATAGCTGGAGGGAGAATAATTGGATTCATACCTTTCCCAAGGGTATTAGTGCTATGTGAAATGCAATTAGTCTCGGCCAGGATTTGAACTCGTGTCGCCGTGTCCATTTCCTACGACGGTAACCATTACACCACAGGCATATTTGCATTATTGTTTGCCTGGAGCAATATACTGGCTGTTGTGACGCATTTAAATTTTAGCTATGTTTAGATCAACCAGCAATTTGTGCTATTGGCGTCGTTTCATTGGTTCGTATTAGGGGTGAAAGCTTTTGTTCACATCTCGCATCGAGGAATTTAGGCCACTCAGTAGTCCGTCGGATTTGAGCCTTTTCCCTCTTCAGGATACTGTTCACCTCAAATTGTTATATAAAAAAGAAATGATTCTTTTTATATTAATCATTTTTCGTTAATATTATTTTATCTTTCAGTTTGGTTGGGCTTTGAACTATTAGGGTTAAGAGTTCAGGGCATAGTCATTGGTACAATTATACGCTCGCACGCAAAGGATATGACAATTACCATTAAACCCCCAGACAAGAAATGGGACTGGAGTGTGGGTGACGTCATGTCCGGAAGAGATGTTCCTGAGAATTTGAGGATTTTGAAAAAGAGTCAGTTGGAAGTTGACATTGGAGCATGGAGGCAGACAGTTGTGGATTCGGCCACTGAGTCGAGGAGTTGAGTTTTTCGGATCTCTACCGGAAGAGATGAATTGAGATCCTAAACACGATGAGATGTGCCAAACGTTTGGGGTGGGGTTAGTATCGTATGATTACGAAAGACTTTTAAGAATTGTGTCTCTCTCCTCCAGTCGCTATGGACCGATGTCAAGAAGTAAATAAAACAGTTCGCAGTTGAACAACAAATGCTTACCTGGCTTTAGCTGGGACCGTCTGGCATACGCGTTGGATGGAATATCGAAATCAATGGCAGATTCGGGACCGAAAGGCCCCCAATTTTGGCTTGGCCACCTTCGGGTGGGCGAGTTGAAACATTGACACCTTTTTTCCCTTATGTATAGAACTAGACCTTGCTCTCTAGTTTTAGCTATAACCCGGCATCCGTGCCTGGACCCAGATTTGGGTCCAAGAAAGAACTTGGCTCATTAGGCCCACATTGCACTAAGTGGGTTGATGAGCAGTGCAGACCAGCAGGGTTCGAACCTCAGCTCGAGCTCGATTTTCCCCTCTCCTAAATCCCCACTATCATATTTACCAACCCCTCCGCTCGGGTAGGATATGGCACCAGGTCAGTTTTTTAAGCGAAGTTTAACAGGTTTGAATTCAAAGTTTTCCTTCTCCTAGACCAGTTGTCCCACCAAGGCTGAAGAAATCAGTCTGCCCTACTATTAAACCATAGCTGGAGGGAGAATAATTGGATTCGTACCTTTCCCAAGGGTATTAGTACTATGTGAAATGCAATCAGTCTCGTCCAGGATTTAAACTCGTGTCGTCGCGTCCATTTCCTACGACGATAACCATCACACCACGGGCACTTCCTAAATCCCCACTGTAATCGGCCTTAGCGTCATTGACCTTGTGTCGAGTCCTGTCTGATGGGAGGCAGCGACAAATATCGTACTTCAACAACAGAGTCCCGCTTGTGTATTTAAATTCTGTGTATGAATCTGTATCACGGTTGTAATAGTGTAACGTATTCATATGCATGCAGAAACAGAGTCGACACAATAAAGACGAGCGAACACAGTTTTTTTTAGAAAAATATACCCCTCACTTTATTCGAAAGGGTTACGAAAGGGTTATCGTGTGGGAGGTGAGTTGGAGACTGAACAAAGACAGCAACATATAGACCCCCAACTCTCTGGCTATAGCAGCATTTATTCCTGTTCTCCGGTGCTGCTCAACCGGGGGCCTGGAGGCCCAGCCTCTGCTTGGTCTTGGTTCTCACTCCTCGGACTGCAAGATCTGACTTCAAAATCTGATCTCCAATTGATCTAAATTTCCTGTCGCACCGGGTTATATAACTATTCGACGTCCACCTGCTTCTTGTGAGCGTCACATTTGCACTGAATTCAACCCGTCGACAGTCTAGGTTATCCCCTGATATCTTCGACCGTATACACCTGTTATTTACACAGGTGCATTTCATATTTGACAGCTTGGCCGGGTCGGAGGTCAATATGTTACAATAGACCTCACTAAATTATAATATAAAATGAAATCCTGAGTCACTCAGGCATTACCGTTTTGGAAAATACTATGACTGAGATTTATCACCATAACAATGTCACTCTAATTGCTTATCTTGTAGGCCTAATCAGGTTTAGTATACACCGGCTGCATCTCAAACGAGGTTTAAGACCCTAACCACAGCGAGTGTCCTGGATATGACACTAAACAATCTAATGGTGAGGCTCCTGGAATAATGGAGCCTTGGAGAATGCAGAGTACCTCTTCATTGCTTTTACTTCCAGGTCCACTCAGAACCGGAGTGGTAGCACCTGATATGGTCCTATCTAGGGATCGAATAGCAATGTTTGTCTATTTAAATTGAATGCAAACAAAGGATTTATGCCCAATAGTACTGCTTGAAAGAAAACTGCTTAATCATTTCGCTGTGATTAAACAAATAAGTGATAATTAAATTGTTTGTGATATATAGCAATGCTTGGAACCATTTAACTGGGTGAAAACAAAGATCTTAGGATCGTTTAAAAATGTTATCAACAAAATTTCACATATACGTAATACATATGTATAAAGAGGATTTAGCATTAAATAACCTATACTGGTTGATATACCATAAAACCCCACTTAACCAAACCAATCGTCTTTTTGTTAGTAAATAACGTATTCATTCCACGAAAAAGAATTAACCGAAAGATTAAAATATATATATATATATATATATATATATATATATGTATATATATATATATATATATATATCCATCAGCACGAACGTACATTCAGCAGCTATGTGAGGATACAGGTTGTTGTCCTGAAGACCTACCTAGGGCGATGAACGATAGGGAGGAGTGGCGAGAGAGGGTCAGGGATATCCGTGCTGCCAGCACGATATGATGATGATGATGATGATGATATATATATATTTACATGTATATATATTTACTCATATATGAAAATATATATACATATATATATGTATATATATATATAATGTGTATATCTGTATATTTATTTAAACTCACACACATATGCATAAATACACACATATATATATATATAGAGAGAGAATATATATATATATATATATATATATATATATATATATATATATATATATTCTAAAGTATATTCCATTAAATCTAAATAACTAAGGAAATACATATAATCACTCAACCTACATATACACAAAGATCAGTTAATGTACTCATGGGTATATATATATATATATATATATATGTATACATAAATACACACACACATGTACAAATACACCCCCATATATATATATATATATATATATATATATATATATATATTATATATATATATGTCTGTGTGTGTCTGGGGGTATTTGTATGTGTGTGTGATAAACCTCTGACACTGATAAGTTGCGAAACAGTAGCAGCTTTTCTTTCAATAATGTCAGTGTTTTCTCTTATCATTATATACATATAAAGAAAAAAGTTGAGTAAAAAAAAAGGGAAGAATATTTGACAGGTAAAGGAAAGTTGGCGACCTTAGTTAAGGGTGACCCTAACGCTCCCTTTTCGATTGCTACTACACGGAGGTATAGAGGAGGGTGCTACTCCATTCCCTGGATTGCTCCACTTTACCCTTTATCCTCACCTTATAGTGCTTTGTGTTAAGCAAGGCAGCCTCAAGTACCATTTTTTGAGTTTTTGGTACGACTTTACCTGGGATTGAACTCCTGTCTCTCGGACCATTGGCGAACACTCTACTCATATTTTAGTGTATGCGCATGCTACAACATACACAACAGCGTATATGTGTTTATTTGTGTGTATTTTTATCTGTGTGACTATATGTGACACATACATAAGTATATATATATATATATATATATATATGCACATATGTGAATATATATATAATGCTTATATCTGGTTGTTTATCTAAGCACACACATCAACACACACACACACACACACACACACACACACACACACATATATATATATATATATATATATATATATATATATATATGTATGTATTTTTAAGTATATTCCATTAAACCTAAATGAATAAGGAAATACATATAATCACTCTACCCATATATACACAAAGATCTGTTGATGTACTCATACGTATGTATATGTATATATATGAATACATAAACACACACTCAAACAAGTACACACACACACACACACACACACACACACACACACACACACACACACACACACATATATATATATATATATATATATCATTAAGAAAAAACACAAACCGGTCACATTAGGATTATAAATTTATTTCCATCCTGTTTTGTGTTTTTGATAAAATCATATATATATATATATTTCAGCAAACATAAAAGAAAAGGAAGTCCATGTATTAATTCTACCTTTAAAGGTATACCATACTTAAGTTGTATACGCATATGACGATCTCATTTTTTAACTTACATTTTTTCTTATTTATATATATATATATATATATATATATATTTCAGCAAACATAAAAGAAAAGGAATGTATATATATATAGATATATGTATATATATATGTGTGTGTGTGTGTATGTGTGTGCATATACATCAATGTGTTTTTGTATGTGTGAGTGAGTACGTGTTTACTGTTTTTTCATGTACTTTTATTAATTTTTCTTTCCTCTCAAATACAGAATAACATTTTGTACTTGTATAAAATATGTATATTAGTTTCTTGTCCGTAGATGTGCGTAACCATCCGATGGTGAATGTGCGTAGTTGCCACTTTGCGGACGCGTGAGGGTACGTATATGTGTACCAGTAAACAGAAAAAGAGAAAAATAAATATAAAGCAGAGGATGTGTGTATGTGTGTCTTTGTTTGTGTGTGTGTGTGTATGTGTCTGAGAGAGAGAGAGAGAGAGAGAGAGAGAGAGAGAGAGAGAGAAAGAGAAAGAGAGAGAGGAAACTAAAAAGAATCCAGGGGAGAGTTTGAAGGTTAAAAAACAAACTTAACAAAAAAGAAAAAAGTAAAGTCCATCATATATTCGACATTTTCAAGAGGTAAACTTATATGACTGTCGCCGTCGTTGTCGTATAAAAGTGTGGTTACGGCGGTGTCTCACGGTTGAATAGCAGTTCATTAGGCGTCGAGTAACTTTCTTAGGGACGGAGATGCAAATCTAGATATGAACTAGATTGTAGTTAGGGCGGGGTCAGAGAGAATTCAAAGAGTGGGAAGATGCACTGGGACCTGTATTGGCATTGTAGTTGCAGCCTGCATACTATAATGCTTGTCCATTAGGTACGGATTTAAATTATACACACACATATATATATATATATATATATATATATATATATATATGTGTGTTCTAGACATCTTGGTAAGTGTATGCATCCTTAGTCAGCATATATATTTCTATCAATGTAAATATTCGAATATTCATAACTAATTTCGCAAATATCTTTTCCCATCAATACACGCACATCGATAGGTATATATTTCTCGATCAATATTAATTCATCCATCAATGAATATTTATCTATTCGTAGGCTGCTATTTTCTATATGTAAATATGTGGATAGATATCATTTTAATCGGAATATATATATATATATATATGTATATATGTGCGTGTGTGTATGTTTGTGTGTGCGCGTGTGTGTGCGTGTGTGTGTGATGATTATCATCGTAGGAAATGGACATAGTGACCCCAGTTCAATTCCGGGATGAGGCTGTTCGCATTTCATATTGCGCTAATATCCTTCGAAAAGATATGAATTATTCTCCTTCGAACTGTCGCTAAATTGTAGCACAGACTTGGGTCTTTAATCTTGGTAAGGCAACCAGTATGAGAGAAGGAAAACTGAATTAGAACCAGTAAAGCCCTGCTTAAAATTGATTTTCTGTTGCATCTTGCTCGTAAGAAGGGATATATATATATATATATATGTTGCTCGTGAGAGGATATATATATATATATATATATATATATATATATATATATAAATAAAAGTATGTGAAGCTGGCGACCGTACTCGAGGACGACCCGAACGCTCCGTTTTCAATAGCGAGGTGTAAGGGGGCGGTACTATTTTCCATAGATTCCTCTCTTTACCCTTGATATGTACCTTGTAATGCTGAGTGTTAAGCAAAGAGGTATCAAATATAATTTTTTGAGTCTTCGGTATGACTCGACTTAGAAAAAAAAATAGAGCTATAAAATATGTATGTTATTAATCCCGTTGTTTGATCGGTTGGAAACTTTTCAGAGCCATTTTGATTCAGTGCGATTTTGAAACAGTGCTAACTCGAAGAAAAATAACTATTATGGAGCCACTCTAAAAAAATTTTGAGGGAAATTTATTTCATGAAGTATAGAATAGGGATAGGTATATACCCCATAGTCATCTCTCTCTCTCTCTCTATATATATATATATATATATATATATGTATAAGTATAAGTATATATACTAGACTCTACCATTGAAAAGACGAGAAAGCTGAAAATATTTTAGACACGATAAAAATTGAACCAAATTTAAACTTTCTTTTAAGACGACGAGCTCAAAATCAGGGGAAACGCTTTGTTGAAAAGTGTATTGACCAGGTTTTGAGGAAACATTTAATTGAATGAATACTCTTTCGCTAATGGTCCGGGAGACCGAGGGTCAGTCCCAGATCGAGTCATACCAAAGACTCAAAAAATGGTACTTGATGCCGCTTTGCTAAGTACTCAGCACTATATGGTGAGGAGGAAGGGTAAAGTTGAGCAATCCTGGAAATGAGTGCCCTCCCTAACACCTTGGTGTAGTAGCTATTGAAAAGGCAGCCTTTGGGTCACTCTGGTCTAAGGTCGCCAACTTTACTTATATATATATATATATATATATATACATGTATACATTTATATGTTAATAATGTTGTTTGCGTTGTTTGTATATAGACAGTGCAACGTATCATTGATAATGCAAATAAATCTAAATTTGTCAAGCGTAGAACTCCAGTCATTGGTACTTGGCAACTGCCAGTTTCTTGCCTATGCATTCATCAGCCCAGATGATTATGTGTTATAGATTGACCCTCAACCGAGCCATCAATCAAGAGATGCACCTGTGTAAATAAGCGGAAGACAGCGGAAGCAGGTGGACATTAAACAATAATATAACCAGGGCACAGGCGGTTTGAGTCAGTTGGGGATAGGATGCCAGCGTGAGAATCAGCTTTCAGACTGAGGGCTTGGGGCCCTCAGTGACCCATGGTTGAGCAACCAAGCCAAGATGAGGAAGAAGTGCTGCTATGGTCGAAGAAGAACTTGGGGTCAATATAGCAGTGTTTCCCGTCTCTCACACACAACAACCATCACCCTTTCGTGAATAAAGTGTGAGAGATTATATTTTTATAAAGAAGTGTGTTCGTTAGTTCATTGAAGTTGGTCATTATTGTTGATTATGTTCCACATATATTTGTATATGTATGTGGCTATACAACATACGGTTTGGGGTCTTATTATTATTTGCGTACTAGGGATGGGGAGCTTAATTTGTTTGGGGTAGCACCCGGTAGGACTTAGTTATTTATACTGCTATATCGTGTTACCTTCAGGATTTGTTCAGTTATTTATACTACTTCGCTTTGTTGCTTTTCGGTTTTTATCGTGTTGATATTGCTGTTATTTTTCTAGTTATATCAATCAATCATTTATCTTATTCATTCGTCACGTTCCAACTTAAACTGTTATAGAGTGATATGAGCAATATATATATATATATATATATATATATATATATATATATGAGAAATATAACTGAGCAATATATATATATATATATATATATATATATAGATGAAATATAATTACATATAAAGATACACATAAGAAATATATATTTGTAAAAGATCCCCATGAATATGATATATATATATATATATATATATATATATATATCATATTCATGGGAATGTTTTTACAAATATATATTTCTTATGTGTATCTCAAGTGTATATATATATATATTTTCTCATAAATATATATATATATATATATATATATTGTATGTGTTTTTATACACACACACACACATATACATATATATATACATTAGAGAAAGATATATATATATATATGAGAAATATAAATGAGCAATATATATATATATATATATATACACACATACACACACACACACCTACACGCACTTATATATATATATATATATATATATATATATATATATATATATATTGGAAATATAGTTACATATATAAAGATACACGTAAGGAATATATATTTGTATAAAATTCATTTGAATATGGTATATATATTATATATATATATATATATGAATGTGTTTTTTTTGAGAACTTAGGAATTTGTATCTGTATGCCCCCCATATATATATATATATATATATTAGAGAAATATATATATATATATATATATATATATATATATATATTCGTATTATAGATGTATGAATAGGGTGTCTCAATATACATGACAGCCATGTGACTGCTAATATCTCTACTATTAATATATTTATGTTCTTTTTTGTTTCAGCTTTGAAAATAGTATACTATGACAACTATTATTCCTTTATCACCGTCCTTTCGACAATGGAGACAAAATCATTCAAAACTGCCTGAGAATAAATGCAACTCATCAATATGATAATGATTTATTAGGGAAACCAGAAACTCAAAAAAAGACTGCATGTCCTGGAACCTGATATAATAAAAACAAAGCATTGATTTGATGTGTTGAGCTGAAAGGATGCATTTTTTACAGGACGTGTTCTGAATGAACACCATTGCCCTTGTGTCAATTAAAAATTTTTACCATTATCTATTTTGAGACACCCATATGAGTAATACATATGCAAAAAAGATATTGGGTGCGACAGATATTCCTTTTACATTTTAAACCGCCATTTTTGTGATGCAAGTCAACTTATGTCAGTTGTAATGTTAGCCATTATTTCTTTTTGTTATAGAGAGGCTAACACCCCTTTACCAGATGGACTGGCTAATAGTCATAAATAGCCAACGATTAAAGACTTCAATCGTTAATTTGATTGGCTGGATAAAGTAGATGAGTCACATTTCGGCCGGCCGTGGTGTCAACAGCATGGATCTGGTTGGGTGTGTCTCGTATTCTGGACATATTTCGAGCCTTAGGGGGCCGTCCCCCAGGCCTTAACCCTTCTCGGAAGGGTTAGGTTTATTGCCTTGCGCCTGAATGCCGACGGGGCTCGAGACATTTTTGGGAATGCCGGGTGCGTCTGGGTTACGGTCATGCGCCCAGACCCACCTAAAAAAATGGCATTGTGCCATACTCGTCCGTATGGTGGGATGACCGACAAATAGCGTTAATTTGATTAGCTGGATCCAGTAGATGAGTCTCACTTCGGCCGGCGGTAGTGTCAACGGCACGGATCTGGTTGGGTGTGTCCTGTCTTCTGGACATACCTCGAGCCTCAGCGGGCCTTCTCCCCAGGCTTTTAACCTCTTGGAGTGATTAGGTTATTTGCCTGGCGCCTGAGGCGCCCCATTTTAGGGAAATGCCGACGGGGCCCATGGCATTTTGGCGAATGCTGAGCATGTCTAGGCTACTGTCCTGCGCCTGTACCTACTTCTAAAAAGCCTTGTGACACACTCGTTCGTATGGTGGGACGACCGACAAGTACCGTTAATTTGATTAACTGGATCCAGTAGATGGGTCACACTTCTACCGGCCGTGGTGTCAACGGCACGGATCTAGTTGGGTGTGTCTCATCTTCTGGACTGAATACCTCGAGCCTCGATGGCGGGGCATTCTTTAGGCATTAACCCTCCTTGGAAGTGTTAGTTTTATTGCATGGTACCTGAGGTTCCCCTTTTTAGGGGAATGCCGACGTATCTGGGCTACGGCCTGGTGCCCGGATCCACTTTATATTTTCGTGGGTGTGTGACGAATTTGATTGATAAGCTAATATTAAGTTGATTCATATTCGGACTGAACTTTCTTCATTCGTCTATACAGTATTTTCCTCTATTTCTTGTAAGTTCTCTTATTAATTGTTAGTAACTAATTGCCCTGTGGTTTTTGTATGTACGCGTTATCACTGGATATTAGTGCTAAATAACTATATTAAACACTAATTCTTCTCCGCGTATCATTCACCTCGACGATACAACACTTTTTATTTGATTAGGATTTGGACCAGTGCAAAATAAGTTTTTACTGTAGACCCTTTTTTTTTTATTAAATTCAGCAGCCTCTCTATTTGCTACGTATCAAGCTTTTCATATTCATTTCAAGTTGAAACAATTTTGTTCCGAATAGAATTTTCACCCCATAGTAGTAATGATTTTCTATCAATAACAGCGTCATTTTGACGGAACATGAAATGAGATTAAAAAGCTCAGTGTGAATCACTTACAGATTCACCATAATGAAAAATCGTTCTGACTGCAACTGCATGATATGTGATGATCCAAATATGATTGTGACTGATTATATCTCAAACAAATATTAAGTCATTGTATAGAAAGACCTTAGTTTAGTTTAGTTTGGTTTTATGACACCTCAAACATTGAATGTTATTAATGCCAAAACCACTTTTATTCATAACACATCACTCTATAAGCCCCGGGCTGTATTTGTCTCTGCCTCCCACCAGACAGGACTTGACACAAGGTCAATGACCCGATTATAGTGGTAATTAGGGGAGAGGAAGGTCAGGCATGATCCGAGGCTTGAGCTCTGTCTGATTATCGGCTTATTTAGTGCAATATGGGCATGATGAGCCTTGCTGGACATGGACCCAAACATGGGTCCAGACACAGATGCCTGATTATAGCTTAAACTTGACAGCAAGGTCCAGTGGTATAGAGAGGTGACAAAGGTGTCTATGATGCAGCTGGAACATCTGAAGGTGGCCCAGCCAAAGCCGGAGAACTTTCGGTCTCAAGTCTGCTTGGACAATGCCAGCTAGGGTCAAAGTCAGCAGCAAATTAATGCCGTTGGTCTCGTCCCGGGCCTAACTAATAAAACAATTTTAAAGCAAAATTCGACTTTATTCATCAACACATCAACTTAGTTTTCTTCTAGAGTGATACTCTGATTCCAAAGCTTCTCTAAAAATTCGATGACTTTTTTGTAAAACGATATGTCTTTGGCATCACAATACGCTTCCTTTTCAAATATCACTTCTTCTTTGGAGCCAAATCTCTTTCTCTGAATCATTGTTTTTGTGGTCTGCAAACAGCCAGTAGTCGCTGTGGGCCAGATATGGAGAATAGGCTGGTTGTGGAAGCAATTCAAATTGCAATTCACGTAGTTTTTCCATCGTTGTGATTGACTTGTTACACGGCGCAATGTCTTGGTGAAAAGATATTTTTTCTTCATTTGTGGCAGGTTTTTGGTGATTTGTTCCTTTAAATGCACCAATAATGATTTATAATATTTGCTATTGATGGATCTCATTTTCTCAAGAAAATCGATGAACAAAATATCTTGTGAATCCCTAAATACGGAGGCCAAAAACTTGCCTCCAGATGTTTGCGTCTTTGGTCGCTTTGGACTATTTTCACCTGCTGCTGTCCACTCAGCTGACAGCTGGTTTGACTCAGGAATGATGTGCTGGATCCATGTTTCATCCACTGTCACATATTTACGCAAAAACTCCTTTTTGTTGCATTCAAACATTTGCAAACAACGTCCTGAATCGTCGATGCGTTGTTATTTTAATCAATTGTGAGCAAACTCAGTACCTACTTTGAACACAGCTTTCTCATTGACAAATGTTCATGCAAAATGATGAATACACTGCCTTCTTATATCTTCAATTTCACTGCTATTTGACGACACTTGGTTTGATTTTATGGCATATTAATCAGGTTATTTAATATCAAATCCAGTTTATATATATATATATATATATATATATATATATATATATATATATATATATATATAAACCCTTTAACTTTTAGACAGTATTATTTGAAACTGCTAAATAGCATTATTTAAACCTGTTAAATAGTATTATTTGAAACTGTTAAATAGCATTATTTAAACCTGTTAAATAGTATTATTTGAAACTGTTAAATAGCATTATTTAAACCTGTTAAATAGTATTATTTGACATTGTTAAATAGTATTATTTAAACCTGTTAAATAGCATTATTTGAAACTATTTAACTGATTTGCATTAAGTTTGATAGGATTACTTGATATCACCATTTAACTGTGTGTAAATAGAACTATTAGTGCAAGATAGTAACATTAAAACCATTTAATTGTGTTCACATAGAACTATTAATGTTAGCAGTATTTGAAACTACTTAACTCTCATACGTTTCCATACTGCATTTTTTCCAAGTTTAAAACAATTTTATTGCATATCGTTCTTCCTCACAACCAGATTGTATTTTGAAACTTCACCAGCTGTAGCAATCTGGCTTTAGTAGGGTGTATTCGAATTGCTGCTGTAGCTGTTCATTTGAAGCTGAAATCATAAAAAAATTGGTCAGTCATCTCATAAGATGTATAGCAATAACATACTGAATTTTCAAGTGTCTACAACAATTTTACATGCCTGTACAAAAAAGTCTGGAAACTTATTGAAGGTCCCACGTAAATCAACAATGATTAACATATCGTAGAATTGTTGTACTCCAAACTTAATGGACTCGCCCCACTCCATAAATACACCTCAGACGGGTTTCCACTAATCAGCGTGACGCAATCACGTGTGATACCATTTGCGGGGTGCGTCACTAACACACTGGACTCTCAGCTTTCTATCAGCTAATTACAGTTTAACCAGGTTCACTTGTATCTTGTTTCTGTTACTTGAATATATGTTTTTCTAAAAGACCTTTTGTGTTCCCCGTGTCTTTCTTTCGTCAGTATCACAACAAGAATCAACCAACCAGTCCTGGAGCTGCACCATCAGATAGTTTAATGTTTCCTCCAGGACATTTGTTACGTTCCGTAGTGATGCAGTCATGATATTCTACTGACCGAGCTGATTGCGCTGTATATTCTACTATATTTACCAACCACTCTGCTCGGGCAGGATATGACACAAGGTCAATTTTTAAGCGGAGGTTAACAGGTCTGAATTCAAAGTTTTCCTTCTCCTAAACTAGTTGCCTCACTAAGGTTGAAGAACCTAGTCTGGCCTACTGTTTACCCATAGCTGGAGGGAGAATAATTGGATTCATACCTTTCCCAAGGGTATTAGTGCTATATGAAATGCAATCAATATCGTCCAGGATTTGAACTCGTGTCGCCTTGTCCATTTCCTACGACGATAGCCATTACACCACGGGCACCTCCTGCGCTGTATACTTTACGATTAATTTTCATATTTTTTTAAATAAGCTTATTTTGACAGTTTTGTTAATAAAGGGTGCGGAAGTAAAATATGGAATGATTTTTGAAATGTTTTTTTTTTAATATCTGATTACTACAATTTTTGGAAAAAAGAGAATAAATCTAAATTTTCCTGATTAACTTTATTATTCAAGCACTTTTTCATTAAAATTCAACCCAATATGAGTGCAAAAGAAAAGAAACGACAAAGTATCTATAATTTGCTTTACGCCGAAACCAAATCAAAAAATTTCCGAAATACTTGGAGTTTCTTTCTGTCCCCCATTAAGCCCAAATCATAGCCCCCTTGATTACGATATATGGGGTGTTAAAAAAAACAAATACAACTTCCCATCCAAATATTTGTTCGCTTAAGACTGCTATTGAGAAGGAATGGAAAAAAGGTCTGAAGAATGTATCTTAAAGGCATGCACATCGTTTCGAAGGTGTGTTAATACAATAATTGAAAAAAAAAGCGGTCATATTGAGTAAATTTACTGTTTTGTGTCTGTCTTCTTAATTTTTGAAATTAAAAATAATCTTGTTTCATAATAGAGTCATTTATTATAATACTAGAATATTCCTAATTTTGCTTCCGCACCCTGTGTGTTTGCAATCATTCTCATGTGTTAGCTTTGTTATTAACCTTTCTCCTTCTAGCGAATCACAAGCGTTCGCCTTTTTTTGCTTCGCACTCCTCACCTTTTCAATAAGTGAATAAATACAATTTTATAAAAATTAAGATAAGTATATTCACTTCGATGACATAACGTTCTGGCAAATACACACAACCAAGTCGAAACCTTGCTACAAAGTCTCGAACGAGCAGCTGCTGGCATAGGCCTCCATGTTAACTCTGACAAGACGGAATACATGTTCTTTTATCAAAACGGCGACATCTCCACACTAAACGATAGTTCTCTGAAACTGGTAGACAAGTTCAATTACCCTGGAAGCTGTGTCCCATCAACCGAGAATGGTATCAACACGCGATTAGCAAAGGCATGGACTGCAATCGATAGCCTATCGGTCATATGGAAGTCAGACCTGACCGATAAAATAAAACGCAGTTTTTTCCAAACTGCTATATGGATGCACTACATGGACGCAAATTAAATGTATGGAGAAAAAGCTTGACGGCAACTACACAAGAATGTTGCGAGCAATATTGAACAAGTCCTGGAGGCAACACTCCACAAAACAGCATTTATACGGCTACCTACCACCCATCACGAAAACTATCCAAGTTCGACGAACCAGACATGCGGGACCCTGCTGAAGAAGTACGGACAAACTCATTAGCGATATACTCCTGTGGACGAGCAAAGGAAGTACGACCGGCAAGAACCTATATACAACAGCTCTGTGCCGATACAGGATATAGCCTTGAAGACCTCCCGGGAGCGATGGACGATAAAGAGGGATAGTGAGAAAGGGTCAGGGAGATCCGTGCTGGCAGCGTGACATGATGATGATGATGATGATGATGATGATAATCACTTACGTAAGTAAACGATTTAGTTCAAAAAACTGATTCTTTCATTTTTCCATTCAATTTTTCTTTTTGTTATTGCATGCTTCATTTTTTAGCTATTTGTGTTGGAATAAGTTCACTAAATTTTAAACTAAAAATAGGAAAAAATACTTAAAAAAATAGCATCTTTCATATTTTTTGCTCAATTTCTTTTGTTATTGCGTGTTTCATTTTCTTTTTTAGCTGTATGTATTGGTATTGGTTCATGAAATTTTAAACTAAAAATAGGAAAAAAAAAAATTACCTCAAAAAACCGAATCTTTCATTTTTCCGTTCAAATTTCTTTTTTGTTATTGCATGCTTCATTTTCATTTTTAGCTGTATGTATTGGTATTAGCTCATGAAAATTTAAACTAAAAACAGAAGAAAATTACTTCAAAAAACCGAATCTTTCATTTTTCCGTTGGATTTTTTTTTTGTCATTGCATGTTTAATTTTTTTTTTTTTTTTAGCTATATGAATTGGAATTAGTTCACGAAATTATAAAGTATAAAGTATAAATATAAACCGTGATTGATCTCAGAATGGCACTTATAGTTTAAATTCGTGCAAATTTTGCGTATGTATTTGCCACGAGTACAGATATCATATTCATAAAAGTAATATACAAGCGACTTAAAGTTAAATACTCATATACGTCTACCTAAAGCTTTTTACTACGGATGACTCATATGTATACTTCAAAAGACCTATAGAGATATGTGAAGAGATATAGGTAAGGGTAAATGAAGTGACATAAAATGGAAACGAAAAGAAACGTACTCATTTCTCAAAATATGGACATATGCGAATCGTTCAAACATGTCTGACTTCTTTCGGAGTCCATTGAAAGAATTTTTGTTTGTTCCTCTCGAACACAAACGTCATCAAAGTTGAATTGGACAGAAAAAAAATGCTTTTTGGTTTATACTATTTAGCGTTTTATCATACGAGATTTGAGGTCGCCATGTTTCTGTGTGGCGAGAAAAAGAAAAAGGGATAAGCTTTTAACTATAAATACAGAAAAAAAAAAAGAAAAGTGGGTGGTAACGACGTAGTCTGTCTCAGTCAAATTTTTTTTCCTGGCATATTTATATTCATCAATCGTCTTCGATTTGCTATAGCTTTTAATCTCAAATAACCGAAATTCTCTCTCTCCTTTCTTTCTTTCGATATTAATCATATTTACATTAAATCGAGTTTTAAATATACGAAATCAATAATATTTTCAAAGTCATCTGAATGCGTCTGGTTCTATTCATGAAGTATATTAAAAAATATCGAGACTGGAGCTGTTTTACCAAGACAAAAATAAACAACGGATGAAACGTTAATTTTGTTGAAAACCAGTCCCGTTGCCATTCAACGGACAAAATATAGTGCGGTTTCTATGTAATATACCCTTGATACGGATACGTGAAATATACGAATGCGTGAAATATACGAATGCGTGAAATATACGGATATGTGAAATATACGGATATGTGAAATGTTCATCTGCATAAAATATTCACATGCACAAGAATCCGAAAAACACTCGAAACATTGACGACTCTCTTGGTTCAGGTACGAAACTATTATTACCTTTTTAACTTTTAGGTTTTCAACACGAGGAGAGAGAGAGAGAGATACAATTTTTACTATGCTGACTGTTCCATCTGAACCGACAACGCGCGGCGCACCTCCTAGCAAACAACTAGACTGGCCTCGCCCAAATTCGAATCTCAACTCGCTTCGTCCAGTCTCAAATCTCAACTAACTGCTTTTTTCAAAATACCCAAGAATCCCAGCCCATCGCTTCCGGGCATGACGTCATTCATATCCCCAGTCCTATTTCCTATCCGGGGGTTTTATTATGAAATCTGTGATTGTCACATCCTCCCCGCACGAGCGTGAACACCTGCACTCAATGTGTGCACCTAACTAACCCGAATGATAAGGTATAACCAACGAAAAAGGATAATATTAAAAAAAATCCTTCTGCAATTATATAACATCTATTTGTAAGACCAACTCGAAAGCTCTTCGTTTTTATGATGTGAAGCTGTACCACTGTAATGTTCTTGACGTTCTCAAGTTTTGCGTTTCAGATGGATTTCAGATGTTTAAGCAACAAGAAAAGATCACGCAAAGTGAGGTATTTTGTACATGGAAGTTACTTTCTTTTATAATCCTTTATTTAGTTTAGAAACAGGTAAAATAATTCTAGAAAAATTCGGTTTGACATGACTCGACGAAGTATAGACATCCATCCTTTCACTATATAAGTCAGTCATCTATTCACATGTTTTCTTTTAAAGTTTAAAATTAAGAAGAAAAGGATTAAAGCATGCTATTTTTTCACTCCTCGTAAATATATATATATATATTTCATCATCTACAGACAGAAAGTTTCCTTGTATCACAACTCTTCACTGTGGTTAGACATGTAGGACGCTTTAAACTAGTATCGAACCCCACCTAACTTTACGCTAGACTTGATATTGTACCACTCAACCAATTCGGTGACCTACATCAGCAGGGAAAATTAAGGCATTTTTATTAGCTTTCGTTTGTTTCCATTTTGCGCTATCTGATACCAGAGTGCTCAATTCGTTAAAAGAACTTTGCATAATATATATATACATCCATAGCGGCTAAGATCTCCAATGCTCTACTACGCAACCGCATAGAACTCAAAATTGAGAAGATACTTAGTGTTATATACCATATGTGTATATATGCAAACACATGAACAAATACAATATAGGCGGACTCTGTTCTTCAGGTACAAACGCATTTATTATGTTCTTGCTTCGGTTCTTCGACGCGAGGAGACAGACACAATTCTTAAAAGTCTTTTGTAATCATACTATGCTAACCCCACCCCAAACGTTCGGCACATCTCGTCGTGTTTAAGATCTCAATTCATCTCTTCCGGTAGAGATCCGGAAAACTCAACTCCTCGACTCAGTAACCGAATCCCTAGCAGTCTGCCTCCATGGTTCAATCTCAACTTTCAACTGACTCTTTTTCAAAATCCTGAAATTATCAGAACCATCTCTTCCGGGAATCACGTCATCCACACTCCAGTCCCATTTCCAGTCTGGGGTTTATTATGAAAATGGTGATTGACATATCCTTTGCGTACGAGCGTAAAACTGTACCCATACTGCACCTGAACACTTAACCCAAATAGTTCAAAGCCCAACCAAATTGAATGATAAAATATAATTAACGAAAAATGATTAATATAAAAAAATCATTCCTTAATTATATGACACTTTGGAAGAACCAAAATGGTTTTCAAAGAAATCGATCCACATCACAAATTTTGACTATCAGTCGAATTCTAGAAGGTGTAGTTGTAAAAAGCCTTGACGCAACAACATGATTTGTCGACTTCTCCAAGGCCTTTGACTCCATACACAGAGAAATGATGGAGCAAATACTACTCGCCTAGAGACTACCCAAAGAAATCGTTGGAACCATGATGATGCAATATAAAAACACGAAAGTAAAACTTCGCTCCCCAGATATAGACACAGTATACTTCAACATTGTATCAGTTGTGCTACTAGAGACACATTAGCCCCATACCTCTTTATCATCTGCGCATACTACGTGCTTAGATATATTGATATAATGAAAAATAATGGTTTCAAGCTGGCAAAAGAGAGAAATAGAAGATACCCCGTACAAACAATTACGGACGCGAACTACGCCGATGACATTGAAATCCTGACAAATACACACAACCAAGACGAAACCCTGATACATAATCTGGAACGAGCAGCTGCCGGCAGACAAGACGGAATACATGTGCTTTAATCAAAGAGGCGGCATCTCCATTCTAAATGGTAGTTCTCTAAAACTAGTAGACAAGTTCAACTACCGATGACGCAGTGTCTCATCATCCAAGAAAGACATCAACACGTGACTAGCGAAGGCATGGAGAACTATCAGTCATATGGAAGTTCAACCTGACAGATAAAATAAAACGCAGTTTTTCCCAAGCAACGGTCGTGTCGATACTGCTGTAAGGATGCACTATATGGACGCTAACTAAACCTAAGGAGAAAAAGCTTGATGGCAATTACACAAGAATGCTGCGAGCAATATTGGACAAGTCCTGGCGGCAACACTTCACAAAACAGCTGTTATACGGCCACCTAGCACCCATCACAAAAACTATCAAAATTAGACGAACCAGATATGCGGGAGAAGTAGGGACGGACTTATGAGTGACATAATCCTATGGGCCCCTTTATATGAACGAGCAAATGCAGGACAACTAGATTGAACCTATATACAACCACTCTGTGCCAATACAAGATATAGCCTTGAAGACCTACCGGGAGCAATGGACGATCGAGAGGGGTGGCGAGAGAGTGTCAGGGAGATCCGTACTGACAGTGCAACATCATATATATATATATATATATATATAGGGTTGGTCAAAATGATTTGACAAATTTGTAGTTTTAATAAAAGCAAATTAGAATAAATAATGAAAAAATGGTTTTCCAATTTTACATAAGATGCTATTTTGTTTTATTTCGTTTTTAGAATTACAACAGTCAAATGTTTGCCGTTATTGTCAACATACAGACGAAGACGTTCGCGAAAATTGTCCATAACTCAATGGATCATTTATGTGGAATGGCAACAGTTTCGTTTCAATGTTGATCTAATAGTTCTGAAGTTAGTAAGCCATAACAAAATTGTATTTAGCTGAAGGTAGGGGATCATGTCTACCAAGCTCAAAATGAACATAGAATGCTCTTTGCATTGCAGTTCTTGATAAACGTTTCCTCAAAGAAGACGCGATGCTGGCCTGTCCAATCTATATGGGTAACCTGAAACGAAATAAAACAAAATGGCGTCTTATGTACATTTAGAAAATAAAGACACATCTTTATTTTTAATACTAATTTGCTTTTATTGAGCCAACAAAAGTGTCAGATCATTCTGACCGATTCTTTATCTAAGGGAAAATGGAAATAAATCCGAAGCTATGTAAATATTGAAATATGAAAAAAAAAGGTATCAGGGGATATTTTTACATATAGTTGGATTTTTTCCAAACGTAAAACGTTCCGGTTTGTACATTAAGCAATTATCAAAGCAGAAAATGAGATGTAACTTCTAACGTATTAAATTTTGTTTTTAAATTTAACTGTTAATTTGAAGGAAAAAATGAAAAAAAGCTTTTGATATTCGATTTCCGTTAGTAGCGTTCTGTTCCAAAAGTATCTGAAATAAATAGTGTTCGAAATTTATTTTGAAGTGTAACGTATTTCCTAATATATACAATTTTCTACTCTGTCATCCTCTATCAAGTTATTTTTAAAATTTTCTTTATCTTACATTAGATATTTTTCAAACAGAACATTATTAACAGAAATAGAATGTAAAAAGCTTTATCATTTTTTCGTTTCATTTAAAAATATAATAATGTTGAATAGAGACAGGGAGATACTTTGACGAGCCGCGTAATTTACGTTGGTGGAAAATCTGGACGTCCACCTGTTTCCTAAGGTAAACAAAAACGACGGAAATGCCACATGGATTGCCTAAAAGGGCATTCCTGAAGGAAGTGTGGGTGTCCGGATAATTATATAACCACTGAAGGTTTTTGACATGGGGAGAACAAAGTGAGAACGAAGGGGTTGGCAGAAGAGTCACTAGACATCACGCCGCTCTGGGTACTGGCCTTCTGTCAGACGGCCCAGAGGTAAAGAAAGGCTTAAACTGTATGAAACCTGCCGAAATAAGGAAGCTAAATGATTGAATACCTTGAAATAAAGCTCGGTCGACGTGGAAGAGAAGTGTGGGGAAACAAGCTAATGAAAGTAGAACAAATGTTAAGAAACAGGCTCGCTCACACAAGAGGAAGTCCTCTTGTGTGACTGTGTCAATGACCTTCGTCACAGCCTCGCTCATCTCCTCAATTGTCTCATAAAGACAGCCTCTGAGCTTAGGGAATAACCAAAAGTCACAGGGAGCAAGGTCTGGACCATAGGGAGACTGAGGAACTGTCTTGATGCCCATCTTGCTCAAATAGTCTGTGACAAGGATAGAGTTGTGGACTGGTGTATTGTTCTGGTGGAAATGCCAATGACCGTTTTGAAGAGCGCTGGCCTCTTCCCTAGGAATCTCTTCCTGAACTCCCTTAAAATTTCAACATAGTAATCTTAATCCTAACTCTAACCCTTCTGACCAATCAACTCTTGTGTATTGACTTCCTTACTCCTCCCACACCTCTCATCATCCCTCACAGACTGCCTGAATTCCTTGAATCTCTTATGCCACTCAAAAACTGATGCTCTATTCATGCAAGATGCTCCAAAAGCAGTCTGAAGTATTCCATACGTTTCTGCGGCATTTTTTCCAAGTTTAAATCACAATTTCATTGCATACCGTTCTTCTAACGTGTCAGATTGCATTTTTGAAATTCACCAGCTGTGACAATCAGGCTTTAGTAGGGTGTATTCTAATTGCTTCTGTTGCTGTTCATTTAAACCGGAAATCATAAAAATTGGTCAGTCATCTCATAAGATCAATATCAATAACATATATAAGATGTATAGCAATAACATACTAAACTTTCAAGAGTCTACGACAATTTTAAATAGCCATACAAAAAAAGTCTGGAAACTTATCGTATGCCCCTCATATGTCAAAATGAATAGTTCCACAGATGACTTTCAATATGATACTTTAGGTTCTATTTCATCTATGTTCTATTGATGTTTCAGACTTTAACATCGTCTTCAGGGGATTAAAAATGGTTAGAACAGACTTTTTCAACAGGTCTTTATAGAGAAGAATGTATTGATAGGGTTGTGATTTCTTTGATTCTTGCGACATGTGCCTGTGAATGTTATGTTGCAATTAATTTTCAATAAAACTCTTTAGCTTTGGCAGATTTTTCTAAATATATTTACAAGAGTGCATTGTGTGCGTGTATGTGGGCGTGCATTCATAAACACACACACACACACACACACACACACACACACACACATATATATATATATATATATATATATATATATATATAATTTTGCATTAAATAACCAAGAACAGATAATACAGCATTAGACTAAATAACTATCTCATTCTATTCATATCTCTCGATCTTGGATTATATGTATGACCATGCATCTACCAACACATTTCAAACAATCAGTGATCGTGTGTAGTTATATGTGGTTTTCGGCTCATGAAGTGCATTTCCTGACAGTTTTTGAGTGCATCTAAAGTTTACAGCAAGCGAATTATTTCCCCACGTCTTAGAAGTCCCTACTTCTCTTCCACCATCAACTGAACCCTCTCCATTATATCATCTTGAACACCCACCAAACATTAACTTACCCTACAAAGCGTTCCCCATCAAACGCTTTTGCATAAATGCCTTTTTCGTTCTTTTTGAACTTTCTTTTTTATAGCTTTCCTCTTGCGAAAAGGGCACGTACAAAATGTGGAATAGGTGGATATACAGTAAACGAAAAAGGTCGATTTTTTCCGACGATAACCTTTTTAGCGATAAGTTAAAAAAAAAAAAAAGAAAAAAAAAATCCTGCCGACCTAAGTAAAATATTTATCCACGACATCCGTACAACATTTCCTCATCTGCAAGAATCAACATTTTTATTAATGCTGCATATTTTTTTGAAATGGGTAGAAATGAAAAAATAAACAATAAAAAAAAAACCAAAAACAAAACAAAATAAAAAAAATAACAAAAAAAGCTAAAAACAAGATAGTCTTATGTTCAACAAATTCATTTCTAATAATCTATCAGTATAAAAATCGTGTGTCCTCGTGGTGTAATGGTTAAAGTGATGGACTGCGGAATCGTAGTAAGCGAGTTCGTACTCTAGTCACGCTATTACATTCAATTTCGGGGAAATACCATCGGGAAAGGTAGGAACCCCCTTATCCTCCCAGCTATGGGTTAAATAGTACCACTAATGTTCTTCTTGGAGAATGGCTTTGGCATTAAATAACCTACTAAAGGTTGATATGCCATTAAACAAAGAAACCAAACCATAAAAAAACTATTTTGTATCAAGTGTTCAGTTGTCTTAATATATATTCGAAAGTCTGTTCTATCATTTTACTACTCGAGATTTTTTCACTGCAAAAATATATTTCAATCTGATGATTGTGCACACCACGTAAACTCCGGGTAACGGACGTTAGAGTGTCCTCCTCCACCTCGTCGTTATCATCCTTTGAGTCTCTTTTGCTAACCATTCCTCTCGGCTATCGTGTTTGGTAAATCCTCTTGACGGCTTCTAGTGTTTGCAGAGACCTACAAGGTAGAGAAGCAAAATTAGGAATTTTCTAGTATTATTATAAATGACTCTATCATAAAACAAGATTAATTCTAATTTTGAAAGATAAACAACAAAATAAGAAGATAGACACAAAACCGTAAATTTATTCAATATGGCCACTATTTTTTTTTCAAATATTGTATTAACACGCGTACGAAACGATTTGCATGCTTTCAGAATAAATTTTTCAGACATTTTATTCCATTCCTCCTCAATATCAGTCTTTAGCAAGGTAATATTTGGAAGGAAAGTCGCATCTGTTTTATTTTCTAAAACTCTCCATATCGGATAAATAAGAGGGTTATGGCTTGGGCTTGACTGCGGCCATTAAGAAACTCCAGTTATTTGGGAATTCTTTTTTTTTTTTGGCTTGGTTTTGGTGTTAAGCGAATCATAGATTCTTTGTTGTTTCGTTTCTTGCTCACTTACATCGCGCAAAATTTTAATTACAAAGTGCTTGAATAATAGAGCCAGTCATGAAAATCTAGATTTATCACATTTAAAAAAAAAAAAAAAATTTTACTAATTAGACTAAAAAATGTTTTGAAAATTATTCCACATTTTGCTTCCACGCGCTGTACTAAATGCAAGCTTTTGATGATCGGTTAACATAGGCGTGTCCATTTATAGGAGAACATCCATACTTTTCCAAATGTTTAGAATCATAATATTTTTTCGCTTTTATACCTACTCTGCCATAACAGCATCGAGTACTTTTTTATGTAAACTTCACGCCTTTATATTTTTACTTTTGTAATATATATATATATATATATATAGGTGTGATGAGTTGATAGACGCCTAAATAAGTAAGTTAGATAATTGGAAGCATAACGTTACCATCGCAAGTGACCATCCAAACACCCTGATATTGACTAGATGTTTGGTTTTCATCACTATCGGTTTGTCGTCAGGTCAGAGCAAATTATAAGTTATTCTGTGAATTTACTTCCGGTATAAATTTCTCTAATCAAAGAAAAGCACGTGCCTGTTAAGTTGGGGTGGATGTTTGAGTTTATTTAAAAGCTTTCCGGCATGATCCCTTATGGACTGTGAAAATAATTGTCCTTTTCTTATCTTGTATACGAAATATAGATTGTTTTCTTGGACTATCTCTGACACACCCATGTCCTTAACTATGGACCTGATTGACTTACTGGGATCATTGTCAATCATGAACTGGATTCCATCAATAAATTCGAGACTTCTTTTCTTATCAGAACAATTAGAGTGAAGCTTGTGAGTTGCATTCTCTTCAGAATTACCATTGGACTCATCCAATAATTTTTGTATTTTCTACACAGTCCAGATTGACAGCCCAAAACTGTGAAATCTTCAGATTAGAAGATCCAGCATGAATGCAGAGCTTTAGGCGTACTGTTTTCATATTTCTGACGGAAGGAATAGCGTCATAGGACTGCTTTCGTCACAGCCATTGTCCAACTGACTCTAGTTTGTAGCACAATAGAGAAAATTTGTTATAAAGAAAGACCATGCACAAATTAATAATTTAAAATTGTGACAATTCTCCCATCGCACGTTCTAAATTTATATATATATACATATATATATATGTGTGTGTGTGTGTGCTGATTCTTCGATATTTTGACAAGTAAGTAAGTAAAGTTGGCGACCGTAGTCGAGGGTGACCCGAAGTCTCCCTTTTCGATAGCTACTACACCAAGGTGTAGGGGAGGGCGCTACTCCATTCCCTGGATTGCTCCACTTTACCCTTGATTCGTACCTTATAATGCTGAGTGTTAAGCAAGGCGGCATCAAGTACCATTTTTTGAGTTTTTGGTATGACACGACCTGGGATCGAACCCAGGTCTCCCGGGCCATTGGCGAACACTCAAACCATTATGCCAATGTCCGGTATATATATATATATTAATTGCTGGAAATGAGAAAATGGACTTTATATCAATAGCGCTGATATATGAATAGAAACGAAATGGTTTTGAAATATAGATTAAGTATGATTTGAATTACGGTAAAGTGATTCTGAAAGCATCGTTTCCTACCAGATCAACTGAGTGTGTAAGCTCGCCACAAATATTGGTGACCACATGAAAAGAGCAGGTAATCTAAACGACTTAAGCTATATGTGGAAGACTAGTTAAAGTTAGATAAATAACATAAAAAAATCCTGAGAAAAAATTTTACCGCTTATTGACTATCTTCAGACGACTTTTTCTAAAAGATTTTGAAATATATTCAAGTGGGCAATTATCTTTTAAAAATTAACCCACGTCTTTATATATATATATATATATATATATATATATATATATATACATGCTCCCCCCTTGGAGGTTGAACACTGCGGTGAAAGAATGAACGATTGCCACTCGCGTTATGCCAAGCTCTTCTAACGAACTGAGTACTTTGGTATCCGAGAGAGGAAAATATAAACAAAAGTTAAAACATATACTTGTACATTGGGAACTCATAAAGTTAGGCGGGTTTCGATCCCAGTTTGAAGCATCTCGCAAAGCTATCCACACTGAACAGTTGTGATACGACGAAATTGTCTGTCTATGCATGACTGTCTATATATATATATATATATATATATCATACACTAAAAATAATTGAAGTATCACTTTCTTGCTACCGTTTCATTGCCACAAGATGCATTTAGGTAATTTTTTATTATCCTCTACGGATAAAGTAAAAGTAAAGTTGTCTCCCTTTAGTCGTGGTCGACCCGAATGCTCCCTTTTCAATAGCTACTACACCAGTGTTGGCCGACCTGAAAAGACTGTTTACCTTGCACAAAGCCATCGGGAAAGACCTGAGTTGAAAAATTATCCCTTTTATATGGGTAAAAAGTAAGGCAAACTGGGCTCTTTAACCTTGGTATGGCAACCATTTTAGGAGAAGGAAAACTCTAAATCAATAATTGACATCGTGTGGAGAGGTTGGTAAATGTATACATCAACTTTTTACGGAGATTGGATGTAGTTTGGAGGACCTGCCTAAAGCGATCGATGATCAGAACGGATAGAGAGAGAGAGAGAGAGAGAGTTAAGGAACTTCACCCGCTAAGTGCGATTTGATGATGAGGATTATATATATATATATATATATATATATATATATATATATATATATATAAGTGTGCGTGTGTGTGTGTTTATGTCGGAAAAAAGTCACTTATCATTCCAAAAACTGAAGATCTTTTGAACAGAAAAAGACAAATATATTTTTCTTTTAGTCATATCTATTTTAACTCTGAACTAATTGTAGAATAGAATATGTCTTTGACCATTTCTGTTTTCAACGTCATGGTGTCGAGCCATCTCTAGTTCCATGACTTCTTGCAATGTTCCTAATTCCAACGCTTTAATTTATCGTCGAATTCAGCTTCTGCGATTTTTGAGATTTGTTTACGCAAACTCTTTCCATAATATTACTCCAAAGGAAAAAGATATTCGGGAGCTGTCTAATCTGGTGAACGAGATCACCAATTAAAATCTGACAATCTTTCTTCTTTACTCAATCGTATACTTCACTGTAGTAAAATTTGCGAAGGTTGAGTTCCTCGGCGTCATGGCAAACACGTTGGTCTGTGACATCGTAGTAAGCTAGTTCGATCTCTTGTAGAGGTATTATCTTTATTAATAGACTTGGGAAGGGTCTGAATCGGGCTTTTCTTTCCCCAGCATCTCCGGATTTAATAGCATAGATACTGCTCTTCAATAAGGAGTTTATTGACTTTAAATAACCCACGAAGGCTGATATACCATTAAACAAAGAAACGAAACCAAATTTCCGAAATCTTTATTAAATATCTCTTAAATGAACAATTAAAACAGATTATAAAAAAAAAAAAAAAATAGAAAATGACTTTTACACCACTCTGAACATATCTTTAAAAGCCACTTACATGATTTTAAAGCCAAGCCAATTAATCTCTCTCTCTCTCTCTCTCTCTCTATATATATATATATATATATCTCGGAGGAGTGAATTTTATGAGATTTATTTGATAACATACTAACATAACACATATACAACAATGATCTAATTTACAAAAAGTATAAATTAATTATTTTAGAAAGATAATTTACTTGAGACTTGTTCCTTTGATCTCTATCAAATTTCCTGTCGTAAGAGACCTAATTATTCTGGAACTATTGTTTCAAATATTAATTGTTACTACATCAAACCGTTCGTCTGTGGGAAACATATTTTGAGGAAACGTTTAATCGATGATCAGGAATACGTTTTTATTTGCTAATTATTGCTGTCTGTAATTGTCATCATTAACAAGACCTGATGGATATCAGGTTGGTAATGTTGTTATTTTTTAAAATTCTGTCAGTGATTAAGAAGATAATCATTTCAATATTCTTGTGAAATATTCTGCCAAGTAGCAAGTAAAAGATAACGTAAGAAAATTCTCAAATGAAAAACATGGAAATTTTGATCAAGTATTGGAAACCCCACCCCAAAACAACAACAAAAAAACAAGAACAAAAACAAAACAAAAAACAACAAAATGTTCCAAAAAACAAAACAAACAAAAGTAACAACAAAAACAAACAAACAAAAACATCAGTTTATTTTAAACAAAATGGCACCATGATCTCATTAAATGTCAAATCTCTGATATAAATTCACAGATCATATAACTCGGTAGCAATATCTCATCTACCGAAAGCGATGTCAAGATATGCATCGGTAAAACCTTAACAGGTAATAGATCATATATATATTTTGTTGATTCTTATGCCGTTGTTTTGTCCAGCTTATTTAGTTAATAGTAAATCTCCTCCCTTAATTGTACCGTTTGTATTTTCCAAATCATCGGTATGCACGTTATGGGTCTGTAGTTGTTGGGGGCAGTTTCTTTTTGGGGGTCTTTTTGCATCAGGGTAATCTTTTCTTTGGCCGTTCATTCGGCTGTGTCTGTTTCTTGTAGATATCTTTTTATTTCGAAAGCCAGTTTGTCATGGATGGAGATGTATTTTTCGAACCAGTATCCATGTATGCCATCATGGCCTGACGTTTTTCAGTTTCCTATTTTTTGAGTGTTTTTCTGAATGAATCAATATGTACTTGAACCTTATTTCCTTCTTCGAGTCCTTCTAAATCGGTTTTTATTACTATTATCACTATTATAATAATTTACAACAGTTATTATTTTACTTTTTTTAAACAATGATTACTATTAGGGATTCTTTCTAACCCTTCATAACTTTGTCATCTTTCTAATGATTCTCTGGTGAGTCAGTTTATATTTCTGCACGGCCTGACCTGGTGATTGAACGTGATATTTCAGCAAATTTAACCCTTCTTCAAAAGATAAAGTTCAGCTCGTTTAAATTTTAGGAAAGAGAACGACAATATTCCGACTTGTGTGTGGTTCGTTTTTTTTTTAATAATCTTTCCAAAAAAGTAAAAACAAACAAAAAAAGGAAAAGAAAACAAAAAACTAAAACAAAAACAATAAAGACAACCTTACCAAAAACAAAAACAGATTAGCTAAATTTTTGGTCGCTCTGCGCGTCATTTCACGAGGAAAAAAGAATGGCGTCCATTTTGTGCATATTTTTCTCTCTTTTTTTTTTTTTGTTAGTGACCAAGCTCCCTTTCATCCCGTAAATGACCAACGAGGGAGTAGAAAGCAATTACATTAGGTTGTTGCAACGTTCATCTCTTCTGCGATTGGTCACTTTGCTCTTAGCAGAATCTTTTTCTGATTTTTTTTTCCAATTTCCTTTTATTTTTTATTTCGCCATATTACGTTAGATTGGTTTTGTTGCATTTTATTTGTTTAAATTCGTTTTCTAAAAACTAATTTGTTTCCTTGTTTGCCGCCATCGGCCGGACAATTAAACAAATGGTCAATGGCATCATAGTTGTTTTTTTAAGTTTTTTTTTTGGTTCATTTATTTTTTATTTTTTGACAGACTCTCTGGGAAATTACCAACGCAATGAATGGCCATTTCTTGTATTTATTTATTTATCAAGGTTTTTTTTGTTTCTTTCATTCTTCTCATTTTTCCTTATTAGTGCCGATTTCTTTCTTTCTTTCTTTCTTTCTTTCTTTCTTTCTTTCTTTCTCATTCCTTCAGTCGTTTACTGATTCACTTCATTTGTTCTTATTTCCGTTCATTAATTCATTCATATCTTTCTTTCTTTCACTGATTCGCTTCATTCGTTCTTATTTCTATTCATTGTTTCATTCAATCTTTCTTTCTTTCACTGATTCATTTACTTTCATTCATTGTTTAATTCATTCATTGTTTAATTCATTCATTCATTTCTTTCTTTCTTTCTTTCTTTCTTTCTTTCTTTCTTTTTCATTCCTTCAGTCGTTCACTGTTTCACTTCATTCCTTCTTATTCCATTCATTCATTAAATTCTTTCTTTCTTTCTTTCTTTCTTTTTTCTTTCTTTCACTGATTCACTTCATTCGTTCTTATTTCCATTCATTTATTCATATCTTTCTTTCTTTCTTTCCTTCTTTCTTTCACTGATTCACTTCATTCTTTCTTACTTTCATTCATTGTTTAATTCATTCATTCATTCATTTCTTTCTTTCATTCTTTCACTGATTCACTTCATTCGTTCTTATTTTTATTCATTGTTTCATTCAATCTTTCTTTCTTTCTTTGTTTCTTTCTTTCACTGATTCACTTCATTCGTTCTTACTTTCATTCATTGTTTAATTCATTAATTCAGTCATTTCTTTCTTTCTTTCTTTCTTTCTTTACTCATTCACTGATTCACTTCATTTGTTCTTATTTTCATTTATTGTTTAATTCATTTATTCATTCATTTCTTTCTTTCTTTTTCAATTTACCGTTTTTCCTAATTTTTTTCTCTAATTCTTCTTCCTTTTCATTATTTTTTTTCTTTTCTGATCTTCATCTTCTTTTATAATAATCTATCCTTTCTATTTTCTATTCCTGTTTTTCTTCTTTTTTTTATTCGTCTTTTTTCTTTTTATCATTTTTTTTTGCTTCACTTCATTTTTTAAGATTATTAACAAAATTTCAGACCTTTTCACTAATAAATGCAGAAATTAGCATCAGAATGTTAAAGTATCTTAACAAAGCCGGTAATTGCCTGAATTCGTTAGACTGCTTTTGAGCAGTCTTCCAAAATCACGGATAATCTAAATACCTCTCAATCGTTTTGTTGCTGCAGACATCAGGGAGTTTGTAAGGGGCTGAGCGAAGAAGATGCTGTTTAGAAGGATACGTGACGCAAATCAGGTGGTTTCAGTGATTCTATCGGATTTTAATAGCAAATTATAAGTGAAAAAATCGCGGCACTTTGTATATAGGTTTCGTAGATTTAATATAGGTATTTATTGTGCTAAGCCAATCCATGGCAGAATGTAACTACGATGTACATTTTAAGGCCATTTCATAATTTTTCTGTGTACTTAGTTTGCCACTAGCAGCAAAACATTTTAATCAGAAATAAAGAAAGCATAAATACATACAATAGTTGCTTATTTCTACAGGTATCTATTGCTATTTTCGGTCAGCAATTTTCAAAGGTGTAGAGTTTGATAGCAAGTAAAGTTGGCGACCTCAGTCGAAGGCAACCCGAAGGTTTCCTTTTCAATAGCTACTTCACCGAGGTGTGGGAAAGGGCGCTACTCCATTCACTGGATTACTCCACTTTACCCTTGATCCATACCTTATAATGCTGAGTGTTAAGCAAGGAGGCACAAAGTAACATTTTTTGAGTCTTTGGTATGAATCGACCTGGGATTGAAGCTCGGTCTCCCGGATCATTGGTGAACACTTTACACACTCGGCCAGTGATAGTACATGATAGATAATAACGGAGACGATGGTGGGGTAATTGTTATTTTCGTGAGAATTTGAACTGGGGTCACCGATTTTTACTTCCTTTACGAAACCTAATGAAAGAATATTCCTGATCACTCAGGGGTCATTGCTTACTTGCTTAGGTAGCAGTAAGGATCCTGTAGTGTAATGGATGTAGTCATTGAAAATGGATATGGTGACCTGAGTTCAAATCCTGAACGAGGCTGTTTACATTTCACCTCATGTTCATATTCATGCCTGAATCCAAATATTCTCCTAGGTGGAAAGTTGGGCTGAATGGAATCTTTGAACTTGGTATCGCAATCAGTTTAAGATAACGGTTTCGGTTTCGGTTTCTTTGTTTAATGGCATATCAACCTTTGTCGGTTATCTAATGCCAAATCCATTCTCCTATAAGAACAGTATTGGGACTATTTAACCCATAGCTCGGAGGATAAGGGGTATTTGCCCAAGGGTATTTGCTTGAAAGTGAACGTAATAGCGCGACTGGAGTACGAACTCGCTTACTACGATTCCGCAGTCCATCGCTTTAACTATTACTCCACGAGGACACCTCCAGTTTAAGAGAAGGAAAACTCTGAATTCGAACCAGCTTTAGAAGTAAAGTGGGATAGGTGCTGCTACCCTTTTCCCACCGGAGATACGATACATGAGTAAATACCCGTACTATCAAACCAAATTACAGAACAAGCAAAGAATGCTTAATAATGCTCATTCTAATTGGATAATATCCATTAGAAATAACAAAATCTTAGTATGTTTGCTTTGGAGGAAAATTAAATTCTTAAAAAAAAAGCTAGTTGTATATTTATATAAGGGCAATGGTATCGATGTATGTAATGACTGGTGATCCATGAAACCCAGAGTTAGAGGAGGAGTATTAAAGGCGATGCCCGTGCTATATAATTGTTATCGTCGTTGGAAATGGACCCGGCAATATGAGTTCAAATCTGGACGAGGCTGATTGTATTTCACAAAGCACTAATACCCTTGAGAAAAGGTAGTAATTCTCTCATTCTCCCTCCAGCTTTGGATAAGTTGTAGGACAGACTGGGTTCGTCAGCCTTAGTAAGGCAACCATTCTCGGAGAAGAAAGACTCTAAAACCAAACCTGTTAAACTCCGCTTGAAAATTGACTTTGTGTCACATCCTGCCCGAGCGGAGGTGTTGTTGAATAAATATTGAAGGATAACAATTTTAAGTTTTAAATACATTTTGACTCGATATCATATAAATTTGTTTATATATATATATATATATATATATAAGTAGGTGTGCTGTAACTAAACTACAGTCAATACTTTTCAATAATCTCATGATGAATGTTTTATATAATAATGATAATACGGTGATGCAAATTATTGAAAGTGACGGTGATACCAATTGTAATTGGTGTACTCGGTAAAAGAACTGAAAGGATTTGAAATCTGAGGAGAACGCGAGATCATCCAAATTACAGCATTATTAAGATCAGCCAGAATACTGAGAAAAGTCATAGAGACTTGAGGAGACTTGCTGTAACTGAGATTCAAAAGAAAGGCCATCAGCTAATGCTAATAGGAAAAAAAAACTCGCTAGGTATGATAATAATAATAATAATAATAATAGAGAAACAGAATCTCTCTTAATGGCAGCACAAAACAGCGCCATAAGAACCAATCATATGAAAGCGAGGATAGATAAGACGTAACAAAATAGCAAGTGCAGACTATGCGGTGACAGAGATGAAACCATCAATCACATATTAAGCGAATGCAGCAAATTAGCACAGAATGAATTCAAGGCTAGACATGACTGGGTGGACCAGGTGATCCACTGGGAAATGTGCAAGAAATTTAAATTTGACCATGCCAACAAATCATATATGCACAACCCAGCACCTGTCCTAGAAAATGACACTCACAAACTCCTATGGGACTTTGATATACAAACGGATCACGTAACTCGGCCCGAAGACCAGACCTTATAATAATCAACAAAAAAAAAAAAAAAAAAAAGAAAATCTGCAAAATTGTCGACTTTGCTGTCTCGGCATCCCACAGAATAAAACTGAAAGAATGTGAAAAGAGAGATAAGTACCTTGACATTGCTAGAGAATTGAAAAAACTATGGAACATGAAGGTGACAATTATACCAATGGTGATTGGTGCTTTTGGCACGGTAACTAAAGGATTATTAAAGGGCCGGGAAGATTTAGAAGTTGGCGACCGAGTGGAGACCATCCAAACAACAGCATTATTGAAAACGGCCAGAATACTGAGAAGAGTCCTGGAGACTTGAGGAGACTTGCTGTCACTCAATCTCCAGTGAAAGACCATCAGCTTACGCTAATGTGAAAAAGACTAATGAGTAATAATAATGACCAATTTTATCAAAACAAGAACAAGTAAGACGCATCAATATAGCAAATGCTGGTCATATAGTGACAGAGACAAAACGATCAATCGCATAATAAGCGAATGCAGCAAATTACCACAGAAAGAGTATTAGACTAGACATGGGTGGGTAGGCAAGGTAATCTACTGGGAATTGTGCAAGAAGATTAAATGTGATCATACAAACTAATGGTATATAGACAACCCAGAATCTTTCCTAATGAATGAGACGCACAAAATTCTCTTGAATTTTGAGATAGAAACGGATCACCTAATCATGGCCAGACTACCAGACCAAGTAATAGGAAAAAAAAAAAACAACAAAAAAACAAAAAAACAAAAACAAAACAGAACCTGCCGAATAGTGGACTTTACTGTCCCGGCTGACCACAGAGTAAAATTGAAAGAAAGCGAAAAGAAATCTAGGGAACTGGAGCCTGCTAGAAAAAACTGAAAAAATGTGGAACATGAAAGTTATGGTGATAACAATTTTAATTGAGACACTTGGTACAGTCACCAGAAGATTAATACAGGGACTGGAGGACTTGGAAATAAGCGGACCAGTAGAGGCTGCCCAAACTACAGCATTGTTAAGATCGGCCAGAATACTGAGAAGAGTTCTGGAGACTTGAGGAGACTTGCTGTCACTCAAACTCCAGTAAGAAACCATCAGCTAAGGCTGGAATGAAAAAGTGTATTATAATAGTATATTATGCTATGTCTGTGTGCGTATGTGTGTGTGCGTATGTGTGTGTGAGTGTGTTAGTGTGTGAGTGTGTGTTTTGGTAAGTATATGCCTATGGCTAATATCTATCTTTAGATTTTACAAAAAGAAACTAAATTCACGTAAAAGCCATTACTATGTAAACGGAATCAGCGTACCGGGTTGGCCTTATTGATGTGCATTTTACAATAATGCCTTTTCGAAAGAAGTGAACTCACTTTACCCGGTGAAAAAAAAAACTCTCGTCGCCAGCATGCTATGATGTTTGACGGGGAAAATAGTGCACATTTTGACAAAGTACTTTCTAACTAACTCACCTGCCAGGTAGTAGAATTAAATATCTGATATCTCTATTGTTAACTGAGAATAGTACCAATCCTTTTTACATATATGTCTATATTTCACACACACACACACACACACACACACACACACACACACACACACACACACACACACACACACACACACACACACACTATAAGATACCTGTTCATATGTGTATGTGTATGCGTATGACCTAGTGTATTTTTGTGTAGGCTGTTTATACTTATCTTTTTATACTATGTTAGTCTTTTCTTATTGAAAAGCAAGAGATATCAGAATCGAATGACGTCATTTGACTAATTGACCCGATCGTTCAACAAGTGAATACAAAATTGAATGGTCAGAGAGAAAGAGAGAGAGAGTGAGATAAATTGGGTTCCACTTTTAAACTCTCATCTTGTTGTTCACAAGACGAGACTTGGATAGAGGAGCATATAGATAATTTGAATATATATATATATATATATATATATATATATATATATATATATATACTCCTGGACTAAATTATAAGACCACCCTTAAAACATGAACAAAAACATAATGGTTACAATTTTTAAATCATGAAAATCAGATATATGAAAGATAAGGTTAAAAGAATTTAAATGTAAAATATGAAGAAATTTCAATTCATTTTTGATATATATATTAAAATTTTGTTTTGACATAAACCAATGAGTAGAACTGTAGAATATATTGGCAAATTTCTTATTTAATATTTTGTAGATCCGCTATAAGCTTTGATAACCTCAAACATTTGGTTAGGCATACTATCAACTAGTTTCTAAAGTTGAACCGAAGGTATTTTTCTCATGCATCTAAGATTGCGTTTTTCGAGGTAAACAGTTCAAGTTTTTGAGGTTAAGAGACATTTAAATTTAAAATAAGAAATTTTAATTCATTTTTTACATGTATATTAGCATTTATGCTAAATCTAAAAATTTATTCTTGACATAAGACCACCAATAAAAACTAAAGAAAAAAGGACTTAATTCAATTGAAAAAGTTATATATAGTCTAAGTAAAAGCCTTATCTGCAACTAGATGAGAATTCCAAATAAGTATGGAACAAGAAAACCTACTAGCAGACCAGAAAAATATCACCACAATTCAAGAAAAGAATTGTTCGAGAGTTAAAAAAAAACTTCGTCAACGTCAAAAATATTGAAATCTCTTGTGGATGCTCCTTGCAGTACTAGAACAATTAAAAGGCATTTAAACAACGAAAAAATTAAGCATAAGAAAAGGATTCATCGTCCAGTGTTAACTATGAAGCACAAACAGAAACGAATGGAATATGCTCGTCAATGTCAAACCATGAGTGCTAAAGAATGGCGAAAAGTTGTTTTCTCGGATGAAAAGAAATTCAATTTAGACGGTCTGGATGGCTTTCAGAAGTACTGGCACACAAAAAATTTTACGGAAGGGAATTGTTCAACAAGGCATAGGATCTCTTATGATCTGGGGTGGACGGCTTCTCATCTTCAGGAAAACTTAAAGTGTTATGTGTCATTGGTCGATAAAAAGCGGCAGATTATGTGAAGACGCTAAATGATTTATCTCTCGCACAAGAAAGGCATCGTCTATGTGAAGAAGAATGGATTTTTCAGCAAGATAATGCTGCTATCCACAATGCATTGATAACAAAGAAGTGCTTGCTTGAGCAAAAAGTAAGACTTCTTGACCACCCAATGTGCTCTTCAGACATCAAACCTATAGAAAATTTCTGTGGATTGATTGTTGCAAAAGTTTATGAAGGATGTCGACAGTACTCAGCAATCTCTTAATTCAAAAACGCTATCTTAGACGCACGGGAAAAATACATTCGGTTCAACTTTAGAAACTAGTTGATAGTATTTTTCAGGTTACCAAAGCTAATGGCGGATCTACCAAATATTAAGTAAAAAAAATGACTTTATATTCAATGTTTCTGCTCATTGGTCTTATATTTATGCATAAATACTAATATACATATGAAAAATGAATTGAAATTTCTTCATATTTTAAATTTAAATGTCTCTTAACTTCATCTTTCATATATCTGATTTTTATAACTTAAAAATACTAAACAATATCTTTTTCTTCATTTTTGTGTGTGGTCTTATATTTTTGTTCAGGTGTGTATATATAACATATTTACCAAACTTCCTGACACGAGCAGGATCCAACATAAGGTCAATTTTTGGGCAGAGTTTAAAGGTTTGAATTCAGAATTTTTTCTTTCTCCTCAACCGATTGCCATACGAAAAGAGCCCAGTTTGCCCTACTATTTAGCTATTGATGGACAAAAAATTGTTAGATTCATTCAATTTTTTCATTGCCTCGCTGAGGATTTGAACTGGATTCGTCGTGACCACTTCTTTCGATGATACCAAGAAAGAATTAACATAAACGGAATGTACTGAGAAAGACTCGCATAACAATGCCCTGCCTGGGAGCATCATACTTTTTTCCTTGTGCCAAACAAGGATCGTAGCTTAATAAATAGGAACATCACGCTGGCTTAGGCTTATAGAGATCACATTCTTACTTTCTTGAGCTCAAGGTCACTTTTCCCCCGGAGACAAAAGTCACATTTGCCAAGAAAAACTACTCATGTTTATTTTATATGATAGATATATATCACTTGAAACTGGTGGGCTTAAAAATAGTGTTTTAAAAATGAATTTCTTGTAACTGATGGGTTTAAAAAGAGTGTTTTAAACAGTGAATCACTAGTAACCAATGGCTTTAAAAGGAAGTTTTTAAACAGTGAATCACTCGTAACCAATGGCTTTAAAATAATGTTTTAAACAGTGAATCACTTGTAACCGATGGCTTTAAAAAGAATGTTTTAAACAGTGAATCACTCGTAACCAATGGGTTTAAAAAGAATGTTTTAAACAGTGAACCACTCGTAACCAGTGGGTTTAAAATAATGCTTTAAACAGTGAATCACTTGTAACTGATGGGTTTTAAAATAGTGCTCTAAACAGTGAAAGTTAAAATTACTTCTAAAATCTTTTTCAACAAATATAGGTTTATTACTGAACAATTAACAAAACTTAAAAAAAAAATTACAAACATTATATTCGGAATCACTAATTTGATATCACATTTTCTAATGGGTAATTTGTATTAGTTTTGAAATATTCATGCTTAGTGGGTAATATAAGTCTTGCGGACACCTCTGGGAAGAGACTAGTTTAGAATATATATATATATATATATATATATATATATATATATATATATATATATATATATACTATCTCTGATGAATAAGTGGTGCTTGAACTTGTAATTCTTTGTTGGACCATCTCTGTCTCTTGACCTTTACTGCACCCCAGGGATTTAATTGTGATGGCCTCGGTTCGCGTTTGGATTTACATATTGATATTCTGTTGCCTTTCTGTAACATGATCCACTTATGGAAGGGCAATTCAGGAGTTCTATTTTAGCGTTATCATGTCGCAGTGGAATTTATCCGAGCTAATCAATTCTTGCACAAAACCATTCGAAGATTGTTGTTTTAAAAGATTATGTAATCATAAAACAGGCAAGAACAGGAATTTGATGAGCAGGTAAAGTAACAAAGTTTTTTTTGTTTTCGTTTGGGTTTATAGTATATTAATAATTGTAGCTTATTTAATGCCAAATCCATTTTATACATATAAACATTTCTATTTTAAACAATTCATTTTAGCATAAGTGTGCAGTTAGGTTCTATTTTACCCATAGATAAGACCCTATAAAGGTCGACCTGGGAGTGATGGCAATGAAAGAGCACTCCGCATTTCCTAAAGCTTCAGCAATACCGGAGTCTTATCATCAGATTGTTTAGTATCATATCCAGGACACTCGTTAAGAGAGTCTTATATCTCTGCAGAGATGCGCTCGGTGTATTCTGAAGCCCCAGCTGACTAGGACAAAGTACTGAAAATATAAACAAACCATCTTCTGATTTTTAAAGAAAATTTTGAATTATATTTACTTTTAAATTTTCTATGGTTTTTGTCTGAAGATTTTGATGCAGTTGTGGTGGTATACTTTTTAAGTGTCTTTGGTTTGACACTAAATTTTATCCGGTGTTGTGGTTCCATTTCTGAGATTCTGGAAACTCACGTTAATATTTCGTTGCCTTTAACTCCGGGTCCACTCGGAGATCGGAGTGGTAGCACCTGTTTAGGTCTTGGGTGAAATAGATATAAGATAAGAATTTCCATTGGTTTAGAGTGTTATCTTTGTTGGAATGGCATATCAAACTTTATGGGTTATTTAATGCCAGAGCCACTCTTCTAGAAGAACAGCAGTGGCACAATTTGAACCATAGCTTGATGAAGGGATAAGGTGGTTCATACATTTCTGATGGGTATAAGTCAAAAAGTGAATATATTTGTGTGACTAGAGTTCGAAATCACTTACTTTGAAGTCGCAGTCCAGCACTTTCACCTACGAGGACTCCCACTGATTTTGACCTACAATTGCTTAGCGACCTAGTTTAAAATTACTTCGGAGATACTTTTTTGTTGTATGGAAGATCATAATCGTTAAATTGACTTTGGCATAACAATAATCTGACTATGGTTGACATGCCGTATCAACAGGCAAACAACAAACCAACCACCCAATCATCCATCCGACAACTAAACCAACCACCCGAACACTCACCCACTTGCATAATCCACCCACCAATCAACCAATCAACCAACCAGCTGTAAGCGTTTTAATAAATTTCTATTTAAAGTCCTAATATGATATTTTTAACGAGCATCATCAAATTGTTTTTTGTTATAAATTTTGCTTTAATGTCCGATTTTCTTTATGTTTCCGTTGCATTTGGTAACTTCCGGGGAAATTTCATTGGACGATAAGGTATTTTTTAATTCATCATTTTGGATGAGGGAATTTAAAAAAAAAATCAAAACTCTTTTTACATTGTTAAATCGTTTTCATGAAACTCAAATGAAGAAACAAGTGCTTCATTTTAGAACCAGACAACCTCAGTGACTCATTTCCAATTTACTACGATGTCTTCGCTCAACACCCTTGCCACTACGCTACAGAGACTCTACTCTCATTAACTACAATGTCACAGTTCAATACGTTGCCATTATGCCACAAGAAACTCACTATCAGATCCTGATTCATGCCATAAACAGGGCTCTTACTTCTCGACATATTCTACAGCCCCAGCTGTAGAATATGTCAATATATAGATCAATACTATATTCTACAGCTGGGGCTGTAGAATATGTCAATATATAGATCAATACTATATTCTACAGCTGGGGCTGTAGAATATGTCAATATATAGATCAATACTATATTCTACAGCTGGGGCTGTAGAATATGTCAATATATAGATCAATACTATATGAGTGACCAACTTAAAATCTTCATATAATGAGGGTAAGTACCCGTTGCTCTTGTGGGTAGAGTGTTTGCCAATGCATAGACAGTACCAATAAGCCTCAACGTTGTATCATTAAATCAGACTAAGCAAAGCTTCGTAAATATTTATTGAAAATGATATCTATTTCTTTTCACTTTTCAAAATCATTTTTCAATTTTTCCTCTTCCACCTTCATACTATTATTTTTGCTACTCATCAAAGGCCTTATTAAGTAAAGGCCCTCAACACCCGACTATAGCTGATGTATTGAGAATTTACAAGAGCGTGGTTGACATAGGCAGGTCATTTTTCAACAACCGCAGAAATAGGTTCAAAGAAACCTCTAAGGTGAGCAACAGCTTATAAATAAAAAAGGGGAAACCCTTTCTTCCACCAACTGACCAAAAACATGGAAGATCTTCCGCTTGTGTGGCCTGCCCAAAAATAATATGTAACATTTAAAAACAACGTGAGAAGTTTTTATTGACAAACGTGGCTATAATGCTTTTGACACAAGGTAAAAGAGACTATCTTTGTTCTCGAGGTCTTACATTGGAGCCCTCACCCACACGTGATTGTAAGCAAGCTAAGCAAGCTGGTCATTGTTAGAGCATTCGATTTCAGTTGGCACCTCATATTACTGGCCTTGGACCAAACTTAACTAACCTAAGTAACTGACCGATACACACCGCTCAGAAATATTAAAATCACCACGAATTGTAAGACTTTTCATGGAATTTGTTTTAGATTGATTCAGGATTTTTATGAATAGTTTTTCTACACTTGTTTCTTTTTAAAGGCATATCAAGCTTCTGATACATCTATGTAAAAATAAAGTTGGCGACCGTAGTCGAGGGCGACAAGAAGGCTCCCTTTTCAATAGCTACAACACCGAGGTGTAGGGGAGGGCGCTACTACTTTCCCTTGATTGCTCATCTTTACCCTTGATACATACCTTATATTACTGAGTGTTAAGCAAGGAGGTATCAAGTACCATTTTCAAAGTCTTTGGTATGACGCGACCTTGGATTGAACCCAGGTCTACCGGACCATTGGCGAACACTCTTCCCTCTTGACCATTGAACAGATATAGTACTATTTAACCCATTGCTAGAGAACGAAGGTGCTTCATGTCTTTCCCATTGGTCCATGTTCGAGAGTGAATGTTATAGCGTGACTGGAGTTTGAACTTTCATAGGAAAAATATTGTTCACCAGCAGGTTAGCCATTATGTCTGAAGTGACTGGTTATTATGAAAATTAATATTTTCTAAATAAAAAAAAAATACATACGAGGTGCATACAATAAGTTTCCAGACTTTTTTCGTGTGGGCATTTTTGTTGATAGTACACGCATGAAACTCTAGTCCCCTTCGAAATAGTTCCCTTCGGCTGCAATGCACTTGTTGTACTGTTCCAACAACTTCTGGAAGGCTCTATGGAAGTCCTCTTGTGCGAGCGTGTCAATGACCTTCGTCACAGCCTCTTTCATCTCCTCAATTGTCTCATAACGCCACCTTCTGAATAACCAAAATCGCAGAGAGCAAGGTCTGGACTATAGGGAGGGTAAGGAACGGTCTTGATGCTCATCTTGCTCAAATAGTCTGTGACAGGGATGGAGTTGTGGACTGGTGTATTGTCCTGGAAATGCCACAGACCCGATTTGAAGAGTGCTGGCCTCTTCTAACCAAATCTCTTCCAGAACTCCCCATAAACCTCAACATAGTAACCCTAACCCTAACACTTTGAACAATCAACTCTGGTGTATTGACTTCCTTACTCCTCCCACACCTCTCATTATCCCTCAATTGCCCAGTCGGCTGGGGCTGTAGAATACACCGACTGCTTCTCTGCAGAGGGGTAAGAACCCCCCAACGAGTGTCCTGGATATGACACTAAACAATCTGATGGTGAGATTCCAGCAGTGCTGGAGCTTTGGGGAATACCTAGTACCCCTTCATTGCCATCACTCCCAGGTCCATTCTGGCCCGGAGTGGTAGCACCTGATATGGTTCCTATCTATGGGCTAAATAGAACTAAACCGTGCTTCTTTCACTATACTGATTTTTGCATTTAAACTGCGTATTTATGCTAAACTGAATTGTTTAAAATAGAACTGTTTTGACATTGGAACTGCGTACTAGTGCTGAACTGAATTGCTCGAAATAGAACTGTTTTTGACGTCTAAACTGTGTACTTAAGCTGAACTGAATTATCTGAAATAAAACTGTCTGACATTTAAATCTGTGTATTGCCCAGTCAGCTGGGGCTGTAGAATACACTGACTACACCTCTGCAGAGGGGTAAGACCCCCCTAACAAGTGTCCTGGATAGGACACTAAACAATCTGATGGTGAGGTTCCAGCAGTGCTGGAGCTTTGGGGAATGCGGAGTACCCCTTCATTGCCGTCGCTCCCAGGTCCACTCTGGCCCGGCGTGGTAGCACCTGATAGTGTCCTACGTATGGGTTAAATAGAACTAACAGCATACTTATGCTAAAATGAATTGAGTAAACTGAATAGCTTGAAATAGAAACGTTTTTGACAATTAAACCGTACTTACACTTAAACTGCGTGCTTATGCTTAATTGAATTATTTCAAATAGAACTTTTTTTTGACATTAAAACTGTATTTACACTTAACTGAATTATTACACATAACTGCTTGAATAGTTTGAAATGGAAATGTTTTTGACAATTAAACTGTATACTTATGCTAAACGGAACTGTTTTCTATAAAACAGATTATTTAAATAAAAATGGATTTGGTGTTAAATAACCTACAAAGGTTGATATGCCATAAAACCAAACCAAACCAAACCAAACCAAACTAAATTATCCCTCAAATATTCCCTCCCTTCCTTGAATCTCTTATGCCACTCAAAAACTGATGCTCGATTCGTGTAAGATGGTCGAAAAGCAGTGTGAAGCATTCCATACGTGTCTGTGGCATTTTTTCCTAGTTTAAAACAGAATTTTATTGCATATCGTTCTTCTAAAGTGTCAGATTGCATTTTTGAAATTCACCAGCTGTGACAATCAGGCTTTAGTAGGATGTATTCCAATTGCTTCTGTAGCTGTTCCTTTGAACCTGAAATCATAAAAAATTGTCAGTCATCTCATAAGATCAATATCAATAACATAGTCAATTTTTAAGAGTCTACAACAATTTTAAATGCCCATACGAAAAAAGTCTGGAAACTTATCGTATGCCCCTCGTATGTTAATTTTGCTTAATTTTCTTTTTTTTTTTTTTTGAGGCATATTTAAACACTGATTTCCAATAATTACAAAACTAGAGTAAAGAACCAAATTTTCTTTTAACGAAACATTATTTATCAAAAAGGTATTGAGCACTCACATGTCTTGGTCTGATTTCCTTACCATTTTATATGGCTTCGAGGTTTGAAGACAAAGGAAGCCACGTCATTACAGGTGAAAAGCGATCAAATTTTCCATTCTCTTCAGTCTATTGATGGTTCTGGAATCAAGCTGTGTTCTAGAATCTTTTAAAATTTAAGTGCTGTCAAAATTCCGTTAATAATTAATCGGCAGCGAAACTCACAGTCAATAAAACCACCCCAGGCCATTACTGTTTCATCACTAAACAAACAAGTGGCTACTTTTGTCACATACATATTTACCAACCCCTCCTCTCGGGCAAGATATGACACAAGGTCAATTTTTAAGCGGAGTTTAACAGGTTTGAATTCAGAGTTTTCCTTCTCCTAGACTAGTTGCCTCACCTAGGCTGAAGAACCCAGTCTGTCCTACTATTTTACCCATAACTGGAGGGAGAATAATTGGATTCATACCTTTCCCAAGAGTTTTAGTGCTATGTGAAATGCAATTAGTCTCGTCCAGGATTTGAACTCGTATCGCCTTGTCCATTTCCTACAATAATTACCATTACACCACGCGCACCTCCAATTTTTTTTTTTGTCACATATAACACAACAAAAAGCTGAAATCGTCCTGACCGTTAAGATTGGAATATTTTCCTCTGTCCAGATTACAAAACATATATTTTGTTGTGTCATGACCGTTGTTTCTTATAACCATATTTATATTTGTTGATAAAGAATTATTTAACTCTTTCGTGAGTTTTTCACAACAGCGTTAGCTGAGGGCTTCTCACTATAGTTTGTGTGACAGCAAGTCTCCTTAATTCTCCTGAACTCTTCTCATTATAATGGCCGATCTTGATGTTGTTGTCTGGATTTGTCTCTACTTGTCCGATCTTTTCCAAGTCAACCAGTTTCTGTAGCAATCTTTTGGGGACCGTTCCAAGTGCACTAATTACTGTTGGTATCAATGTCACTTTCATGTTTCATAGATTTTTCTTTTTAGTCCTCTAGCAAAGTCTACATATCTATCTCTTTTCGCTTTCTTTTAACTTTACTATGTGGTCTGGCGGGACGACAAAGTCCACTTTTCGACAGACTCACTTTATTATCATCATTAATATCATTATTATTATTACTAGAATTAGTAGTAGGTATTGTTATTGTAGTAAATATCGTATTCATTAATTTCTATATTTAGTTGTGTTTCATGCCATATCATCCCTCACAGGTTACTTAATGCCAAATCAATGACTATATCCATATTTACTCATCATAATACCAAAATAAAAAGTGGAATAATTATAGGTTTTTACCTTAAAGCTCTTGGGATTTGCATCCGAAAATTTTAAATGATGAACTTGACTATATAGAAAACTACAAGGTACAACATCAATATACTATATCCTTTATACAAGGTGAGTGATGAGTTCTGACAGAACGAAACAGTCTGTCTGTGGATGATGGTTTCTTTGTTTTAATGGCATATCAACCTTTTTAGGTTATTTAATGCCAAAGCCATTCTCCTAGAAGAACAGAAGTGTTACTATTTGACCCATAGCTAGGAGGATAATGGGGTTCACACCTTTCCCAAAGGTATTTGCCCGAAAGTGAACGTAAAAGCGCGACTGGAGTATATATATATATATATATATATATATATATATATATATATTTGGGAGGGCGCTACTCCTTTCCCTTGATTGCTCATCTTTACCCTTGATACGAACCTTATACTGCTGAGTGTTAAGCAAGGAGGTATCAAGTACAATTTTCAAAGTCTTTGGTATGACGCGACCTTGGATTGAACCCAGGTCTACCGGACCATTGGCGAACACTCTTCCCTCTTGACCATTGAACAGATATAGTACTATTTAACCCATTGCTAGAGAACGAAGGTGCTTCATGTCTTTCCCATTGGTCCATGTTCGAAAGTGAATGTTATAGTGTGACTGGAGTTTGAACTTTCATAGGAAAAATATTGTTCACCAACAGGTTAGCCATTATGTCTGAAGTGACTGGTTATTATGAAAATTAATATTTTCCAAATAAAAAAAAATAAATACATACGAGGTGCATACAATAAGTTTCCAGACTTTTTTCGTGTGGGCATTTTTGTTGATAGTACACGCATGAAACTCTAGTACCCTTCGAAGTAGTCCCCTTCGGCTGCAATGCACTTGTTGTACTGTTCCAACAACTTCTGGAAGGCTCCATGGAAGTCCTCTTGTGTGAGCGTGTCAATGACCTTCGTCACAGCCTCTTTCATCTCCTCAAATAGTTTATTTTTAATTTTCATTTTAAGCGAGTTAGACTTCATTTATTACACACAATTAAAATAAGTAAAGTTGGCGACCTTTGACGGGGGTAATTCGAAGGCTCCTTTTCAATTGCTACTATATCGATGTATTAGGATGGCGATACTCTATTCCCTAGATTGCTCCACTTTACCCTTGATCCCAATCTTATAATGCTGAGTGGGAAGCAAGATTGCATCATGTACCATTTTTTGAGTCTTTGGAATGACTCGAACCGGGATTGAACCCCAGTCTCCCGGACGACTGGTGAACACTCTACTCATTAGGTTAATTAAATGGTTTTAAATATTTCTATTTATTTCGAATAATACCATTTAATCTCAAGTATTTGTTTGCATACATTTAAATGGTTTCACATATTACCGCCTGACACTATTAGCTCTATTTGCAAGCTGTTAAATTGTTACAATGTTTGTTTGTTTATTGATTTGTATAGGTTTTATGGCATATCAACATTTGTTGGTTATTAAAGGCCAAATCCATTTTTATACTTATAAACTTTTATTTAAACCAATTTACTTTATCTTATGTTTGCAGAACCTGATCGATAAAATGAAACGCAGTTTCTTCGAGGCAGTGGTCGTGTCGATAGTGCTGTATGGATGCACCACTTGGACGCTAACTAAACGACCGGAGAAGATAGACGGCAATTACACAAGAATGTTGAGAGCAATATTGAATAAGTCCTGTCGCCAACACCCCACAAAGCACCAACTATACGGCTACCTGCCTCCCATCATGAAAACTATCTAAGTTAGACGAAGCAGTCACGCAGGACACTGCTGGAGAAGCACAGACGAGCTCATAAGTGATGTACTCCTATGGACCCCCACATATGACCGAGCAAAAGCAGGACGACCAGCTAGAACATACATACATCAGCTATGTGAGGATACGGGATGTAGCCCTGAAGACCGGCCAAAGCGATGAACGATAGAGAAAAGTGGCGAGAGAGGGTCAGAGATATCCGAGCTAGTGGCACGACGATGATGATGACATGTCAAATGTTCGATTTCATGCAGGTCAGTTTAGCATAAGTACGCAATTTATTTATATGGGACCCATGCATAGGACCCTATCAGGGTTCTACCACTCCCGGCCAGAGTGGACCTGGGAGCAATGGCAATGAAGGTGTACTCCGCATTCCCCAAAGCTCCAGCAGCATTACTGAAACCTCACCATCAGATTGTTTACTGTCATATGCAGGACACTCATTAGTGGGGTCTTACCCCCTCTGTAGAGATGCAGTCAGTGCATTCTACTACCCCAGCTGACTGGGCAATAAATTGTTTCAATATGGCTAATTCAATACGATTAATTCTATTTTGTAGAGATCATTTGTTTGCACACCGTTAAGTTATTTCGAGTGTTTCTCTCTAATACTTATGGCTCTATTTGCACATAGTTAAATGGTTTCAAGAATTGCAATTTAACAGTAATCGTGTCATTTAATATTAATTTTAATTCCTAGTTTTGAACAGTTCTATTTGGTCCATAGATGTAACCCGAACAGGTACTATCTCTCCGGGTCAAAGTGGACTTGTGAGTCATGGCAATGAATAGGTACTCTTCATTCTCCAAACTATAAGCCTAGAGCCGCACCACCAGATACAATTTGATATAATAAACAGGATACAATCCACATGTACATTACTTTCCTTGATTTGGAAATAATATAATTATTACTTCTTTGATTTGGAAATAATATAATTATTACTTCTTTTTGCTTCAAGTTCTTTTCTTATTTGGTTTTATCTCTGTTGTTCATAAAAATCTTTAGGGAGGTGCCCATGGTGTAATGGTTATCGTCGTAGGAATTGGACACGACCATACGAGTTCAAATGCTGGACGATACTGATTGCATTTCACATAGCACAAATACCCTTGGGAAAGGTATGAATCCAATTATTCTCCCTCCAACTATGGGTAAATAGCAGGATAGATTAGGTTCTTCAGCCTTGATGAAGCAACTAGTCTAGGAGAAGGAAAACTCTGAATTCAAACCTGTTAAACTCCGCTTAAAAATTGACCTAGTGTCATATCCTGAGCGGAGGGGTTGGTAAATATGATATGATAAAAATCTTCATGAAAGTTGATTCTTGTTCTGTTGATTAATTAATTTTATCAGTGAATTGAAGGATAATGGACAAAATTTTGAAACCTTGTATCTCCCAACTCACCGTCTGCCACCTCTTCAACAAATAGTATCGGACCATTTCTTCATTCCTATGAAAAATGGCACTGGATAAAAGTCCATGAATACAAAGACAAGTTGGATATCTTAATCAGTTTTATCTTTTCAGATGTCTACAGTTAGATTACTTTTGAATAGACTCTGAATCACCTCGAAGAATTATGCATGAAACCCACAAACGAAATATTAGCTCGACATATTCTAGTCACTCGTAAGCAAAGAGAGGAGGAAAATATTGACGGATATATTCAGGGGCCCTACTACTAGCAAAAGAGTGCAGATTCCAAGCATCTGAATGCACAAAAAAGATACTAATGTGTTAGAGACACTTTCAAAACAGGACAATATTCAAACACAGACAACATCTATTTGAGAACACAACTCTCGATTTGAACAGTGCTGTAAATCAACCCAGAGCTCTTAACATAGCACAGAAAAAATCAGAATTGTATTCGCACTTGCTCACAACAACTGTGGCTGCCATAGCCGTGAAAAGGGATAATTCGTTTATGTGTGCTGCTCCGAACACAAATTAAAAATGCTATTTTTGTGGTTGATATCACCATAATCGTCTGAGGCCACATATCACTGGGACATTTTTCGAAACTATGTAGGTCGACTGGTACTTCAACATCTACTTTTTTACAGTCCACTACACTGGTCATCATTTCATCTTCTGATTACTGAAACAGGTTATAATATACATTTTGTTTAACAAAAATAAGGTTACCGCCTAAACTGAAACGAGTATCTCTGGGTTCTGTTTTCGCTCCTCAATACTATTTTATTCCAGATAAAAGTAAAACCTACTGCGGGGAACGTGTCAATAGCATCCACATCACTTAAAGTTTTGATAAAAGGACAGTTTACTGTCAGTTGGAAACTATTAGGTGAGTGGTATATAAATACTCCACTTATATATATGCTATGACATTATTATCATCAAAACTTAACGGATTTACATTCGAATTTGTCATCTGCACTTGACGGCCCTAAAAATGTTTTCTCTATCAAATCCAACTGCGAGCCATTTGCCCTCTATTTGGACAGATATAGCTTTTTTATTCTCAAATCTTGATTCTGATTGTGAGCCAATTACGACCAAATCTAGACGATTTGGAAGTGCTGATAAGCTCTTTATTGAAACTGAGGTTATTGAATTGCTTTAAGAAGGGCTGATTAAAGAAAGATCGTCTCCTTAGCTCGTCTTCTTGGCGAGGCCAAGTTTTAATCGCGGCTAACGAACCACCGAGAAAGTGATTAGTTGTAGATTATAGTAGAACTATTAATAGATTTACTCAATTGAGCACTTACTCCGTACCAAGAATGGAAACCTCTAAACATAAAACTTAGTCTTCTTTGTATCTGAAAAGTCCTTATCACCTGGTAGGGAAGACAAACGCAAATTTTATCCGTTTCGTCGAATTCCATTTGGAGTCAGAAACAGTGTTACCTGCTTTAAGTGAATAATGGACAAAACTATGATGCTGTATAATCTACATGGATCATAAGCTTACGTAGATAATATTTTAATTGCTGGGAAGACTCAAGAGGAACGCCCAAAATTCTAGAAATTTCAGCTTTTAGCCAAACTAGATAATCTCCCTTTCAGTGAAAAGAAAATCCCTTACCCCATCAACCACGTCTATCAGTTTTCTCGACTTCACCCTATCACATGGTTACTCAGACGCAATGCAGAACGAATACGCCCACCTATAGAACTATCTATCCGTAAAGATAAGGCTAACTATCCAAGTTTTTGAACAAGAACAGTCCTTTAACCATGGCTGACTGGTTCGCTTTAAATTTGTAATTATTAAAGGCATTTAAAACCTTTAAAGAAGAAATTAGAGATGCATTGCTTCACGCTTAAAAAAAAAAATCCACAGTTATCGAGACTGACACTTTTGAGGCCGCCATTGCCGCAGCTATTAATCAGGCAGTCCGTATAGCGGCCTTCTTCTCACGAACGGTAGCTCAAAAAAAAGAAAAAAAGAAGCTTCAGCCACTGTAGAAACTGTAAAAATATGTCCCCACTGTTTATATCATCGTTACAGACCAGCAGGCGGTGAACATCGTTTCCTACATAATAATCTGGAAAAATAAAAAAAATTAAAATCTAAAGATGGTGAACGAAATTAGGAAGCTCTATGCATAGACCTGGGAAGAATAACTTACCAGCTAATTTGCCTAGTCGGTTGGGGCTGTAGAATACACCGACTGCAAATGGGTAAGACCCCCCCACGAGTGTCCTCATTATGACAATAAACTGTCTGATGGTGAGGTTCCAGTAATGCTGTTAGAGCTTTGGGGAATGTGGAGAACCCCTTCATTGCCATCGCTCCCACGCCCACTCTGGTCCGGAGTGGTAGCACCTAAAAGAGTCCTATCAATGGGTCAAATAGAACTAAACTGTGTACTTATGCTAAACTGAATTGGTTAGAATAGAACTATTTTCACATTGAAACTGCTTACTTATGATAACTGAATTGTTTGAAATGGAAGTGTTTTTGTATGCTAAATAGAAATGTTTGAAATAGAACTGTTTTGATATTCAACTGGGAGTAAACAAACAAAACTGATCTTATATTAAACTGAATTATTCGAAATATAACTGGTTATATGTATAAAGATCGATTTGGCATAAATAACCTACAATGTTTGATGTACCATAAAACCAAACCAAAACAAACCAGTTAATGCAGTCGTATATGCTTATTCTGGCGTTAACTTACTCATGGAAGAGCTATCTGAGCACTATAATTGCTTTTGTCATCATGACACAATTAGGTTCGCTCCTTCATCAAAGTCAGGAATTTTCCATACTTTAGAGAGAATGTAGAAAACATGCTCAGACAGTTCTGTTTCTCCAAGATGCAAACCCCGTTTGTGCGTTGGAGTCAGAAACAGTGTTACCGGTTTTAAGAGAATTATGGACAACACTATGTTACTGTATGATCTACATGGATCATACACTTACGGAGATTATATTTTTATTGCTGGGAAGACTCAAGAGGAACGCCAAAAATTCTAGAAATTTCAGCTTTTAGCCAAACTAGACAATCTCACTTTCAATGAAAAAAAATCCCTTACCCCATCAACCACGTCTATCAGTTTTCTCGACTTCACCCTATCACATGGTTACTGAAACGCAATGCCGAACGAATCAGCCCACCTATAGAACTATCTATCCGTAAAGATAAGGCTAACTATCCAAGATTTTGAACAAGAACTGTTCGCATTGTCAAAGCAAAACAGCCAATGAAGCAACTCAGTATAATATTTTAAGTGACCTCTTCCTTCTCAATCAAAGAACCATTACATGCTAACGGCAATAGATTAGTACTCCCGTTTCCTTTTCTTTTTACTTTCCCTAATATGTCAACAAATATAGTGATTAAATGACTGAATCAAATATTCAACTATCTTAGGTACAACCGGTTCATTGTCCTAGTTGGTAAACTGTTCGCCAATGGTCCGGGAGACCTGGGTTCAATCCCAGATCAAGTCATACCAAAGACTTTAAAATGGTACTTGATACCTCCTTTACACTCAGCAATATAAGGTACATATCAAGGGTAAAGTGCAACAATCAAGGGAAAGGAGGACCGCCCTCCCTTACACCTCGGTGTAGTAGCTATTGAAAAGGGTGCCTTCTGGTCGCCCTCGACCACGGTCGTCAACTTTACTTACTTACCTTAGGTACCCCTTACACTTTGATTGCTGGTCTTCCTCTTTTATTTACAGAACTGCCTGAGTACCGCAGTAATATGAATTTAGCTATCAGCCAAACTACTCCTTACATCTATCGAGGGAATGATCAGCAAGAACGATAGAAAAGAATTATCTAGAAGTACCACATATTGGTTTTGACTTCGAGAAAGCTGCGATGATCTCAGTGAGAAGTTCTACCAGAAGTTCTACCATAGGTTCTACCAGATGTTCTACCAGATGTTCTACATACCATAAGATCTCACCTCTATATATTTACCGAAGCCTTCTGCACGATCAAGATGTGACATATGGTCAATTTTAGCAGGTGTAAATTTTGGACTTTCCTTCTATTAAACCAGTTGCCACGCCAAGGTTAAAGAGCTAAGTCTGTCCTTTTTTTTGCACACAACTGGAGAGAGATTAGTTAGATGTATACCATTACTGAGCGTATTAGTGCGATGGAAAATGCAAACAGCCTTGTCCAGGATTTGAATTCGTACCACTTCTGATATAAAAAAATACCCAGTCGGCTGGTGCAGTAAAATACACCGACTGCATCTCTGCAAATGGGTAAGACCTCCCCCCATAACGAGTGTCCTGTATATGACACTTAATAATCTGAAGGTGAGATTCCAGTAATACTGGATTTTTGGGGAATGCGGAGTACTCTTTCATTACCATCACTCCCAAACCCACTCAAGCCCGGAATGGTAGCACCTGTGTACTTATATTAAACTGAATTGCTTGAAATAGAACTGTTTTGGCATTTAAACTGTGTACTTATGCTTATCTGAATTGCTCGAAGTAGAAATATTTTTGACACTGAAACTGTACTTACGCTAAACTGAATTGTCAGAAAAAGAACTGTTTGGACATTTAACTGTGTGTATAAAAAACATAATTATACTAAACTGAATTGTTTGAATTAGATCTGTTTGACTAAACTGAATAGCTTGAACTAGAAATGTTTTTGACAATTGAATTGTGTACTTATGCTAAAGTGAATTGTTTGAAAGAGAAATATTTATTCAAATAAAAAAAGATTTTGAATTAAATAATCTACAAGGGTTGAATGTGCCATAAAATCCAAACAAGCAAACAAACAACTAAAATAAAACATCATGAAATGATTATTCTCTGTCACCGCCCATTACCCAGGGGTCATTCCTTACTTGGGTGGCAGTATAATACCAGTGATTTGGTTTGGTTTCTTTGTTTAATGGCATATCAACCTTTGTAGGTTATTTAATGCCAAAGCCATTTTCCTAGAAGAACAGTAGTAGTACTATTTAACCCCTAGCTGGGAGGATAAGGGGGTTCATACCTTTCCCAAGGGTATTTGCCCGAAAGAGAACGTAATAGCGCGAATGGAGTTCGAACTGGCTTGGTACGATTCCGCTGTCCATCGCTTTAACGATTCCGCAGTCCATCGCTTTAACTATTACACCACGAGGACACCCCCTGTGGTGTCATGCCTATCGTTGTTAGGAATATACACTGTGACTCGAGTTCAAACCCTAGATTAGGCTGTTTGCATTTCACATTTCACCTTTGAATGGTATGAAACTAAACATTCTCTCTTCGGCTACGGGCAAATTGTAGGGTAGACTGGGTTCTTTAACCATGGTATGGCAAACGTTCTCAGAGAAGGGAAAACTCTGAATTCAAACTTGTTAAACTCCATTTAAAAAAAATGACTTTGAGTCACATCCCACTTGTGCGAAGGGGTTGTTAAATATATCCCTTGCTAACAATCCTTTCTCCGGTCTGTTTACGCCGTAATGTCCGTGTCAACATTGTTCAGCTGCTGGAATTTAATTCTCAATAGACCTATGTAAGTTTCATTGATAGACCTGAATCGATAGTCTGTGCGCGATTTTGCACTAGTTTGGAACAGATACAAAAAACAAAAACGAATCTCCAATTATCAGTGAACAAAAGACTTGAGTCGAAAATGGCACTGCAGAAACAGATTAATATAAGCCTGATAGAAATACTACACCAATGGTCAATCCCTAAGATTCCAACCTATGACTTACTGACTATGAGACTACGTAGGTTTCCGAAGAATCAGTTACTCAAAGACAAATTTTCAAAAACCTCGATATTCAGTACAGTATAAAAATGTATGAAATAAATAAAACTGAACCAAAAATGATAAAATTAAAAATGAATATGGAACAGGGAAGAATTAACATATGGATTACTTTCCTGAATTCGGAATTCATGAAATTCTTACTCTGGTCTGTATGGTTGTGGAAGAATATTATTCGGGGACATTTCGATGAAATAACACCGCTGGTTTATGAATACGCCTATTTGCACGCACTCACACGTGCAATGCAAATATGACCATACAGCACACATATACAGGAGACATAAGCGGCCACCCATCGCAGTCGTTTCACTTGTTGTCCAGGTCCATGGAGGTGCCCGTGGTGTAATGGTTATCGTCGGAGGAAATGAACACGGCGACACGAGTTCAAATCCTCGACAAAACTGATTGCATTTCACATAGGACTAATACCCAGGGAAAGATATGAATCCAATTATTCTCCCTCCATCTATGCGTAAATAGTAGGACGGGCTGTGTTCTTTGGATTTGGTTAGGCAACTAGTCTAGGAGAAGGAAAAACTCTGAATTCAAACCTGTTAAACTCCGCTTAGAAATTGTCCTTGTGTCATATTCGGCTCTAGCGGAGGGGTTGGTAAATATGGTTGTCCAGGTCTCATTGGGTGCCCTTTTCATTCGGCATTGAGCTACATCTAATCAAAAAGCTTTGTAACTTACTACTTGTTGCCACGGAGTCCAGTCGTTGAGTAGACGTCGCGCCAGTCAGAAAAAGATTAATACTGCCGACCTCAGCAAACCCAGCATGGTCTATATATTTGTTGGCTTTGTACGCTTTTTTAATTTGGCGTTGGCCTCTTTGTGTAGCGTTATTGAACGGCTCAGAGAAAATTGAAACTGAATAAATAGATAAATCAATAAATAAAGCACATAGTCTTTGAATGGCCTGGCCAAAGCAAACGTGGTAATTAAAAATTACTAAAAAAAAATCTGGGGTTCAAAACCTTCTGCACTGGTGTAGAACCACCAGAAACGAATATATCTCTGCGCCAAACACGACAGGCGGAAGTGAGGGCACAGCCCGTTTTTTACCGGCGTAGAAGAAAGTCAGACCTAAGTTTTATCCCAAGAGGGTCCGCGACGTTTTAATAGAAAATATGAACGAGTTTTTCTGTCTCTTATCAGACAACTCAAGGTTGTGAGCCTGCTATAAACTATAAAGGAAAATACTAAACTGTCTGTGTGGTTTTTCTATATAAACCTTTGCGATTGTGCGTACCTGTATTTATTTGCGACCTATACCAATACCTAAGCTACATTTGTTCATTAAAGCCTTCATCAAGGATAATTTTGGTCCTATTGTTCATTTGTTCATTAAAGCCTTCACGAAGGATGATTTTGGTCCTATTGTTCATTTGTTCATTAAAGCCTTCATGAAGGATAATTTTGGTCCTAGTGTTCATTTGTTCATTAAAGCTTTCACCAAGGATAATTTTGGTCCTATTGTTCATTTGTTCATTAAAGCCTTCATGAAGGATAATTTTGGTCCTATTGTTCATTTGTTCATTAAAGCCTTCACGAAGGATGATTTTGGTCCTATTGTTCATTTGTTCATTAAAGCCTTCATGAAGGATAATTTTGGTCCTATTGTTCATTTGTTCATTAAAGCCTTCACGAAGGATGATTTTGGTCCTATTGTTCATTTGCTCATTAAAGCCTTCACGAAGGATAATTTTGGTCCTAGTGTTCATTTGTTCATTAAAGCTTTCACCAAGGATAATTTTGGTCCTATTGTTCATTTGTTCATTAAAGCCTTCATCAAGGATAATTTTGGTCCTATTGTTCATTTGTTCATTAAAGCCTTCATGAAGGATAATTTTGGTCCTAGTGTTCATTTGTTCATTAAAGCCTTCATCAAGGATAATTTTGGTCCTATTGTTCATTTGTTCATTAAAGCCTTCATGAAGGATAATTTTGGTCCTAGTGTTCATTTGTTCATTAAAGCCTTCATCAAGGATAATTTTGGTCCTATTGTTCATTTGCTCATTAAAGCCTTCACGAAGGATAATTTTGGTCCTAGTGTTCATTTGTTCATTAAAGCCTTCATCAAGGATAATTTTGGTCCTAGTGTTCATTTGTTCATTAAAGCCTTCATCAAGGATAATTTTGGTCCTATTGTTCATTTGTTCATTAAAGCCTTCATCAAGGATAATTTTGGTCCTATTGTTCATTTGCTCATTAAAGCCTTCACGAAGGATAATTTTGGTCCTAGTGTTCATTTGTTCATTAAAGCCTTCATCAAGGATAATTTTGGTCCTAGTGTTCATTTGTTCATTAAAGCCTTCATCAAGGATAATTTTGGTCCTATTGTTCATTTGTTCATTAAAGCCTTCATCAAGGATAATTTTGGTCCTATTGTTGCTTACAGTAATAATATGAGCTGCTGTAGTCACACACAATGTAGCACAGACCCACAATGAGGATCAACAAGAAAAATTTAGTAATCACTGCTAGCTATCATTATCCTCCTCCTGCCCGTGGTGTAATGGTTATCGTCGGAGGAAATTAACACGGCAACACAAGTTCAAATCCTGGCCGAGAATGATTGCATTTCACATAGCACTAATACCCTTGGGAAAGGTATGAATCCAATTATTCTCCCTCCAGCTATGGGTAAATAGTAGGGCAGACTAGGTTCTTCAGCCTTGCTGAGGCAACTAGTCTAAGAGAAGGAAAACTCTGAATTTAAACCTGTTAAACTCCGCTTAGAAATTGACCTTGTGTCATATCTTGCCCGAATGGAGGGGTTGGTGAATAGGATTATCCTCCTCCTTATCGTTTGGCCAGTCGGCTGGAGCTACAGAATACACCGACTGCTTCTCTGCAGAGGGGTAAGACCTCTCCCCAACGAGTGTTCTGATTATGACTCTAAACAATCTGATGGTGTGATTCCAGTGATGCTGGAACTTTGGGGAATGCGGAGTAAGCCTTCATTACCATCGCTCCCTGATTCACTCTGGCCAGGAATGGTAGCAGCTGATAAGGATCCTATCTATGGGTCAAATAGAACTAACCCATGCTTTCTTGACTTTATTGTTTTTTGCATTTAAACTGCGTACTTATGCTAAACTGAATTGCTCCAAATAGAACTGTTTTTTAAACTGCTTGCTTATGCTCAACCGAATTGTTTGAAATGGAACTGTTTTTGAAGTTGAAACTGTACTTACATTAAACTGAATTGTTATATATAGAACCGTTTTGACATTTAACTGTGTATAAACAAAATATGTTCTAATACTAAACTGAATTAACTGAATTAGAACTGTTTAAATAAACTGAATAGTTTGAAAAAGAAATGTTTTTGACAATTAAACTGTGTACTCATGCTAAACTGCATTGTTTGAAATCGAACTGAATATTTGCATAAAAATGAATTTGGCGTTAAATAGCCTACAAAGGTTGATATGCCATAAAATCCAACCAACCGAACAACCAGACAACCTCCTCATCGTCATCATTAGTGATCATTGTAATTTTGGTCATATTATTACCGTTAAATTCTTTTGGTGATAGGGTTACTATACTTGCTGCAGTAGTCACACACATTATTGTACAAAACCACTATGAGGCGTAAACTTTCGACAAGAACCACGACCAACAGGACGAGTTTAGTAATCATTGCTCTGTTCCAAGCAACCCATCATCATCATCATTATTATTATTATTAGCGATAGTAATAATATTAGTCATATTATAATTGATTACATTTTTGATGCTGCTGCCGCCATGCTTGCTGCAGTGGCGGGAAATATCCAATCTGATAGATTTTGCTAATTATGGTTAATCCTGGAGGTGCATCCATAATTGTCTGTGCATGCGATTGAATTCTGCAGAATCAGAAATCTAGCCCCATCCTTCTTCTCCTCACGTGACACTCTCCTCCGTTTTTATTTCGAAAAGCCACCTCCTCCAACTATTACTTCAGCGCTCCCTCTTCTACCTTACCTTTATTCTTTGAAAGAGAGCAGGGGAAAAAAAAAAAAAGAGAGACAACATGAGAGGATTGAAACTGCTCCAATCAGACAATTACACTCACTGCAGCCACCATCTTTATGAGTACTAAAACAATTTGAATAATTGTAGGGAAAAAAATAGAGGAAAAGAAAAAAGAAAGAGAAAGAAAAATAACGGGAAAGGAAGGAAAGAATTTTTGATGAATTTTGATTCTGTTTTTCTTTTCTTTACTACAAGATCCCACCCTTAACGATTAACAAAGAACCAGCTAACTTTTTCACCTATGAAATATTCTCTCTCTCTCTCTCTCTCTCTCTCTCTCTCTCTCTCTCTCTCTCTCTCACACACACACACACACACACACGTTTCAGTCTTTTTCATTTCATTATTTCTGTCTTTTCTTTTTTATCTTCATTTCACTCGTTTACGTGGTGCATTCAATAAGGTTCCAGATTTTCTTGTACAGGCATTTAAAATTATTGTAAACTCTTGAAAATACAGTATAATATTGCTATATATCTTATGAGATGACTGACCAATTTTTATGATTTCAGGTTCAAATCACCAGCTTCAGCAGCAATTGGAAGACACCCGATTGAAGCCTGATTGTCCCAGCTGGTGAATTTCAAAAATGCAATTTGACACTTAGAAGAACGATATGCAATAAAATTCTGTTTTAAACTTGGAAAAATACGATAGAAACGTATGGAATGCTTCAGGCTGCTTTTCGACCATCTTGCATGAATCGAGCATCAGTTTTTGAGTGGCATAAGTCATTCAAGGAAGGCAGTGAGTCTGTGAGGGATAATGAGAGGTGTGGGAGGAGTAAGGAGGTCAATACATTAGAGTTGATTGGCCAAACGGTTAGGGTTAGGGTTACTGTGTTGGAGTTTTACGGGAATTCAGGAAGAGATTGCTAGGGAAGAGGCCAGCACTCTTCAAATCGGGTCAGTGGAATTTCCACCAGGACAATGCACCAGTCCACAACTCCATCCTTGTCACTGACTATTTGACCAAGATGGGCATCAAGACAGTTCCCCAGCCTCCCTATAGTCCAGACCTTGCTCCCTGTGACTTTTGCTTATTCATTAAGCTCAAAGGCTGTCGTTATGAAACAATTGAGGAGATGAAAGAGGATGTGACAAAGGTTATTGACATGCTCCCACAAGATGACTTCCATGGGGCCTTGCAGAAGTTGCTGGAACGGTAGAACAAGTGCATTGCACCCGGAGGAGATTACTCCGAAGGGGACTATCATGTGTGTACTATCAATAAAAGTGCCCATACGAAAAAAGTCTGGAAACTTATTTAATGATCCTCGTACTTTATTAAAATTCAGTCGTTTATTTTTTTCTTCATCTCACTCTCTTTTCAGATTCATTTCACTGTTTTTTTTCTTTTCCTTTGACTCTTTTCTTCTCTTCTTTCCACTCTTTTTCTTGGCTTCATTCTTCTTTTTTTTTGTTCATTCATTTCAATCTTTTTTTTTTCATCTTCTCACCCTTTTTCCTTCTCTTCATCTCAGTTTTTAAATTCAATTTCAAGCTTTTTATCCATCTCACTCAACAAGTTGAGAATATACTGACTTTTCTGATGCTGATGTTTATGAAGCTAACATTATTCTCGCATAAGATTGACCATCCTGCCGATGAGGCTCAGAGTACCCTGACTCTATCGACCTTAGAAGGGTAAGTCCTCTTCAGAAGAGGGTGACCTCATGTGACACTAAACTTCATCTCATTATGAGGCTCCATTTTAAGAGAACTAGCGAGTACCCCTTCATTGCCATTACTCTCACTTCCACTCTGACCGAGAGTGGTACGACCGGTTTGACTCCCATAGATATATAGAAAAATTATTCGTGTTAGATTGGAATACTTGAAACGATACATCTGCGTGCGAATTATTTGTATTTGATTGGAATAATTATAATTATAGAAGTGTGCGCACACAACTAAAATCCTAATTACTCTTTGAAAAAAAATTAAATCTAAAAAGTACAATGTACGAGGCAGCTAATCCAGGTGAGATGCAGTTAAAATCAATCCATCAATCTTTAGGTCAAAAAGCGCAGGAAGCTGTTAAGGAAGATTGCAATGCACCAATGTTTCAAATGGGAGGGATTTGTCCTTCTGAGAATCGAAATTGGGTGCACAGATTTTTACCAGGGCCCTTGTAATCCATTTGGAATACGCAATGCTTTTGACCACTTTGCAAGATTTGAAGCAACCAGCCCGATAGAGTTGTTCATAAAGGCTGACATATCGACAGCAGGATTTGAAAGGAAGTAAGGAAACGAACCTTTCTTGTTATTAGATCGACACAATTTGCTACATTAGATTTTCTGTAAGGTCTAGAGATGCTGGTGATCTAACGGTTAATGACACGGATAATGGAATCGGTGAACCGACTTCGAACTTCAGCACGGACAATTTGCGTTCATTTTGATGAATACACTGGGGAAATAGATCAATTCACTTTTATTCTCAGCTTTGGATAAATAACAGGGTAGTTGGAACTCTTTAGCTTTGTAAAGAAAAAATAATTTTGTATGGTCGATTGCAGATCAAATCAGGGGTTAATTTTTTGCTTCTGGTACCATGTAACCCAGAAAAACGCGTCACATGTTACTTGGAAAGGAGACAGATATCACCTATTAATCCATAAAGATCTGAGAGTTGTCATTAGAGTGAAATACTTGGCAGAGGATTCGGATGATCAAACAAGTTATGGAATCCTACTAAATTTGAATAATTATCCACTTTGTGATAACAAAAAATCGTAGTTAAAGAAATTCAGAAAATTTAAGAAAAAATAAGAAAAATAAGATTTGATTTTTTTTATGAACCCTCCCTACACTAAATAAAATAACTACTTTGAAGGAGACAAAACGAGAATTGTAAAATGGTAGAGTAAATTATATTAGGAGAGGCTGAATAATAGTGAGTTTTTGGGAATATGATTTCTTGGAAGTTGCTGGGGACCAAGTCAAACAAAAATCTCAAAGTTATTTCCTCTGATGGATAGGAATGGAGTTGCCTCCTGGGGATTGTGCATTTGTGGGGACCGACAAAATGGAGACACGGGAGAGAGAGAGAGAGAGAAAGAGAGAGAGAAGTTGGTCCGCCATGACACATGGTGGAAAGACATTTGACTGGTGCCCATAAAGTTAAAACAGTATTGTTCCTTGTTGTTTGACGCATATCTCTGCCTGTAGTGAATTAATCTAATCGTTTTGTTTTACACCCACAAGTCCGTCTCCTTTGAGGTATATAAATATATTTTCTTTTTACGTAAAAACGCAACAGAAGTGACGTTTGATTTTTGAACTCTTCAAAGCAGTGTCATTCGAAATGTGTTGAGAAAGACTTTCTTTTCATTTTATACAAAGACTTTCATGGTCCTCTCAGCGGAGGGTGAATACATCAAATTATCTCCAGCAGAAGAGTAAGACCCCTCTCGACAAAATTGTGTTCTGGGTGTGACTCTCTGGCGAATTAAAAGATGTTTCATATATTCGTTCGTAGAGTTGGTTGTCGGTTGCCTGTGAATTGATGGGTTTGATTGGGGTGATTATATATGTGAAGAATGTTTGAAATCAGGTTGTTGTATTGTTTGGTTTGGTTTTATGACCTATCAAGCATTGTAAGTTATTTAATGCCAAATTCCTTATATATATATATATATATATATATATATATATATTAAATAAATGAAATCGTATATATATATATATATATATATATATATATATATATATATATATATATTAAATAAAAAAAATCAGGCTCGTTTAAAAATGTTATCAACAAAATGTGGTTGGTTGGTTGGTTTTTGGGTTTTATGACATATCCCCCTTTGTAGGTTATTTAACGCCAAATCCATTTTTATGTAAATAATCGGTTCTTTTTAAAACAATTCAGTTTAGCATAAGTACACAGTTTAATGGTCAAAAACATTTATTTCAAACTATTCAAGCAGTTATATGTAACAATTCACTTAAGTGTAAATACAGTTTTAATGTCGAAAAACAGTTCTATTTCAAATAATTCAGTTAAGCATAAGCACACAGTTTAAATGTAAGTAAGGTTTAATTGTCAAAAACATTTTTATTTCAAGCTATTCAGTTTATTCAAACAATTCAGTTTAGCATTTGTATGCTGTTGGTTCTATTTAACCCATAGATGGGGCCCTATCAGGTGCTACCACTTCGGGCCCGAGTGGACCTGGGAGCGATTGCAATGAAGGGGTACTCCGCATTCCCCAAAGATCCAGCACTGCTGGAACCTCACCATCAGATTGTTTAGTGTCAAATCCAGGACACTCGTTTATGGGGATCTTACCCCTCTGCAGAGGTGCAGTCGGTGTATTCTACAGCCCCAGCCGACAGGGTAATACAAAATGTGTATCGACACATTTTGTAGATAACATTTTTAAACGAGCCTGATTTTTTTTTTGCACACAGATAAATAGTTTTCCTTATTTCTATTCAATATGAAAAAATTTATTCACTCTTAATCATTTGTTTGCACATAGTTAAATGTTTTCTGGCATTTCTATTTAACACTAACAATTCAATTAAGAATCAGTTATTGGTTAAAGGCAAAAGCATTTCAATTTCAAACAATTCTCTTCAGTATGTCAAAGTTAAATGGTTCCAATATTGTTCTCTATCATTAATAATTCAATGAGACATCAATCATTTGTTTATACAAAATTAAATGTAAAAAGCATTTCTATTTGAAACAGTTCAGTTTATCATAAGTACACAGCTTGAATGTCAAAGAGTTCTATTTGACCCATAGATATGACCCTATCAGAGGGCTAGAGTGTACCTGGGAGCGATAGCAATGAAGGAGTACTCCACATTTCCCAAAGTCCTAGCACTACTGAAGCTTTACCATTAAGTTGTTTACTGTCGTATACAGAACACTCATTGGAGGAGTCTTACCCATTTGCAGATATGTAGTCGGTGTATTCTACAACCCAAGCCGACAAGGTTGTATGAAATACAAAGAAAGTGTGAGGTAAAATTGATTGCAATGGATCGTTAAAAATTTAGTCATAATTATGGTTTAGTTTGTTTGGTTTTATGGCATATCAACCTTTGTAGGTTATTTAACGCCAAATCCATTTTTATGTAAATAATCTGTTCTATTGAAAACAGTTCAGTTTAGCATAAGTACACAGTTTAATTGTCAAAAAACATTTCCATTTCAAACTATTCAAGCAGTTATATGTAATAATTCAGTTAAGTGTAAATACAGTTTTTATGTCGAAAAAAAAACAAACAGTTCTATTTGAAATAATTCAGTTAAGCATAAGCACGCAGTTTAAGTGTAAGTACGGTTTAATTTTCAAAAACGTTTCTATTTCAAGCTATTCAGTTTATTCAATTCATTTTAGCATAAGTATGCTGTTAGTTCTATTTAACCCATAGATAGGGCCCTATCAGGTGCTACCACTCCGGGCCAGAGTGGACCTGGGAGCGATGGCAATGAAGGGGTACTCCGCATTCCCCAAAGCTCCAGCATTGCTGGAACCTCACCATCAGATTGTTTAGTGTCATATCCAGGACACTCGTTGCGGAGGGGGGGTCTTACCCCTCTGCAGAGAAGCAGTCGGTGTATTCTACAGCCCCAGCCGACTGGGCAATAGTCATAATTATGATTAATTTCGTATATCTATCAAATTTAGGCAAAAGATTACTATTAAGTTGTTGATATAGATAAAGAGATCGCCAATGGCCCGGAGTTCAATCCCAGGTCGAGTCATATCAAATACTTACAAACTGGTACTTAATGTAGCCTTGTTTAACACTTTATATTCTGAGGTATGTATCAAGGGTAGTGGAGTAATCCAGGGAGTAATACTCTCCTCTACACCTCGGTGTAGTAGCTAAGGAAAAAGGAGACTTCGGCTTGCCCTTGACTATGGTAGCACACTTTACTTATGCCGTTAAACAAACCAAACCAAATCGAATCAAACCAAACCAAGTCAAACCCAATCAAAGACTTTTAAATTAAGTGCCAACCTATAGAATATTCACAAAAGCCGAATTTTGATTTTGACCGAGATCTGACCCCGAATGAAGTGTTCGATTTGTAGAGATGAAAAAGATAGCAGATTAGAGGTCAACTTAGAATCCTAAACTTCATCTATTGGATCCTTACTTTCGATTTTTCCTAGAACTTATTTAAATATAAACCCTGGGTGTCTACAAGTTGATATTTTGTATAGATCTTATCTAAAACATTTTTTAAATGGAGAGCTATTTATCAGGTATCCTGTGTATAATTATCTTAATTAGTCTTTCTCATTTGTAATGTTTTCTTACGCAAATTTCACATTAGCTCTATTTCTTCTCAAGATAATATGCATTTTAAATAGATAAACTGACGTTTTCTGTACATTAGTTAAATATATTATTGCTTAATTAATTTTAAAGGCATGTCGACCCATCTAGGATTGTTTTACGTCTAGATGTTCGGGAATCGCATTTATTGTACATTCATATCGATATTCTTTGTGTAGTCGTTTTAAAGAAGGTTTTTCTCACTACTTTTTTTTTGGTTTCATTTTATGGTATATCAACCATTGTTGGTTATTCAATACCAAATCCTGTTTTAACATATATATCAAATATATGATTGGTAAACTTATTTTGTTGAAACACACCGTTAAATGACCAAACAGTTCTATTTCAAACTATTTAATTCAGCATGAGTCGTGTCGATACTGCTATATGGATGCACTACTTCGACGCTGACTAAACGGTTGGAGAAGAAGTTCGACGGCAATTATACAAGAATGTTAAGAGCAATATTGAACAAGTCCTGGCAGCAACACCCCACAAGGCACCAACTATACGGTCACCTACCACCTATCACGAAAACTATCCAAGCTAGACGAACCAGACATCCCGGACACTGCTGGAGAAGCAAGGACGAGCTCGTAAGTGATGTACTCCAGTGGACCCCCGCATATGGCCAATCAAAAGCAGGACGACCAGCTCGAACATACATACAGCAGCTATGTGATGATACGGGATGTAACCCTGAAGACCTGCCAAAGGCGATGAATGATAGGGAGACGTGGAGAGAGAGGGTCAGGGATATCCGTGCTAGCCGCACGACATGATGATGATGATGAAAATGTCAATGTGTTCTACATAACCTATACATAATACCCTATACTGAACCGAGCCAGAGTGATAGCAATGAAGGTTAATTTTGATTTGGTTTTATGACATATCAACCATTGTAGGTTATTTAATATCAAATCTGGTTTATTCATATGTATTAAAGATATATCATTTGTAAACATAAGTCAACAATGTTAAATAGTTCACCTACTCGACCTTGCCAAAAGCATTCGGACTTGCCGAAATGTGCCTGAGTTTACCAAGATATTGTAAAACGTTTTACTCATCCTGAAAGATCTGGTGGAGGTGAAAAGTTTGAGCCAAGTAAAACAAACATTGTTAGTCATGTTAATGCTGAGTCCGTTGGAGTAAAAGTGGGGTAATGTTGCGACAAAGTTAACTGATTGTGATGCAATAGGGTTAACTTGCCTCTGAGAATATTGTAATTAAATCTTTTCTTCAAAGCTGTCTATTATATAAATGCGGAATGATTTTTTTATATTATTATTTTTCGTTGGTTATATCTTATCATTCGGTTTGGTTAGGCTTTGAACTGTTCGACTCAAAGTGCAGGTATTCACGCGCGGAGGATTTGACAATAACAAATGTCATAATAAAAACCCCAGATGGAAAATTGGACTGGGGCGTGAATGACGTCATGCCCGGAAGCGGTGGGTTAGGAATTTTGGTGATTTTTGAAAAAAGCAGTGAGTTGAGATTTGAACCTGGGTGAGGGCAGTCCAGCCGAGGGCTACGGGATGCGCGGCGCGTTTGTTGGGTCAGTTAGTGGAGATTGGACTCTGGGTTGGGCAGTTCAACTAGGGAGTTGACTGTTGGCGATGTAGGAACAGTCAGCATAGTAAAAATTGTGTCTCTCTCTCCTCGTGTCGAAAAACTAAAAGTAAAAAAAAATAATAAACGTTTCGTACCTGAACAAAAGAAAGTCGTCAGTGTTTCGCGGGATTTCAATGGATATGTGTATGTTACATGTCTAGATTGGGTTCATTAGACGAACCACATTTCGATAGTTTTTTTTCAGAGAACAGGGTGATTGTTAAGAAGAACTGCTGTGACCCCATAAATCGAGAGGTCAAACCGTGTTGTGGTAATTTACTAAGCTTTTTGCTTAGATGTGGCACAAGGCCATATGAAAGGGGCACCCTTTGAGACTCGAACTCACTCGTGTAGGTTTGCTAGCCGAGCTTGCTAAGGTCAAACCGTGTTGTGGATTTCGAAGTTGTCTCGTATGACAGCTTTCTATGGTCTGATTATATTGGAATATTGTTTTCTTGTATTGAGAGAAACTGATCACACACACAATTTTGATAGCAGTTGGCTGAGAATAAACTTCGTATAAGCGCCAGTTAGAGGTGCCCGTGGTGTAATGGTTATCGTCCTAGGAAATGGACACGGCGACACAAGTTCAAATCCTGGACGAGACTGATTGCATTTCGCATAGCGCTAATACCCTTGGGAAAGGTATGAGTCCAATTATTCCCCCTCCATCCATGGGTAAATACTAGGGCAGACTAGGTTCTTCAGCCTTGGTGAGGCAACTAGTCTAGGAGAAGGAAAACTCTGAATTCAAACCTGTTAAACTCCGCTTAAAAATTGACCTTGTGTCATATCCTACCCGAGCAGAGGGGTTGGTAAATATGTATAAGCGCCAGTTAGACAACTCAGACGTACTCATCAGGGAATGACTCAAACAATTCACAAAGTTGCTAAAGTTAGCTTTTAGGCTCCACGGGTGTGTAATGGTTAGCAAGCTTGATTAGCGAACCTGCAAGTAAGAGTTCGAGTCTCATTAAGTGCCCCATTCATCCGGCCTTGTGCCATATCTAAGTGAATTTATAAAGTTTGCTTAAGACTGACACACAATACTAGTCCAGATGCAGTAGTCTGCTTTACATAAGTGCTGATGGCACACGATAGTTGGATTTATTTCACTTAATATACTGTCATTAAATTGTTAAATAAGCAGGCATTTATGTTCTTCGGTAGATGAGATCGACTTATATTGTACAGAACATTTGTTACTTGACGAGATTAGCACGAGTATTTGGGACACACTGTTTCCTTGGCCTAAAAGAATCACCACAGTTTTTGAAGATCAAACTTGACGATCAACCACATAGGCTGTGCCGCCTGGAAATTTCGAATAATAAACGCCCCGCTATTCAGATAAACCGTGTAGAAAGTGAGATTTCACAATAGGGTTCGAATTGAGCAACGTGTTGAAGTGTTTGGACTAAGTGGGTTATGTTACATTAGTAGTGACCAGTATATGTGTCCTCAGAGTGGAGAGGGTTAAGTCTTTAATATTTGTTGGTTGGTTATTTAGGTTTTATGGCATATTAATCTTTAGTCAAACAGTACTATTTCAAACAAATCAGTTCAGCATAAGAACGCAGTTTCGATGTCAAAACTGTTTTATTTCAAGCAGTTCAGTTTAGAATACGTACACAGTTTAATTATCAAAATATTTCTATTTCAAGCTATTAAGTTTAGTCAAACAGTTCCAATTCAAACAAACCAGTTCATCATAAGTACGCAGTTTAGTTGTATTTAAATCCATTTTTATACAAATAATCAGTTCTATTTCAAACAAATCAGTTAAGTATGAGTACATAGATTAATTGCCAAACACATTTCAGTTTCAAGCTTTTCAGTTTATTCAAACTGTTCTAATTCAAACAATTCAGTTTAGTATAAGTATAGGTTTTGTTTACACACAGTTAAATGTTAAAACAGTTTTATACTAAACAATTCAGTTTTGTGTAATTAGAGTTTCATTTCCAACAATTCAGTTTAGCATAAGTACACAGTTTAATTGTCAAAAACATTTTTATTTCAAGCTATTAAGTTTAGTCAAACATTTCTAATTCAAGTAATTCAATTTAGCATAAACACAGTTTATTTCTATTCAACCCATAGAATTGGCCCTGTCAGGTGCTACCATTCCGGGACAGAGTAGACTTGGAAGCAATGTCAATGAAGGAGTATTCTGCATTCCCCAAAGCTCCAGCATCACTGGAATATCACCATCAGATTGCTTAGTATCCTATCCAGGACACTCGTTGGAGGGTTCCTACCCTACTGCAGTGGTGCAGTCGGTGTATTCTACAACCTCAGCTGACTGGGTAATTTAATATCTGTGTTTAATTAAATTAATGTTTATCTTAAAAGACTTTTTATTTCAATTTTATTTCTGATTATAATGAGGTACGTGTATTCAATTTTCAATTTCAGTTTAAATATTCTTTTTGAAAAATAAAAATCATAAACAAACACACGGCATTATTATCAGAAGAAATGGGCGAAAACTTAAATCTTAGTATAAAACAGAAGCCAGCAACCTATTGGAGTTATAATTAAGAGACATTCAGTATTTTTGTTAATACATCTTGACTAGGATTATAATACAAATAATATAATATCATTGTTAAGACAAGAAAGACATAGTGATCACTGCTAGCGAAGTGAGAAAGAACTCATATGTGACGTTTATCTATAGACACACGGAGGCACTGGAGTGTTGACCGACCAGAAATTAAATTCACCGAATCTTTAAGGGCATTGGGTGTGTCGAAAGGGAGTGAAGGGGATTCCTTCTGTTGATATGCCATAATGATGATAATGTTACAGATAAGTTTACCCACATATAAACCCCAGCCACACCTTATATATATATATATATAAGTGATAAGTTAAGTCGAAGTAAGAGAGTCCTGTGGTGAATTGCTAAACTGCGGAAAAAATCGATACTCATAACAACCACCCTCTCAAACAAAGAGAAGCCTTAAAATATGCTGGAAAACAGCGAGAAAATTATAAAAGACGCCGACAAGGGAAGCAATGAAAAAAAAACAAATGTAGAACAAAAATGCAGGAAATACCAAGGGATTAAACCGACCGTAAATTAATTGATACAAACATGGACAATAGTATCACATAACACATTACAAAATTCTGCGCACTACACAATGAGATATTAGCTAAAAAAAAAATCTCTTCCAAGTAAACAACATTAAAAAACCTGCATTTTTTACAGATTACTAATAATCCACAAGTTCGAGGAAATAAAAATAGTAGAAAAATCAAAATCTGAATTCAGAGAAATTCCGATTCACAGTGATCTCCAATTTAGATCTATAGTAAGAGGCCCGTTATGTCCCATAAAAGACTCAGAAAATTAATAGATATACTTGTACAAACATTTCTATATGAGTTAAAAACCCCCATCAGAGATGATATCCACCTTTTAGACGTATAACACAAAAAAAGTTGAAGGGGGTGTCCTTGTGGTGTAATGGTTAAAGTGATGAACTGCGGAATCGTAGTAAGCGAGATCATATTTACCAACCCCTCCACTCGGGCAGGATATGACACAAGGTCAATTTTTAAGTGGAGTTTAACAGGTTTGAATTCAGAGTTTTCCTTCTCCTAGACTAGTTGCCTCACCAAGGCTGAAGAACTCAGTCTGTCCTACTATTTACCCATAGCTGGAGGGTATTAGTGCTATGTGAAATGCAGTCTCGTCCAGGATTTGAACTCGTATCGTCGTGTCCAATTCCTAAGACAATAACCATTACACCACGGGCACCTACAAATCGTTGTAAGTGAGATAGAAAGAAAACGAGATAGCATAAAAATAGCATCATTACTTAATAAAAAGAAACCCAACAAACGCCTATTATAATGTTGAGTCATAATGATATCAATAACAAAAATAATAATACAAATACAGGAGATACGTACGAGTTTGTTCCTTTCGACCTTTAGTCCTTGGCGACACGAGAAGAGAAATACAAATCATAAAAACCTATGCTAACCATACCATATTGACCGGCGCATCTTTGGGTGTTTAAGATCTCTGCCGGTAGAGACCCAAAGTGGTCTGCTTTTCAGATTAAAAAAACAAAAAAAAACCAAAAAAAAAACAAAACAAAAAAAACAAAACAGCCGCGTGCTTCAACGGTAGAAACTTTACAACCTGTCTTTTCAAAATCCTCAAATTTCTCAGGACATCTCTTCCAAGCATGACATCATCCACCCACTCAATTACCTTCAACGGCAGTCCAGCCCATTTCTGTCTGGGGTTTTATTATGACAGATGCTGATTGTTATATCCATTTCGCGCGAGCCTAAGAGTGCACCATCTGACATTTGCACTTGAACTAAGAGACAGAGTAGTTCAAAACCTTACAAAACTATATAATAAAATATAATTAGCGAAAAATGATTAATATAGAAGATCATTACCTTAATTATATAACATTATATCCAGAAACTTAAGAAAAGCCAGAAAGAGCAAATATATATCAAAAGGAAGAACATTTAAGATCAGATCAATACAATAAAAAAATCAGGAGGAGATAGACAATTAGGAATAGCATGGCCGACAGTAAATGACGTGAGAAAAAGGAAGGGCACCTCGAGAGCAAAAAGAAAAGCTGCCAGCCAAGAAGAACGAATACAGATATGAAAAAATATTACAAGAATCTGTTTGAAAACTCCCCTCAAATGAATAATAAAACTATCATAAAAAAAGTTATTGATAGCTAGGTGTAATGGTTATCGTCGTAGGAAATGGACACGGCGACACAAGTTCATATCCTGGACGAGACTAATTGCATTTCACATAGCACTAATACCCTTGGGAAAAGTATGAATTCAATTATTCTCCCTCCAGCTATGGGTAAATAGTAGGACAGACTAAGTTCTTCTGCCTTGGTCAGAAGGAAAACTCTGAATTCAAACCTGTTAAACACCGCTTAAAAAAATTGACCTTGTTTCATACCCTGCCTAGCGGAGGGGTTGGTAAATATGATAAAAATTATTGATAGCCAATTAGATATCACATTAGGACAGTTTAAAAAATGACTTAGATTTGCATTACATAGAACCAACAAAGTAAACAACTATCAAACTAAAACACACACACACCTATATATATATATATATTGAAGAGTGTATATTTTGGGAGCAAGTTATTATTCAAATAAGTTGACGATAGAACACTGTTAATTACTGTTTATTTCATTTTTTTAAGACTCCTTGTTATTTTTCTAGCGTCGGGATGTAGATGGCAAAAGAATTGTCCCATATCTTCTGCCCCGACGCTTTCGACCATACTTTTGATCGTTATCAGGGGTAGTGTAGTAATGAGTTGACTGTTGAGTTTTTTTACTGGCTTAATAATTTCTTGCGATATGTTTTGAAGTTGTCGGGTGGAACGTTTTCAAAAGCAATAACCAACATCATAAAAAGACACATTAAACCTATTGAAAAACAAAAACAAATAAAACGTATCATCTAGTACACTAAATTCAAAACATCAAACATTATTGTTATGAATAATACCAATTTCACTAAAATACACATAAACCAAACCAATGTAGTTTATAAATTTATATGTCCATTTCGAGTGTGCCTTCGAAAAAATAAAAATAATTCTTACATTGATTATACAACCGCTATCTTGTCACCTCACTTATTACCTTTCTGAAAATAGCGCCATAAAACAACATTTAATTATAAAACACAACAATAGCACTAACCAACTTACATCTTTTGATATAAGAAAGATTCTCGCAGATAATACAATAATTATATATAAAAACAATTATCATTTGTCTAGACTTCGTACTTAGAACATCGATTGACAAAATCAGAGAGAACGGCTTCGAGCTGACAATGAAAAGAAGCAGAAGGTACCCCGCAAAAACAATTACCGACGCCGACTACGCCGATGACATAGCGATACTGGCAAATACACCCAACCAAGCCGAAACACTACTGCATAGTTTGGAACGAGCAGCAGCAAACATAGGCCTCTATGTTAATGCACCCAAAACGGAATATATGTGCTATAATCAAACGAGTGACATCTCCACTCTAGACGGAACCCCTCTTAAACTAGTAGACAAATTCACTTACCTAGGAAGCAACGTCGCATCAAACGAAAAGGACATCGACACGAGGTTAACGAAAGCATGGACAGCTATCAATAGGCTATGGATTATATGGAAATAAGACCTAGCGATAAAATGAAACGCAGTTTCTTCCAGGCAGCGGTCGCATCGATACTGCTATATGGATGCACTACATGGACTCTAACAAAACAGCTGGAGAAGAAGCTAGACGACAATTACTCAAGAATGCTGCGAGCAATCTTGAACAATTCCTGGCGGCAACACCCCACAAGACACCAACTGTACGGCCACCTGCCTCCTATCACGAAAACTATTCAGGTTAGACGAACCAGACATGCAGGACACTGCTAGAGAAGCAGGGACGAACTCATAAGTGATGTACTATTATGGACCCCCACACATGGCCGTGCAAAAGCAGGACGACCAGCACGAACATACATTCAGCAACTATGTGAGGATACGGGATGTTGTCCAGAAGACTTGCCTGCGGCGATGAACGATAGGGAAAAAGTGGCGAGAGAGGGTCAGGGATATCATTGTTACCAGCACGACATGATGATGATGATGATAAAACCTAGAAGTAATATACATAAAAAAAACCAAAACAAATATCGATAAAATAGAATTTAACACAGGCACCAACAGGCGACATCACCACACTAGACGGAACCCCTCTTAAACTAGTAGACAAATTCACTTACCTAGGAATCAGCGTCTCATCAACCGAAAAGGACATCGATACGCAGCTAACGAAGGCATGGACAGCTATCGATAGCCTATCGATCATATGGAAATCAGGCCTGACCGATAAAATGAAACGCAGTTTCTTCCAGGCAGCGGTCGTATCGATACTGCTATATGGATGCACTACTTGGACGCTAACTAAACGACTGGAGAAGAAGCTATATGGCAATTACACAAGAATGCTCCGAGCAATATTGAACAAGTCCTGGTGGCAACACCCCACAAGGCACCAACTATACGGCCACCTGTCTCCCATCACGAAAACTATCCAAGCTAGACGAACCAGACATGCAGGACACTGCTAGAGAAGCAGAGACGAACTCATAAAGTGATGTACTCCTATGGACTCCAACATATAGCCGAGCGAAAGCAGGACGACCAGCTCGAACATACATTCAGCAGCTATGTGAAGATACGGTATGTAGCCCTGAAGACCTACCAGAGGCGATAAACGATAGGGAGAAGTGGCGAGAGAGCGACAGGGATATCCGTGGTAGCGCCACGACATGATGATGACGATGATGATGATTAAAAATCACTGAATCTAATTGTAAACCTTTTTCCAAGTGAACGTTTTAAAACAAAACGATGAAAACGTTCCAACCGACAACTTCAAAACAAAATGCTACAAATTATTAAAACAGTAAAAAGTCTGTCAACCCAAAACAACACTATCCCTGTTGACAACCATAGGTATGGTCTAAAATACTTCGGCAGAAGATATGGGGGGGGGATTTGTTTACCATCTAGATTCCGCCATAGGAAAAATGACAAGAAGACATGAAATAAAATTAAAAATAATAAACAGTGTCTCATCGTCTATGACAAAACTTGCTTGATTAATATATATATATATATATATATACGAGAATCATTTAATAAATTTCCAGACTTTTTTTCGTATGGGCACTTTTATTGATAGTACACACATGAAACTCTAGTCCCCCTCGAAGTAATCTCCTCCGGCTGCAACGCACTTGTGGTACCGATCCAACAACTTCTGCAAGCCCCCATGGAAGTCGTCTTGTGTGAGCGCGTCAATGACCTTCGTCAAAGACTCTTTTATCTCGTCAATTGTCTCTTAACGACAGACTCTGTGCTTAGGGAATAACCAAAAGTCACAGCGAGCAAGGTCTGGGCTATAGAGAGACTGAGAAATTTTCTTGAAGCCCATCTTGGTCAAATAGTCTGTGACAAGGATGGAGTTGTGGACTGGTGCATTGTCCTGGTGGAAATTCCACTGACCCGATTTGAAGAGTGCTGGCCTCTTCCCTAGGAATCTCTTCCTAAACTCCCTTAAAACCTCAACATAGTAACCCTAACCCCAAACCTTTGGCCAATCAACTCTGGTGTATTGACTTCCATACTCCTCCCACACCTCTCATCATCTGTCACAGACTCCCTGCTTTCCTTGAATCTCTTATGCCACTCAAAAACTGTTGATTCATGCATGATGGTCAAAAAGCAGTCTGAAAAATTCCCTACGTTTTTGTGGCATCATTTTTTCCATGTTTAAAACAGAATTTTATTGCATATCGTTCTTCTCAAGTGTCCTCACGTCCAGATTGCATTTTTGAAATTCACCAGCAGTGACAATCGGGCTTTAGTAGGGTGTATTCCAATTGCTGCTGTAGCTGTTTGTTTGAACCTGGTATCATAAGCATTAATCAGTCATCTCATAAGATGTATAGCAATAACATACTGAATTTTGAAGAGTCTATGATAATTTTAAATTCCTGTACGAAAAAAATCTGGAAACTTATGGTAGGCACCACGTATATATATTTTTACTGAAATGAATCGAGATTACACCTTGTCAATAAAGTTTTATGACTCTTATGTTCTCTATCGAATGAAAGATATGAATATAATTATAATGCAAACAGAAATATGGGAGATTTTTTATTTCTTTTAGTTTTATACTGCTCTGCTGAAAAGCACGTGAGCACTTTTTATTTATCAAATGCTTTTTAGCGGTTGTTTTTACACATCAGTTTATTGCTTTACTCAATTTTTTAGTTCTTCTAATTTATCCCTAAATCTCAGAAAAAGAATGAATAATCAAATAAATGGTAAGTAAATTCTTATTTGTCACTTCTACCTCTACTCAAATATAAATTGAAGAAGGAAGATCTAGAGCCAGTATCAGGCCCTTAACACACTTATATTCATAACTACCCCATCAAACAACCCGCTCGTCCATTAGGACCTCAACCCAGATTCGCCTGAAGTAAAGGGAGTACTGAATTTTAGCAGCTCAGTAAGTATTAATATTAGATATAATTAGTGAAATCTGTCGTTTGGCATAAAGAGTTGGAGATATTGGAGTCATCAGAATGGAATTTTAATGTACGTTCTTTGCTTTGGGCCTGTACCTTTGGGTTGCCTTGACATCGGCCCGTATGTTTGGTGGAGTAATTGCTGAGTGCCGGTGGCATTGGCGTAATAATTACGTTAGGTAAACTCTTCGGGAAGAAATATTGAAAGCGTACATCGAAGAAATACCACCCGTGGGCAGATCTCTCACAGAAACGCATTTGTAAAGACACATAAGAATAGACACAACTACGTAGGTACATACGTACACGAATGCAAAGATATATATATATATATATATATAGAGAGAGAGATAAGTACATACATATCAAAACGCGAATGCATAATATACCATACGTATACATTTATACACAAGTGATTTTTTTTTCGGGGAATCATCTTCAAAAATAGTGTGTGAGAGAGAGAGAAAGACATATACAGTGACAGAGAGAAAGAGAGCAAGACGTGTGGGTACATATATGTATACATATATCAATAATGAATATACTGATATATACGTATCAAAACGTAAAAGCACAACATACCATTCGTGTACACAAATAGGGAGACCTCGAGGTGTAAGAGTCGCAGGAAATAGACATGGCGACCCGAGTTCAAATCCTAGTTGAGGCAGTTTCCATTTTATATAAAACTGATACCCTTTGGAAGGTAAGAGTCTTACTATTCTTCCTTAAGGAAATGGACATGACGACCCGAGTTCAAATCCTAGTTGAGGCAGTTTCCATTTTATATAAAACTGATACCCTTTGGAAGGTAAGAGTCTTACTATTCTTCCTTAAGGAAATGGACATGACGACCCGAGTTCAAATCCTAGTTGAGGCAGTTTCCATTTTATATAAAACTGATACCCTTTGGAAGGTAAGAGTCTTACTATTCTTCCTTAAGGAAATGGACATGACGACCCAAGTTCAAATCCTAGTTGAGGCAGTTTCCATTTTATATAAAACTGATACCCTTTGGAAGGTATGAGTCTTACTATTCTTCCTTAAGGAAATGGACATGACGACCCGAGTTCAAATCCTAGTTGAGGCAGTTTCCATTTTATATAAAACTGATACCCTTTGGAAGGTAAGAGTCTTACTATTCTTCCTTAAGGAAATGAACATGACGACCCGAGTTCAAATCCTAGTTGAGGCAGTTTCCATTTTATATAAAACTGATACCCTTTGGAAGGTAAGAGTCTTACTATTCTTCCTTTAGGAAATGGACATGACGACCCGAGTTCAAATCCTAGTTGAGGCAGTTTCCATTTTATATAAAACTGATACCCTTTGGAAGGTATGAGTCTTACTATTCTTCCTTAAGCCATGGTAAACAATCGAGCAGAGTGAACTCTTTAACTTTGGTATTGCAACCTGTCTAGAAGGAAAACTCTTACTTTAAATCTGTTAAACTCCGTTTAAAAATTGACTTTGCATCGCATAATACTCTAGCGGAGGGGTTGGGTAAATATATTCGCGTACACATATATGCATACATGCAACTTTCTTTTCTTATTATCATCTTCAACCACAAATATATTTAATAATTTGTGTGCAAACAAATACACATATGCTAGAATGTTTCTTTTTCGTTGATTCCATAATTCTTTCCTTCTAAAATTATTTTCCACACTTTGTTTCATTATTTTTCTTTTTTCTTTTTCAAACATCTGTTATTTATCCATCACCAGAGCCACCTTTATTACCGCTACCACCACCACACCCTTCTTTTTTTTTTTCTTCTTCTTTGTTGTTTCATTATTTCATCCTTTCTATTCTCGCTTGCATACAGTATCAATCCTTTTGACTTCCACCAAAGCTTTCTCGTCTCTTTTTAAATTCTCTTTCTTCTTTAATCCAGTCTTTTCTTATTTTCCTTTTGTTGTCTCTCTCTCTCTCTCTTTCTCGCTCTCTCTCTCTCTCTCTCTCTTTCACCTTAAGGTTTATTTCTCACCTTCTTTTCTTCCTAATTTTTTTTCTTTCGTTCGTTGATTTCTTTCCAATACTAATCCTACTTTTTCCTCGGTTTCTTTCTTTCGCCTGTACTTTTACGTTTAAACTTCTCTTTCTTTTAATCTAAATTCCTCCTTTCTCGGTTTCTGGCAAACTGAAACATGGCTGGATTTATCAATCAGGTTTCGTTTGGTTTCTTTGTTTAATGGCATATCAACCTTCGTGACTTATCAATCAGTCGGTGATATTAGTTGATTCTGATTGCTTGTCATAACGTATCTTCCGCTTGGAATCTAAGAGAGAGAGAGGGGGGAGGGAGAGTTGGAATTGACAAAAGTTCACGAGGTAGAAGGCTGGGCTCTCGACCACAGAGTTTTGGGAATTTTGGACAAAGAACGGTGGGAGGAGGGGAATTCCTTAGCCGCCTTCATGAAACACCTGACAAAATAGATGAATAAATAAATCAAAATTGAAAAATAGAATAACGCTAAAAGTTTAAACATTCTCAGGGATCTGACTCATTACGCCGGAAAATGATGTTGAGCTTGAAGCTTAACAGAAAACTCAAAAAAGAGTATAGATGTTTGAAATCACTGACTTAGGCCCTATTGTAAAGTGCCAGGCCACCTGTCAATCAACAAAAGAGATGGCTTGATAGTTGGCAGCTTCGACTGGCTACGCCTCATACTACCTGAGAAGAATGTGATAGATTTGTGACCCTCTCATCGCTCGTTCGGAAGGGGCAGATTAAGCATAAACACAAAAGAAAGAGAAAAGAAAAAAAAAAGAAAGAAAAGAAACACGTATCATCTCGAGAATACTGCTATTTTCCGTCTTCAAAAGTCACTCATGTGATTTGAAAGTTGCTATATATATATATATATATATATATATATATAAAATTCAGTTCTTTGGTGTCATTATAAATTCATTTCAGGCCTATGATAACCCTATTCAGATGGTGAAAGAAAACTACTGTTTAGTATTTGAATATCATTTGGGTATGTTTAATATGAATTTATTTCAGTTCTATGATGACCCTCTTCAGATGGTGAAAGAAAACTATTGTTTAATGTTTGAATATCATTAGGGTATGTTTATTATAAATTTATTGAAGTCTTGAGCACTTTACCTGGGTACTCCTATCCCTTGGAATTTTCCTCGGGTTATATATATATATATATATGTATTCATGCCTGGTGGTGATATGGGTAAGACTAGTAGATTTTTAACCGTCAGATTTAAATATTTGCTTAAAAGCATCGAATGATTTTTGCAATGTGCTATAAGTGAGTGTACAAATTTACCAATATTCCAATATGCCAATCAGAATGTGTAATAGGCAAATAGGATAGAGAAATAACATTTTAATTTTCTTCATATGTTCAAGGCTGTGAAGGAAATTTTCTTCGTGATATCTATCTATCTATCTATCTATCTCAGTTCATTTCTATCTATCTGTCTATCTATCCCAGTTCGCTTCTATCAATCTATCTATCTCAGTTCGTATCTATCTATCTATCTATCTATCTATCTATCTATCTATCTATCTATCTATCTCAGTTCGTTTCTATCTATCTATCTATCCCAGTTCGTATCTATCTATCTATCTATCCCAGTTCGTTTCTATCAATCTATCTATCTATCTATCTATCTATCTATCTATCTATCTATCTATCTATCTATCTATCACATCAACATTTGTAGGTTATTTCTTGCCTTCTGGTTAGTGAACGTTTGTATTATTAAATAAAGGACAAACCACGATATGAGAGGAAATAGAGATATATTCTCAGGAAAAAGTATATACAATTGAGAGCCTATTAGTTGACAAGAACATAGGTTTAGTGAATACAGAATAAATATATAGTCGAACCATAGTATTGGCTTCCGTTATTACAGTAGCAAGTGAGGTAATCTAGAGCGATCTCCAGTCTCCAACGCTCTAATACTATTCCTATAAGAAGCTGCTCTTCACCTTGTAGTCTGCCCTGGTATAAGTAGCTACTGCTATCTATGGCAGATGGACTAGTTCATTGTGTGGAAAAGGTGAGTGATACCCAACATTATTCAATCTCAAATTCATTTTAATACAAATCAACAGTTCTTTTTTAAACAATTGTTTAACATAATTACACAGTTTAATTGTCAAAAACATTTCAATTTCAAGCTATTCAGTTTAGTCAAACATTTCTAATTCAGACAATTCATTTTAATATAAGTATAGCTTTTTGTTTACACACAGTTAAATGTCATAACTATTCTATTTCAAATAATTCAATTTAGCGTAAGAACAATTTCAATGTAAAAACAATACAGTTTAGCATTTAAAAACAGTTCCGTTTCAAACAATTAAGTTTAGCATAAGTACACAGTTTTAATGTCAAAACAGTTCTATTTCACGCAATTCTGTTTAGCATAAGTACGCAGTTTAAATGTCAAAAGAGTTCTATTGCAAGCAATTCAATTTAGCCTAAATACGTAGTTTAGTTCTACTTGACTCATAGATAAGACTCTATCATGTGCTACCATTCCGGAACAGAGTGGACTTAGGAACGATGACAATAAAAGGGTGCTCTGCATTCCCCAAAGAACTTCACCATCAGATTGTTTCGTGTCATATTTAGGACACTCGTTGGGAGAGGGAGTCTTACCCTTTTGCAGTGATGCTGTAGGTGAATTCTACAGTCCCAGTTGATTGGGCAAAAATAGATATGTTTGTGAGTTAATCACATTGGGGTATGAATAATTGATATCATATGTAATATAATGGCCGAGGGATTTCGTTCTATATATCTTGCCTTTGGGTTTAGTTAGGCTGAGAACCTTTCGGCTCAGCACATGGGTTAGTTAGGCGCAAACTTGAGCGCGCGCGGAGAGGATGTGTCGTTCACAGATGTCAAAATAAAAATCCCAGATAGAAAATTGTGATTTGGGGATGTGAATGACGTCATGCACAGGAAGTGCACGCGTAGGATTTTGGGGATTTTGAAGAATGTTGAGAACTAGACTCCGAACGGGAAGGGTCGACTTTCGGGGCTCGCTGAGGCCAGACGAATTTGTGTGCTACGGGCGCCGCGCGTGACGGGGGGCAGATGGAAAATTCATCATAGAAAGATTGTGCATCTTTCTCCTTATGTCGAAAAACCTTTAAACTCAAAGGTAATAAAAAGTTTCGTACCTGAACTAAGAATTCGTAAGTGTTTTCGTGTTTTGGGATTCCTATGTTCTATGTATATATGTTATGAACATTCTATGTACATTTCACATATTCATGTATGGCTATGTTATATATATAAATGTGTGCAAAAACTTTAAAGAAAATATGGAAAAATTGTAAATATATGTATCAGCCCTAATTACAGGTAGCATATGTGACAAGGTTAATTTTGTAATCAAAGTTTAACTGGTTTGAAATCTGAGTTTTCCTTACCCTAAACCAGTTACCACGTTAAAGTTATAGAGCACAGTCTGCCCTACAATACAAATGTACAATGTACGCAGTTCCCTAAAATCTTGGAATAAAATAACCCCTCGCAGATTGACATACAATTAAAATCTATCTATCTATCTATCTATCTATCTATCTATCTATCTCAGTTCGTGCATAGCAATCCAATCCCTCTCTCTTTCAAACTACTTCTCTCTCTGATATACGCTCTACCTTTACAGTATAACGATAGATGCATCATCATCTTGTCGTGCCACCAGCACGGATATCCCTGACCCTCTCTCGCCACTTCTCCCTATTGTTCATCGCTTCTGGCAGGTCCTCACGGCTACATCCCGTATCCGCACAGAGCTGCTGTATGTAGGTTCGAGCAAGTCTCCCTGCCCTTGCTTGGCCATAAGAGGGGGTCTTTAGGATAACATCACCTATAAGCTCGTCCAGCAGTGTCCTGCATATCTGGTTCGTCTAATTTTGATAGTTTTCGTGATGGTTGGTAGGTGGCCGTACAGCTGCTTTTTTTAAGGTGTTCCCTCCCGGACCTTTTTAGTACAGCTCGCAGCGTTCTTCTGTTATTGCCGTCAAGCTTTTTCTCCATACATTTATTTAGCGTTCATGTGGTGCATCCACATAGCAGCATTGACGCAACCTCTGCTTGGAAAAAAACGGCGTTTTGTTTTATCGGTCAGGTCTGACTTCCATATGACTGATTGATTATCGATAACTGTCCATACCTTTGCAAGTCGTGTGTTGATTTCATTCTCGGTTCGTGAGACACTGCTTCCGAAGTAGGTGAACTTGTCTACTAGTTTCACAGGACCACCCTTTTGTGTAAAGATGTTGTCTTTTTGATTAAAGCATATGTATTCTGTAATTGGCATACTTGGAACGGTTCCCAAAGACTTGAAAAGAGGAGTGAAAGGGTTGGAAATGAGGAACAAATCGTAACCATAAAAACTAGAACATTTTGGAGATTCGTTAAAATACTGAAAAGAATCCTGAATATTTGAGGTAATTGTTTTCACTCAGGGAACATTCATTAGTTAACGCTGGTTTGAAAAACTCTCAAAAGAGAAACAATAATAATGATAAACTAATAACAGATCACGTAATTTCGGCCAGACGACAAGACCTTATGATAGTGATAGTCACCATAAAAAAAGAACCTACCGAATAAGGAACTTTGCTGTCTCGGCAGACCACAGTAAAATTAAAAGAAAGTAAAAAAAAAGAGCGGTAAGTACCTAGACCTTGATAGAGAGCTGAAAAAATCAATGGAACACAAAGGTGACGGTGATACGAATTGTAATTAGAGCACTCGGAATTATTCCAAAATGATTGGTAAAGGGGATAAGAAAACTTTGAAAGAAGAGGGCAGGTGTAGACCATCTAAACTTCAGCGTTATTAAGATCGGCCAGAATACCGAGAAGAGTCCTGGAAAATTGAGGAGACTCAGACTCCATCGGAAAATATTTGCTAACACTGGCGTGAAAAAAAAAACTCTCAAAGATTTAATAACAGTAATAAGAATAAACTCCAATTGGATTTCGATATACAAACGGATCGCTTAATCTCAACCAGACGACCAGACCTTATATTAATGAACAAAAATAGAAAACTTGCAAAATTGTGGATTTTGCTGTCCCGGCTGACCATAGATTAAATTTTGAAGAAAATGAAAAGAAGGATGAATACCTTGACCTTGCGAGGAATTGAAAAAAAACCTGTGGAACATGAAAGTGACATATATACCAATTGTAATTGGTGGTCTTGGTACAGTCACCAAAGGATTATTAAAGGGACTACAGAATATGGAAGTAAGAGGAGGAGTAAAGACCATCCGAATAACTACATTATTGAGATCGACTAGAATACTGAGAAGAGTCCTGGAGACTTGAGGAAACTTGCTGTCACTCAAACTCCAGTGAAAAGCCATCAGTTAGTGCTGAATTGAAAAACTCTCAAGCTGTTAGTAATAATTGTTGAAACTAAGTTCCCTCACCCTAGGTGTTGGGTAAAGTTCCAGTGAAGGATTGTCAAAAAACGAAAGTAATGCTAAAAATCAAATAATAATAATAATAATAAACAAATGGTGTATGCACATCCCAGCACCTGTCCCAGAAAATGACACATAAACTCCTAATAGACTTTGACGTACAAACGGATCATTTAATCTCAGCCAGGAAACAAGACCTTATAATAATCAACAAAAGAAAAAAAAGAGAATTCGCAAAATTGTCAACTTTGCTGTTCCGGTTAAGCACAGAATAAAACTGAAAGAATGTAAAAAGAAGGCTAAATACCTCGACCTTGTTAGAGAATTGAAAAATAATCTGGAATATGAAGGTGACAATTATACTAATTGTGATTGGTGCTAATGGTAAATGAACTAAAGGATTACTAAAGGGACTAAAGGACTTGGAAGTTAGCGGACGAGTGGAGATCATCCAAACAACACATTATTGAAAATGGCCAGAATATTGAGAAGAGTCCTGGAGTCTTGAGGAAACTTGCTGTCACTCAAACTCCAGTGAAAAACCATCAGCTGACGCAGATGGGAAAAACTCCGATAATAATAATAATAATAATAATAATAATAATAATGCACAACCCGGCGCCTGTCCTAGAAAATGACTCGCATAAACGCCTATGGGACTTTAACATACAAACGGATCACTTAATCCCGGCCAGAAGACCAGACCTCATAATAATCAACAAAAGAAAGAGAATCTGCAAAATTGTTGACTTTGCTGTCCCGGCGGACCACAGAATAAATCTGAAGGAAAGTGAAAAGAAGGATAAGTACCTCGACCTTGCTAGAGAATTGAAAAAGCTGTGGAACATGAAAGTAACGGTTGTGCCAATTGTGATTGGTGCGTTAGGCACAGCAACTAAAGGATTATTAAAGGGCCTGGAGGACTTGGAAGTTAGTGGACGGGTAGGGACTATCCAAACCTCAGCTAATACTGATGTGAAAAACTCTAGAGGAGTAAATAATAGTAGTAGTAGTAGTAGTAATGATAATAATAATAATCTACGAAAATAGAGAAAAAAGTCCAGGAGACATGAGTTATAATAAGGATAATACCACTCATAATAATTTGAAGAAATCAAACCCTGAACCCCTAATACTATTAATGACTGATATAATAAATTCACGTAGAGAGCCTTTGTAAAAATAAATAACAGCAATTTAAATCTAATAGACCCCCAACAGAATCAACAAAACTTTTAAAACATGAAAAGCGTTAACATAATTACTATATATTCTTATTATTACTCTTTCCATTTTATCCCTGTCCGTTTTTTTTTTCTCTTCCTTGATTTTTTTCATCTTCACCTTCTGCCATCTGGTTCCCTTATGTTTCTTCCAAGGAACTTCTTTTTCCCAAATCCCGAAACTGATGAAGGCCAAATGTGGTGAGTAACTGCAAGTCATATCTTGTCTTAGCGTTTAGTTGTTTTCCTGATGGCTCAAAGCTTTTAAACCAGCGAAGAGATATTCTGAAAAATGTTCTCGTTATTTTATAATGGCCCACAAATTTAGGCAATATTTTTTTTTTGCTGTTGACGTGAGCATGTAATTAAAGCAATATTTTGCAGGGTTGCGTAAAGGCCCCCTTTTGTTTGTACGCAAACATCTACGTATGATTAACTCATTTATTCCCATGATGTAAAAAGAGAAAAACTACGAAAATATTTCTCCGATAGCCATTGCCAGTCTTTCAAAGATACGTGGTGCCTTAAATAAGTTTCCAGACTTTTTTTGTACAGGAATTTAAAATTGTCGTAGACACTTGAAAATTCACTATGTTATTGCTATACATCGTATGAGATGACAGACCAATTTTTATGATTTCAAGTTCAAATTAACAGCTACAGTAGGAATTGGAATACACCCTACTAAAGCCTGATTGTCACAGCTGGTGAATTTAAAAGATGGAATCTGGACGTGAGGACACTTTAGAAGAACGATATGCAATAAAATTCTATTTTAAACTTGGAAAAAATGCCACAGAAACGTATGGAATGCTTCAGACTGCTTTTCGACCATCTTGCATGAATCGAGCATCAGTTTTTAAGTGGCATAAGAGATTCAAGGAAGCCATGGAGAGTGTGAGGAATGATGAGAGGTGTGGGAGGAGTAAGGAAGTCACTACACCAGAGTTGATAGGCCAAAGGATTAGGGTTAGGGTTACTATGTTGAGTTTTTAAGGGAGTTCAGGAAGAGATTCCTAGGGAAGAGGCTAGCACTCTTCAAATCGGGCCAGTGGCATTTCCACCGGGACAATGCACCAGTCCAAAACTCCATCCTTGTCACAGACTATTTGACCAAGATGGGCTTCATGACAGTTCCTCAGCCTCTCTATAGTCCAGCCCTTGCTCCCTGTGACTTTTGGTTATTCCCTAAGCACTGAGTCTGTCGTTATGAGAGAATTGAGGAGATAAAAGAGGATGTGACAAGGTCATTGACACGCTCACACAAGACGACTTCCCTGGGGCCTTCCGTGAGTTGTTGGAACGGTACAACAAAGTGCATTGCAGCTGGAGGAGATTACTTCGAAGGAGACTAGAATTTCATGTGTGTACTATCAATAAAAGTACCCATACGAAAAAAGGCTGGAAACTTATTTAATGATTCTCGTATTCTAAACAGTAAACAATGTTTTATAAAAACATTATCTTAACCTAAAGCGTTTGTTTAGACAATATCTAGGTTTCGACTAGATTGTTTATTTACGCTAAGACATTGATTTTTAATTGTATTTGAGTAATTTTGTAAATATATATAAGTGTTTGAATGTTTTCTCTTTACGTCAATGGATGATAAAGATATATTTTTCAAGACTTGGATAGCCAAAAGTTTTGGGGTCATTCACTACACTCTAAATATGATGAAGAGTCGCAGGGAAGTAGTGGTTAACGTACCTGACTGCAACATCTGATGTGTTCCCTTTCGGATTAATATCCTCAGGAGGGTTAATGATACCACTAATGTTCTTCTCCAAGGATGGCTTTTGTATTAGATACCCGATGAAGTTTATTAAGCCATTAAACAAAGAAGCCTAACCAAAAAAAAAACAAAAAAAAAACAGAAAATAAAATTAAAAACAAGTAAAATAAAATAGTAGTTGCAATTATTTATTCACTATCCAATTCATATTTATTAAACATTTTAATATTCTGAACAGCGAAAATGTATGTAAATTAATATAAACAAGAAATGTCAATTAAAAAAAAAAAATCAATAAACAGACAACGTGATTCTGTTTGTATTTTGACGAACAAAATCATTAAAATATACCATATATAAAAGTTGGCGACCATAGTCGAGGGTGACTCGCAGGCTCCGTTTTCAATAGCACCGAGGTGTAGGGGAGGGTGCTACTCCATTCCCTGGATTGCTCCACTTTACCCTTGATCCTTACCTTATAATTCAGCAAGGCTGCGTCTAGTACCATTTTTTGAGTCTTTATTATGACTCGACCTAGGATTGAACGAACTTTAATTATTTGTCAGAAATAGTTTTATCATATATTGGCATTATGAACGATGGTAAAATTCAGCGTAATCAAAAATATGTCACTTTTTGAAAATTCCCTCTGTTCTCATGCTAGGTTGGCTGGGTCTGTAGAATACACCGACTGTTTCCCTGCAGAGGGGTAAGATCCCTGCAAAATAGTGTCCTAGATATGACACTAAACAATCTGATGGTGAGATTCCAGTAATGGTGGAGTTTGGGGGAATGCGGGATACCCGTTCATTGCCATCACTCCCAGGTCCACTCGGAGTAGCATCTGAAACGGTCCTATCTATGGGTCAAATAGAACTAAACTATTCTCATACTAAACTGAATTGTTTGAAATAGAACTGTTCATGGCATTTAAATTTTGAACTTCCGCTAAACTGAATAGTTTGAAATAGAACTGTTCATGACATTTAAATTTTGAACTTACGCTAAACTGAATTGTTTGAAATAGAACTGTTTATGACATTTAAATTTTGGACTTATGCTAAACTGAATAGTTTGAAATAGAACTGTTCATAAAATTTAAATTTTGAACTTACACTAAAGTGAATTGTTCGAAATAGAACTGTTTTTGACATTTAACTGTGTGCAAACAAAAACTATTCTTATAGTAAACTGAATTGTTTGATATTTAATTCGGCGTTAAATGATCCGAATGTGTTGATAAGCTGTAAAACCAACCAACCAACGTCTGTTCTCTTTTATCTTGCCTTTGGTTTCCGTCAAAACCTCTTCTATTTATCTCCATTTTCGCGAAAGCATGGTGAACTGGATTGGTTTTTTTTTATCAGATGCCATTGAAAATAACAATTCGAAAATTGGAATCGAATTTCAAGTTATCTAACTCTTAAACTTATGTGCCTACTGCTGGCGTTATACAAACAATTCAAAGAATAAGTCAGTAAAAAATTATAAAGATATTTTCCGATTTTTGTCACCTCTAATAGTGTGTAAACAAAAACAAGTCAAATCACTCCAACAATAACGTTATATTAGCGATGTCAAGCGGGTATAAACTCTTTACAGCAACGGAACACGATTTTAAAAGTTAATGACACGACAGAAATCAAATCTCTGAGATCGGAATAAAAACAAATTTTTGATGGAGATGAAATATCAACCAGAGGAGAAACGGGAAACATTCAAGGATACGAAACAAAAATTCTGTTCTTTTGTTTATGACTGCTATATATTTATCTCAGCAAAAACTTTCTTCCATCCACACTTACTCTTTTCTAACTCTCTCTCTCCCTCTCCACTCTCTTTCTTTCTTTTCTTTTTCTTTCTTTTTTTCTCTGTCTTTCTGTTTTAGCCAATTTGACTGAAAATTTTGATCATTTAAACTTAACCTCAAATGCTTTCTTTAAAAAATTCTTTTGAAACCCTCTTTTATGTGTATCTTTACAATGATGCTTCATCTTATTTAACGTTTCTAGTTGTTTTACCAAAGAAATTTAAATAACCCACTCATAAAATCACAATTTAAATCCCTCACTCAATGACTCTTTCTTTCTTTCTTTCTTTCTTTCTTTCTTTCTTCTGGTAATTTTTCTGGTTTTTTTGTTCTCCTATCATTAATTCTTTCTTTGTCTTTATCTTTAATTATTTTCTTTCTTTCTTTCTTTCTTTCTTTCTTTCTTTCTTTCTTTCTTTCTCCCATAGATAGAACCCAATCAAGTGCTACCACTCCGGGCCAGAGTGGACCAGGGAGTGATGGCAATGAAGAGGTATTTCACATTCCCCCAAGCTCCAGCATTACAGGAACGTCACCATCTGATTGTTTAATGTCATAAACAGGACACTCGTTGAGGGAGTCTTAGCCCTCCGCAGAGATGCAGTCGTTGTATTCTACAACCCCAGCCTACTTGGCCAGAGAGAGAGAGAGAGAGAGAGAGAGAGAGAGAGAGAGAGATGGAGGAGTCCTATGATTGACATCATGTAACGATACACATCCAGAGCCTGGCTTCTTTGACGGCAGCTTCTCAGCCCGGGACACTTCCGAACTGATGCATCTATTCACTGACTGCTCTTCGATTAACTGACTCTCCCGACTCAGACTGGGGTCGAAAGACTTCCACATTATATATTTTCCGGACACCCACACATTTTCCCTTCCACTCAACTTACGTAATTCATTTTCGCTGTCCCTTGTTTATCTGAAACAGCGGTGTAATATCCTGTTTACGAAATCCACAATAACCGGCTGTCAAATGTGAATGTGTAACTCTCAGGACAAAAGACATAACTAAGTAAGCAAAGTTGGCGACCGTAGTCGAAGGCAACCGGAAGGCTCCCTTTTCAATAGCTACTACACCGAGGTGTAGGGGAGGGCATTACTCCTTTCCCTGGATTGCTCTACTTTACCCTTGATACGTACCTTATATTACTGAGTGTTAAGCAAAGAAGGTATCAAGTACCATTTTTAAAGTCTTTGGTATGACTCGACCTGGGATTGAACCCAGGTCTTTCAGACCATTGGCGAACATTCTACCCACTAGAATAATGAGAGGGGGTATTCTTTCATTGGTTTGAGGCAGTCAAGTTGGAATTGATATACACAAATCATATACGGTCGCAGCCATCTTTCAAAGATTAAAGCTGACTTGCTTACCGACTTTAGGGAAACACTATTGGGGTAGGGGTTCAACGACTTCTAAGTGAAAAAATCATTTCTTTCTTCCAACCACTGAGAAGAGCCACACAGCGTCTCTATTTTTAACTAGTTCTTAGAAATCAGAAATAAATATGAGTGGTTTTTATGATCAACGTCTTTGTCGTGTCTTTTTGCTATCGGGATCAAGTGACAAACTTTTTCTGTAAACCCTACAAGTCAACCTTTACTCTGTTCTCGAGCGCTGTTGGTGCCATATTTCTTGTTATGATTTGTATATTGGTCGTATTAGACACATGTTTTATTCATTATCCTATTTACCCCCCTCCACTCTGGTAAGATATGACACTAGGTCAGTTTTTAACAGGTTTGAATTCAGAGTTTTCCTTCTCCTAGACTAGTTGCCCCACCAAGGCTGAAGAACTCTGTCTGTCCTACTATTTACCCATGACTGGAGGGAGAATAATTGGATTCATACCTTTCCCAACGGTATTAGTGCTACGTGAAATGCAATCAGTCTCAGGCAGGATTTGAAATCGTGTCGCCGTGTCCATTTCCTACGACGATAACTATTACACCACGGGCACCTCCATTCTTCATACATTATTATTTGTAGACGAAGTACTGTAACCGAGAGTTATTATCCTCATTAATTCCCATCCGAGCAGTTTCGTAAATGCCATAGATTAATGCCCAGAGTGAGTTGCGATGAAAAAAACGAAAAAAAAAACACAAAAAAAAAAACAAAAAACAAAACAACCCCCACCAAAACAAAACAGAAAAACATTATGAATTAAAATGAAAGAAAATACTAGTAAAACTTAATGTTTGACATTGCTTCAGGTACAATTGAATATAAATAAATAGATATTTTGACGTTTGCGAAGCTGGTAAATATTAATCAATTTTATAAAATCTCATGCAAGAATTTGAATTTAAAAAGTTCCCTATTAACATTAGAGAAGCGAACTGAAGAAAACCCATATATATATATATATAGGTTTTCTATCCTATCTATCCTAGTCTTCTTATATATATATATATATATATATATATCCAAGAAGACTAGGATAGATAGATAGATAGATAGATAGATAGATATGAATTATAATATATTTAACATTTTTTGAAAATTTAATGCTAGACATTTTTAAATCAATAGGTTCGAGTCAAAAATTTAAATGGAAATCCTGGTGAATACATGAAACCCACCATGATTATTTGAGATATCGACTTGAGCAAACAGTATTCAAAATTAAATTCTAACGGACAATTTCTATATCAAACAAATATGAGGTGTGCTAAAAAAATGTCAAAAATTGTGCATTTACCAAAAAAGAAATGCAGCGTATACTGTCTATACTTTTCAACTTTATCGAGTTGAAGCACCTCTGAAACACTTCTTTTACAATAGAATGAAGTTTTTGATGTCATCTACGTTTGTTACATAGCCATACATGAATATGTGAAATGTACATAGAATGTTCATAACTCATATACATTGATAACATAGGAATCCTGAAACACAAAAAACACTTACGACTTCTTAGTTCAGGTACGAAACTTTTATTACCTTTGAGTTAAAAGGTTTTTCGACATAAAGAGAGAGAGATGCACACTCTTTCTATGCTGACTTTTCCATCTGCCCCCTCCTACCACGTGTGACACCCGCCGCAAGGCCTCGGCGAGCTCCGAAAGTCAACCTTCTGCTTCGGAGGCAAAAACTCAACTCACTGCTTTTTCTCAAATCTCAGCCCACGCTTCCGGTGCGTGACGTCATTCACACCTCCTGGTCCCATTTCCTATCTGGGGCTTTATTTTGACATCTGTGAATGACGCATCCTTCCCGCACGCGCGTGAACTCCTGCGCTCAAGTTGCACCTAACTAACCCATGCGCTAAGCGAAAGGTTCTCAGCCTAACTAAACCGAAAGGCAAGATATATAAAAGAAATCCTTCGGCCATTATATTACACGTTCTCATATCTTACCAGGAGTCTGACACAGTAATTCTGATGACACCTTATATATATATATATATAATTCGGGGAGAAAATCCCGGAGGTAGGAGTATCCAATGTGAGTGCTCAATGCCAACAGCTATTGACTTATAATTAATTTGGAATTAAGAATACATAAAAACTCAACGTGCAGAGCCAAAAAAAAAAAAAATTATATAAAAGCAGAATGAAAAAAATCACTTCTTTGGTGTCATAATAAATTTATTTCTGGTTGTGATGACCATAATCAGATGTTAAGGGAAAAATTTATTTGGGTATTCTTATATTGCTTCCGGCGAGAATAGAATTAGAAAAAAAATTAGATTTTTTAATGTTGGGTATTGCCTACCTTTTCTGCATAATGAGCTGTTCCATCTGCCATATATGGCGGAGATCAGTCTGGGAAGAATAAGCCTACAAGTCAGACCAGAAGAACCGTTCCTATTGTTGAAGTATAGCATTACTCTATCACTAATCCTATGTTCTTATTACTAACAGTCTCTCTCTTGTAAATACTCTTTCCTGTAAATATAACTATTTTCCTTACATATCGTGGTTTGTCTTATTATTACTACTACTTGTGTTCACTTACCAGAACACAACATTTAATCAAAATAATTTTTCAAATAAAATAATTTTGTATTATATTTTATCATATTTTTTAATTAAGAAAATTTTTTTACGGTGAATTAATATTTTTGATACAATATTCATATATTCCTTTAAAAATATTACCCCTAATCTAAATACTACTGAAAATAAAAATAAGAAAGTAAATCCGGGAAAACAACCCAAAATTCTTTAAAAATGCTCACCACTTCTACATTCGGAGAAAACAAAACAGAAAAGGTTACTAAATGCAATAATCCTATTTACCAACCACTCCGCTCGGGCAGGGTATGTATGACACAAGGTCAATTTTTAAGCGGAGGTTTGAATTCAGAGTTTTTCCTTCTCCTAGACTAGTCGCCTCATAAAGGCTGAAGAACCCAGTCTCTCCTACTATTTACCCATAGCTGGAGGGAGAATAATTGGATTCATACCATTCCCAAGAGTATTAGTGCTATGTGAAATGCAATCAGCCTCGTCAAGGATTTGAATATGTGTCGCCGTGTTCATTTCCTACGACGATAACCATTACACCACGGGTACCTCCACGGTATCTGTGATGGTCACATTATGTAAAGTAAAGTTGGCAACCGTAGTCGAGGGCGACTAGAAGTCTCTCTTTTCATATTTACCAACCCCTCCGCTCGGGCAGGATATGACACAAGGTCAATTTTTAAGCGGAGTTTAACAGGTTTGAATTCAGAGTTTTCCTTCTACTAGGCAGAAGAATCTAGTCTGCCCAACTATTTACCCATAGCTGGATGGAGAATAATTGGATTCATACCATTCCCAAGGGTATTAGTGCTATGTGAAATGCAATCAGTCTCGTCGAGGATTCGAACTCGTGTCACCGTGTCCATTTCCTACGACGGTAACCATTACACCACGGGCGCCTCCTAAATGCAATAATAAACGATGTAAAATGTTTGATATAATTATTGAAGGAAAATCTTATACTTTTTAAAAATCCGGAAACAAAAGTAAAAAAAAGGATAAAGACCTAAGGTGCAACTCAAAAAACGTAGTCTACATAATTGACTCTAGCAAATGCAAAGAAATATACTTAGGGTCAACACAGGCGTTTAGTACGAAGATCTCACTTCACAAGAGCAATGTTAAGGTGACAGAAAACAGAAAATTAAATGTATCGAAACACCGATAAGAATGTACCCAAGGTCAATTTAAGATAATGCCCATATAACAAACTAATGATAATGCCCATATAACAATAATGCCCATATAACAATAATGCCCATATAACAATGATAATGCCCATATAACAAACTAATGATAATGCCCATATAACAAACAAATAAAGAAAAAGAAATTTATGGATAAATTTGAACCAAAGTTGAATAAAACATAAATCAAACACACACACACACACACACACAAACTCAAATTATTAGTAAAAATAATTACCTGTAAATTTCAAACAATACATCACAAAAACATCTCAAAACACACATTCACATACACACAAAGAGAAAAAATAACTGTTAGTAAACATGAAACCACTCCAACACACACACACACACACAAATAGGCACAAAGATATATAGATATGTAAATATATAAACACACAAAAAATCATTAGTGTAATTTGAAGACTATTTCTACGATTTTAAATAAATATTTTTGAAATATATCAGGAATTTTTCCATATATTCAAATTTTTCCTTGTTTTAAAAAAGTATTCTTCTTTCTTTATTTTTAGATTTTAGAAGTATTGAGTGCTTTTTTCAAAGTTCTTTTATCAATTATCTTTGTTAAAGCATTAAATATACCTGTATGTTTTAAATTATCTATATTATAAAAATTATCATAATTTTATTTAACATGATTTGAAGTTAAAAATTATTTGATACAATATTAAGAATTTTTTCCTATGTCTACATTTACCTATAAATTCTTTTTTTATTCAATAAATTAATTGTATCTTTTTATCTTACAATACTGATTTTTTCATCTTGGCATAAATTACATCTACCTTGTAAACTACTTTAAACTTGGAAAAAATGATGCCACAGAAACGTATGGAATGCTTTAGACTGCTTTTCAACAATCTTGCATGAATCAAGCATCAGTTTTTGAGTGGCATAAGAGAGTCAAGGAAGGCAAGGAGTTTGTGAGGGATGATGAGAGGTGTGGGAGGAGTAAGGACGTCAATACGCCAGAGTTGATAGGCCAAAGGGTTAGGGTTAGGGTTACTATGTTGAGGTTTTAAGGGAGTTCAGGAAGAGATTCTGTTGGAAGAGGCCAACACTCTTCAAATCGAGTTAGTGGCATTTCCACCAGGACAATGCACCAGTCCCCAACCCCATCCTTGTCACAGACTATTTGACCAAGATGGGCATCAATATAGTTCCTCACCCTTCCTGTTGTCCAGACCTTGCTCCCTGTGACTCTTGGCTATTTCCTAAGCTCAGAAGCTGTCGTTATGAGACAATTGAGGAGATGAAAGAGGCTGTGACAAGGTCATTGACACGCTCATACTAGAGGACTTCCATGGGTCCTTCCAGATGTTGTTGGAACGGTAGAACAAGTGCATTGCAACCGGAGGAGATTAGTTCGAAGAGGACTAGAGTTTCATGTGTGTACTATAAATAAAAGTACCCATACGAAAAAAGTCTGGAAACTTATTTAATGATCCTCGTATATCTAAGCTATCTTAACTTCCATCTATTTATCTATGTAAACATTGTTCCTATGCATAATTAAACTTGTAATATAAAGATTTTAGGACAATCCTATGAAAAGAATTTAAGAATATTAGCGGAAACTTTTAAAGCATCACACTCCTCTTATATTAAGTACGTTGTCCGACAAGGTCAGAAGTGGATGTCGATGACATGGCAAAAGAGATTGAAACTTCTTTTCAATAACCCATGTGAGTTTCATTTGCCTTCTTACGAAAGTAATCAGTTAATGTTTTACAAAGCTTTAACGATACATAGATATAAGTTTTGACGTTTTTTTCTAAGCAGCTAAATAATCAATTTTACAAAAGTACATTGGACAATCTCAGCGTAAAAGATTCTGTATTGACATCAGAATAGCAATTTATGTCTTATGAAAGATGTTAAAATTTTGAAATTTTATGATTTTTTTCTTTGCAGATTGACAGTCAAGGAGAAGATTCTTATTTAATGTTTTATAACACATGGTTGACGTCAATACAGCTATTTTGATCTTTTGTTTGAGCACGTTAATCAATATTCATTGCTTTTGAGATACGAGCCAGCAGGCATTCTTTAGTTGGTCTTGAAATGTAAATAATAATTCAATCCATGGTAAACTGGCAATAATGAATCGATGTGTAAAATTAGATATCGAAATAGCCTAATTGATAAATTCAACACAGCATACTTTTCAAGAGTCAACACCCTCACAAAATAAAACTAGTTCTATGTATTCATTGCTGCTGCTCATAGCTATCTATCTATCTATCTATCTATCTATCTATCACGATCGCTTATTTTAGTCTGGTCAACTCTGTTCCTCTCACATTAACTATCACTTTATCTCTCTCTTTGTAAGTCTGCTAATATCTATCTATCTATCTATCTATCTATCTATCTGTTTATTTTTATCTGATCATCTCTGTTTCTCGCACATTACCTTCTCTTTATCTGTCTGTCTGTCTGTCTGTCTCTCTCTAAGTCGGCTATCTATCTATCTATCTATCTATCTATCTATCACGATCGCTTTTTTTAGTCTGGTCAACTCTATTTCTCTCACATTAACTCTCTCTCTCTATCTCTCTCCTTGTAAGTCTGCTAATATCTATCTATCTATCTATCTATCTGTTTATTTTTATCTGATCATCTCTGTTTCTCGCACATTACCTTCTCTTTATCTGTCTGTCTGTCTGTCTGTCTCTCTCTAAGTCGGCTATCTATCTATCTATCTATCTATCTATCACGATCGCTTTTTTTAGTCTGGTCAACTCTATTTCTCTCACATTAACTCTCTCTCTCTATCTCTCTCCTTGTAAGTCTGCTAATATCTATCTATCTATCTATCTATCTATCTATCTATCTATCTGTTTATTTTTATCTGATCATCTCTGTTTCTCGCACATTACCTTCTCTTTATCTGTCTGTCTGTCTGTCTGTCTGTCTCTAAGTCGGCTATCTATCTATCTATCTATCTATCTATCTATCTATCTATCACGATCGCTTATTTTAGTCTGGTCAACTCTATTTCTCTCACATTAACTCTCTCTCTCTATCTCTCTCCTTGTAAGTCTGCTCATATCTATCTATCTATCACGATAGCTTTATTTTAGTCTGGTCATCTCTGTTTCTCTCATATTTCCTCTCTCTCTCTCTCTCTCTCTCTCTCTCTCTCTCTCTCTCTCTAAATCTGCTCATATCTATCTATCTATCTATCTATCTATCTATCTATCTATCACGATCGCTTTATTTTAGTATGGTCATCTCTATTTCTCTCACATTACCTCTCTTTCTCTATCTTTCTCTCTCTCTTCCTCTCCCCCCTTCTCTCTCTCTTTAAGACTTCTCATATCTATCTTTCTATCACAACCGGTTTATTTTAGTCTAGTCATCTCAGAGAGAGTAAGGGGGCGGCAATGTGAAAGAAACAGAGATGTTAAAAGGAATTGTTTGAAATTGAACTGTTTTTGTATGCTAAACTGAATTGTTTGTATGAAAATGGATTTGGCATTAAATAACCTACTAAGATTGCTATGCCATAAAACCCAAACAACTAACCAACCAATTAATGCTACAACTACTTGACACCCCCCCAACATAACATAAAAGAACAAATAAATACTCTGAAGAGTCAGAAAAATAACCTTTCCTTTTTCTCCCTCAGCTATGCGTTAAATAGTACCACTACTGTCCTTCTACCGAGATGGCTTGCCTTTAAATAACCCATGAAGGTTGATATGCCATGAAGCAAAGAAACCGAAACCAAAAAAGTGTCCGGTGAATTATCCGACAGCACAATGGTTACGAGGTTGAAATCTCTCTGGAAGTCCTGAGTTCGATCCCTGGTCCTAAGTTTATTAGAAAGTAAAAGCGAAACAACAAAGAGAGCGAATTAACTAGCTATTCCAGACAGGGGCAACAAAAAGTGAAGAGTCTGCCTCCGAGGTTTAAATGAAGGGTTTGGGGCGAAATTTGAAAGCACTTTACTGACTAGTTAACAAGTTGACCTACCTAGACAGCAGTGTCTCATCAACCGAGACAGACATCGACACGTGACTAGCAGAGGCATGGACAGCTATCATATTTACCAACCCCCTTCGTACGAGCAGGATATGACACAAGGTCAATTTTTAAGCAGAGTTTAACAGGTCAACCTTTATTCTGTTCTCGAGCGCTGTCGGTGCCATATTTCTTGTTATGATTTGTACATTGGTCGTATTAGACACATGGTTTATTCATTATCCTATTTACCCAACCCCCCACTCTGGTAAGATATGACACTAGGTCAGTTTTTAAGCGGAGTTTAACAGGTTTGAATTCAGAGTATTCCTTCTCCTAGACTAGTTGCCTCACCAAGGCTGAAGAAATCATTCTGTCCTACTATTTACCCATAGCTGGAGGGAGAATAATTGGATTCATACCTTTCCCAACGGTATTAGTGCTATGTGAAATGCAATCAGTCTCGTCCAGGATTTGAACTCGTGTCACCGTGTCCATTTCCTACGACGATAACCATTACACCACGGGCACTATCAATAGGCTATCGGTCATGTGGAAATCAGACCTGACAGATAAAATAAAACGTAGTTTCTTCCAAGCAGAGGTCGTGTCGATACTGCTATATGGATTCACTACATAGACGCTAACTAAACGTATGGAGAAAAATCTTGACAGCGATTACACAAGAATGCTGCGAGCAATATTGAACAAGTCCTGGAGATAGCACTCCGGAAAGCATCAGCTGTACGGCCACCTACCACCCATCATGAAAACTCTCCAAGTTAAACGAACCAAACATGCGGGACACTACTGGAGAAGTAGGGACGAGCTCATAAGGGATGTACTCCTATGGACCCTTCACATGGACGAGCAAAAGCAGGACGACCAGCTCGAACCTACTTACAGCAACTCTGTGACGATACGGGATGTAGCCCAGAGGACCTGCCGGAAGCAATGGACGATAGGGAGGGCTGGTGAGAGATGGTCAGGGATATCCGTGCTGATAGCGTGACATGATGATGATGATGATGACTACCGACTCCGACGAAAGACACCTGACTAAGGAGGAAGAAAACAACTATCTAAACATTGTTACTATAACAAGTAAGGTAAGTCCAAATAGTGTAAATAGAATAAAACAAAAGTTGTCCCAAAGAGCAATATTAGCTATTAAACTTAATTCTCTACAGAATTATATTTTATAAATATATACGAATATTTTAATTTAAAAAAAAAAGAAACAAAAAACAACAAAACGAAAATCAAACAAAAAAAACTAATCTACGGGGAAATAAAAAAAAGAGATGTTCAGATATATGGTTTAAAATATCTTTAAAATACTTTTTAAAAACTTTTTATACTTTAAGAGAAGAGAAATGGGGAAAAAAACAAGTAAAACTTGAATTTTGATAACAGTTTCATTAACTACTATATAAATAGTGGATTTTTTATAAACCGAATATGGAGGTGCCCGTGGAGTAATGGTTAACGTCGTAGTTCAAATCCTGGACGAGACTGATTGCATTTTGCATAGCACTAATACCCTTGGGAAAGGTATGAATCCAATTATTCTCCCTCCAGCTACGGGTAAATAGTAGGACAGGCTGGGTTCTTCAGCCTTGGTGAGGCAACTAGTCTAGGAGAAGGAAAACTCTGAATTCAAACCTGTTAAACTCCGCTTAAAAATTGACCGAGCGGAGGGGTTGGTAAATATGATATGATAAACCGTATATTATGGCTAATATTTCGATCAGACATCTAAGTCAACCTCTAAAATTTTTGGTCAAAATTCTGGGTTAGACTTATATCAGTTATGATAGTTCGACACTCAAACATACAATTAGCTGCTTGTAGGTCAAAATTATCTCAGAATGTCTAATCGAAGATAAGCATATACAATCTATTGCGTTATCATAAAAATCGCATGCGCAGTGAAAATCAATAAACAGTTGTTATCTGACAAGCCGGCTGTGTGTTGTAACGTTCCCGTTTATATTTAAAGTCAGTACATTAGTTTTTGGAAAGCATGTATGATATATCGTTGATATAATACTTAATTTGTATTAGTTTTATTACTTTATCTTAATATCTGCGTCCTTGTTTCTCCAGCAGTGTCCCGCATGTCATGGACTTATCTACATGGTTTATGAGATGAGAGGTAAGTGGCCATACAGTTGATGCTTCGTGAGACGCTGCTTCCAGGATTTGTTCAAAATAGCTCGTAACATGCTTTAGAAGTTCTCATATACGTTTTATCTGCATATATGTGGTGCATCCATACTGTATTGACTTAGCTGGTAACATTCTTTAACATACTGTATTGAAATAGCTCGTAACATGCTTTAGAAGTTCTCATATACGTTTTATCTGCATATATGTGGTGCATCCATACTGTATTGACTTAGCTAGCGCTTGGAAGAAATCTCGTTTTATAATATTGGATAGATCAGATATCCATATGATCGATACCTATCGATAGCAGTCCACGTTTTCACAAGGTGTATATTAACATCATTTTCAGTAGATGAGACACTGCTACTGAGGTACGTGAACTTGTCTCTTCATTTCAGATGCTGGCCACTTTGAGTGCAGATGGCACCTTCTCGTGAAGACATATGTATTTTGTTTTATTTGCGTTCATGTGGAAGCCAATGCTTTGTGCTGCGTACTCCAGGCTAAGCCACAGGAATTTGGCTTGGTTTGGTGTGTTTGCAAGAAGCGCTAGAACATCTGCATAGTCTGCGTCTGTTATAGCTTCTGCAGGGTATCGTCTGCTTTTTGCCTATTTTAGCGAAAAGCCATTTTTTAATTGGATAGATCCCTATATATATATATATATGTGTGTGTGTGTGTGTGTGTGTGTGTGTTTGTGTGTGTGTGTGCGCGTGTGTGTTTGTGTGTGTGTATCCGTATGTGTAAGGGAGAGAAGAAGTAAATGAGAGAGTGCTTTTTGATTATCTCTATCAGGTATTGAGTAGATATATATATATATATATATATATTGTAAGTTTCTATCAGGTATTGAGTATATATATATATATATATATATATATATATATATATATATATATTGTAAGTTTAGTTAACGATCTTAGTCGAGAGAGACCGAAAGCTCCTTTTTCAATAGCTACTACACCGAGGGGGCTACTCCATTCCCTAGATTGCTCTTCTTTACCCAAGGTGCAAACCTTATAATCCTGAGTGTTACACAAATAGGCTTTAAGTACCATTTTTTTGGTCTTTCATATGATTTGACCTGGGATTGAACCCCAGTCTCCCGGACCATTGGCAAACACTCTACTCATTTACGCTTGTATGTAAATCTGTATCTGCATCAGGTAAATACTTCATTTAATTAAGACCAATGAATATGCAAAGCAACCAGTACATTATATATATATATATATATATATATATATATATTCTTTAAACATATATAACACACACACTCACACACGCATATATATATATATATATATATATATTTCTACTGCTGTGCGAGTAATTTTTTTGACTTGCACTGCATTTGTCTCAAAGCGTGAAGACTCCTACCCCACCACCATATCAATTCGGTCATATATAAATATACAGGTAGTTGTGGAAGTGACTACATAGGTAGGACATTGAACCTGTTGGACTGGCGTATCAAGCAGCATTTGCCCGCTCGTGTTTTGAATCTCGAGCTTAAAAGAGGCCAGCTTGTAAACACATCCGGGTCTTCCATAGTAGACCACATGATTAATACCAGGGAATGTGGGCAGACTTCAATGTCGATCGATTCAGTATTCTGAGTCGGTCACATTCTTTGTATCATTTTAACGTGTTGGAGACCCTTTAGGTTCGAACCCTTCAACCTTCCCTTTGTAAACAAAGGGACTGTTTGTTGGGGGTTGAATGTAATTGGTCTCTAACCTTCTGCTCATCTCTCCTTCTTCCCCCCTCTCTCTCTCTCTTTTAACTCTATTAAATTCTCCATTTTAATTTACGGGGAGTAACAACTTGAAAAGTGCCAATTGAAACCAGTCGTTTTCTCCTTTTTTTTAAATAATAAACATGCTTACAAATGCCCTAAACCTCTATGTCTTCCTGGCCATCAACAAGGTTTTAACCATCAACAAGCTATTCATATATATATATCCATTGGATCTGAAGAAGTCCTGTTATATTTTTCTTCGTGTTTTTGGTTCACACCAGAAACGAAAACAGGATTGAAATAAATTTTTAATCCTAAAATAACCGGTCTCTGTTTTTTTTTCTTTAAAGATATATACATATATATATATATATATATATATATATATATATATATAAGTATATATATATATATATATATATATATATAATGTACTGTTGGCGTTGCATATTCATTGGTCTTAGATAAATGGAGAATTTAGCTGATCCCTTGACTCGACATTGAATATAAAGCAGAAAATAGATTTGTTACATCCATATAACTAAAAATATACCCACCAAAATAAAACGCACACATTTACTTTAGAAGATATGTGCGTTAAAGTATCGACATAAAATATGTACGTGTCTGCATATCAGTTAGTGCGTATGCGCATATACACAGGTGTGTGTGTTTACTTGCATGTATGTGTGTTATGTAAGCTCATTCTTAACCACAATAAAATACACAATTAGAAAGTCAATGTGCTGTAGTGGCTAAGGTGCTGGAGTGCGATATCATATTAAGCCAGTTCGAATTCCAGTCGCGCCATTACATTCACTTTTGGACTAATACCCTTTTGGAGAGGTATGAAGCTCCTAATTTTTCAGCTATGGGTTAAATAGTATCATTTCTATTCTTCTACAGGGAGGACTTTGGCATTAAATAAACCACTAAGGTTGATATACCATTAAGCAAAGAAACCAAACCACTAAGGTTTGATTTCGTTTCTTTCTTTGATGGCATCCACACACACACACACACAGATACACACACGAGCCCAAAACCGTGTACTTTTACAAACACGCAGAGTGCGCATGCGCAAATAGAGATATTCACGCGCGTGCGCATATGTCTGTGAATGTTGATTTCAAATGAAATGAAGCTCAACTAGCGATGCACAAAGGGATTTTCTTCTATATTTCTCGTGCTTTATTGTGGCTTAATTTCAATGAGATGGACGGACGACCAACCAATCGGATGGTTGAATCACAATTACCACAACGTTTCCCCTCTTTTACCCACTGATTTCATTTCCGCTTCTGTTCGCAACACACCGTTACCCACCCCCCAGAGATTAGGAAATCAAGATTTCAAATCCCCAACGGAATTTCCAACTTAGGTTCGGTTATTACCTCATCATTTGCACCCCTCCATATGTCGTGTCCAAGGAATTCGGCGACGTTTGTCTCCTTTCAAACATAGCGAATTTTTTTCCCGCCATTTTCTTGTTGCAGAATTGGATTAAAATGGTGACTTTTTCTGTTATAGGATCAAGTTCTTTCTGTTACGCGTCGGCATCAGAGTGAGTCGCACTTCTGCCCAGGAGATCAAAATTTGCGAGAAGAGAAATAAGAAAAAATGTGAAGAAAGAGAGGGGATCGATGTTGGCCAAAGTGATTAGGACTGTTGAATTGCGGGGGTGATGGCGGGTGCTTATTAGAAGGAGCGGTGTGGTACAATACGTTGACCTGCTGGAATATTGCGTTATCTGAGTGAGTCAAAAATGGGCAAATGAATCACGCAAGATTGATCTGTGATTGCCAATAAATGATGGGAAGGAAAAGAAAAGAAATTGAATGTATATATAGATAAATATAAGAGAGAGAGAGAGAGAGAGAGAGAGAGAGAGAGAGAGAGAGAGTGGGGGGAGAAATGTGGGAGATAGATAATTAGACAGATAGAAACTAATGATTAAGGGAGATAAATAGTAAATTTATTGCGTGGTAGATAGACAAGTAGCTAACTGGATAAATATGAGTTGACTAGCGAACCTGCAAGAGTGAGTTCGAGTCTCATTGGGTGCCCCATTCAATCGGCCTTGTGCCACATCGAAGCAAAGAGCTTCGTAAATTACAACTGGATAAATATGAGCGACCATACATTCTGAGTCTGATATATATATATATATATATATATATAAAATTACTGGAATCGATTGATATCAGTTGCAAACTGCCTATAAGTTCAATAAATCTCTTTCTCAGTACCCTGTATATATGTATGTATATATGTGCGTGCGTGTGTATCCTTCTTTTACCTGGTTTAAAACGCAGTAGGCTCCTGACATATTTTCAACGAAAAAAAAAAAAAATAGACAGAAAAAATTGTCGTCTACTCACACATTATAGAAATATTGTCTGATATTTAAAAAAAAAACGGTTAGAGTAAAGAGATAGAAATAAAATAAAAAATTAAGGGAGATATAGAGAAAATGAATGAACTGATATCTCAACAGATACGAGCCATCACACACCCACACACCACACACACACCAACACACACACACACACACACACATATATATATATATATATATACACATATATATAAGTAATAACCAGTCAGCTACCTATGCCAGTGGATGTGGATTATTCGTGTATAGAATATATGAGGAATTTAAACATGTGCAGTTATCTGATGAGACGGAGAGTATGGTGATATTCTTCGCCGAAATAAATTTATAATAATTTAAGCAGGTTCGAGTTTCCTTCTAAATGCAATATATATATATATATATATATATATATATATAAAGCAAAGTGAGTTTCTTGTGCTTTTTTTCTCTGTCCATAAGATTCCTGGATTTTTTAAATTAAGTAATTTAACTTTGTTAAACATAATTAAACTTTGCTAAACATAAGAAAAACAACACTTTTTTTCTCTATTCCGAATCGAGGAAGGTTTGAACAGTCGACTGTCGCAGTAGAATGCACCGACTGCTTCTCTGCAGAGGGGAGAGATCCCAACTCGCAACGAGCGTCCTGGATATGATACTAAACAATCTGCTAGTGAGGTTCCAGTACTGCTGGAGCTTTTGGAAACTCAGAGTACCCATTCATTTACCATCGCTCCCAGGTCAACTCTGACCCGGAGTGGTAGCACCTGATCGAGTCCTATCTATAGGTTAAATAGAACAAAACTGTGTACTTATACTAAACTGAAATGCTTGAAATAGAACTGCTTTGATATTTAAACTACGTACTTTTGCTAAACAGAGTTGTTTGAAATGGAAGTTTTTTTGTATGCTAAACGGAATTGTTTAAAATAGAACTGCTTTTGTATGCTAAACTGAAATGTTTGAAATAGAAATGTTTTTGACATTGATTCTGTACTTACACTAAACTGAATTGTTTGAAATAGAATGGTTTTGACATTTAACTGTGAGTAAACAAAAACTATAGTTATACTAAACTGAATTGTTTGAAATCATCATCATCATCATCATGTCGCGCTATCAGCACGGATATCCCAGATCCTTTCCCGCCACCCTTCTCTATCGTCCATTGCTTCCGGCAGGTCTTCAGGACTACATCCCGTATCACCACAGAACTGCTGTATGTAGCTTCTAGCTGGTCGTCCAGCCTTTGCTCATCCATGTGAAGGGGTCCACAGGGGTACATCATTTATCTCTTTATTTGTGTACACATGGATTTGACATTAAATAACCTACAAAGGCAAATATTCCATAAAATCCCTACAAACAAACAAATCGAGGAAGGCACCACAAAAAGTATTACTTATTTGTACCAGTGAAAACCGAGTTTATATAAAAAAAATCAAAGCAGAAATTGGACGTAATTGAAAAGTTGAAATAAATTGTTTATACACTTTTCCAACAGTTTGGTTTTTTTTTCAGTTTTTGAAAAGTATTAGATTTTATGCCCATAAGAAAAAATTTTGTTATTCGCACATTTTATTTCTTTCTTTTCTGAATCAATGGTTACACGTTTTACACAGAGATTCTGGTTAACTCAATGGTTATCCGTTTTACACAGTGATGCTGGTTAACCCAATGGTTATGAATTTTACAAAGTGATCCTGTTTAAATCAATGGTTACACGTTTTACACAGGGATCCTGGGTTAATAAATGGTTACACGTTTTACACAGTTATCCTAGTTAAATCAATGGTTACATGTTTTGCACAGAGATCTTAGTTGAATCAATGGTTAAACGTTTTACACGCTATACTGGTTATATCAATGGTTACACGTTTTACACTGAGATTCAGGTTAACTCAATGGTTATCCGTTTTACACAGTGATGCTGGTTAACCCAATGGTTATGCATTTTACACAGTGATCCTGTTTAAATCAATGGTTACACGTTTTACACAGGGATCCTGGTTTAATAAATGGTTACACGTTTTACACAGTTATCCTGGTTAAATCAATGGTTACATGTTTTGCACAGAGATCTTAGTTGAATCAATGGTAAAACGTTTTACACGCTATACTGGTTATATCAATGGTTACACGTTTTACACTGAGATTCAGGTTAACTCAATGGTTATCCGTTTTACACAGTGATGCTAGTTAAATTAATGTTTATATGTTTTACACAGAGATCATGGTTAAATTAATGGTTACACGTTTTACACAGAGATCCTGGTTTAATCAATGGTTATAAGTTTTATACCGTGATCCTGCTTAAATCAATGGTTACACGTTTTACACAGTGATCCAGGTTAACTCAATGGTTATCCATTTTACACTGTGATCCTGGTTAAATTAATGGTTACACGTTATACACAGTGATCCTGGTTAAATCAACGGTTACACGTTATACACAGTGATCCTTGTTAAATCAACAGTTACACGTTATACACAGTGTTCCTGGTTAAATCAGTGGTTACTCATTTTACACAGAGATCCTGGTTAAATCACACAGCTTCTCAGATCCAATAGAGAACTGTGTGTCTCATTTTTACTGGATTTATACTATTTTCTGTATTTGTATCTTGTATTCAAAGATTTGGTTTAGTTTGGCTTGGTTTTATTTATGACATATTAATCTATTTTTAAACATATCATCATCATCATCATCATGTCGCACCATCAACACGGATCCCCCTGACCTTCTCCCACCACCCTTTTCCAGCAGTATCATGCATGTCTGGTTCGTCTAAGTTTTATTTCAAACAGTTTTGTACAGTTTTTTGCTTACACTCAGTTAAATGTAAATAACAGTTCTATTTCAAACGTTCAGTTTAGCATGAGTACAATTTAAATATCAAATACTTCTATTTGACTAATAGATATGACGCTATCGGAGGCTAACAACCGGGCCAGAGGGAAACCTAGGATCAATGGCAATAAACGGGAATTCCTCACTCCCCTAAGCTCAAGCATTTCAAGCTCGACTAGCAAACCTACACTAGTGAGTTCGAGTCTCATTGGGTGCCCCTTTCATATGGCCTTGTGCCACATCTAAGCAAAAAAGCTTAGTAAATTACCATTTCTGGAGACTTATCATAAGTTATGCGGGAGTTTTCGGAAATACAGATTACCCATTCATGGCCATCGTGTTATATAATTACGGACTGATTCTTTTATATTAATCATTTTTCGTTAATTATATTTTATCATTCGGTTTGGTGGGGTTTTGAACAATTCGGCTCTTAGTGTAGGTGCACACACACTGAGTACAGTTCACGCTCGTGCGCAGAGGATATGACAATCACAAATGTCATAATAAAAACCCCAGATAGGAAATGCTGATGATTGTGAGTGTATGAGAAAATAAGATCAGAAAGAGAAGGAAGGAATAAAGAGAGAGAGACAGTTAGATGCGTGCAGGTGTGGTGAATTAAAAAGATGTGAGAAAGGTTTTAAATCATAAAGAATACACCAAAAGAAAGGAAGAAAGAAAGAAAGAAATTTTTATTATAATTAAGCTAGTGACCTTCCGTCTCGTGAGATTTTGGATTTGTGCCAAAATCTCGACGCAAATTTGGACCGTGGGGTACGTGAAACCGGAATATCAGGACACTCGTTGTGGGGGGGGAGTCTTACTCCTCTGTAGAGATGTAGTCAGTGTATTCTGCTACCCGAGCCGACTGATTTTTTTTAATCAAAGAGCTATATATACATATATCCTCATCATCATTTTGCACCGCCAGCATGGATCTTCCTGACCCTCTCCCGCCACCCTTCTCTATCGTTTATCGCTTCCGGTCGTTCTTTAAGGCTACATCCTGTATCAACAAAGAGCTGTTTTATGAAGGTTCTTTCTGGTCGTCTTACTTTTGCTCGTCCATGTGAAGGGGTCCACAAGAGTATGTCGCTTATGAGTTCGTCTCTACTTCTCCAGCAGTATCCCGCTTGTCTGGTTCGTCTAACTTGGATAGTTTTCGTGATTGGTGTTAGGTGGCCGTACAGCTGCTGCTTTGTGGGGTGCTGTCTCCAGGACTTGCTCGCAACATTCATGTGTAATAACCGTCAAGCTTTTTCTCCATACGTTTAGTTAGCGTCCATATAGTGCATCCATATAGCTGTATTGAAACGACTGCTGCTTGGAAAAAACTGCGTTTTACTGATACAAATAAACCATATATCCATTGGACTGCTTCACACATAAAGAGAATATATGAGTATATATACACAAAACATTTATTTAAAAAAAACTCACATTCACCAATTCAAGCAGTATGGGAAAGGACAGCAAGGGCCATTAAACGGGAAAAATCATGGGCAACCATTAAGTCCAATGGGACAACAATAGATACAAATATTGAGTTAAATAGAATCAAAGCAACCGATCAAAACAATCCTTACAATAAAGAAACTCAATAAACGACCAACAGTTCAAATCTCTGAGGAGGACAAGAATGTCGTGTAAATATAGGGAACTGTAAAAATAAAAAAACATACAAACTTCAATACCAAATTTGATATCACTTGAGGGCCTATTTCTTTTAATATATGTAAGTAGGTTGGCTGACCGTAGTTGATGACGAGGTGAATGCTCCCTTTTCAATAGCTACAACTCTGGGGATGTAGGGGGCGGCGCTACTCTTTTCCCTGGATTGCTCCACTTACTCTTGATCAATACCTTATAATGCTGAGTGTTTAACAAGGCAGTATCAGGTACCATTTTTTGAGTCTTTGGTATGACTCGACCTGGGATTGAAACTCGATCTCCCTGACCAGCTGCTGTTGCTAAATAATACCGTATAATTCCCTTTCTGACGTGGTACGCTTGTTTGCCAAGCGGTCTGATACTAAGTCTAACGTAAAGTTGGGCGGGTTTCCATCCCAGCTTCAAGCGTCCTACGTATTTAGCCATACTGAAGAGTTGTGATACAACGAAACAGTCTGTCAGTGGATGATTATATATATATATATATATATAGTCGTTTTTACATTGTGCAATAAATATTTAGTATTTCTTATTTCATCTATTTCATTTTGTTTTGTCTGAAGATGACTTTTTTTTTCAATAGATGAAAGTTTTAGCAATAATACTGATATGAGAAAGGGAGGTAGCTTTTCATTTGAGATTTTAGACTGTTCTACTGGCTGGCCTTTGGGCACTTTTTTGATTCAAGAAAAACGTTTTTAGAACGATTTATTTATTCACAAACACACCCAACCACATGTGCATGGGTGTGTCTGGATGTGAGTGTATGTGTTTGCTTTAGAGAGATACTATTTACCAACCCCTCCGCTCGGGCAGGATATGACACAAAGTCAATTTTTAAGCGGAGTTTAACAGGTTTGAATTCAGAGTTTTCCTTCTCCTAGACTAGTTGCCTCACCAAGGCTGAAGAACCTAGTCCGTCCTACTATTTACCCATAGCTGGAGGGAGAATAAGGGGGTTCATACCTTTCCCAAGGGTATTTGCCCGAAAGTGAACGTAATAGTGCGACTGGAGTACGAACTCGCGTACTACGATTCCGCAATTCATCGCTTTAACCATTACACCACGAGAGATAGAAGTTGGGAGAGAGAGAGATAAAGGTATTGATCTCAAACTGACATAGACTAACTAGCAGACAGAAAAAATGACTTTTCAATATTTTTCAATATATCTGTTGCGGTCTCTTTGTGTGTGTTTTTTGCATAAAATAAGGTTAAAACACGAAAAGCCAAAACAAGTAAAATTAATAAAACAAAAAATAACGTAAGTCCACACATGTCAATACATATATATTTATAAAAGTATATGGGTACAAGTAAATATTCCGTATTGCCCAATCGGCTGTGGCGGCAGAATACGTCGATTGCATCTCTGCGGACGGGTAGACTACCCCAACGAGTGTTCCGGATATGACACTAAACAATCTAACGTTCAGACTCCAGTTATGCTGGAGTTTTCGGGAATACGGACTACCCATTCATTGCCATCGTGTTATATAATTACGGACTGATTCTTTTATATTAATCATTTTTCGTTAATTATATTTTATCATTCGGTTTGGTGGGGTTTTGAACTATTCGGCTCTTAGTGCAGGTGCACACACACTGAGTACAGTTCACGCTCGTGCGCAGAGGATATGACAATAACAAATGTCATAATAAAACCCCCAGATAGGAAATGCTGATGATTGTGAGAGTATGAGAAAATGAGATCAGAAAGAGAAGGAAGGAATAAAGAGAGAGAGACAGTTAGATGCGTGCAGGTGTGGTGAATTAAAAAGATGTGAGAAAGGTTTTAAATCATAAAGAATACACCAAAAGAAAGAAAGAAAGAAAGAAAGAAAGAAAGAAAGAAAAAAATTTTCATTATAATTAAAGTAGTGACCTTCAGTCTCGTGAGATTTTGGATTTGTGCCAAAATCTCGACGCAGATTTGGACCGAGGGGTACGTGAAACCGGCAAGTTCGTTATAATACAGTTCATCCTTCTTCGCGACACCAACGTTATGCCAAGAAAAAGGTAGGTGCTATACAAAGTCAGACTGCTGCTAGCTTCCAGTCTCAAGTTTTACGGCTTAACTTAACTGGTTGTTCCTACGAAGGAATAAGGCTAGTCTACCCAACTATTTACCAATGTTAAATTGTACATAATGGTTGGTTGGTTGCTTGGGTTTTATGGCATATCAACCTTCTTTGGTTCTTTAACGCCAAATCCATTTTTATGAAAATAGTTCTATTCCAAACAATTCAGTTTACCATAATTACGCTGTCTAAATGTAAGTACAGTTAAATTGTGAAAATCCTTTCTATTTCAAGCTTTTCAGTTCTAATTCTGCTAATTCAGTTTAGTATAAGTACAGATTTTGTTTGCACAGTTAAATATCAAAACAGTTCTATATTAAACAATTCAGTTTAGTGTAAGTACAGTTTCAATGTAAAAAAACACTTCCATTTCAAATAATCCAGTTTAGCGTAAGCACGCAGTTTAAATGTAAGTACGGTTTAATTGTCAAGAACATTTCTATTTCGAGCTATTCAGTTTAGTCAAACAATTCAGTTTAGGATAGGTATGCCATTATTTCTATTTAACCTATAGATAGGGTCCTATCAGGTGCAACCACGCCGGGCCAGAGTGGACATGGGAGCAATGGCAATGAAGATGTACTCTGCATTCCCCCAAAGCCCCAGCATCACGGGAACCTCACTATTAGATTGTTTAGTGTCATATCAGAGGTGCAGTTGGTGTATTCTACAGCCCCGGTCGACTGAGCATTTACATAAAGGGTTATGATATTGTATTTTCCATAAAGATAATGATTACTGTACATAATAGCCTCTAGTTATTAAGTAAGTACTCCTACGAAGGCATGAGCCCAGTCTACCCTACGATTTACCTATATCCCGGGTGATAGAAGAGATTGATTCATCATTTTTTGAAGTGAAGCGTCAATAGGCAAGTCAAAAATTTGAACGTCTTACCGACCCCACTCTCCTAAAAAAATTACCACTAAACAACCTGTTCTCTGTAAGAGAAAGAATGGATGAAGAGGTTTATCTTGGTTTCTTAGTTTTATCATATTTACCCAACCCCTCCGCTCGGGAAGGATATGACACAAGGTCAATTTTTAAGCGGAGTTTAACAGGTTTGAATTCAGAGTTTTCCTTCTCCTAGACTAGTTGCCTAACCAAGGCTGAAGAACCTAATCTGTCTTACTATGTACCCATAGCTGGAGGGAGAATAATTGGATTCATACCTTTCCCAAGGGTATTAGTGCTATGTGAAATGCAATCAGACTCGTCCAGGATTTGAACTCGTATCGTCGTGTCCAATTCCTACGACGATAACCATTACAACACGGGCACCTCCACACCTTCCTTAGTTTTATGGCATATCAACCTTCCTGGGTTATTTTATTCCTAAGCCATCCTTGTAGAAAAAAAACAGTAGTCGTACTATGTAACCTATAGCTGGAGATAAGGGGTTCATGCTTTTTCTAAGTGTTTTGGTTGAAAGTGAATACAAAAGCGCGACTGAAGTTGTCACATTCAAGTCGCCAGCCACTACGACATAGGAACTCTTACACACGGGTAAAGAGAATTTATACACGACATTGAAATATTTATAAAAATAGTTAAAAAAAAAAAAGTCTTTTTCTAGCCATTGCTTATCCAGTATAAAAATTATTTAAACAGAAAGAGATGCATAAAAAAAACGAAATGGACACGGCGACACGAGTTCAAATCCTGGACGAGATTGATTGCATTTCACATAGCACTAATACCCTTGGGAAAGGTATGAATTCAATTATTCTCCCTCTAGCTATGGGTAAATAGTAGGACGGACTGGGTTCTTCAGCCTTGGTAAGGCAACTCGTCTAGGAGAAGGAAAACTCTGAATTTAAACCTCTTAAACTCCGCTTAAAAATTGACCTTGTGTCATATCCTGCCCGAGCGGACGGGTTGGTAAATAGGATAAAAAAAACGAAAGAAGTAAAAAACGAAAAAAGAATGAAAGAAAAATTTGAAAAAAACACAAACAAAAATGAACAAATGTAACCTAAATAAAACAGTTGTAACTTAAAAAGCTTCAAGCTTAGATGTAGCACAAAGCCGTATGAATGGAGCACTTGAAGGAATTCGAACATGTTTAAGAGTCAAGCTTCCTAACCATAACACGACTCAAGGCACTTACTTGGTTAACAAAGTAAATAAAATTTAACGGAATATATACAAGTCACCGTGATAGCGAATTGTATTAATTATTTCCTATTCTGGCTTGGTCAGGCCGCGAGTTTTTCAGTTAGCTGTTAAAATAGCAAAAAATCCTTGAGCAGAAATTTAAGTCAAATTGGAAATTTCAAGCGAGTGCACTAGCGACCAGGACAGGAGGACCAAATGTAAACAAAATAGATTCATGTATTGACATGTGTTTAATTGAAGAAATAAAAACTCGATGATTAGGGTTACGTTTGATATGACGCAATAACTTCAAATTAACGATGTCCTGAATTTAGATATATAAAAGGTAGCGAATTTTGAAAAGGTTGTCAGAAGTTGGCGTCAGTTGGAATCAGTTGTCAGTTGGTGTCAGACGTCAGTTTGGTCAGAGGCGTCTCTTTATGTCTCTCTTCATAGGCCCTTACAGATTTTCTCTCTCTCGTTCTACTATATGCAGTCTGAACATCGAACAGTAGATCTGGATAATAAAGAGATAATTTTCTGTAAAATATTAGATATATTACTGTTACACCAATACGTTCCAATAAATGATTGTTAGTTGTTGACAGAGAGTTCATCTTGTCTTTGAGTTGCCAACACCCATTCAACTTTGTTTCAACGAATCACCCAGACCATTAGAAGAAGTTTGTGTCATTCCCAATGAGTGGATCTTTCAGATACAACATCGTCACTGAGGAGATTGATAATCAAACAACGAGGATCATTAAATAAGTTTCCATACTGTTTTCGTATGAGCACTTTTATTGATAGTACACCCATGAAACTCTAGTCCCCTTCGAACTAATCTCTTCCAGCTGCAATGCACTTGTTCTACCGTTCCAACAATTTCGGGAAGGCCCCATGGAAGTCCTCTTGTGTGAGCGTGCCAATGACCTTCGTCACAGCCTTTTTCATCTCCTCAATTCTCATAACGACAGCCTCTGAGCTTAGGGAATAACCTAGGTCTGGATTATAGGGAGGGTGAGGAACTGTCTTGATGCCCATCTTGCTCAAATAGTCTGTGACAATGATGGAGTCCTGGTGGAAATGTCACTGACCCGATTTGAAGAGTGCTGGCCTCTTCCCAAGGAATCTCTTTCTGAACTCCCTTTAAACCTCAACACAGTAACCCTAACCCTAACCCTTTGGCCAATCAACTCTGGTGTATTGACTTCCTTATTCCTCCCACACCTCTTATCATCCCTCACAGACTCCCTGCCTTCCTTGAATCTCTTATGCCACTCAAAAAGTGATGCTCGATTCATGCAATATGGTCGAAAAGCAGTCTGAAGCATTCCATACGTTTCTGTGGCATCATTTTTTCCAAGTTTAAAACAGAATCTTATTGCATATCGTTCTTTTAAAGTGTCCTCACGTTCAGATTGCATTTTTGAAATTCACCAGCTGTGACAATCAGGCTTTAGTAGGGTGTATTCCAATTGCTGCTGTAGCTGTTCATTTGCAGCTTAAATCATAAAAATTGGTCAGACATCTCATAAGATGTATAGCAATAACAGTGAATTTTCAAGAGTCGACGACAATTTTTTAATGCCAGTTCAAAAGTCTGGAAACTTATTGAAGTCACCACGTATGTGAAAAAAACATTTAGCGCCGTTACCAGGATAAGTGGAAACGAGCGAAGAAAGCAAAACGATAGTGAATTGGCAAATAAGAAAAAGAACGATATAGTTAAATTTGTTACCGTGCCAAGATATTATTACAATTTGTGCCGTGTGAATAATATTATTTCATTTAGAGCCGTGTCGTGAAGCATAGTGTTACGGGAAGGGAAATATTTAACTAAGAAAATAACTAGAATGAGAGAAATACAGGGAAAATATGAAAGAGAGAGAACTGATAATGAAAATGAAGAAGAATGAAAAATGATTTAACTAAGACAATAATGAAACGGAAAAGAAATTCGCTGAACAAAGAGAGAGAGAGAGAGAGAGAGAGAGAGAGAGAGAGAGAGAGAGAGAGAGAGAGGTTAAAAGGTAGAATTGTAAAAAAATATTGAATGACTATATAAAAGAAGCGAGTTATATGTGCAAATAGAAGGAAAAAAGACAGAATGAAATTTAGAAAAAGGAATGTTTTGTTTGTTTGATAGGGTATTATGGCATATAAAACCTTGTAGGTTATTTAATACCAAATCCAGTTTTATAGGAAAAAACAGTTCTATTTAAAAAAAAATCAGTTTAACATAAGTACACAATTTAATTGCCAAAAACATTTTTATTTCAAGCTATTTAGTTTAGTCAAACAGTTCTAATTCAAGCATTAAGTTTAGCATAAGTACACAATTTAGTTCTATTTGATCCATAGATTGGACCATACCAGGTGTAACAACTCCTGGCTAGAGTCGTCTTGGGAGTGATGGCAATGAAGGGGTACTCTGCATTTCACAAAGCTCCAGCATTATTGGAACCTCAGCATCATATTTAGGACAATCGTTGATGGGGTCTTAGCCCTATGCAGAGATACAGTCGGTGTAATCAACAGTCTCAGCTGACCTGTCAAGAAAAAAATGGGGCTCATAAATTAAAACAAAAGATTTCAAAACTGAGAAGAAAAAGAAACAGGATAAAAAGAAAAAAGATCTCCAAAGAAAAGTAAACACAAATAAAAGGAAAGGATGAGAAAAAGAGAAAAGAATATAAAAGAAAAAGAAAAAATGTGAAAAAGTAAAAGAAAGAAAATAAAAAAGAACCGAATAACTGAAAATAAAAAAGAAAGAAAATGAAATAGTAAAAAAATTTCGAAAAAGAGAAAAGTAAAAAAAAAAAAAAAATGCATATATTCAAGAAATAAAAAAATAAATGAAAGGAACAAAAGAAATAGGAGCAAAAAATGTAGAAACGAATGAAAAAAACAAAATGATAGAGACAAGGCAAACAAAATATCAAAGAAAGAGAAGAGAAAAGCAAGGAAATGTGGTAAATTTTTACCCTTTAACCCATCCTATTTTAGCGAGAACTAAAAATCAGACTTTAACCGTTTTTTGGCGAATATATCTAAACAGCCAGAAAAAATATTCGCAAAGAAGAATTCTTGAAAAAAAGCAACAATATTTTAGAATTTAAACGGTGGTCAACTTGTTATATAAACTTAACGTAAAATTATCACCCGTCTTCGGACCAGCAAACACTACTTACGATCAGAGTTAGTGGTAAAGGGACACGCAACCAATTTATCAAAAAAACATTTTAGCGAGAACTAAAAATCAGACTTTAACTGTTTTTTGGCGAATATATCTAAACAGCCAGAAAAAATATCCGCAAAGAAGAATTCTTGAAAAAACAAAAAACAACAACAATATTTTAGAATTTAAACGGGGGTCAATTTGTTATATAAACTTAAAGTAAAGTTATAACCCGTCTTCGGACCAGCAAACTCTTTTTACGATCAGAGTTAGTGGTAAAGGGACATGCAACCAATTTATCAAAAAGACATTTTTTTTGCAGGGAAATCAGATGGGGAGAGTGGAGGTGTTAACTAAGCTTATTTGGGGTGACGATTTTTTTCGCAATAAAATAAAAAAATAGCGTGTTAAATAAAAAACTGGGTGCGGGGGGGTTAAGTGATGTAAAACCTAAAATTGAAAAAGCGACCAAGTTTCAACAGAAAAAAAGTAAAGAAAATAAGACGTACTGTCTGGTGGGGGCATTAACTATGGCCAATTTTTTTTCTACTAATTTGGTTACATATCCCTTTACTGCTATCTTTGGTCATCAGTAATGCTTGCTAATCCGAAAGTGGGTGATCATTTTACGTTAAAGTTATATAACAAAGTCATCCCCTCTCTTAATTCTATAATATAGGAGTTTTTTTTTCAAAATTTCTTCTTTGTGGATATTATTTGTGGCTGTTTACATGAATTCGACAAAAAAAGTAGAATCTGATTTTTAGTTTTCGCTAAAATCCGATGGGTTAAAGGGTAAAAATTTACCGGAAATTTAAAAAATAAACGAAAAGGAAAAAAAAAAAAAGATTGATTAAAAGATATAAAAAAGAAAGAAATTGAAAAATGGGAAAAGGAAAAAGGAATTTTATGACAATCAAAGACAAAGAAAATCAAAGAACGAAAAAGTTGTGGAAGAAAAGAGAAAGCAAGAATTCAGAAAAAGAAAAAAAAACGAAAGATGGAAAAATAATTTCGGAAAAAAAATGAAAAAAAAATCAAAATACTGTACTTAAAAATAAAACAAAAGAATAGAAAGACGAATCGGTGTGAAAGGAAAAAAAGAGTTGAAAGAAAAAGTTAGAACGTCTAGGAATATTTTGATTTAAAAGAAAAGCAAGGGATATTGGGGAAGGGAAATAAATTGATGTTGCTTAAGGTCTGGGCGGGTAGCATATTAATCTGTACTTAAATCTGTATGAATCAGTAGCCAGTGAAAACGCTGTGCCATCATCAAAACAACGACGACGACAAACATTTCTCAAAAGAGCAGCAGCAGCAATTCTGCCCAATAGTTATGCGGAAAAATAAAAACCAAAATTTGATGCTTCAGCTAAGAAATGTTTGAGTGGCATCATCATCAAAGACTTTTGCATCAGTTTCTTGAAATGGGTTGAAATCTTTAATGCCATTCGAATTTGATGAGTTTCAAGTTCCAATTCGCGTTACATTTGTTACCGAAAGCACCATCTCCTCTCTCCCCGACACAGCACCCAAAGAAAATCTTGATAACATTAAACGTACAATCTTAATTCTTGAAGAATTTCGGGTGCTGTCTTAGATAGACTTAAAAAATATCCTGAATTTCAAACAAATGCCCTTTGCAAATATATTTTATTACATTTCTAATATATATATATATATATATATATATATATATATTGTCATTCACAGACAGACTGTTTCGTTCTATCAGAACTCTTCAGTGTGGCTAGACACGCAGGACGCTCGAAGCCGGCATCGAAACCCATCTAACATTACGATAGACTAAGCTTCAAACCTGTCGGCCACCAAGCGGACTACGTTGGCTAAGGGAATTTTAAGGTATTTATTTTTAGCAGCAGCAGCAGCAGCAGCCTTTGTTTACATTTTTTATACCTTATCGGCTACCAGAGTGCTCAATTCTTACGAATATGATAAAATAATGATCATAATATATATTAGATATATATACATATTTAATCCATGGAAAATATTCTGTAACCTTTGGTTTCATGAAGTTTTTTGTAAAACAACAATCATCAGGCATTTAAGAAGATGGAATGAAATGAAAATCGAAAATATGACAAAATACTGATAAAAACCGTTAGGATATCGTTTGTGTGTGGTTGTAAGTGTGTAAGTGTGTGTGGGTGTGTGCGTATGTATGTATGTATGTATGTATGTTATAGTTACGTGTGGATGTGTGTTTTTAGGTTAAGTTAGGCCAGGAACGTAAAGCGTTGGCTTTAGCGGAAATGGATTCAAGTGTATCTTAATTTGTTACATTATTTCTTTAGGTAACTATAGCTATGGAACAAAACATCATCACTGCATGTCAGGGAGAATGAATAAGAATTTGATTTGTAAGCGTGTATGAATGATTGTGCTATGGTAGACTAGAAGTACAGTTGCTATAAGTAAGGTTATATTGTGTTGTAATATGTTGGTGTAATATTTAGGGGAGGGAATTATATAATAATAATAATAATAATAATAATAAATAAATGAAATATGGCGTAAATATCATATACTATTGATCTCATTGGTCGTATGTGCGCAGTAAAATAATAAACGGGTAAAATAATAGTTAATGTGTTAAATAGTTATGTGCGTTGAAAGTGATTTAGTGACGACCAACACTTATAATATATATATATATATATATATATATATATATATATATATATATATATATATATATATATATATATATGTAATCACAGACGGACTGTTTCGTTGTATCACAACTCTTCAGTTTGGCTAGACACGCTAGATTCTGGAAGCTGCAATCGAACCAATCGCCAATCCAAGATTCTACCTCTCAGCCACGAGGAAACCAGCGCAAGCGAAGGAAACTTAAACGTTTATGTATCAAAATTTGTTTTGTTTACATATATCCGCTTTACGGCTACCGAGAGTTCAATTCATTTGAAGAGCCTTGCTTTACGTTAGTTGCAACCATTACTTCTCTCGCTAGAGAGCTGAACCCCACAGGGGTAGGGGAGCATATATATTGTCATCCACTGACAGACTGTTTCGTTGCAACACAGCACTTCAGTGTGACTTGTCAGGCTAGATTCTCGAAGCTGGGATCGAAACCCGGCTGACTCTAACGCCAGTTCAAGATTCCATAACTCCATGTATACACACTTTATTAAAGATATGATGCTTATTAAGATATATTTAGGTTATATATCTTAATGTAAAGAAAGCGTGTGCAGAATATTTTGATGGATCGCAGATGCTCAAACTGATGATCGTGCAGGTCTAGGCAAGGTGGTTACTGTGAACAGAGGTAATTGCAAACATCACTGAATTATCGCTTGTGTTTAAACTGATGGTCATTCTGTTTAAAGCATTGCTGATAACACGAAAAGGTGCACATTAAAGCTTCATAAATCATTTTAATTGCGATATTGGGGGCGGAATTCTGTTTTAATTGCTCCTCTCAACACATTGATTGTTGAAGTTTTTGTGCTATGAAGAGAAATGGCTTAATTGAATGCCATAATTACAAGTGGGTCCCTCAGAATCTGCCGGCCTAAACGTAGCAGGATCTGAAAATTGTGTGGATTATCAATGTTCAGTGCAATTTGATAATATTAAAGTGTAATTTGACAATTCTATATTAAAATAGAATTTGACAATTGCATTTGAAGTGTAATTTGACAATTGAACTCATAAGAGATGTACTCTTATGGATCCCCACACATGGCCGCGCAAAAGCAGGACGACCAGCACGAACGTACATTCAGCAGCTATGTGAGGATACAGGTTGTTGTCCTGAAGACCTACCTAGGGCGATGAATGATAGGGAGGAGTGGCGAGAGAGGGTCAGGGATATCCGTGCTGCCAGCACGATATGATGATGATGATGATTTTGAATGTAATTTGACAATTCTTTTCAAAGTCTAATTTGACAATTATATTTTAAATGTAATTTGATAATTATATTTTAGAATGAAATTTGACAAATCATATTTGAAGAGTAATTTGACGATTGTATTTTAAAATACAATTTGGAAATTCTATTTTTAATATAATTTGATAATTGTACTGGAAAGTGTAAATAGACAATACCATATTCAAGAGTAATTTTACAATTCTTTTTTAAAATATTGTCTATTCTATTTTTGCCTTTTAAAATTTGACTATTCAATTTTTAAGCATATTTTGACAATTATATTTCAGAATATAATTTGACTATTCTATATTCATGAGTCATTTGACAGTTCTATTCTAAAATATTATTTGACAATTCTATTTTAAAGAGTATTTTGACATTTCTATTCTAAAATATACAACACTTTTTTAAAGGTATTTAATCTGACAATTCCATTTTAAAATATAATTTGACACTTTTATTTTAAAACGTAATTTGACAATTCTATTCCAAAATGTAATTTGACAATTCTATTTTAAAGTGTAATTTGACAACTCAATTTGATGATTCAATTTGTAAGGAATACAATTCCAGGATAGAATATCAGCAACAGAAAGTTGTCATTTATATATATATATATATATATATATATATATATATATATATAAGATGGGAAAGAGTAGACACCGAAACAACGGTGCTTTAGCATTTGTCAATTTCCGTGGCCTGATAAGCACGTTGACTTTGTCTATGCTATTCTAATTTAAATACACATGCTCTATTAACGATATTTGGCAGTCTTTATTTAAAAACTATATCATCAATATATATATATATATATATATATATATATATATTGACGTGTCTCTGTGTGTGTGTGTGTGTGTGTGTGTGTGTGTGTGTGTGTGTGTGTGTGTGCGTGCAAAGGCAGCACATTTTCTGGTCGGCTTATTTTATTAAAGATGACAGACAAGAATTTAGAGTTATTTTTTTTATTATCTTTTTATGTCCTCGAGCGTGATATATCAACTAAAGATGACTACTGTTTAGTAAATATATGCCATCTCTAATTGTAAGCTGCGTGCATGTGCTTTTGATCTTCGTTCGTCATGAAAACATCTTATAATCAGTGGCTTGGTTGTATCCATATCATCGATAATGACTGCCAAAGGTCGAAAGTATAAGTACGCGGGTTAGATTTCTAACAATTACTAACCTGCCTTCAACCTACGTTGTAACATCTCGCTTGCGAACTGGCCCAGTTGGCAGGGGCTGTAGTCTGATATCTGTGCAGAGGGGTAAAATTCTCCCAACGAGTGTCCTAGATATGACGCTAAACAATCCTTGCCCAGTCGGCTGGGGCTGTAGAATACACTGACGGCAACTCTGCAATGAGTGTCCTGGATATGACACTAAACAATCTGATGGTGAGGTTCCAGCAATGCTGGATATTTGGGGAATGCGGAGTGCCCCTTTATTGCCATTGCTCCCAGGTCCACTCTGGCCCGAAGTGGTAGCACCTGATAGGGCCCTATCTATGGGTTAAATAGAACTAACGGCATGCTTATGCAAAACTGAATTGTTTGACTAAACTGAATTGTTTGAAATAGAACTGTTTTTTCTACATTAAAACTGTATTTACACTTAACTCAATTGTTACATATAACTGCAACTGTTTTTTGACATTGAAACTGTATTTACACTAAACTAAATTGTTTAACATAGAACTGTTCTGACATTTAACTGTGTGTAAACAAAATCTGTACTTTTACAAAACTGAATTAGCTGAAGTAGAATTGCTTGACTAAACTGAATAGCTCGAAATAAAAAAAAGTTTTTTTTTACAATTAAACTGTACTTACATTTAAAACTGCGTGCTTTTGCTAAACTGAATTGTTTTAAATTGAACTATTTTTGACAATGAAACTGTACTTACCCTAAACTGAATTGTTATATATAACTGAATAGTTTGAAGTAGAAATGTCTTTGACAATTAAACTGTGTACTCATGCTAAACCGAATTGTTTTAAATAGAACTGATTATTTACATAAAAATGGATTTGGCGTTAAATAACCTACAAAGGTTGATATGCCATAAAACCAAAGAAACCAGCTAAACAATCCGATGGTATGGTACCAGTAATGCTGGATCTTTGGGGAATGAGGAGTACCCTTCATTAGCATCTCTTCCAGGTCCACTATTGTCGAGAGGTGAAGCACCTTAACGGGTCCAATCTATAGTTCAAATAGAACTGTCTGAATTTTAAAATGCGTACTTTGACATTTAGACTGGGCGCAAACGAATGATTACCGTACTTGACGGCATATAAGGAGCATAATTTTTACTAAAATATGTTTTAAAATTCCCTTGCGTTTATATGTCAAAAATAGTTTAGAATTTGTAATAGTCAGTTGAAATTAGCTTTAGAGTAACTTTCATATACATATTGTCATTAATCAAAAGGCTATCATGCAGATTAAATGTGTTATCATTGATAAGATTTTATTAATTTCATCAAGAGAAATATCAGTACTTTGTTTTTTTCTTGATTCCCCCTGCTGAAATTGGAGTGGGTCTAATACACACCCGCGTCTTATATGCCGTTAAATATGGAATGCTAAACTGAGTTGCTTGAAATAGAACTATTTATCTTTTAAATGTGTGCAAACAAATTAATGATATTCGATTGAATCGTTAGTCTCAAATAGTAATACTTAAAAACATTTAACTGAGTACAAACAAATGATTAATAGTAAACAGAATAATTCATATAAGAGAGAAACAAGTGAAACTATATATATATATATATATATATAAATGTAGAGAAATTTATAACAGCGATCCAAGTGGTAGGAGAGATTTATTGAGAGGTCGACACTATAGCGCTTCGGTTCTACTGAACCATCATCAGGACCATGAGGGGTGATATTTTATATATATATATATATATATATATATATATATATATATATATATATATATATATATTTTCATTAAGAAAAAACAACGAAACCAATCACAAAGGATTATAAATTTATTTCCATCCTGTTACGCATTTTTGAAATTTTCAAAAACACGAAAAAATATTAACAGGACTTCATCAGATCAATTAGATAAAAAAACTAGAGTAGACACATGAGAGTGGGAGGGGATAGAAGGGTGGGAGGGGATAGAAGAGGGGTGAAGAGTTATCTCTTCATTAAGCCCACTTCCGTTTTAAATTTAAATTTTCGGTTGGCAATGTAGTAAATTTATTTTAAAACAAATTTTTTTTAAATTAATTTTACATACAGACTTAAATTACAGATATTTCTAATTAGATTTAAATTTTAATTAATAATCTCACGTAAAGATGCAGTAATAGATATATTAAAACAAAAACAAATATTTAATTTACTTAAATATTTTAAAATTTTAAAAATTTCAAAATATCAGTTACATTTTTTAAGCGTAGTACATATATATTATATGCTTTTTCATAATTTTCTATCTAATAATTTATTATATTTATTCTCAAAATTAACTCTCATTCTCAAATAAATTTATGCTTTATAAAATATATATATATATATATATATATATATATATATATATATATATAGAGAGAGAGAGAGAGAGAGAGAGAGAGAGAGGGAGAGAGAGAAATTGATAACAACGATTCAAGTGGAAGGAGAGATTTCTTGAGAGGTCGACACTATAACGCTTCGGTTCTACTGAACCACCATCAGGACCATGAGGGGTGATATTAGCGATTTTAAGTCAACGATGGATGTTTAAAAATTCAAAATACAAAAACCTAGGGGAAAATTTGTATAATAAGAAAAAGTTGGGCGTTATACATATATATATGAAGGTTGCAGGAAAAAATATAGTCCAAATAGGTGAATATATCATGATGTGAAGTCGACGTTAACGTTTCGGTTATAATAACCATCGTCAGGACTTGGATATAAAATAGTTCACAATATAGATGGGTGATTGCTGAGATGACAGGAGCAAATGAGAAATATACAACGAAAAGATTGATAAACATGCACATAGCGTTCAAAATTCAAAAGTGTTTAAAAATGCAAAATACAAAAACCTAGGGGAAAATTTGTATAATAAGAAAAAGTTGGGCGTTTTATATATATATATATATATATATATATATATATATATATATATATATATATATATATATATACACGCACAATTATTAATTTTCCAAAATTACGTATGAATGTTCATATTTTGACATGCTGAGTATGAGAGACTTCGGTCTTTTTTCCCCTACGAAATGTTGAGGTTGAAACTAATTAATTATTTGCTATATATTCTAAAAACAATATTACAGGAATGTAAATAAAGCAATGGGTATGATTTAACCAAGTAACAAACGACTTTGCCAGAATAAACATTTGCGGAGAGAAAAAAAGAAGAAAGAATACGGTTTTGAAAGAATAAGAAAACGTATCAAAGGAATAAAAATGACGTTATTTTCATTATCGCCACCTGGGAGTTCGGAGAAACAAAGGGTGATAACTCTCATGTCACAAGAGATCAAAAATGAAATGATAAAAACAAACAAACACACACATATATATATATATATATGTATCATAAGAGTGTTGGTTATCACTAAATAACTTTGTGGATATGTGTCGAACCAAGTGCAATATAATATGGAGAGTGTATAATATCTAGGGTAGAGTTATTATAAATAATAATAATTAAATATATATATATATACATATATATAATTCATGGAATATTGACTGCGACCCTGGGTTTCATGAAAACAAGAGTTGCAGTCTATATTCCATGAAGTAAATATATATATACCGGACATTGGCCTAGCGGTTAGAGTGTTCGCCAATGGCCCTGGAGCCCTGGGTTCAATCCCAGGTCGAGTCATACCAAAGACTCAAAAAATGGTACTTGATGCCTCCTTGCTTAACACTCAGCATTGTAAGGTACGGATCAAGGGTAAAGTGGAGCAATCCAGGGAAAGGAATCGCGCCCTCCCCTACACCTTGGTGTAGTAGCTATCGAAAAGGGAGCGTTCGGGTCACCCTCGACTATGGTCGCCAGCTTTACTTTCACTATATATTTATTTTTTGTTATATATATATATATATATACAAACATGTTTTTAGCTGAACAACTTGAAAAACCTCTTTAAAAGGATTTACATTTTTCGGACTCATCTTTGTCGCCATGTTTATCACAACGTTTCGGCATTTGTACGCACCGGCCTTCTGAACCCTTTATTTCACTCACTAGTGTAGACTGTTTCTAGTTACACGAGCCATGTTTAATGGATGTCAGTTATCAGTTATCTACTGTTAATTTCCCCTCTGAAAGTTCTTCACTGCCTTCATTTTTTAGGATTATTTTTAAATATCCATTCTTTATCATGTAAACATTACCAATTATTAACAGTTTAGATCGTATGCTGCAGTCCATCACTTTTGCCATTACACTACGGGTCTCTCTATTTATTTAGTTCAATCTATCTATGATATTGTATGTGATTGTCAAATCAAAGTGATCGCGTGTTCAAATAAATAAGAAGATTGTCGAAATTCTCATATATCTAATATATATATATAAAGACGATTTGGCATTAAATAGACTACAATGGTTGATATGCCATAAAACCAAACCAAACAAAATCTTATATATCTAATATATATATATAAAGACGATGTGGCATTAAATAGCCTACAATGGTTGATATGCCATAAAACCAAACCAAACAAAATCTTATATATCTAATATATATGTATAAAGACGACTTGGCATTAAATAGCCTACAATGGTTTATATGCCATGAAACCAAACCAAACAAAATCTTATATATCTAATATATATATATATAAAGACGATTTGGCATTAAATAGCCTACAATGGTTGATATGCCATAAAACCAAACCAAACAAAATCTTATATATCTAATATATATATATATATATATAAAGACGATTTGGCATTAAATAGCCTACAATGGTTGATATGCCATAAAACCAAACCAAACAAAATCTTATGTATCTAATATATATATATATATAAAGACGATGTGGCATTAAATAGCCTACAATGGTTGATATGCCATAAAACCAAACCAAACAAAATCTTATATATCTAATATATATATATATATAAAGACGATTTGGCATTAAATAGCCTACAATGGTTGATATGCCATAAAACCAAACCAAACAAAATCTTATATATCTAATATATATATATAAAGACGATTTGGCATTAAATAGCCTATAATGGTTGATATGCCATAAAACCAAACCAAACAAAATTTTATATATCTAATATATATATATATATATAAAGACAGTTTGGCATTAAATAGCCTACAATGGTTGATATGCCATGAAACCAAACCAAACAAAATCTTATATATCTAATATATATATATATAAAGACGATTTGGCATTAAATAGCCTACAATGGTTGATATGCCATAAAACCAAACCAAACAAAATCTTATATATCTAATATATATGTATGAAGACGATTTGGCATTAAATAGCCTACAATGGTTGATATGCCATAAAACCAAACCAAACAAAATCTTATATATCTAATATATATGTATAAAGACGATTTGGCATTAGATAACGTACAGTGGATGATACGCCATAAAACCAAACCAAATCATATATATCTAAAATATATATGAATAAAAAGAATTTGGTATTAAATATCTCACTAATGAAAACGCAAACACGGACATTAGATAACAGATTATTTTACACAAGAAATATAGAGTTAAATAGAAAAGGTTAGAAGTCTCGTACTGTTCGGGTTACACCGATATTAATCTGCGGTATTTGTTGCTCGCCCAACCTAACGGGCAAGTGTGGCACAAGGCCTTCTTTTAGGTGGGTCCGGGCGCAGGGCCGAAGCCCACACGCACCCGGCATTTCCCAAAATGCCTACGGCCCCGCCGGCATTCCCCTTATTAAGGGCGCCTCAGACACCGGGCGATGAACCCCCTCCAAAGGGGGTAAAAGCCTGTGGGAAAGGCCCCCTGAGGCGCAGACTGATATTGATCTGCGGTATTTGATGACCGCCCCACCCATGTGTGGTACAAGGCCTTTTTTTTGTGGGTCCGAGCGCAGGGCCGTAGCCCACATTCACCCGGCATTTCCAAAAATGCTTACGGCCCCGTCGGCATTCCCCTTATTAGGGGCGCCTTAGGCGTCGGGCGATGACCCCCCCAAATGGGGTAAAAGCCTGTGGGAAAGGCCCCCTGACGCTGAAGGAAATCTCCAGGTACCGAGACACACTCGGCCAGATCCGTGCCGCAGATAACACGGCCGGCCGAAGTGCTACACGGCACCTGGAGAGGTTCAGACCGAGATTGATCTGCCCCTCTGGTAGCGAAATCTCTCAGTACTAATAAAGGTGAGCAGAGTCCATTATGGTGAGATGAGTAAGGCTCCTATAACAATAACCTATAATAGTTGATATGCTATAAAACCCAATCAAACCAAATCATATATAATATATATAATATATATGTATAAACCGTATTTGGCATGAAATAACTTTTAATGGTCGATATAAAACCATGTTAAAATAAACTTGTAGATTCGTTGCCAAACTAAGATTATAGAGCACACTCTGTTATAAACTAATTGAAAAATGATTGATTTATACCTTTCATAAAATCAAGTGAAATGTTGATAGCATTATTTGAGATTTGAACCTGGGTTGCTGAGTTCATATTCAACGACGATAACCGTATCATCTCAGGCATCTATCGGACTTAGCGCATTTTTCTGTCAATATATTATTATTATTATTATTATTATTATTATTATTATTATTATTATTATCAATAACTCATTAGAGTTTTCACATCAGCGTAAGCTGATGGTCTTTCACTAGAGATTGAGAGACAGCAAGTCTCCTCAAGTTTCCAGGACTCTTCTCAGTATTCTGGCCATTTTCAATAATGCTGTTGTTTAGATGGACTGCACTCGGCCGCCAACTTCTAACTATTCCAGGCTCTTTAATAATCCTTTAGTTACAGTGCCAAAATCACCAATCACAATTGGTACAATTGTCACCTTCATGTTCCACAGCTTTTTCAATTCTCTAGCAAGGTCAAGGTACTTATCTCTCTTTTCATATTCTTTCAGTTTTATTCTGTGGTCTACCGTGACAGCAAAGTCGACAATTTTGCAGATTTCTTTTTTCGTTGATTATTATAAGGTCTTGTCTTCGGGCCGAGATTAGGTGATCCGTTTGTATATCAAAGTTCCACAGGAGTTTGTGCGTGTCATTTTCTAGGACAGGTGATGGGTTGTGCATTTACTATTTGTTGGCATGGTCAAATTTAAATTTCTTGCACATTTCCCAGTGGATCACCTTGCCCACCCAGTCGTGTCTAGCCTTGTACTCCTTCTGTGCCAATTTGCTGCATGCGCTTATTATGTGATTGATGGTTTCATCTCTGTCACCGCATTATTATTATTATTATTATTATTATTATTATTATTATAAAATATATCTATACTTAAGCTCATTGTAAAAGCAAAATGTTAATTTTTATCTTCAAAGTGTTGGTAAATTTTTATTGACTCTCATTTAAAAAAGGACTTTTATGAATAATTTCCATCTTTTTCCATGCCTTTAACCCAGCTTTGTTAATCTCATACATCAAAAATTATCTCGAATACATTAAAAATTATCTCGAATACATCAAAAATTATCTCGAATACATCAAAAATTATCTCGAATACATACAGACCAGTACGTAGATATCTGACATTCCCAGGATGTAACGAGAAACCAACAATCTGGTGGGTGCCTCTAGTGGTAAAATGGTTAGCAAGTTTGACTTGCAAATTTTCACAAGTGAGTTCGATTCACATCCACTGGTCAACCTTTCTCTGGGATTTTTATTTTGACATCTATGAACGACACATCCTCCCCGCACGCGCGTTAATACCTGCACTCAAGTTTGCACCTAACTAACCCATGTGCTGAGCCGAAAACCCAAAGGCATAAAACGAAATCCCTCGGCCATTATATTACATAATGAAAAGTTTTGGAGGACATGTACAGGTTGAGCACAAAAACATTCCTACATTATCTTTGAGAGACAAAGCGTTAATATCCGACTGGATTATTCTGGAACTAGCAGCTGAGTGTAGTGACTAGATTTTTCAGCAAGATGGCGCAACAGCATTATGCCTTCTTGTGTGTAGATTTCTCAGCAAGGTCCTTCCTAACAGATGGATTTGTCGTGCAGGACAAAATGATTTTTACAAGTGAGTCCCCAAGACCTGTTTTCGACTTTTTTTTTTCTTTTTGGGGTTCTTGTAGAAAATATTTTATGTCCCTTCAATACCCACAACGCTAGAAGATCTGCAGAATGGTTCGTTTGTTTTGTTTTTTAAAATACATATAAAACCTCTGGGTTATTTATGCCAATTCCAATTTATACATATATATGAAATAGAAATTTACTAAGCTTTTTGCTTAGATGTTGCACAAGTCGTATGAATGAGGCACCCAGTAAGACTCGAACTCACCCGTGTCAGTTTTCAAATCTAGCTTGTTAACCATCATACCACCCGAATCATCCATATATATATATATATATTAATCATATACGGTTTGTAAAAGAATAGTTTGTAGACAACATTCCTAAATGAGCCAGAGCTCATTTGTTTGCACTCAGTTAAATAGTTTCACGTTTTGAAAAGGTTTACATGTTTCTGGTTCCGATTTAATGGCATATCAACCTTTGTAGGTTATTTAATGCCAAGTCCATCTTTCGAGAAGAACAGTAGGGATACAATTAAATCCATTGCTAGACGGATAAGGGGGTTCATACCTTTCCAAAGGATATTTGTCCGAAAGTGAACGTAATAGATCGACTGAAGTTCGAACTCGCTTCCTACGATTCTGTGGCTCATCGCTTTAAACATTACACCACGAAGACACCACCGTAATATTAGTATTTGACTTAGATAGGACCATAATAGGTGCTACCACTCCGAGTCAGCGTGGATGTTCGAGTAATGGTAATGAACGTGTACTCAACACTCCAGGACTGGAGCCTCACCAACGGGTGGCTTGGTGTCATATCTAGGATACTCGTTGGTGGAGCTGAGTTTAATTCACAGCAGATAGAGTATGGGATTATATAACTCAAAATTATAATTATTTTGATTGAGAAAGCCTTAGCAAAAATAGTTATCCAATTCTATTTTTTAATTTATTACACGAACCAAATTAAACTCGTCAAATATTTCTGTAAATAAGAATTTTAAAATGAAATTTTCGAGTTGGATATTTTAATCATTTTTGACAGAACGGCAGCACATCTCAACTGTAGAATATATATGCAAAGAGGGTGCTTTTTTTCTTTTGCAAGTTCTCCACTTTAAAATACCATAAAAAAGCAAAGAAATTACTGTATGCTTGAAGCAAAATTGTCTTGTGTATTTTGCTAACGACCAAAAAAAAAAAAAAAAAAAAAAATTAAAATTAAAAAAAAAGAAAAAGAAATATAAAGACAAAGAAAAATATTCGAATGATATTGGTCGAATTTTTGTTCATTCTGTTTTCGTTGTTTATTTCTCTTTTTTTGCTTTTAATCAGATCTCATTTCTTTCTTCCTTTCTTTCTTTCTTTCAGGCCGCTTCTCTCTTTCTTTCTTTCTTTCTTTCTTTCTTTCTTTCTTTCTTTCTTTCAGGCCGCTTCATTCTTTCTTTCTTTCTTTCTTTCATGCCACTTCTTTCTTTCTTTCTTTCTTTCTTTCTTTCTTTCTTTCTTTCTTTCTTTCCGGCCGCTTCATTCTTTCTTTCTTTCTTTCTTTCTTTCTTTCTTTCTTTCTTTCATGCCACTTCTTTCTTTCTTTCTTTCTTTCTTTCTTTCTTTCTTTCTTTCTTTCATGCCACTTCTTTCTTTCTTTCTTTCTTTCTTTCTTTCTTTCTTTCTTTCTTTCTTTCTTTCCGGCCGCTTCATTCTTTCTTTCTTTCTTTCTTTCTTTCTTTCTTTCTTTCTTTCTTTCCGGCCGCTTCTTTCTTTCTTTCTTTCTTTCTTTCTTTCTTTCTTTCTTTCATGCCACTTCTTTCTTTCTTTCTTTCTTTCTTTCTTTCTTTCTTTCTTTCTTTCTTTCTTTCATGCCACTTCTTTCTTTCTTTCTTTCTTTCTTTCTTTCTTTCATGCCACTTCTTTCTTTCTTTCTTTCTTTCTTTCTTTCTTTCTTTCTTTCTTTCTTTCATGCCACTTCTTTCTTTCTTTCTTTCTTTCTTTCTTTCTTTCTTTCTTTCTTTCTTTCTTTCTTTCTTTCTTACCACTCTTCTTTTTCTTAGTTTCTTTGGCTTTTTGTTCTTTCTTTTTTTCTTTCTTAGAAAATCCTCTTTTTCTAAGTTTGTTTTCGTTTATTTTGAGCTATTCACTCTTTCTTTCTTTTCTTCTTTCCACACATTTTGTTTATTTCTTTCTTTCTTTCTACGTATCTCATTGTTTTATTCCTTTATACTTAAAATTCTTTCGAACATTTTACCCTTCTTCTTCTTCTTCTTCTTCTTCTTCTTCTTCTTCTTCTTCTTCTTCTTCTTCTTCTTCTTCTTCTTCTTTCATCTGCTCATTCAAGTTTTACAAAAGAAATGTTCTAAAAGTGATGTCATCCTTTGATACAACAATCTCTGACCATCCCCTTTCTTGCTTCATCCATTCCATCTGATTCCGGGATTGAAAATATTTTCCTATGAATCAGAAAATAAATAGTGGACGGTTAGGTTGGGAAAATGGTGGGGGTGACTGACAATCTGATCCAAAGTAGCAAAAGAAGACATTTGAAGAACCTCGTCCTTGCATTATGTTGACGTTATTGCTGCATCTGGTGTTATCACTATGTTTTTTTTTGTTTTCTTTCCTTCTTCTTCTTCTTCTTCTTCTTCTTCTTCTTCTTCTTCTTCTTCTTCTTCTTCTTCTTCTTCTTCTTCTGCTGTGATTTCTTTTACTTTTCCATCTTATTTCTATCTTTTCTTATTTTCTCCTTTCGATCATGTTTCATTCTAAAATTAATGTGAATATGTTTTTTATTGACCACATTCCTGGAAAAAATATTTTGAAATATCAAAAAGAAAAGTTATAAAATAGTAATAAAAAACCAACAAACAAACAAATAAGCGAAAATTACCTTGAAAAAAGCAATATTTACTTTAATAATTTCGTTTTTAAGTCCTTTTTTGGAAGGCTTCTCTTTACGAATAATCATTTCTTTCAAAAGGTAAAGAGAACATACTACTCCAATGGATTAAGTTTTAAAAGACGCAAAAAGAACCTTCTAATATTTCATTGACCAAAAGCAAACAAACAACAGCAACAAACAAGCAAACAAACAAACACACAAATAATAAAAAAAACTTAAATCGAGACTGATACATAAAAAAAACCTAAACGAAAAACACGTTGACTCAAAATTTTCAAGGAAAACTTTCTTTTAAAAGAAACTTCATCTTTTATTATTTCATCATCTTAAAGGTGCGCCACATCTATCAAATTCTTTATCTTTTCATATGCACATTTATCGACCATCGGTCTTTTAAGTCCTCGAGACGATATCCAGTGTCTGTACAGAGCTGACGAATGTAAGTTCTTGCTGCTCGACCAACGCTGGTGTGTCTATGGGTAGGATTCCATTGGAGAATATTGCTTATGAGTTCATCCTTACTTCTCTAGCAGTACCCTCCATGTCTTGCTCGTAGTTCTTGAAGTTTATTTGTTTGCTTGAGTTTTATGGCATATCAACCTTTGCAGGTTATTTAAGGCCAAAACCGTTTTATAAAAATGCAGAGTTTTAATTCAAACGATTCAGTTTAGCGTAAATACAGTTTCAGTGTCAAAAACGTTTCTATTTCAAACAATTCAGTTAAGCATAAGTGCACAGTTTAAATATCAAAACAGTTCTATTTTAAGTAATTCAGTTTAGCATAAGTAAGATTTTTAGTTCATTTTGAACCATATGTAGGAGCCTATACGGTGCTACCACTACGAGCCAGAGTGGACCTGGGAGTAATGGCGTTGAGTGAGTAATTCGTATTGCCTAAAGTTCCAACATTACGGGAACCTCACCACCAGATTGTTTTATGTCATGTCCAGGACACTGGTTGGGGTGCAATCGGTGTTTTCTGCAGCCCCAACCGACTGGGCAATGTTGTACTTGGATGTTTTGTGAGAAAGAAGGTAAATGACAGCGCAGCTATTGTTTTGTAGGGTGCTGCTTCAAGGATTTATTCAAAACAGTCCACAACATTCTGGTCTTGTTTATATCACATTTTTTCTCGAGCCGGTGTATTAAAATTCAAGTTGTGCAAAGATACTGACACGAAGACTTCTTAGAAGAATTACTTTATTTTATCATATTTACCCAACCCCTCCGCTCGGGCAGGATGTGACACAAGGTCAATTTTTAAGCGGAGTTTAACACGTTTGAATTCAGACTTTTCCTTCTCCTAGACTAGTTGCCTCACCAAGGCTGAAGAACCAAGTCTGTCCTACTATTTACCCATAGCTGGAGGGAGAATAATTGGATTCATACCTTTCCCAAGGGTATTAGTGCTATGTGAAATGCAATCAGTCTCGTCCAGGATTTGAACTCGTGTCACCGAATCCATTTCCTGCGAGGATAACCATTACACTACGGGCACCTCCAAATTACTTTATTTCATCAGACATCAGATTTCCATATGGTCGTGAATCTCTCAACAGTTTAAGAATTATTTATACGTATGTCGACATTATTTTCCGTATGTTGTATTTTGACCTTTTGACTCGGCCAAAAATGCCATTCCAAGGTGATGCACCGGAAGGAGGTGACACATTCTAATAGCAGTTATGAGAAGAAATCGCGTGGGCGGAAATTGGCTGATGAAATGGGACGAGCAAAAAAATTCCCATGTTACACTCATAGACTGATGCACCGGAAGAGAGTGACCTCTGAACTGCATGACAGTTATTTCCGCTTGATGACGATTAAACATTTGATTTCAAAGATCCAGTGGGCGTTGAACGATTATATAACTGAGTTGAGTTCCGGTTCCAGTTGAGTTCGACGGCCAGTTGGAGTTCCAGACAGTTGGAGACGAAATGTGGTAGGGAAAGCCACATCAGGCCGAAGGGGCCTTTGGGCCCTGATGAGTTGAGGTCCGGAGAAGATGCTGATTAGATGCCGTAAAAAAAGCCTGCAACCAGCAGAGTGAACCCCAAGGCCTCCGGTTGAGCATCAAGAAACGAGAAAGACACAACGTTGAGGGTCATAAGAGTGGAGGTCAAAATATTGCAGTTATGTTCGATCTCCAGCTCCCTCTCACAGTAAAACCCCGCACAACCTTTTCGAACCCTTGCAATAAAGGGAGAGGTAAATATTTTGTTAAAGAAGTTTTCATGCGTCTCTCATTATCATTGCGTCTTTGTCATTGCGTGTGTCTGTCTTTATTATTGTGTCGTTATGATACGGCACATGATGCTGTAGATGAGTATACGACACGTAGAGGAGATAATGGTTTACACATTTTTAGAAGCTTGCCATTTAATGAGAAGATGGCACCATCTTGATTAAAACATAAATGTTTTATTTGAGTTTAAGCACAGACTAATGGTTATTGCAGTCTGCTGGTTAATCAGCTAGAAGTGCTAGACTATCTGTGTAGTTTTAGGATTGAAGTATTCAATATTTTATCGGAGCAATTGACAATCTAAACCCATGTCACTTTAATTTAACTAACAGAACAGAAATTGATCCGAGATGGAAAAGAGAGAGAGAGTTGGTGGGTGGTAAAAGAATGAAGCATAGCGTTCTAGTAGGGAATATCTAACAAATTATTTAAACATAATACGTGGTGCCTTCAATAATTTTCCAGACTTTTTTGTACAGGCATTTAAAATTGTCGTACACTCTTGAAAATTCACTATGTTATTGCTATACATCTAATGAGATGACTGACCAATTTCTATGATTTTAGCTTCAAACGAACAGCTACAGCAGCAATTGGAATACACCCTATTAAAGCCTGATTTCACAGCTGGTGAATTTCAAAATTGCAATCTGGACGTGAGGGTACTTAAGAAGAACGATATGCAATAAAATTATGTTTTAAAATTGGAAAAAATGCCACAGAAATGTATGGAACGCTTCAGACTGCTTTTGGAGCATCTTGCATGAATCGAGCATCAATTTTTGAGTGGCATAAGAGATTCAAGGAAGGCAGGGAGTCTGTGAGGGATGGTGAGAGGTGTGGGAGGAGTAAGGAAGTCAATACACCAGAGTTGATTGGCCAAAGGTTTAGGGTTAGGGTTACTATGTTGAGGTTTTAAGGGAGTTCAGGAAGAGATTACTTGGGAAGAGGCCAGCACTCTTGAAATCGGGTCAATGGCATTTCCATCAGGATAATGCTCCAATCCACAACTCCATCCTTGTCACAGACTATTTGACCGAGATGGGCATCAAGACAGTTGCTCACCCTTCCTATAATCCAGACCTTGCTCCCTGTGACTTTTGGTTATTCCCTAAGCTCAGAAGCTGTCGTTATGAGACAATTGAGGAGATGAAAGAGGCTGTGACGAAGTTCATTGACACGCTAACACAATAGTACTTCCATGGGGCCTTCCAGAAGTTGTTGGAACGTTACAACAAGTGCATTGCAGCCGAAGGAGACTACTTTGTAGGGGACTAGAGTTTCATGTGTGTACTATCAATAAATAAAAGTCTGGAAACTTATTTAATGATCGTCGTATTATATCCTTTAGATTTGCAAAATTTTATTAACGTGAGACAGAATCCAGTAGCTCCTGATACTTTTGTCGGTGTCTAAAGAGTGACAGGAAACACAGAACAGTGATGTACTGAACATTCCAATGGAGGTGCCTGTGGTATCATGGTTATCGTCGTAGGAAATGGACACGGTGATACGAGTTCAAATCCTTGACGAGACTGATTGCATTTCACATCGTACTAATACCCTTGGGAAAGGTATGACTCCAATTATTCTCCCTCCAGCAATGGGTAAATAGTTTGGCAGACTGGGTTCTTCAGCCTTGGTGAGGCAACTAGTCTAGGAGAAGGAAAACTCTGAATTCAAACCTGTTAAGCTCCACTTAAAAAATTGACTTTGAGTCATATCCTGCTCAAGTGGAGGGGTTGGTAAATATGTATATATTGAACATTCCTGATACTGTCCAAGTGCTACTTGTAGGATTTGCGAATAGAGCACAGCCAAGGAATTTACGGTTTTACACTTACCTAACTTTGCTTGATTGTCGAAATTTTTTCAACCTGTGCAATCATTCTTAAACATACTGTGATGAATCCTTTTCCTTTGGCTTTATGACATATCAAACAGTGTAGGTTATTTAATGCCAAATCAAATTTTATACATTTGAACAGTTCTATTTCAAACTATTCAGTTTTGCATAAGTACACAGTTTAAATATCAAAAAGAGTTTTATTTTAAACAATTCTGTTTAGCATAAGTACAATTTTTATGTTTGCACACTATTAAATGTAAAAACAGTACTATTTTAAGGAATTCAGTTTAACATAGGTACACAGTTTAGTTTTATTAAACCCATAGATAGGACCCTATTTCATGCTACCACTGCGGGCCAAAGTGGACATGGGAGGGATGGCAATGAAAGGATCCTCAGCATTCCCCAAAGCTCTACCATTACTGGGGCCTTACCATCAGATTGTGTAAAAAAATGTAAAAACAGTTCTCTTTCACACAATTCAGTTTAGCATAAGAGCATAATTTTTTGTTTATATATATTTAAGTACAATAACTACTATTTCAAGCAATTCAGCTTAGTATAAGTACACAGTTTAGTTCTATTTGATTCATAGATATGATCCTATCAGGTGCTATCACTCCGGGTCAGAGTGAATCTGGGAGCGATGACAAAGAAAGTGTACTCCACATTTACCAAAGCTCCAGGGGGTGTCCTCGTGGTGTAATGGTTAAAGCGATGAGCTGCGGAATCGTAGTACGCGAGTTCGTACTCCAGTCACGCTATTACGTTCACTTTCGGGCAAATACCCTTGGGAAAGGTATGAACCCCCTTATTCTCCTCCAGCTATGGGTAAATAGTAGGACGGACTAGGTTCTTCAGCCTTGGGGAGGCAACTAGTCTAGGAGAAGGAAAACTCTGAATTCAAAACCTGTTAAACTCCGCTTAAAAATTGACCTTGTGTCATATCCTGCCCGAGCGGAGGGGTTGGTAAATAGTACCAAAGCTCCAGCTTTACTGGAGCCTCACTAGCAGATAATTTAGTGTCATACACGGGAAACTCATTGGAGAGGGTCTTACCCTTCGACAGAGACGCAGTCGGTGTATTCTACCGCCTAAGGCGATTGGGTCACGTGATGAACTGTGTTCACCTTTAGCATAAAAAAGGTGTTTGGTTGTTTCTGAGAGGTTATGGCCCAATTTGAACTCCTAAAGCATAAGTTCCTGATTTGGACTATATTGCACGTTCATCTCTGTGTCTTTCACGTCACACACGGAGCAAAGCGATGCTCAACATATCAGCGCACCAACTACCAAAATACTACTAACTACAGCGGATACCTTTCCCAACTTAAACTGCTTCAATCATATGATATCATCATCATCATCATGTTGTGTCGTTAGTACGGATATCCCTGACCCTCTCTCGCCACTTCTCCCTATCGTTCATCGCCTCTGGCAGGTCTTCAGGGCTACATCCCGTATCCTCACATAGCTGCTGAATGTATGTTCGTGCTGGCCGTCCTGCTTTTGTCCGGCCATATGTAAGGGTCCATAGGAGTACATCACTTATGAGCTCGTCCCTGCTTCTCCAGCAGTGTCCTGGTTTGTCTAACTTGGATAGTTTTCGTGATAGGAGGCAAGTGGCTGTATAGTTGGTGCCTTGTGGGGTGTTGCCGCCTGGACTTGTTCAGTATTGCTCGCAACATTCTTGTGTAATTGCCGTCTATCTTCTTCTCCAGCCGTTTGGTTAGCGTCCAAGTAGTGCATCCATACAGCAGTATCGATAGGACCGCTGCCTGGAGGAAACTGTGTTTCATTTTATCGGTCAGTTTTGATTTCCATATGATCGATAGCCTATCGATAGCTGTCCATGCCTTCGTTAGCCGCGCGTTTCAGCGCCACAAAAATAGACAACCTTGAACACGGAGTATATAAACATTTTATTTAACCTTTTGATTGAAATTCACGTCTTAGGATTTCGGTCACTACCCTGGCTACATAGAGCAGAACATATGAATAGTACTGTTTAGGTAGACGCTAATTTTGGAGGAAATTGCTTTCATAAGGATTTATATCTACTTTTTTCTTTATTTTTCGTTACATTTTTTTTTTTGTAAGAGAGCTATGTAATGATGATCGAGTGTAAAAATCTCAATGATTATATCATATTCGAGATTGGGTTGTAAAGAGACTTACACAATAAATGTACCATTTTAGTGATGTGCGCTGTTGTTGCGCTGCTGGGGTCTAGAAGAAAGCTAGCTGAGACAAAAAGATGAAGAGATTAAAACAAGTTCATATGAGGAAAGGAAAATGCCAGATACCTGGTCACAGAAAAATTCTTCGATGCTGCGCCTTCCATCTGGACCGATCTCAAAAACAGAAAAATGTGAAGTCGTACCCTTATAGTAACGAAAGAAATATCTATTATATAACAAATCGTATCACACCCACAAATCACTAGAGGCGAATTGACTGACCCTTTTCAAAAATCACAAACACTCATGTGTGACCGTTTTTCGCATCTACGTTGAGAGTTGGCATGATTGGAAATTTATTATTGGGCCACAGGGTAACTGGTTGTTAGAAGAGAAGCTTACATTTGTAGGGTTTGTTATATTGTGTTTTTAGGTTTAATTTCCATTTTTGTCGTGGTATATTTAATTTGATTTTTTTATGTGGTTGCGTGTTCTCATAAGTAGGAAGGTCGCCATTTATAGTGATGGGAATAACATTGTTATTATTATTATTATTATTATTATTGGGTTTTTGGTTTAAGGTTTAAGTTGGTTTTGTTGGCATTACTTTGGTTGAGTTGGTATTTCGTTGGTAGCGTTGGTAATGCGTTGGTATTTCATTTGTAGCGTTGGCAATTCGTTGGTAGTTATCCCCTCGCTAAATGTTGATGGAAGGTAAACGTAGTAGAGAAGAACGAAGACGTCGTTAGGTTTTTGAAGGAAGGTTTTAATGGCAGCATGAGGTATAGGGGTTTACACTGGTATGCTGCGAGGTCTCGTAGTAAAGAAAGAATGTAGGAAGTTGTTAGAGTGTATCATCTAATTGTTTTTTTTTAAACTAGAAACCTTTGGCCTAGAAGAATAGACCGAAGGGATCCATAAACTAGATGGCTCTCCTCATAGTGGTTGATGAGGCTACTACTATTCGGGAACAGACGAATAGACGTCCGTTCCCTTTGGAGATTTCTGAGCGAGAGACAGATAGGCGGGCTTTCTTCAATTTTTGGTGTTGCTAGGAAATATGGTTCGGGCTAAATAGGACAAGTCATCCTGATTGGGTGAAAATGTTCGGCGACTCTAACGGTCAAATTAAATTACGCGCCAAACCAAGATTTCAATTTTCTTTCAGCTACACATTACACCATCACTTTTCTGTTTGATCCTGTAAGATAAATAAAAGCGAAGCAGCATGACCGCATTGATTTCTCTTAGAGGAAGTACAAGATAATACTCATCTTCAGTTCATTATCTTTTAAAATACCTCGTATATATATATATATATGAATGTGTGTGTGTGTACGCTTTGTGTATGGGTGTGTTAGACGGTTCTTCATTCACTTTGTAGCGAGTCACTAGAGAAACACGAATTGACATTCTCCAGAGACACAACTTTGTGGATGTATTTTTACGCTCTAACTAGTAAGGTTTAGACATCTCTCAACAAGTCGACACTGACGAATTGTCGAAAGCCCAAGTGACCTTAGACCACAACCACCCCGGCGACCAGTCAACAAAAAACTGTCGCGTTTATCTTTGCCATCATTCATCAAATATTTTTTTACAACCTTTTATTGTCTTCTCTCTTTGACTTATGTAAAATCTTCTCGCCGACTCCACTTCCTCTTTTATTCGTTGCCTTTTAATACCGTCGTTCTTTTTTTAAATTAAAAAAAAAATCTTTCCATTCTAAATTCACCCGTATTGTTTTTCTTTTAATCTTTTTTTTTTTTTACTTTATCTTTTTATTTCTTTAAAAAAATCCTTTCTTCTCAACATTGTATTCCGTTTCTATTATTTATTCGCTCGAACATAGAAATATACATGTACCATATATTAAAATCAAGCATCTGTCTTTTATTCCCAGCTGCTTTGAATATGTCATTTCATCGAATAATAGCGTTATCTTTAAAACCAATTGTTTCGAGATTTTATTTTATTTTTTTTTAGTTTCATCTTCATATATAAAAGATACTGAAGTCTTGTTTTCCTATGATTAATCTAAGGTTTTGCCGGTTAGTTCTCAAAGATTTTGGGATGATAAGCCATCAGAATTGAAGTTTTATAGCTTTTTATGCGTGTTGTTATTTATTTTCTTCCGTTGCTTTCCTCTTTCCGAACATTCGTTTAAAAAAAAACTTTCCAGTTTTTGATTCTCGTATTTTTTTAATTTTTCGATCATTGTTTTATTATATTATATATTTTTATCCTTTTTATATATAACATTCCTTACACATTTTTTTGTCTTCGTACATGGATTCCATCAGGAGTCTTCTCAGCTACACTCATAACGCAAAAAAAATCATGATTTATTCGTCGTTCATATCGATGCTTTGGCGTTGAGCTAGACACGAAAACCCCAATTATAGTCATCAGTAAAGTACCACACTAATTTTTTCCTTTTTATCCAGCAAAACTCTCCTTACGATGCAGAGACATTTTCCACATAAGCAACGCGTCTACTTTTAAAGAAAATACCAACTTCATTTTGTCTATTTGTTTGTCTGTTTGGTTTGGTTTTATGGCATATTAACCACTGTAGGTTATTTTATGCCAAATCTATTTTTATACCTATGAACAAGTCTATTTCAAGCAATTCAATTTAGCATAAGTACACAATTTAGTTCTATTTAACTCATAGATAGGACCCTATCAGTTACTACCAGTTCGAGCCAGAGTATATCTGGGAGTGATGACGATAAAAGGGTACTCCACATTCCCCTAAGCGTCAATGCTACTGGAGCCTCACCATCAGCTTGTTTAGTATCATATCTAGGACACTAGTTGGGGAAGTCTTACCCCTTTGCAGAGATACAGCTCAAGCCGAATGGGCCATTCATTTTGTTATGACTGGTATGGAATGTATTTAGCTAATTCCTACGTCAACATGCAGGATGTGACCCAAGGTCAACTTTTTTAAACGGAGTTTTGAATTTAGTTTTTTTTCTCCTTGATCGGTTGCCCAATCAAAATTAATGCGCCTGCACAACCTTAGTTTGGTTTGGTTTGGTTTGGTTTTATGATATATCAACCATTATGGATTATTCAATGCCAAATCCATTTTTATTGAATAAACAGTTCTATTTCAAAGAATTCAGTTTAACATAAGTAAAGTTTTTTGTTTACCCGCAGATAAAAGTAAGAAGAGTCCAATTTAAAACAATTCAGTTAGGCTTAAGTACACACTTTATTTCTATTTGACGCATAGATAGGGCCCTATCAGGTACTACCACACCTAGCAAGAGTGGACCAGAGAGTGATGGCAATGAACGGTTACTCCACATTCGTCAAAGCTCCAGCATTACTGAAGCCTCCCCTTCAGATTGTTTAGTGTCATATCTAGGATACTCTTGGAGAGAGTTTTACCGGACTGTTAAGAAGCAGTCGCTGTATTCTACGCCATGAACAACCTTATGATTTGGGGCGCCTTGAGAGGTGTTATGACTAGCTAGCTTGACTAACAAACCTGCAAGAGTGAGTTTGAGTCTCATTGGGTGCTCCATTTACCCGACCTTGTGCCATATCTAAGCATAAAGCTTAGTAAGTTACTGCCACTAATAAAATGAAATCCCATGTGATTTACCCATAACTAGAGAAAAAGTAACTGAATGCATAAGTTTTCAGCTATGCGAAATTTAAACAGCCTCGGCTTTGTTCATGATAGATAAAGCAACTGATATTCTCGAATTATCAATTAGTTTTAAACTCCAATTAGTTTTATTCAACATAGCTTGTAGTATTCTTGTACAATTGCTGTCAAGCTTTTTCTGTATACGCTTATTCAGCGTCCATGTAGTGCATCCATATAGAAGTATGGACACGACCGCTGCTTGAAAAAACTGTGTTTAATTTTATCGGATTGGTCTGACTTCTATATGACAGATTACATATCGATAGCTATCTATGCCTTTGCTAGTCGCGTACTTATGTCATTTTCCGTAGATGAGACTCTGCTTCTGATGTAGGTGAATTTGTTCACTATTCTCAGAGAACCACCTTTTAGTGTAGAGATGTTTCCAATTTGATTTTGATTAAACACATGTATTCAGTTTTGTCTGCATTGACGTTGAGGCCAATGCCACTTGCTGCCAGCTTCAGACTATTATGTAGGGATTCGACCTGGGTGGGTGTATTTACTAGAAGCCCAATGTCATCATCACAGTCTGCGTCCGTAACACTTTGTGTGGGGTACTGTCTGCATTTTGCCTTTTTCTGTGTAAAACCATTTTCGTTTCATTAAAGCTATCGACGTTCGAAGTACGTTGTCTAGGCAGATTATAAACAGGTATATGGTTAATGTATGTTCATGCAGAACACCTGTGACAATGTGGGTGTGTGTGCGAGCGAGTAAATGTATTATTCTATATATATATATATATATATATATATATATATACCACTTATGTAAACGTACACACATGTAAGTGAATAAGAATATATATATATATATATATATATATATATATATTGGGCTTACATAAACACACACACATATAATATGCAACAAAATGCTAACGAATTGAACATAAAAAACTGAAGTTGGTCATAAATTGTTTTCTTTCTTCTCTTCCTCATTATATATATGATTTATTTGTATTCGTCTACAATAAATGTTCAAAAACGGTATTCAGTACACACACACACACACAGATATATATATATATATATATATATATATATATATATATATATATATATATATATGATTTATTTCTATTTGTGTGCATAAAAATGTACACAGAGGTATGCCGACACTCCCACAGGCTCACAAACATTGGTACACACATACACACACATATATATAGTGTTAATCACAATGTATAAAGTTTACGCCAGTCATAGCACCCATGATTGTCAATTTCAGACACTTTTTTAAAAAATAAATAATATAAGAGTTTCGTTATTGCCCATACGTAAGCAGCAGCAGAATACATACCAACCAAACTTAGAACCAAACGTAGATTTCTCTGGGAGACATTAGCAGTTAGGAAAAAATGAGAAAGCGTGAAAACAGCAGCTTTATGTAATGAAAGGTGCTCAACTAATGCCAACGCCAAGAAACTTAAGAAGGCACAAAATTAACTAATTAAGGTATACGAAAAAAGAATAAATAGAATACATTTAAGGCCAGGTAGATAAAATGAGAACGTTCGTCGAGGATGGACTCTCTCGTAAAGCGAGGCTGACTGTAAATGAAGTGAGTAAAAGGAAAAGCAGCCCCAGCACTAAACTAACAGCTTCCAACCAAGAAGAACGAGTACACCTGTGGAAAGAACATTTTAAGAATCTGCTTGTAAAACCCCCTAATGTTACTGATAGGCCAATCACGAAAATTATAAATAATTAATTAGACATCTAACTAGGACAGTTTACTCAAGAAAAACTCGACGTTGTACTAAGAAAAAAAATGGAAAGCTGTTGAACTTGAACTAATGTCACACTATGTAGGTGGTCCGCCAAGCAGACGATCCCTTTGTCTGTTTTGGTGCGAAACCAGACAAAGGGTTTGGACTCAAGATCTCGACGTGACCGGAAGTAGGCAAGGGAATGCGAGTTGGAGTTGAACAAAGGAACTCAAAGAAGGCAGTTGGCGACGGGCGACGGAGAGTTGCAGATGGAGTCGACACCGAACAGCAGAGAGACCAGTCGGATGAGATAGGGTCCAGCAGCAGTAAGGGAAGACCAGTCAAGATGAGGCAGCACTCCTCGAGCTTTGTAGAATTTTCACTAGAAATACATGCTAGCGTTAGTCTACAGGGAATGCAGAGTGTTACATAACTTCCCTTCTTGCACTTTGAGTTAACCCAAGTCCTCGTTTGTTCTTTGTTCTTTTTCTCCCACTCCCTTGATTGCATTTCTTGTGCAGTAAAGAAATGTGCGATACCCCTATCGGAACCACTAGATGATCACCGGCCAAGATTGAAATGGTTTCGAAGAAGTTGATGTATTCGGGGGGCCGAGGGGGTATTGTCACAGAAATACCACTAGAAGTATGAAACACAAGGAACACAAAAAGCTTCATCCTCTCTTTCCCCAAGAAAGGTGACCTCGAAATTGCCAAGAACTAACGAGGCATAACCATTACTCCCATAGCGGCTAAGATTTATAATGATCCGCTATTCAACCGCATCAAACCAGAAATTGAAAAAAATTCTTAGGAAGAATCAAAATGGTTTTCGGAGAAACCGATCAACAATACAGATTTTAACAATCAATCGAATCTTAGGAGGAGTTTGGCAAAAAAAATTCGAGACGACACTCTTAGTCGTAGATTTCACCAAAGCATCTGACGCCATAAACAGAGGGAAGATGAAGAAAATACATCTAGCTTATGATCTCTCCAAAAATTGTCACGGCCATAATGATGCTCTATAAAAAACAAAAGTAAAACTTCGCTCACCGGATGGAGACACTGCTGTTGGTGTTCTGAAAGGGAATACATTAGCCCGATATCTGTTCATTATCTTCTTAGACTACGTACTTCGAAGGTCCATCGATCTAATGAAAGAAAAGGGTTTTACACTAAAAAAAGTAAGGGACAGACGATACCCTGCACATACTTTTACGGACTACGCTGATGGCATGTTTAAGAAATTATTAGTAATCATCATGAAATGACTTAGATTTCTGCACGTTGGGACCCCTAACCCCTTCAGGTAGATCGCTTGCGACATTAACACTGATCTAAAGGGATTTCTGCAGCAGTTTCTACCCATGGAATAAACTTGGGTTCAATATTTTCTTCTAGGGATAAAAAAAATTACCCCCACCAAAAAAACCAACAAAAAAACAACGAAAGTAGTCAGAATCTAAAGCTCTAAATAAGATCAAGTAAGTGATGTCAGTCAGAAAGCTGATGGCGTCAATTTTGTGAGACGCTGAAGAGGTTATGCTTGTGGATTATTTGGCAAAGAGTCAAACTATGTTCTTGAGACAACTCCGATTGACAATAAAAACAAATCGATATGGAATGCAGGCTCTTCTACGTAGACAATGTGTCAGCTCATAAATCGATTGTGGCCTATTTCTACCATTCAAGATTATGGCATTAGTCTTTTCGAATATTGATCCTATTCCTCTGATTTCCACCTGCGATCATCATTTTGCCACTGACAATGACGTCATTGTAGCAACAAAACTCTATTTAGAGAACCAAAAGGTTCCTCCACTGCAAAGTAGTTCATTCTGGATGTTAAAAGTTTTTTTTTTTGGACCATTTCACCAACAGGAAGATTTTAGGTCGTTTCTGTGCAGTTGATGAAGGAAAGATTAATTATTTTATAAATCATAGCCCATGATGGAGGATAACGCTTAAACCCCGAAATATACGTATGTTTTCCTTGAATAAAAATCAGATTTTAAATTTAAAAAATCTCACTCTTTTAATTGGAACGTGTTTCTTCATGAGGGCATTCATAGTATAATATACCGGTGATTTTGAATTTGACCCATCATCGGTAAATAACTCATTTCAAATTTTCCTCGTGTCTTGTAGACTCGTGGGGGAAAATCATTCCATGACTCTTAGCATTATTTTATTGATGTGCCATTCTTATATAAATGATCTCACTTGGTAGAATTGCTTTTTTTTCAAGACAGTTATTAATATTTCCAATAAATAATTGTACTTATCCAGATCTGAATCCCCTTGTAGTTTTTTAAAAATATATTATTCGAGTAGGTTTTAGAAACCTTGCTTCTGCTGAATATTTTCTGTCGAGTTCATTAGGTTTCAGAGATGTTCTTCAAGAATAAAAGAAAATCTGTAAAATCTCAGTATAAATATTTCCTGTTAAATTAAACAGCTAAATATTCAGTTTAGTAATTTACTATGGCTGCCATTTTGGAGTTTTAATGTGTTCGATATCATACATGCTAGAGTACTGTGATTATTTATCTATAAGACGCAGCATGTTTACAGATTTTTCAACTATAAAGTTAGGGATGCATGTTATACACGGGAACTTCATGTGCTGTAGGGTATCTTGATAGTTCCAAATAATATGCTTTACTCTGTAAAACTGTTATTTCCATTTGTTTATAATTTCATTTCTCATATCATCGTGGTATTTTCACTGCAAGTTTGTAACATTTTTTGTGAACATGTCTGTTGGTTTGTTCTATATACTGAGGAAATTTTGTGTTTTAAGCCATAATGTTAACTAAGTAAATTCTTTTTTTCAGTCAGTACGGACTGAAATGGAGGAGTTTTAACTGATAGGTTCCCATCAGTGTGTCGAAATAACCGTTTATACTCGAAACCATTTGAATGTTTGCAAAGAGATCTATTAATGTTCGAAGGGTGTAGTAGAAACCATTTAACTATGTGCAAACAATAAAGTTGAAATTATTTAAAGTTGTGAAAAAAAAAATGTTCTGGCTCATTCACAAATGTTACCTACGAACAATTCGTCTCTCTCTCTCTCTCTCTCTATATATATATATATATATATATATATATAAGGATTTGCCATTAAATACTCTATAAAGTTGCCCAATCGGCTGGGACAATAGAATTCACTGACTGTTTCTCTGTACTGGAGTAAGGCTCCCCCAACGAGTGTCCTAGGTACTAAACAATTTGATGGTGAGGTTCTAACAATGCTGGAGCTTTGGGGGATGCGGAGTCCCCCTTCATTGCCATTGCTCGCAGGTCATTCAGGCACAGAATGGTAGCACCTGATAGGGTCCTATCCATGGGTCAAATAGAACTAGACTGTGTACTTATGCTAAACTGAATTGATTGAAATAGATTCATTTTGACATTTAAACTACATCATCATCATCATCATATCGCGCTGGTAGCACGGATATCCCTGACCCTCTCTCGCCACTCCTCCCTAGCGTTCATCGCCCTAGGCTGGTCTTCAGGACAACATCCCGTATCCTCACATAGCTGCTGAATGTACGTTCGTGCTGGTCGTCCTGCTTTTGCGCGGCCATGTGTGGGGATCCATAAGAGTACATCTCTTATGAGTTCATCTCTGCTTCTCCAGCAGTGTCCTGCATGTCTGGTTCGTCTAACTTGAATAGTTTTCGTGATAGGGGGCAGGTGGCCGTACAGTTGGTGTCTTGTGGGGTGTTGCCGCCAGGACTTGTTCAGGATTGCACGGAGCATTCTTGTGTAATTGCCATCTAGCTTCTTTTCCAGCCGTTTTGTTAGCGTCCATGTAGTGCAGCCATATAGCAGTATCGATGTGACCGCTGCCTGGAAGAAACTGCGTTTCATTTTATCGCTTAGGTCTGATTTCCATATAATCGATAGCCTATTGATAGCTGTACATGCTTTCGTTAACCTCGTTTCGATGTCCTTTTCGGTTGATTCGATGCTGCTTCCTAGGTAAGTGAATTTGTCAACTAGTTTAAGAGGGGTTCCTTCTAGAGTGGAGATGTCCCCCGTTTGGTTATAGCACATATATTCCGTTTTCTGTGCATTATCATGGAGGCCTATGCTTGCTGCTGCTCGTTCCAAACTATGCAGAAGTGTTTCGGCTTGGTCAGGTGTATTTGCCAGTATCGCTATGTCATCGGCGTAGTCGGCGTCGGTAATTGTTGTTGCAGGGTACCTTCTGCTTCTTTTCTTCGTCAGTTCGAAGCCATTCTCTTTGATTTTGTCAATCGATGTTCTAATTACGTAGTCTAGACAAATGATAATGAGGTACGGAGCCAACGTGTCCCTTTGTAGTACTCCTGCTACAATGTCAAAGTATTCTGTGTCTCCATCCGGTGATCGTACTTTTACTTTAGTGTTTCTATAGAGAATCGTTATTGCCGCTACGGTTTCTTTAGGTATGCCGTACGCTAGTAGGATTTGTTCCATCTTTCCTCTGTGAATGGAGTCGAAAGCCTTGGTAAAGTCGACAAATATTAATGTCGCTTGTAGGTTCTTTGCCCGTACACCTTCAAGGATTCTACGGATGGTTAATATTTGTGAGGTCGTGGATCTATTTCTTCGGAAGCCATTTTGGTTTTTTCTAAGTATGTTGTCGATTTGGGGTTCTATGCGGTTTCGTAGTAGTGCATTGTAGATTTTGGCTGCTATGGATGTAAGTGTTATGCCTCGGTAGTTTTTGGCTAATCCGAGGTCCCCCTTTTTAGGGAAGGGGAGTATGCATCCCTTCATCCATCTATCTATCGGATTTTGATTGTATACTGCGTTGCAGTATCGGAGCAGTATGTTGTCGAATTGTCTGGTCTTCCATACTTCCGGGGGAATTTCGTCCAGCCCTGCAGCTTTCCTATTTTTAATTTTTCTGAGAACCGAGTCGAGTTCTTCTTGTGTGAACGGTCCTAGTTTAATGTCTAATTGTTTGCTAATTATTCTGGTGGTTGATTCATGTGTTATTTTTGGTGGGTTTCCAAGTAAGTTTTCGAAGTGCTGTTTCCACAGTTTTATTCTTTCTTGTTGGTTTGCTGCTTTCAGTTTTGCTTTGGCTGTGTTCTTTCTTCTGATCACTTCGTTTATTGTTTGCCAGGCTATTCTAGATTGTCTATCTTCCACCGAGTCTCTAATCTTATCTATCTGATTTTGAATGTATTCTGTCTGTTCCTTTATATATATGCCTGCTAATTGATATTGTGCCGTCTTCTGCTAAACTCAATCATTTGAAATCGAACAGTTTTTCTATGATGAATTGAATTGTTTGAAAAAGAACTGTTTTTGATAGTAAAATTGTACTTACTTTAACTAAATTGTTTGAAATATAACTGTTTTGATTTTTAAGTATGTAAACGAAAACTTTACTTATGCTAAACTGAATTGTTTGAATTAGAACTGTTCAACTAAACTGAATAGTTTGAAATAGAAATGTTCTTTACAATTTGATTGTGAACTTTTGTTTATTTTATAAAAATGGATCTGGTATTGAATAACCTACAATGTTGATATGCCATAAACCCACACAAACAAAAAAATAAACTGCGTACTTATGTGTTATGGCCCTGGAAGGGGCCACAAAGAGAACAGAATACCACGGTTATAGTATAGGTATATATTTAAAAGAACAAAGAATGGTTACAAGAACATAGGACGGTAAGCGAGTTCGCATAACCACGCGGGGGCGAGGTTAGCTTCCGGATCTAGACTGATTTCGTATTGCTGCGTCTTCCGGTATTATGAAGAGTGGTTGAGTCCATTAGTAGGTGATTCCGCCACAACATTATGCTAAACTGAATTGTCTGAAATAGAACTGTTTTTTTTTGGCTAAACTGAATTGTTTAAACTAGAACTCTTTTGACATTTAACTTACTGTAAACAAAAAAAAAATGTACTTATTCTAAACTTATTTATTCGAAATAGAACTGTTTATATGTATAAAAATGGATTCAGCATTAAATAACCTACAATTGTGGATATGCCATAAAACCAAACCCACAAACAAACACATTGAAACAACCAAACTCTACAAAGGTTGATAAACCATAAAATGCAACCAACGAACACATAAAACGTCGAAATCAGGTTAAATTTAGCGGCTATAAATTTATTCATTCTATTTCAGATTGATACAATTGAGAAACTTATGACCTCCCTTATCCCCCTAGCAGTGGGTTAAATAGTACCAGTACTGTTAATTGCCATTATATAACCCGCAGCGGTTGATATGCCATAACAGATGGAAACCAAATCAAGCCTCGTAAGAAACTCAAGGACTTTCATTCTTCTTTGTTTTTGAATTATATATAAGCCTTCTGGGGTTATTTAATGCCAAAATCTATCCTTATAGAAGAACAGCAGTGATACTTTTTAACCAATATCTGAGGGATAAGAGGTTTCAGTACCTTTCCAATAGGTTTTAGTTTGAAAGTGAATTTAGCCCGGTTGGAGTTCGAACGGCAGTCCAGTGACAGGGACTCACTAAAGTCATTCTGGTGGAAGGGATAAATTGAATAATCATAACGTATTAAATCTCTTTTCTCATTAATTAATTTTGTCAGAATTTAACAAAACTCAGGATTATCGTACCGTTATCTATCCAAAAAGCCATATACAACTTCTAGACGTTCAACTCTATACATTTCCCCATAGATTCATTTTCCTTCTTATTTACAATAAAATATCTGTCTGTCTATCTGTAAATCTCTCTCTCTCTCTCTCTTTCTCTCTCTTTCTCTCTCTCTCTCTATCTAACTATCTATCTCATTCTGTTATATCTATCTATCTCATTCTGTTATGTGTAGCTTTCCGTCTGGTTATCACAATATATGTATGTATGTATGTATGTATGTATGTATGTATGTATCTTTCTCAAATTAACTATGTATCTTTGTCTCTTGATATATTCACCATATTTCTCAGCTCGTATCTATCTATCTATCTATCTATCTATCTCAGTCTGTTCACATGTATGTCGGACAATCACAATGTATGTATGTATGTATATATCTTTCTCAATATATATATCTCTCTTTATCTCTTGATATATTCACTATATTTCTCAGCTCACATCTATCTATCTATCTATCTATCTATCTATCTTCATTGGAACATATCTATCTACCTATTCATTGTTTTTACTATGTCACCTCGACGAGGCTCTTAAACTGATTATTGTCTGATTTGGAGGTGCCCGTGGTGTAATGGTTATCGTCGCAGGATATGGACACGGCGACACTAGTTCAAATCCTGGACCTGACTGATTGCATTTCACATAGCACTAATACCCTTGAGAAAGGTATGAATCCAATTATTCTCCCTCCAGCTATGGGTAAATTGTAGGGCAGACTAGGTTCTTCAGCCTTGGTGAGGCAACTAGTCTAGGAGAAGGAAAACTCTGAATTCAAACGTGTTAAACTCCGCTTAAAAATTGACCTTGTGTCATATCCTGCCCGAGCGGAGGAGTTGGTAAATATGATTGTCTGATTAGCAGAACAATAACATCGAATTCAGTCATTTTAGTTGCACATCAAAATATTTAATGTATTTTAAATGTTTGGTAAGTTAATGAAGACTGAATAAGAGAGAAACTGATTTCTTTTGACTCTTTCCTGTTATAAGCAGCAGCAATCAGTTTTTATCCTAAGATAACAATTAACTTTTCATGAGTCACATTAAACGAATGCGAATTCTCAACCATGGCCAAGTGTCGGTTTCCAGATAAAATTGTATTTATGCTTGGGGGAGGGTGTCATTGCTTCCAAAGTACATTTATGGCAACGTGCCACAATTTCTTCTAAGATGCATGCCTAGCAGACATATTTTCTTTTCAGAACTTTCATTCTACAGATGGTAAGGCATCCTCCACGAAAGTAAGTCAATGCCACTGTTCATAAAGACCTAATTACGAAGCGTTTTAAATAGAGAAGTCATCAAAAACTAAGTGATCCTCTTCTGATATGAAACAAAACAAAATACCTTTAATCTTCATTCCTTCTCAGTTCTTCCAAGATATGGCAGTGTCAGTACTATGGCATAGTTGCACTAATCGGAATTTAACCTAACACCTAGATAAGAAAGCCATATAGGATATAGAGAATGATATGTTTACCCAACCATTTTGCACAAGAAGGGAGCGATGCGACACAAGTTCCATTTTTTAACAGGTTTTAATTCAGAGTTTTCCCTGTTTTATTCCAGTTTCCACGCCAAGGTTAAAGTTACAAGTCTGTCTCATTATTTAGCCATAATTGGAGAAAAATTAGTTGGTTGTGTACCTACCTAGGGAGCAGAGTCTCATCAACAGAGACAGGCATCAACACGCGACTAGCAAAGGCATGGGCAGCTATCAATTGCCTATCGGTCATATGGAAGTCAGACTTGGCCGATAAAATGAAGCGCAGTTTATTCCAAGCAGCCGTCGTGTTGATACTGATATATGGATGCACCACATGGACGCTAACTATTGTGTAGTTGTCATCAAGTTTTTTCTCCATACGTTTGTATAGAGAAAAAATTTGATGACAACTACACAATAATGTTGCGAGCAATAGTGAACTAGTCCTGGAGGCAGCACCCCACAAAGCAGTAGCTGTGCAGCCACCGACCATCCATCACGAAAACTATCAAAATTAGACGAACCAGACATGCGGGACACTGCTGGAGAAGTAGGGACCAGCTCATAAGTGATGTACTCATGTAGACCTCTTTACATGGACGAGCAAAGGCAGGACGACTAGCTCGGACCTACATACAAATGCTCTGTGCCTATACGGGATGTAGCCCTGAAGACCTGACGGAAGCAGTGGACGATAGGGAGGGGTGGCGACAGAAGGTCAGGGATACCCAAGCTGATAGCACGACATGATGATGATGATGATGATGCATATCTTTCTCAAGAGTATTAGCGCTATGTGAAAAGCCAACAGCCTCGTCCCGAATTTGAACTCGGGTCTCTGAGTTTATTTTATACAAAGATTACCATTAAACATTGAGTATTTGCTTCAGGATGCTGTCTGATCTTTAGAAAAAAAATCCTAGAAGCAGCACCCTACATGACAGCAGTTACACAGCCTCTAGCCTCCAATCTCAAAACCATCTAAGTAAAACGAGCAAGACATGCTGGAGAAGCTAGAACGGACTCATTACACTCTCCTATGGACTCCTACGCATGGACACACCAGTATTGGTTGATAAGTTATAATTTACATTCGTCAGTTCTGTGCAGATATTAGATGCTGTCTAGAGTATTTACCAAGATACTTACTGACGAATGGTGAAGGAGAATCAAGTAAATCGGTCTGATCGGCAGTTCTTGATGATGATGATGATGATGATGATGGCGGAGGTGCCCGTGGTATAATGGTTATCGTCGTAGGAAATGGACACGGCGACACGAGTTCAAATCCTGGACGAGACTGATTGCATTTCACATTGCACTAATACCCTTGGGAAAGGTATGACTCCAATTATTCTCCCTCCAGCTATGGGTAAATAGTAGGGTAGGCTGGGTTCTTCAGCCTTGGTGAGGCAACTAGTCTACGAGAAGGAAAACTCCGCTTGAAAAATTGACCTTGTGTCATATCCTGCCTGGGCGGAGGGTTTGGTAAATATGATGATGATGATAATGATGGCCCAGTGGTTTTCGGATTCATGCTTTTATCGTTACAACTACGATATTTTGTGTCCGCGTGGAAAAAAAATGATAGAAGTTAGAAGTTATATTTCAACTGTAAATGAGCTGAGACCAGTCGAAGTTATAGGGCCTAATTTTTTTTTAATCTATGGTCTAGGCACTTCAAACTTGCTTACAGAGTCGGTAATATATTCGAAGCGAAAAAAGTTATCATATTTACCAACCACTCCGCTCAGGTAGGATATGACACAAGGTCAATTTTTAAGCGGAGTTTAACACGTTTGAATTTAGAATTTTCCTTCTTCTAGACTAGTTGCCTCACCAAGGCTGAAGAACCTAATCTGTCCTACTATTTACCCACAACTGAAGGGAGAATAATTGGATTCATACCTTTCCCAAGGGTATTAGTGCTAAGTGAAATGCAATCAGTCTCATCCAGGTTTTGAACTCGTGTCGCCGTGTCCATATCCTACGACGATAACCATTACACCAGGGGCAACATTAACTGTATGTGAACAAATGAGTGATGTTTAATTGAATTGCTACGGATACATAGCAATACTTAGAAACATTTAACTACGTTGATATGTGTGGGGTTTAAAATTTTTATGAAAGTCAGTGGCTAAGGGCAAGACTGTGTTGCCGTAAGATATCTGACTCCATATTTTGGTTATTTAGTTTTACCCCACGTTGACTTGGCCGGTGCAATGCCTTGCCCAAAGAAGGTCCATAGAAATATACAAAGAAAGATAGAGACAGATAAAAGACGAAAAACTTTTCTTTCAGACTTTCCTTTATTTACCTGGTGAATGGACTAACCAGCGCTACGTCTAAAGACATAGCGTGGTGCCCAAAACACCAGATAGTAAAAACGGTGTTGTCGGTTCGACGTCACACTCGAAAAGAGAGAGGTTCACAGAAAACCTGAGTATTTATCTCTTTTCACCGGCTCCAAATTCGCCACGCCAAAATCCTTCTAATTTTGGCGCGACCGCTTCTCATTGGCTACTTTACATTTTATTATTTTTCTTTTTTCTGATTTTAACCGGATGGATGCGTGGAGCCTTATGCGTGGCGACGCATTTATACATTTTGTATCAGGCAGCCGACGAGTCTACATCCGGTTGGGAGTTCTTTGGTAATTCCTAAATCGCCACATATGATAAACTGAACTTTTTGAAATAGAACTGTTTGATCATTTAACTGTATGGTCCTATTTGCCAACCCCTCCGCTAGGGCAGAATATGACGCAAGGTCAATTTTTAAGCGGAGTTTAACAGGTTTGACTTCAGAGTCTTAGAAACATTTAACTACGTTGATATGCTAAACTGAACTGTTTGAAATATAACTGTTTTATCATTTAACTGTGTGTAAATGAATGACTGATATTTAATTGAATCCTTAGTGTTAAAAAGGTATACTTGAAAACATTTCACTGTGTGAAAAATAAACAGTTAATAGTAAAAAGAATTATTCGTATTAGATAAGAATAAGTGAAGCCATTTAACAGTGTGAAAAAAAAATGACCTCCGGCTCATTTAAAAATATTATCTACTGAATATGTTTAGAAATCATATATATTATACTAGAATACACCCATCAAAAATGACGGCTGCATTTTATATAAAAAATATTTTTTAATATCCAAATTTTTAAAAAAATTCAGTATCTAAAAAGAATAAATCCCTAAAAGAAAAATATCTCGTATGTTATTGTTTTAAAAGACACAACTTTCATGTAGCAAACTGAGAATTATCTGAAAAATTAAATTGAAACCACAGAGATCTCTCTTTTCTTTCTTTCTTTCTTTCTTTCTTTCTTTCTTAGTTGTTAAGTCAGCCAACTGTTACGACTGCTGGCTGGACAACTTGTCTGCTTTCTTTTCTTTTCTCTTTCAATGTGGCAATCTACAAATTAAATGATTCTTTCTTTCTTTCTTTCTTTCTTTCTTTCTTTCTTTAAACATTACCAAAAAAAAAATCGATCACACTTTACGTTCTTTCTTTCTTTCTTTCTTTCTTTCTTTCTTTCTTTCTTTCTTTAAACATTACCAAAGAAAAATCGATCACACTTTACGTTCTTTCTTTCTTTCTTTCTCTCTTTCTTTCTTTCTTTCTTTCTTTCTTTCTTTAAACATTACCAAAAAAAAAAAAATCGATCACCCTTTACGTTCTTTCTTTCTTTCTTTCTTTCTTTCTTTCTTTCTTTCTTTAAACATTACCAAAAAAAATCGATCACACTTTACGTTCTTTCTTTCTTTCTTTCTTTCTTTCTCTCTTTCTTTCTTTCTTTCTTTCTTTAAACATTACAAAAAAAAAATCGATCACACTTTACGTTCTTTCTTTCTTTTGCTTTGAATATTATGTATATAGATACACAGATGTACACACAAAACGCTACATTTGTGTTTTATATATATATATATATATATATATATATATATATATATATATATATATATACTGATAATATATATATATATATATATATATATATATATATATATATATATATATCATATATAAAGACGATTTGGAATTAAATAACCTGCAATGGTTTAAATGCCATAAACCAAACTAAACCAACAAAATGAAAGTAAGCTTAATCCAACTGACAGTAGAAAATAATTGTTGATTATACAAACATACAATACAATATAAAAAACAAAATACATTTCAGTTACTAGAAGCTGTGATTATAAGAATTTAAAAAAAAATCTATAATAAATAAAATAGCGTTCATCCTTAGAAACAGCATACTAGATGTTATTCTTAATTAAAACTTTTATATTACATTTGGCTGATCATACCAGCTCCCATGCAAAGTCATCAACACGAGACGATCTAACGTAACAAGCCTGAGGGGAAAATGTTACAACTAATTAAAGAGACAAGAACTATCGAAAAACAAAATACTCTACCGTAACAAACTCCATTGAAAAATACAACAAGCATTAAAGAACAACAACAAAATATTCTAACGTAATAAGCCCTATAAGGAAAAAAATATGACATAATCTACATCACAAACCCGTTAGAAAAACGTAACAAGCACTATAAAGTAAAGTAAAGTTGGCGACCTTAGTCGAGGGCGACCAGAAGGCTCCCTTTTCAATAGCTACTACACTGAGGTGTAGGGAGGGCGCTATTCCTTTCCCTGGATTGCTCGACTTTACTCTTGATACGTACCTTATATTGCTGAGTTTTAATCAAGGAAGTATCGAGTACCATTTTAAAAGTCTTTGGTATGACTCGACCAGTGATTGAACCCAGTTCTCCCAGACCACTAGCGAACACTCTAACCACTAGGCCAATGATCAAATACTATAGGAAACTAAAACAAATATAATATTATGAAATAAGCCGTATATAAAACCATTACAAACACTATCAAATTGCAAAATACTGTGATGTCACATGCTTGAAAGAAAAACGTTACGAGCCCCCATAGAAAAATTTTGAAATATTCAAACGTATTAAACCCTAAAGAAAAACTATATCCTTTAAAAAATCTCTCAATACTTTGAACAGAAAACTTCTCAGATATTCAAAACAAATATTTGATTGGATTTTAAAGAAAAAAATATATTTACATTTGTAATATCCAATGTAGTTGTGTTATAAAATAGCCGAGGGATTTCGGTTCATGCCTTTGAGTTTAGTTAGGCTGAGAACCTTTCGGCTCAGCACATGGGTTGGTTGGGTGTAACATTGAAGCAGGTGTTAACGCGGGTGCGCGCGGGCGGATGGAGGTGTCACTCAGATGTCATAACAGTCCGAGACGATACTGGGTGACAAGATGCGGGTGACGCCACGCACCAGAAGCACGCTGAAGTTTGTGTGAGAATTTGAAGAAAATAAGAGTCGAGTACCGGGACATTGGCCCAGCGGTTAGAGTGTTCGCCAATGGCCCGGGAGACCTGGGTTCAATCCCAGGTCGAGTCATACCAAAGACTTTAAAAATGGAACTTGATACCACCTTGCTTAACACTCAGCATTATAAGGTACGGTTCAAGGGTAAAGTGGAGCAAATCTGGGAATGGAGTAGCGCCCTCCCCTACACCTTGGTGTAGTAGCTATCGAAAAGGGAGCCTTCGGGTCACCCTCGACTATGGTCGCTAACTTTACTTACTTACTAGACACCAAACGAAGAGGTTCGACTTTTGGAGCTCGCAGACGCGAGGCGAACTTGCACCCCAATGGGGCCGCAAGAGTCGGGTACTAGACGCCAAACGAGAAGGATCGATTTTTGGAGCTCGCAGGCGCGAGGCCAACTTGCGCCCTAATGGGGCCGCTCGAGTTGGGGGCCAAATGAATAAGACAGCATAGAAGATTGTGTCTCTCCTCCTAACGTCGAAACCTTTAACTTAAAGTTAATAAAAAGGTTTCGTACCTGAACAAGAAGTCGTTACGTGTTTTCGAATTCCGAGATTCCTATGTTCTTTATATATTCTATAGTAATGAACATTATAGGTCCATTTCGCACACACCGCTAATTGCGAATATGATACAGTTGAACGTAATCGGAGAGGAATTGTCGAACTATTTCGATATAAAATTTGTCCAAATCTTGGCAGATTACAAGAGAAAAAACAAAATCAATAAAAATTGTCAAAAATAATTTTCCTCAATAGTTTTTAAGGAAACGTGATTAAAAGAAATTTGATTGCCATACAGCAGCTGAATTGTTTTAGTTATAAATTGATTAAAAAAAAAAGATGACGGTATAAAAAGGACTACCCGGTATTTGCTAACTATATGAATGAATTGATTTGTAGGGCACATCTCTTTTTATTCCAAAGGAAAAAAAATGATGTTTTCTAAGAGGCTCCATGTCTTGGCCTAAAACGAAAGACGGTGAAATATAGTATAAACTCATATAATGAACAAATTATCAAGACCAACAAGAGCTCATTATTATTACGAGATATACAAGGATCATTGAATAAGTCTCCAGACTTTTTTCGTTTGGGCACCTTTATTGATAGTACTGTGGGAGGAGTATGTAATTTGGTTTTTTCAGTAGATTGCTCTCTAAATTATTCCCACCACAAATACAACACAAAACAGAATATAAAAACAAACAAAATATATGATGTGTTAATGGCCTTTTGGAAAATAAAGTTCGGCAAGAAGAAAATAAATTTGTTTAAAGATGTGTGTATGGTCATGTTAACGAAGTCCGTAAATAAGTCGTTCTTACTTACATTAAGTTTATAGCGAGTTTTATGATTGTGGCGACAGCGTGTCGCGTTGATGAAAGAAAATTTGTCGGGTTTTTCTTTTGAATGTCATTCTCGGATATTTGAAAAGAGGTCATGAACTTTAGTTGAGGAAGGAAAGGAATTGGTTGGACATAGTATCGGCTACTGGCTTAGTGGCTTGTGTTCGTCTGTGTCTTCGTTTGTGTGTAAGCTTGTGTCTTGTGTGTATGGCTTCCTAACTCTGTGTTATTTATATCCTACAGGTGGATCAAAGAATCGTCCTAAAATTTTTGCGCGTAGACATTTATTGACCAATCAGATTTGTATTTTACTATTTTATTTTCGAGCCTAAATATTTTCTGTTAGTTCACTTCCGATCCTAATTTTCTAGAATGTTCTATTCCATGTTTTTAGCTGATTGGTTGAAAAATATAAAAATGTAATTTAAATGCTAATGCGGGTTTGATCCTAAATTTCTAGAATGTTCTTAAGTATGTTTTTATTGCTTATTTTAAGACTAGAAGAAATGTTTATCGTATAGTACACGCATGAAACTCTAGCCCACTTCGAAGTAATCTCCTCCGGCTGCATGCACTTGTTGTACTGTTCCAACAACTTCTGGAAGGCCCCATGGAAGTCCTCTTGTATGAGCGTGTCAATGACCTTTGTCACAGCCTCTTTCATCTCCTCAATTGTCTCATAACGACAACCTCTGAGCTTAGGGAATAAGCAAAAGACACAGGGAGCAAGGTCTGGACTATACTTGGTCAAATAGTCTGTGACAAGGATGGAGTTGTGGACTGGTGCATTGTCCTGGTGGAAATGACACTGACCCGATTTGAAGAGTGCTAGCCTCTTCCCAAGGAATCTCTTCCTGTACTCCCTTAACACCTCAACATAGTAACCCTGACCCTAACCCTTTGGCTAATCAACTCTGGTGTATTCACTTCCTTAATCCTCCCACACCTCTCATCATCCCTGAGAACTCTCTGTCTTCCTTGAATCTCTTATGCCACTCAGAAACTGATGCTCGATTCATGCAAGATGCTCCAAAAGCAGACTGAAGCATTCCATACGTTTCTGTGGCATCATCTTTTCCAAGTTTAAAATAGAATTTTATTGCATATCGTTCTTTTAATGTGTCCTCACGTCCAGATAACATTTTTGAAATTCACCAGCTGAGACAATCAGGTTTTAGTAGGGTGTATTTCAATTGCTGCTGTAGCTGTTTATTCGAAGCTGAAATCATAAAAATTGGTCAGTCATCTCATAAGATGTATAGCAATAACATACTGAATTTCTAAGAGTCTACGACAATTTTAAATGCCTGTACAAAAAAAGTCTGGAAACTTATTGAATACACCACGTATTATTGAAATAACATACCTGACATTAACGGCCGAACCTTGCCGTAGGTTTGATCCAAAATGTTCCCCTAAGGCCTATCCATAAACAAGGGTTAATAACTCAGATAATTATGTTTTTAGTTAACATTGCTTACTATATAACACCTGTGCAAATGATACGCTAATGTATTATAAATATTAAGATAAGTTTGCTAAAAAGTTGATTATCTTCACGAAGAGTCTTTGGGAGAATCCTCATGGCGTAGCGGCTAACATACTAAATTGCAACATTGCAGTGAGCGAGTTCGAACTCCAGTCACGTCATTATATTCCCTTTCGGACTAATACCCTTGAGAAAGATATGAACTTCTTTATCTTCCGGCTACATGTTAAATAGCAACACTATTGTTCTTCTACAAGAATAGTTTTGCCTTTAAATAAGGCACGAAGGTTGATATACAATTAAAATAAAGAAACCCAGTCAAATTAAAAGGCCTTCTTTTAAAAGCATTTTCAAACGATGTCTTATGAATTTGTTAATCACTAAAAGAGTCAATAATCCTCCCAAAGTATACGTAATTATCACATTTTCAGTGGTATTGTGTATATATATTTACCCAACCCCTCCGCTCGGGCGGGATATGACACAAGGTCAATTTTTAAGCGGAGTTTAACAGGTTTACATTCAGAGTTTTCCTTCTCCTAGACTAGTTGCCTCACTAAGGCTGAATTTTTCCTTCTCTTTTCACATAGCACTAATACCCTTGGGAAAGGTATGAATCCAATTATTCTCCCTCCAGCTATGGGTAAATAGTAGGGCAGACTAGGTTTTTCAGCCTTGGTGACACAACTAGTCTAAAGGAAAACTCTGAATTCAAACGTGTTAAACTCCGCTTAAAAATTGTCCTTGTGTCATATCCTGTCCGAGCGGAGGGGTTGGTAAATAGGATCATTGGGAAAGTTATGAACTCTTTAATTATCCTAGCTATGGGCTAAATAATATCACTGCTGTTATACTACGAAGATGGGTGTGGTCTTAATAACCCTTGAATGTTGATATGCCATTAAACCAAGAAATCAAACAAATCAACCTTTTTTTTTTCTATATTTTCTTCTTTCCGGCTACGTTACGCATATGAAATAATTTTAAGGTGTGTTAAAAAAAACTTCATGGAGGATATAAGTTTCATCTGTGCATAAAGAATATAGTTTTAAAAAAAAAGAGCTGAGAACTATTGCACGAACATGGTATTTGCGTACGTCATTTTTTTTTTCCATACGTATATACTAGTTAAAAAGAAAAGCAAGCATGCATAACTATACGGACACACAAAATCTAATGCGTATTCGTTTCTAACACATAAAAAACTATAATTCATTTGAAAAAAAAAAGTTATTTGTCAAAGCAGTGGTGATTTTATCTTATTTCCTTAACATCAACTCTTTTTCGCTTTGGATAAATGCAGAACAAGTGATTTTTTTTTTTTATTATGGAAATGTCAAAACTGTCGAGTGAGCGAACTGAAATGAAACATTGAAGCTAAATCCCTAATTTGTTTCCGTATTCCAGCCAAATGTGTGCATATGAAATTTGGTTCTGCTGATTTAAGACTATTGCAGGAGGCTTAAGTTTTTATGGGTAAAGTTTGACGAGCATATATTTCTGAGAGTCCATGGCTGCTTTAAAAATATTGACAGAGGATTAAGTTTTCTTAATGCATACATAATTGTTAGAACTATACAAAATGGATGGATTTCGATTTTTTCTCTTGTGGAAATTGACAGTGTCTAACATGTTTGATGTTACAATAAATATCGTTTGGTTTCTTTCTTTAATGAAATATCAACATTCGTGGGTTATTTAATGCCAAAGCCATCCTTGTAGAAGAACGGTAAAGGTACTACTTAGCTGGTTGGTTTGATTTTTTTTTTTTTTTGTTTAATGGCATATCAACCTTTGTACGTTATCTAATGCCAAATCTATTCTTCTAGAAGAACAGTAGTGGTACTATTTAACCCATAGCTGGGAGGATAAGGGGGGCTCATACCTTTCCCAAGGGTATTTGCCCGAAAGTGAACGTAATAGCGCGACTGGAGTTCGAACTCGCTTACTACGATTCCGCAGTCCATCGCTTTAACTATTACACCACGAGGACACCACCCACTATAGCTGGTTGGGATGGCGTTTATATTTATCCTAAGGATGTTAGTCTGAAAGTGAATGTAATGGCACAAACTGAAATCGAACTCATTACCTATGATGGTGCAATCCACTACTTTAGCCATGACGCGACGTGAATCACCCCTAATGAATATGGAATATGTATTATGAGTCACTTTCACTAGCTTAATTGTTATCAAGGTCGTACCTGAGGTTAATTTTCTTGTGTACTGAGTCTGATCCTCACCATGTGCCACATTACTGAGCACTTGTGCTTATAATTTAGAAATAGTAGCTAAAAAAGAATGAAAAGTAAAAAGAAACAACAAAAAAACAAAAACAAAACAAGATAACTAACCAACCAACCAACTAGCCTACCAAATCAAAATTACAGTTTTACTCTAAACGACTAGGAACTGCTGATGTATTTGGCAGGAATTTGGTTATATTTTTACAGTTGGTTGGTTGGGTTTTATGGTATATAAACCTTTGTAGGTTATTTAATCCATTTTTAAGTAAATAATCAGTTTTATTTAAAACAATTCAGTTTAGCATGAGTACACAGTTTAAATGTCAAAACAGTTCTATTTTAAACAATTCAGTTTAGCATAAATACGCAGTTTAAAAGCACAAATCAGTATAGTGAAGGAAGCACGGTTTAGTACTATTTAACCCATAGATAGGACCCATATCAGGCGCTAACACTCCGGGCCAGAGTGGACCTGGGAGCGATGGCAAAATAGGTGAACTCCGCATTCCCCAAAGCTCCAGCATTACTGGAACCTGACCATCGGATTGTTTAGTGTCATATCCAGGACACCTGTTTCGGCGGGTGGGGTTTTACGCCTTCTGTAGAGGTGCAGTCGATGTATTTTACAGCCCCAGCCGACGGGGCAATAGATTTTTACAGGTATTCTTCTTGCCAATAATTCTTACTTTCTGATGAAAATTTCAGCCTGGATTGAACCCTCTCCTAACACCTTATCAATTACACCGTCAGACTTCCCTTGGGTTACTTGGGGTGTTAGTGAGGGGGCTATTGAACAACAGTATGAATGCAAATATACACATAGGAGGTGCATACGATAAGTTTCCACCCTTTTTTCGTCTGGGCACTTTTATTGATATTATACACATGAAACTCTAGTCCCCTTCAAACTAATCTCCGGCTGCAATGCACTTATTCTACCGTTCCAACAACTTCTGGAACGCCCCATGGAAGTCCTCTTGTGTGAGCGTGTCAATGACCTTCGTCACAGCCTCTTTCATCTCCTCAATTGTCTCATAACGACAGCCTCTAAGCTTAAGGAATAAGCAAAAGTCACAGGGAGCAAGGTCTTGACGATACGGAGGCTGAGGAAATGTCTTGAAGCCCATCTTGGTCAAATAGTCTGTGACAAGGATGGAGTTGTGGACTGGTAAATTGTTTTCGTGGAAATGCCACTGAGCCGATTTGAAGAGAGCTGGCCTCTTCCGATGGAATCTCTTCCTGAACTCCCATAAAACCTCAACATAGTAACCCTAACCCTAACCCTTTGGCCAATCAACTCTAGTGTATTGACTTCCTTACTCCGCCCACATCTCTCATCATCCCTCACAGACTCCCCGCCTTCCTTGAATCTCTTATGCCATTCAAAAACTTATGGTCGATTCATTCAAGATGCTCCAAAAGCAATATGAGGCATTCCATATGTTTCTGTGGTATTTTTTCCTAGTTTAAAACAAATGTTATTGCATATCGTTCTTCTAAAGTGTCAGATTACATGTTTGCAGTTCACCAGCTGTGACAATCAGGCTTTAGTAGGGTGTATTCCAATTGCTGCTGTAGCTATTCATTTGAACCTGAAAACATAAAAATTGGTCAGTCATCTCATAAGAAGTATAGCAATAACATACTGAATTTTCAAGAATCTACGACAATTCTAAATGCCTGTACAAAAAAGTCCGAAAACTTATTGAATACACCATGTATATCCCTTTGAATGTGTAAACGAATGACTAATGTTAAATTGTTACTTTTACATGGCACTGCTTGAAACCTTTTAAATGTATGCATACAGATGATTATTAATAAAGGGAATATTATAGTAAAATAGAGTTGTATACTTATATTCGAAGGAAAAGGATTTGGCATTAAATACCCTATCAAGGTTGATATGCCATAAAACCCAACAAACAATGATAATAAGTTAAAAGAATAAGTGAGTTGAATTCTCAAATAAAGATGCAAGCTAAACATAGATAGATAGATAGATAGATAATGATTATTCTGATACAAACGGATCAGTCATTTGATCAACAGATTTATGTGTCTATCGATCTATCGAGCGATAGAGGGATAGATAGATTGGTATGAATAACCTGAGATAGATTGATAGATAGATAGATAGATATGAAAAAGCTGAGATAGATAGATATATCGATAGATAGATAGGTAGATGAATGGACTAGCGAGCAGCTTGAAGGCTCCAGTGATCGATTTCTCTATTCGTATCGGTTGCCTCTTGCCTAGACACACAACAAAGTGCTAGTGCGTACTAGTTCATTGCCAATATGGATGACTTTAGTGTTAGAACGGTAATGGTTGATGTCAATTTTCCATGCATATTTGGCTCGGGGAGACATGACCCATTAAAATCTGAATGTCATGATAAGTCGGTTTGTAACTCTTCGACAAGTCAATTAACCTTACTTAACCGTCGGCAAGAAAAGGTGGATGGAATGAGAGAGAGAGAGAGAGAGAGAGAGAGAGAGAGAGAGAGAGAGAGAGAGAGAGAGAGAGAGAGAGAGAAGATTTAAAAAGTATCTGAATCTTGTGTATGAGGCGAATGGAATGAAAAAGAAGAAAAAAAGACTATTGAAATCTAAAGAGAGAAAGAGAAAGAGAGAAAGAAAATGCTTAATAGAAAGAATCGGGAAAAAAGCAGATAGTCCGGTAGACTTATTTATAGGCAAATATAAGAAAGAAAGAAAGAAAGAAAGAAAGAAAGAAAGAAAATGAACATTGAGATAGATAGATAGATAGATAGATAGATAGATAGATAGATAATGAACAAAGTGAGATAGATAGATAGTTAAATATATAATGAACATAGATAGATAGATAGATAGATAGATAGATAGATAGATAGAATCAGTAGGACAAATTAATCGATCGATGGATAAACCGATACATGAATAAATATGAACAAAAAATATATTGAAAAAAAGAAGGAAAGATAGATAGATAGATAGATAGATAGAAAATGAATATTGGGGTAGATAGTTAAATATATAATAAACATAGATAGATATAATCAGGAGGACAAACTGATTATCATATCGATTAATAGATGGATGGATAAATTGATACATGAATAGATATGAACAAAAAATATATACATAGATAGTCTTGAAGTTAAATAGATAGACTGTCATGAAGAGACGAATACAAAAAAAAAAAGAAAGAAAAAAAGATAGATAGATAAATAGATAGATAGAAAATAAAGATTGAGTTAGATAGATATATATAATGAACAGAGTGAGATAGATAGATAGATAGATAGATAGAATATGCGAGACCAACTGATTATCATGTCAATTAATCGATCAATGGATAAATTTATACATGAATTGATAGATAGAACCTAGAAAATAGGGCCCTTTGTGTGTGTGTGTATATATATATATATATATATATATATACAAAGGGCTCTATTTTATATGCATAACTTGGGGATGATATATTTAGAAAGAGAAATATATATAGGGAGGGAGAGAGAGAGAGAGAGAGAGAGAGAGAGAGAGACAGACAGACAGACAGACAGACAGACAGAGAGAGAAAGAGAGAATGGGGTGTCCATGGCGTAAGGGTTATCTTTGTATGATGGACACAACAATCTGCATTCAAATCCTGGACGAGACAGTTTGTATTTTACATAGCTCTTATATCCTCAAGAAAGGTATGCATGCAAATATTTTCGCTGAGTTAGATTATATCATGTCATTAAAATCCTGAATTGAGTGTATTGTCTGGTTTGGTTTGGTTTGGTTAGGTTTGGTTTTATTGCAAATCAACCATTGTAGGTGCCAAATCCTGTTTATACATATTGTTTTGTAGAAAAATGGGCCGATAGTTACCCGTGTGGTTTGAACACGGATCTCCAGCCAACAAACACGATTGTCGAAAGAGATTGTGCTACTAGAGTTCACGTGACTAGAAGTGGTGGTTATATAAATCAGTCAGACAAGAAGTCTGACGAAACATATGTGATGTGCGGGGCACCTCTAGGGGTGTAACAGTTAGCAAGCTTGACTAGCAAACCTACACGAGTGAGTTCGAGTCTCATTGGGCACCCCATTCATATGCGATATGCGTTGCATTGTGCAGGCATTCCATATTCAGTCTTTGGCGTTGAACGAGATTTTTGAAGAGGTTTTAAAGTGTTGGTCAAAGTAAACACTCTCGCGAACATTACAAAACATATACATTAAATATGGTACCGGGACATTGGTCCAGCGGTTAGAGTGTTCGCCAATGGCCCGGGAGACCTGGGTTCAATCCCAGGTCGAGTCATACCAAAGACTTTAAAAATGGTACTTGATACCACCTTGCTTAACACTCAGCATTATAAGGTACGGTTCAAGGGTAAAGTGGAGCAATCCTGGGAATGGAGTAGCGCCCTCCCCTACACCTTGGTGTAGTAGCTATCGAAAAGGGAGCCTTCGGGTCACCCTCGACTATGGTCGCTAACCTTACATTAAATATATTGGGTTTATAAGAACATTTTGTTTTAATATTTTTAAACTAATCCAATCTCATTTTTTTGCACGCAATTAAATGGTTCCAAGTAATGGTCTGTATCTATAGCAATTCAGTTAAACATCAGTCATTTGTTTACGCACAGTTAAATGATCAAACAGATCTATTTCAAACAATTCAGTTTAGCAGAAGCAACCAAATAAAATGTTTCCTAATATTGATCTGTATCTATAACAATTTCGTTAAGCATCAATCACTTGTTTACACACAGTTAAATGGTTAAACAGCTCAATTTCAAACAATTCAGTTTAGGTGAAGCGAAAAAAATTAAATGGTTCCAATATAGGTATGCATCACTAACAATTCAACTAAATATCAGTCATTTGCTTACCCACAGTTAAATGATCAAACAGTTCTATTTTTAACAATTCAGTTTAGCAGAATCATCAAAGTTAAATGGTTCCAAGTATTGCTATTTATCACTGACAATTCAATTAAACATTAATCATTTGTTTACTCACTGTTAAAGGATCAAAGAGTTCTATTTCAACAATTCAACTTCATTTGTTTATACTCAGTTTAAATGAAATGTCAAATAGTTGTATTTAACCGATTGATAGGACCCAACCAGGTGCTACCACTCCAGGTCCAAATAGAAGTGGGAGCGATAGCAATGAAGGTGTACTCCACATTCTCTCAAGCTCCAAGACTGGAGACTCACAATCAGATTGTTTAGGGGGTGTGTCTTACCTCTCTGTAGAGATGCAGTCGGTGTATTCAACAGCCCCTGATGATGAATTGATTTTAATAGTGTAGAAGAAAGAACTTCGTATTTTTATTTGGTGCGTAAATTAATTTGACCGTTACGGTCGTCGCATATTTTCACCCAATGAGGATGACTTATCCTATTCAGCCCGGGCTATTTTCCCGGACAACATAAAAATGGTGAAAGCCCGCCAAACTATCTCTTCCTCAGAACATTTTGAGCAGTTCCCTTCATAGCAGCAGAATCCCTACACCATGAGGAAAGCCGTCTAATTTATGGACCTTTTGAGTCTACCCTCTTAGACCAAGGGTTCCCAGTTGAACATGAATTAGATGCATGTAATCCGCTACTTACAGGAACACGTTTATGTCGCCTCTAACTTGTCCTATGTCTACAGCGGCACGTAATTACGGTCAAACATCCAGCTACCTTATTCAGGACCACACATTTATGGGTGACTACATCATCCCTATCCTTAAACAGCAAACACGACTTTTGCTGTCTTTTGCAACGCATATTTCGCTCAGACATTTAGCATTGCCATTACTGCAGCGGCGCAAATTCCGCTCGGGCATTTAGCTGCTCTAATTCCTTCTCAACTCAATAACTATTTCCTCCTCCCTTCCCACGAGACTTGCAGCACGAAGGTACCCTTTATTCTGACTAAACCTACTTGTAAACCTTACGACATCTTCGTTTTTCTCCTTTATTTTCCTTCGATTATAGCGAAGAGGTAACGTAACAATTTCCCCAACTAAAATTGTACACCAACCAATCTCAAGTTATTCTATATCTGAAGGTTCATTGTAGATTCATATTTACATTTTTCTGTCGTTTTTGCTCACAAATGATTTTAAAACGGATTTCTTTGATTCATAGATGGGACCCTAACACCATAAGATGAAGTTTAGTTTCATACCCAGGGAGCCTGATTTTTAGGGGAGATGTGGTTTTATCCTTCTGCAAGCGATACAGTCAGGGTATACTAAGCAATATCGACCGGACGAGAGAGAAAACAAGAGAAAAGAAAAGTGAATGTATCCCAAATGATCATATCAGGTCGTCGAAGTCACATACCGAATAATTCTCTATTATGGCATCTCCCAGGGCATCTTTTCATTGCCCATCTCCTCCCCAAGTATCAAGCGACATGTTATACTGGATTGCATTGCGCAATCATTGAGGAGATATCGATTATCTGACATTTTTATCGATCGTCTATGATACATTGCCAAGGCGAAGAGGCTGCAACTGATTTGCTCTTTGCTCGCGGCTGCGGTCGAAGTAAAATTCATGCCTTTCTAAAGGATATTAATCCAAAATGAACATAAAATGTCAGATCCTGAATTTTAAATGGGTTCGCCGTTTCCTTTCTCCAAGCCGTTAACCTTCACTATACCGACACCTGTATATGCTCCTGTAACGGTTATCCAAGTAGGGAATTGGATACGAGTATAAATCCTGAATGAGATTATTTGAATTTCTCATTGCGCAAAAAGCTGAAGTAGATAATATGACGGACAGACAGACAGACAAAGAGATAGTTGGTTGGTTATGTTGGATTTTATGGCATATCAACTATTTCTGGTTATTTAAAGCCAAATCCTGTTTTTATAGATATATTGAATATTGGATTTGGGAAAAACATTTGGTAGATACACGCAGTTAAATGATCCAACATTTCTATTTATAACAATTCAATTTAGCATTAGTTAAATTGTTATAATTATTGCTATGTATCAGTTACGATTAATCTAAATAACATGCTAAATTGAATAGCTTGAAATAGAACTGCTTGATCATTTAAGATGTGTAAACAAATGATTGATGTTTAATTGAATTGTACATAGCAATAATTATCATTTGTTTACACACTAAATGATTAAGCAGTTCTATTTCAAGCAATTCAATTTAGCATGTCATTTGTTTGTACTCAGTCTAAGACTCAAAGAGTTCTATTTGACTGATAGAGAGAAACCTATCAGTTGTAAGCACTCCGGGTCAGAGTGAACCTGGGAGCGATGGCAAAGAATAAGTACTCCACATTCCCCAAAGCTCCAGCATTACAGGAATCTGATCAACAGATTATTTAGTGTCATATACAGGATACTCTTTTTTTTGGGCGGGGGTGGAGGTCTTACTCCTTTGCAGAGATGCAGTCTGTGTATTCTATAGCCCTAGTCGACTGGGCAAGAGAGAAAAGTGCACGTGAGAGAAAGAAAGAAAGAAAGAGAGAGAGAGAGAGAGAGAGAGAGAGAGAGAAAGCATGATAGAGAGAAAGAGCGTGAGAGAATGTGTACAAGTGTGAGAAAGAGCGTACTCGATAAAGAGAGTGTGAGTGATAGAGCAAGAGAGATGAGGTGCATGAGTGATCAAGTGAGTGTGAAAGAAAGAAAGAAGGAAAGAAAGAGAGGGAGGGGGTAGGAAAGATTGTGTGATAGTGATTGAAAGCATGATGAAGAGAGCTAGAAAGCAAGAGTTAGAGAGCGTAATAGAATGTGTATAAGATAGAGTGAGAAATAAGAGAGAGAGAGAGAGAGAGAGAGAGAGAGAGAGAGAGAGAGAGAAAGAGTGAGAGAGAGAAAGAGTGAGAGAGAGAAAGAGAGAAAGAGTGAGAGAGATAGCATGCACAATAGAGAAAGTGTGTGTGAAAGAGTAAGAGAGATAATGTGAATGCGAGAGAGAGAGCGAACGGAAGAGAGAAAACAAACCAGAGAGAGAGAGAGAGAGAGAGAGAGAGAGAGAGAGTGTGTGTGTGTGTGTGTGTGTAAGAGAGAGCGCGCTCTATAGAAAGAGTGAGAGAGCAAGAGAGATAACGTGTATAAGAGAGAGAGAGAGAGAGAGAGAGAGAGAGAGAGAGAGAGAGAGAGAAAGGGAGGGGAGAGAGACATGAGACTGAGACACAGAGAGAGACAGAGAGAATTAAAGTGTGAAAGAGTGAGAGAGATAGCACACACGACAGAAAAACTGCTTGTGAAAGAGCAAGAGAGATAGTGTGAATGAAAGAAAGAGAGTGAGAAAGAGAGCGAACGGAAGAAAGAAAACATATACCAGAGAAAGAGAGAGACAGAGACAAAGAGAGACAGAGAGAGAGCGAAAGTGTGTGTGTGTGTGTGTGTGTGTGTGTATGTGTGTGTGCAAGAGAGAGCGTGTTCTATAGAAAGGGTGAGAGAGCAAGAGAGATAACGTGCATGAGAGAGAGAGAGAGAGAGAGAGAGAGAGAGAGAGAGAGAATAAGCGTATACGTGAGTGAAGACATTTGAGAGATGGAGAAAAGAGAGACGTATTTTGAGAGAAAGTGCTAGTGATAATGTTATGCTTGTGAAGGTCAGTTGAGAAATTGCAATCTGCTCGGACCCAATCACATTAGCCTCATGTGCAGCAGGGTGAGTGGGACGAGAGTATTTACAATAACTACTACAAATGACTTATACCATAGCTCTAATCAGCCTCACAAAGGTCACTTTTCTGGTTCGTTTATGCATGCCAATTGCTCGATGTCGATTCTTTATTACTTATATACTGTCAGCTTCTATTTTTCTCTCCTAAATCCTGTTAAATGAGCAACATTTATTAATTCAGGAATTAGGATCTTCACGCCAGATGTCATATGGTTATCGCTGAGTAAGGATTGCCTGTAAGTCGCTTCAAATCTACAGCAACTTTCATTCTATCCGAGCAGACCCAACCTTTGATCTGTTCTGGACACTTTCAATTCTTCAACGAAAATCCACTTCATCCAATCTCGATTTTGTTGTTTTGGGCATGGTTCCAAATGCTCCGACTATTATTATAATGACAGTCACCTTCATGTTCTGTTCATATTTTTCTGTTCTTTGTATACGTTCTAGAGTTTGTCCTATATATATATATATATAAATGTAAATGTCTGTTACTAACCGATAATTTCCAGTTTTATAGCACTAATTGGTTAAAAATTTTCAGAGAGTATTTAATTCGAATTCAGGAGTTTTTTTATATACTTATTATCCAAAAATATTACAATAATTTAAAAAAATATTTTTAATAAGTCGTTTTTCTCCGAGAAAAGCCGAACGCGAATAACGATGGAAAATATTACTTCTATTTTCCAAGAATTTATAGGGAACGAATAAATAAATTAAAAGATTTGAAATTAAAAATAAAAAAATAAAAAAATAAAAATAAAATTATTAAATTTGCAGAAAACTCCCAGGGGTCCATTACGGAAAAAGGGGATGACGCATGCGTAAAAGAAAAAAAGGCTTTCGTTTTGACAAAGGGATCGAAGTATTCTTTCTCTTTCAGGCCGTGTCCGTCGAACCAACAACACCATTTTGCTGTCTGGTGTTTTTGGGCACCACGCATACGTCTTTGGTAGCAGTCCTCTCTCTATCGGTCAGCATTATGCTGAAATATACAAGACCCACCAATGAACTGTAAACTAACTCTTACCGGACTTTGACAAAACTTCCAAAAGAAAACTAACCCTTATGGAAGCCCGAAATACCAAAGGCGGACACTTATATACATGAAACGAATTAATGTATTTTTGACACCTTAAACTGGGGGATTCAACCATTTCAATGTATTCAGGAAAAAACCCTCATCCACGGAATGGTTGTTGAACCCAGTAAATAAAGGAAAGTATAAAAGAAACGTCTTCGTCTCTTATCTATTTCTATCTTTTCTTTTTGTATATTTCTTTTGAGACTTTCTTTGGGCAAGGCATTGCGCCGGCCAGTCAATGTGGGGTAAAATAATATAACCAAAATATGGAGTCAGATATCTAACGACAACACAGGCTTGCCCCTAACCCCTGGTTCCTCAGCTACTCAAACCCCACAAATTTTACTCGTGATTTTTTTTTCTGCTTTATTGGTTGACTTAAACAGAGACACTAAACTTTAAACCATATTTCGTTGGTTCAGTAGTAAGTAATTTTTTTTGATTCTTACGAATTGTTTACAAAATATTTTCTTATGTTTTTTCAACATTAACGAAAGACATCCATTAAAAAGTTTTCTTTCTTAAACCATATTTCGTTGGTTCAGTAGTAACAAATTGTTTACAAAATATTTTCTTTTCTTTTTTCAATATAACATTTTTTCTCTTATTTCTTTCGTTTATAATTATCGATAAGACACTAAACTTTAAACCATATTTCGTCAGTTCAGTAGTAACGAATTGTTTACTAAATATTCTCTTTTCTTTTTCTGTTTAACTTCAACGTAAAAAGTTTTCTTTCGATAATAGACTTTACAAATATTAGAAACATGCATTTTCTTTTTTCCCCATTTAAACAAACTGAGACACAGCAACGCGTGGCCGAGTACAGCTAGTATATATATATATATATATATATATGTTTTGGTTGGTTGGGTTTTGTGGCATATCAACCTTTGTAGGCTATTTTACACAAATTCCATTTTATGTAAATAATCAGTTCTATTTCAAATAGTTTGAACACCTGCGTTAATGTTGCACCTAAGTAACCTATGCACTGAGCCGAAAGGTTCTCAGCCTAACTAAACCCAAAGGCATAAAACGAAATCCCTCGGCTGTTATATTACAGTTAGTGCTGAATGCCTGTTAGAAACTGTGATGTTTTGTATAAGCATTTATATTCCGACTCGTTTGAAAAAAAAACGTAATATTTTTAGTTAATAGATAGTTTAATTCAAGATTGTTGTTTGATATTTTTTTCTTTTTTGTTAATTTATAAGTACTCTTCAAAAAATTGTTCCAAAACATTTCATTGGTTGACATATTAAAAAAGAATCTGCTTTACTTTCACAAAGGAACACATCTTCTTCGTTAACTTCTGATAAGAGCACCTGTCTTTTCTGTTTGTATCTCATTTTGTCACTTCTCATGTCTCGTAAATATCGACGTGGCACCACAAAACATTTAAAATGTCTACAGACGTTAGATAAAACAACCAGAATCACATTCGCAGACACAAGAGATTCTAATCGATGAAGAAAAGCAAATTAAAGAGAAAAAAAGAAAATAATGTTTTATTTAAATTTAGTTTAACTTTTTGAAAGACGCTTCTGGCGAAACGATTATCATCTTCAGAAATAGACCCGACGAGCTGAGTCCAAATTCTGGATAAGGCTTTTGCGTTACATCTTCGCACTCCTAGGAATGGCATGGATTCCCCTCTTCTAAATCTATGGATGAATAGTAGGGAAGACTGTTTTTTTTTTGGCTTAGCCACAGCAACTGATTTGGGGAAAGAAAAACTTTGATTTCAAACAGGTTGATCTTGTTTTGCATCTCGTCCAACGTAGGGTTGGGTGGCTGTGTATATATATATATATATATATATATATAAATTCTTTTTTGTGTTTTTTCGTTTCTCTTTTGAAGGATTTTCTGTTCATTTTACTACATTTCGCCAAATATATAATGAATTGAGCACTCGATAGCCGCGAGGCGTATACATGTAAACAAAACAAAAGTGATAAATATACGTTAAAATCCCTTCGCTTACGCTGAGTTTGTTCATAGCTGTGCTTTTGAATACCTAGCTGGCGTGAAGTCAGCCAGGTTTTGATCCCAGCTTCGGGCAACTTACGTGTGTAATCACGCTGATCAGTTGTAATACAACGAGAGACTTTGTCTGTGGATTATATATATATATATATATATATATATATATATATATATATCATCTAATCTCTGTAAATAAATGAGCGCTGCATTGTTTAAAAATAATATTATTTACAAAATATTCACTTATATATATATATATATATATATATAAACAGGATTTTGTATTAAGTAATACGCCAGGGTTGATATGCCATAGAACAAAAGAAAGCACTGAATTTTGCTATATTTTAACTACCTTCTTTCCTTTTTTTTCTTCTTTTTGCATCTTTCTTTCTTTCTAATGTTTCTTGATTTGTCTTTTTGTTTCTTGTAAAATACGTGGTGTATTCAATAAGTTTCCGGACTTTTTTGTACAGGCATTTAAAATCGTCGTAGACTCTTGAAAATTAACTATGTTATTGCTATATATCGAATAAGATGACTGACAAATTTTTATGATTTTAGGTTCAAATGAACAGCTACAGCAGCAATTGGAATACACACTACTAAAGTCTGATTGTCACAGCTAGTGAATTTCAAAAATGCAATCTGGACGTGAGGACACTTTAGAAGAACGATATGCAATAAAATTCTGTTTTAAACTTGAAAAAAAAAATGCCACAGAAACTTATGGAATACCTCAGACTGCTTTTGAAGCAACTTGTATGAATCGAGCATAAGTTTTTGAGTGTCACAAGATATTCAAGGAAGCCAGGGAGCCTGTGAGGGATGATAAGAGGTGTGGGAGGAGTAAGGAAGTCAATACACCAGAGCTGATTGTCCAAAGGGTTAGGGTCAGGGTTACTATGCTGAGGACTTTAGGGTGTTCAGGAAGAGATTACTTGGGAAGCGGCCAGCACTCTTCAAATCGGCTCAGTGGCATTTCCACCAGGACAATGCACCAGTCCACAACTCCAAGACAGTCCCTCAACCTCCCTATTGTCCAGACCTTGCTCCCTGTGACTTTTGCTTATTCCCTAAGCTCAGAGGCTGTCGTTATGAGACTATTGAGGAGATGAAAGAGGCTGTGACGAAGGTCATTGACACGCTCACACAAGAGGACTTCCAGAAGTTGTTGGAATGGTACAACAAGTGGATTGCAGCCGGAGGAGATTACTTCGAAGGGGACTAGAGTTTCATGTGTGTTCTATCAATAAAAGTGCCCATACGAAAAAAAGTGTGGAAACTTATTTTATGATCCTCGTAAATCTCCATAATTACTTATTTTTGCTTTTTATCTCTCTATCATGTTTCGTATATATTTTTCGTATTCCCCTTTCTTTCTTTCTTTCTACGGATCTCGCGCTTTTATGAAGGAGTTTATTTTACTACAGTCATTTACTATTTTGCGATTGTGCTTTTCGTTTTAATATCAACTGCATGTTGACCGGGCAGCTATATGTAATATAAATAGCCGATGGATTTCGGTTCATGCCTTTGGGTTTAGTTTGGCCGAGAACCTTTAGGCTCAGCACATGGGTTAGTTAGGAGCAAACTTGATGCAGGTGGTAACGTGTGCGCGCGCAGAGAACGGACATGTCACTCAGAGATGTCACAATGGCCTGAGATGATGAAACGGGTGACAAATTGCAGGTGACGTTACGCACCGGAAGCGTGCGGAGATTTTTGGGAATTTGAAGAAATTTAAGAGAGTTGAAAACTAGACGCCAAACGAGGAGGTTCGACTTTTGGAGCTCGCTGAGGCGTAACGAATTTCCGCGCCATGAGTGCCGCACGAGATTGGGGCCAGATGAAGAAGCCAGCATAAAAAGATTGTGTCTCTCTCCTTATGTCGAAACCTTTAACTCAAAAGTAATAAAAAGGTTTCGTACCTGAACAAAGAAGTCGTTACGTGTTTTCGAATTTCGAGATTCCTATGTTCTATCGTTATGAACATTATATGTCTATTTCGCACATGGCGTTAATTGTGGCTATGTAACAGATAAATTAATTTCATAGTGCTTCTATAACATATTTTGTTCAATATACGGGTTTTAAGAAAGTGTTCGTTCGTTAAATCGATAAATATTATTCGTTGACTTGTTTTGACATCATTGTAAAAAGGCATCTCAAAGTATATGATTTTTTTCTTCTTTTGCTAACCCAAAATCGACAACATACTTAGGAAAAACCCAAATGTCTTTCGAAGAAATAGATCCACAACCTCACAAATATTAACCATCCGTAGAATCCTTGAAGGTGTACGGGCAAAAAACCTACAAGCGACATTAATATTTGTCGACTTTACCAAGGCCTTCGATTCCATTCACAGAGGAAAGATGGAATAAAGCATACGGCATACCTAAAGAAACCGTAGCAGCAATAACTATTCTCTATAGAAACACCAAAGTAAAAGTACGATCACCAGATGGAGACACAGAATACTTCGACATTGTAGCAGGCGTACTACAAGGGGACACACTAGCTCCATACCTCTTTATCATTTGTCTAGACTACGTACTTAGAACATCGATTGACAAAATCAGAGAGAACGGCTTCGAGCTGACAAAGAAAAGAAGCAGAAGGTACCCCGCAAAAAACAATTACCGACGCCGACTACGCCGATGACATAGCGATACTGGCAAATACACCCAACCAAGCCGAAACACTACTGCATAGTTTGGAGCGAGCAGCCGCAGGCATAGGCCTCTATGTCAATGCACACAAAACGGAATATATGTGCTATAATCAAACGGGTGACATCTCCACTCTAGACGGAACCCCTCTTAATCTAGTAGACAAATTCACTTACCTAGGAAGCAGCGTCGCATCAACCGAAAACGACATCGACACGAGGTTAACGAAAGCATGGACAGCTAACAATAGGCTATCGATTATATGGAAATCAGACCTAAGCGATAAAATGAAACGCAGTTTCTTCCAGGCAGCGGTCGCATCGATACTGCTATATGGATGCACTACATGGATTCTAACAAAACGGCTGGAGAAGAAGCTAGACGGCCATTACACAAGAATGCTGCGAGCAATCTTGAACAAGTCCTGGCGGCAACACCCCACAAGACACAAACTGTACGGCCACCTGCCTCCTATCACGAAAACTATTCAAGTTAGACGAACTAGACATGCAGGACACTGCTGGAGAAGCAGGGACGAACTCATAAGTGATGTACTCTTATGAACCCCCACACATGGCCGCGCAAAAGCAGGACGACCAGCACGAACATACATTCAGCAACTATGTGAGGATACGGGATGTTGTCCAGAAGACCTGCCTGAGGCGATGAACGATCGGGAAAAGTGGCGAGAGATGGTCGGGGATATCCGTGCTACCAGCACGACGTGATGATGATGATGATTACTGCTATAGTTACCATTAGATTTTTCCTGTGATTGCAAACAAAAAAATAAATGTCCAGTTTGTGGAAAATGCTTAATAAATAATGTTATATATGAAGGTCCTGTAAGGACTGGCTGTAAGTCAAGCATGATATGTAGAAACCCACTGAATGACTTTGAAACAGGTTGTACAATCACAGAACTACGTCAATAAGTGGTACATCGGCGACACAATACTAAGTTCATATGTGATTGTAAGAAAGAAGAACAAGAAATCTGAGCTCTTTATTTAATATAGACAGAAAATTTACTGTCTTCGAGTTCATGACTGGGGAAAACATTGAGTGCGTTTTGTAACAAATAGATTAATATATATGTTTGAGTTTCTATCGAGTGAGCCCCGCTACCATCATATTGGTGGTACGGTTGGTGGTCACAATTTTTGGTTTCGAATCGGAAATGAATTCTGACCGTATGTTTTTCTCTTATGATATGTAAATAAAAACAATTTTTTTTTAAACATTACTTTTTGGAGGGTATCATGCATAAATATTTGAACTAACATAAGATATTTTAGGAAGATTACTTTGTGGAGTGAACTGCACATAGATATTTGAGCAAGCATGGTGTAGAGGCTAACGTGCTGGACTGCAGTATCGTACTAAGCGAGTTCGAACTCCAGTCGTGCTATTACGTTTTTTTTTTGAATAATACCCTTGGGAAAAGGATGAACTTCCTTATACCTTTTATGATGTTCGAAACGATTTTTTGTCACCTTTTTTTTTAATAATATTCCGTGCAGGGGATAACTTTGGAGAACACTAATCTCTTTACATTCGTACTATGCCATGGAATACTAAGCAATATTACTATTTCTAGTCA
>OY757919.1:17777575-17813185 GCA_963585895.1 Sepioteuthis lessoniana
TCGTTCATCGCCTCCGGCAGGTCTTCTGGGCTACACCCCGTATCCTCACACAGCTGCTGTTTGTATGTTGGAGCTGGTCGTCCTGCTTTTGCTCGGCCATATGTGGGGGTCCATTGGAGTACATCACTTATGAGCTCGTCTCTACTTCTCCTGCGTGTCTGGTTCGTCTAACCTGGATAGTTTTCGTAATGGGAGGCAGGTGGTCGTATAGTCGGTGCCTTGTGGGGTGTTGCCGCCAGGACTTGTTCAATATTGCTCGCAACGTTCTTGTGTAATTGCCGTCCAGCTTCTTCTTCAGCCGTTTTCTTAGCGTCCAAGTGGTGCATCCATACAGCAGTATCAACACGACCGCTGCCTGGAAGAAACTGCGTTTAATTTTATCGGTCAGGTCTGATTTCTATTTGATCGATAGCTTATCGATAGCTGTCCATGCCTTCGTTAGCCGCGTGTCGATATCTTTTTCGGTATATATATATATATATATATATAAGCATTGGGACAAATTAATGTAGTCGTCAGTTTGTATTACTGACGAAATGATTAATTATTTTGCTTTTTCTTGAAAATAACGCAAAAACGTAATTTGGAAAGCTGATTTCAATTTTCTTTTTTTAGATTATTGCATTCATATAATATGTGTGTGTGTGTACTAGAACCTTCTTGATATTGAAACACCCTGAGACTAATGAATCTTTTGCTAAGTGACATCTGTATAACTGCTCTATCATTTTGTTTGGTCACATTGTCCACCATCTTTTCAAGGGAGAAATATTGAATGGCAGGACAAGCATTCTCTCCAGCGATCCAATCGTTGTCTGCAATCTCTCTCCTGATAATGACTAACAAATAACTGACTATAGCAATTCTTAGCAAAGTCATGTTAATTATTTTCACTCATATTTCTGATCCTCACATAGTTGCTGAATGTATGTTCGTGCTGGCCGTCCTGCTTTTTCCCGGCCATGTGTGGGGGTCCACAAGAGTACATCACTTATGAGTTCGTCCCTGCTTCTCCAGCAGTGTCCTGCATGTCTGGTTCGTCTAACTTGAATAGTTTTCGTGATAGGAGGGAGGTGGCCGTACAGTTTGTGTCGTGTGGGGTGTTGCCGCCAGGACTTGTTCAAGATTGCTCGCAGCATTCTTGTGTAATTGCCGTCTAGCTTCTTCTCCAGCCGTTTTGTTACAGTCAATGTAGTACATCCATATAGCAGTATCGATGCGACTGCTGCCTGGAAGAAACTGCGTTTCATTTTATCGGTCAGGTCTGATTTCCATTTGATCGATAGCTTATCGATAGCTGTCCATGCCTTCCTTATCCGTGTGTCGATATCTTTTTCGGTATATATATATATATATATATATATAGCCATCCGTAGAATCCTTGAAAGCGTTCGGGCAAAAAACCTTCAGGCGACATTACTATTTGTCGACTTTACCAAGGCCTTCCATACACAGAGGGAAAATGGAACTAATCCTACTAGCATACGGCCTACCAAAAGAAACCGTAGCAGCAATAATGATCCTCTACAGAAACACAAAAGTGAAAGTAGGTTCACCAGATGGAGACATGGAATGATTCGACATTGTTGTAGGAGTACTACAAGAAGACACGCTAGCCCCATACCTCTTTATCATCTGTCTAGACTACGTGCTTAGAACTTCGATCGACAAAATCAGAGAAAATGGCTTCGAGCTGACTAAGAAAAGAAGCAAAAGGTACCCCGCAAAAACAATCACAGACGCCGACTACGCTGATGACTTGGCGTTACTGGCGAATACGCCTAATCAAGCAGAGACACTACTGCATAGTTTGGAACGAGCTGCAGCAGGCATTGGCCTCCATGTCAATGCGCACAAAACTGAATATATGTGTTACAACCAAACGGGCAGCATTACCACACTAGACGGAGCCTCTCTGGGGCTAGTGGACAAATTCACCTACCTAGGAAGTAGCGTCTCATCAACCGAAAACGACATCGACACACGACTGACGAAAGCATGGACGGCTATAGATAGGCTCTCAATCATATCGAAATCCGATCTAACCGATTAAATGAAGCACAGTTTCTTCCAGGCAGCGGTTGTATCGATACTGCTATATGGATGCACTACATGGACGCTAACTAAACGGCTGGAGAAGAAACTTGACGGCAACTACACAAGAATGTTGAGAGCAATATTGAACAAGTCCTGGCGACAACACCCCACGAGACGCCAAATGTACGGCCACTTGCCTCCCATCACGAAAACTATACAGATTAGACGAGCCAGACAGATGAGCTCGTAAGTGACGTACTTCTATGGACCCCCACATATGGCCAAGCAAAAGCAGGACGACCAGCCCGAACTTACATACAGCAGCTATGTGAGGACACGGGATGTAACCCAGAGGACCTTCCGGAGGCGATGAATGATAGGGAAAAGTGGCGAGAGAGGGTCAGGGATATCCGTGCTGGCAGCACGACATGATATATATATATATATATATATATATATATATATATATATATATATATATATATATATATATATATAAGCATTGGGACAAATTAATGTAGTCGTCAGTTTGTATTACTGACGAAATGAGCAATTATTTTGCTTTTTCTTGAAAATAACGCAAAAGAGTTATTTGGAAAGCTGATTTCAATTTTCTTTTTTTTAGATTATTGCATTCATATAATGTGTGTGTGTGTGTGTGTGTGTGTGTGTGTGTGTGTGCACTAGAACCTTCTTGATATTGAAACACCCTTAGACTAAGGAATCTTTTGCTAAGTGACATCTGTATAACTGCTATCTCATTTTGTTTGGTCACATCGTCCACCATCTTTTCAAGGGAGAAATATTGAATGGTAGGACAAGCATTCTCTCCAGCGATCCAATCGTTGTTTGCAATCTCTCTCCTGATAATGACTAACAAATAACTGACTATAGCAATTCTTAGCAAAGTCATGTTAATTATTTTCACTCATATTTCTGATGAGTTATCGAATTTCAATGTCATTTTTCCCCCATTTCTTCATAAAAGATGGAACGCTCTGAATATCCTATTAATCGTGAAAAGCCGTAATATAACAATAAGAAAAGTATACATTTTATTCACATTTGGTCTGGTATGCTTAAGATCTGTCAAACGTCTATGGGGGTTGTCCACGTGGTGTAATGGTTAAAACGATGGACTGCGGAATCGTAGTAAGCGAGTTCGTATTCCAGTCGCGCTATTACGTTCATTTTCGGGCAAATACCCTTGGGAAAGGTATGAACCCCCTTATCTTCCCAGCTCTGGGTTAAATAGTATCACTACTGTTCTTCAAGGAGAATGGCTTTGGCATTAAATAACCTTACAAAGGTTGATATGCCATTAAACAAAGAAACCAAACCAAGCAAACGCCTATAGTATTCTCCTAATTCGCAACTATTCAAATGGGAACTTCATTTGGATGTACAGTATTACCAAATATATGAACACCACTTACCAGTGTTTTTGAAACAAGAAATATTACTCTTCTTCTAAATCAAGGCACTAGGATTTTGTTGTTATTATACAATCTAAATTGATATTTTGTTGTTATTATACAATCTAAATTGATATTTTGTTGTTATTATACAATCTAAATTGATATTTTCTTGTTATCATACAATCTAAATTGATATGTTGTTGTTATTATACAATCTAAATTGATATTTTGTTGTTATTATACAATCGAAATTGGTATTTTGTTGTTATTATACAATCTAAATTGATATTTTGTTGTTATTATACAATCTAAATTGATATTTTCTTGTTATTATACAATCTAAATTGATATTTTCTTGTTATTATACAATCTAAATTGGTATTTTGTTGTTATTATACAATCTAAATTGGTATTTTGTTGTTATTATACAATCTAAACTGATATTTTGTTGTTATTATACAATCTAAATTGATATTTCTCATAATCTTACTTTCAGATTACTTTAGCTTTTTCTCACCATTCCTCTAGTCGACCATTACTTTTCGCAAGTGCACTAAACGACATCCACTACTTAAGCAGAGCTGATGAATATAAGATTTTGTTGGTGTGTCCATATATAGAAGTCCATAGAAAAACGTCACTTATGAGTTAATCCTCGTTTCTCAATCAGTTCCAAGTATATTTTGCTGGTCTTATCTGGATGGTTTTTGAACATATATCTTCTTTTTGTGGGGTGTTCTTTCCGGGATTAGTTCAAAACAGTAAGGTGTGTTCTTGTGCTGTTAACTACGAAATTGTTCCCCAAGTTTCGTTAGAGCCCAACAATAGTGTAGTATTAATATGGTTTTATTCTATCGGAGTTCTACAGAAGTGAAACGTTGGAAATTTTGTCAAACATATTCCTCCTTTGGCTGGAAATCCCGTGGCGTGCTGGACTGCGACTTTTGTGAGAATACACTCGCTGACCGACCACCACTATCTCGACCTCCAAAACCACCCATGACCATCCGATTGTCTAGAGGTTCCTCTCAACTCCTGCCAGAGGTATTTCACATTTCTTTACAAACACACAAAACACAACATACACAACTGAGAGTGTGGAAGTAAAGAGAACAAACAAACAAACAAACACGGACTTGGGTTCGGTCCAAGCTAACGAAGAGAGAAGTTTGTGACAGTTTTGAGTAGCTTTCTGTGATTCTGACGGCTATTGCGAGCGTGTATTCGACCGATATTCCCACAAAGTCACCCGGAATGCTGACTCATCCTCTCACGTTGGACAACCCGGCCTTTTGTTCCACAGGTCCTAGCAGTCGTCTTTCTCTGACCATCGGCTTCCCCAGACTTCTGTCGACTGCTCTCTCCTGCTGACTGCCCTGTTCTGTTCTGCTCTGTTCTGTCCTGCTCTGGGACCTTGGCTTTCCTCGTCTTCTTCCGGTTTCGTGGGAAATCTCACGCGCAATCCCTTTGTGTGTGTTTCGCGCCAAAACAGACAAAGGAATCTTTTGACTGGCACTCACCCACACCCAAGTACATCATGCCACACTTTGTAGTAAGCATGTTCGAACTCTAGTCGCGCTATTACGTTCACTTTTGAACACATATCCTTTGGAAACGTATGAAATCCACCCCCAAGCCATGGTTTAAATAGAGTTAATAGTTTTTTTCTAAACGGATGACTTTGATATTAAATAATCCATGAAAATTGATATGCCATTAAACAAAGAAACCAAACCCAATATCTACAATATAGAACTTTTAATAAGGAGTAGACTTATTTTTTATTCATATTTTTGGTTGCTGTGTTTCAGTACTGCAGAGTTTCGTAATAACTAATACCTAATAGCATCCGTTTTGATTGAATACTGTTTTTCCAGATATTACGACAATTCTGTTTCAGAAGCTTATCAATTGTTATAAAAAGGTTTTTAAGAGTGTGCTTATATATTGAAGATTCTGTATCTATTGTGAAAATCATAAATAATATGACTGTTAATCTTTTTCTTTCTTCTTTCATCTTCATTTTTTTTTCCGCTTTGATTATAGTTTGTGTCTCTTTCTCCGTATGTTCTTCGGTTTCCATTCCTTCATATCATGCTATTTTCCTGTTTCTCGCCACCTCTCTTCGTGTCTTTTCCTTCTCTTTGATTGTCTTTTTTCCTTTCTTTCACACACACACACACACACACAAACAAGCGCACGCGCTCACGCACAAACATCTCTCTCGCTCTCTCGCTCTACGTCTCTCTCGCTCTACGTCTCTCTCGCTCTACGTCTCTCTCTTATTTTAATTACTTTTCCTTTTATTTGTTGTCTCTCTAAACACTATTATATTTGCTTTGACGTGAAGCTCTCCGCAGTATCAAAGTCGCGAAGGCAAGAATGGAATATCAACTTCCGGTATACGTGATTACCTATTCGTAATATCTATTCTCATCATTCTTCTCCCAGTTCCCTTAAGAAAATAAGAAAGAGAAAGTTTTCAAGAATTCTGAGATGAGCTTTGCGTTCATTTTGAAATTTACATACCTTAAAGGGCGAAAAATCTTTCTTTTTAAATCCATCTGTATTACAAGTCAAATCGCTTTATTGTCTTCTCATTGTACTTTCCATATCTCAGTCAATCTGATGTCCCTTGTAACAGTCTCATTTTTTTTTAAAGATGTCTTGAGGCTATAGTTTCTGTTTATTTGTCTGTCAGTCAATCGGTATTTTATGATCACCAATTTTATATTTCTTTTTGAAACTTGGCTTTCAGTGCAGACATCATTCTGAAGGCAACTTTAACTGCTTCTGTACATTCGCAAACCCTAAAACCATATAACTATTTCTGTCTGTCGATCAGTCTGTCTGTGTGTCTGTCTGTTATTCTGCTTCACTCTGGCAATCTCTCTTTTTCTCACTTCACGTTTTTAATCTTTCTCCAATTTTCAATTTTTCCATTTATTTCTTCAATGTCTTAAACTGTCGGCGTCTGATCAACTATTTGAATCTGCATTATCTTTGAGCGCATTTATTTCGTGACATTCCTTTTCCTGAGTTACCTGTCTCTTTTTCTCTATGCTTGCGTCATGCAATCAAGTATCAAAGTGTGTTACATAAAGCATAATAGCATGTAATAATCTGAGTCTGCAAGAAGATATATAAAATGATAAATAAAGTATACGATATAAAAATAGAAGAAATAAGATAAACGAACCATTACAGTTAGACCTGATATCCTTGTCTGGAACCGACTAATTAAATTTAATATACAATATTTTTACACAACTCAATGACTATAATAAAAGACAAAAACAAAAGTAACCAACAGACTTCTTTGATATACTTCATAATATTAAAAAACAAACAAACATAAAACAAAACATAAAAGAGAGTACGTTTACACTAAGCATTATTTTATGTACACCACTAAAACTATCAAAAATGTATCACTCCCCAGCCTATAGGAGGAATACATGGTGCCTTAAATAAATTTCCAGACTATTTTGTACTGGCATTTAAATTGTAGACTCTTCAAAATTCAGTATGTTATTCCTATACATCTTATGAGATCGCTGATCAATTTTTATGATTTCAGGTTTAAAGGAACAGCTACAGCAGCAATTGGAATACACCCTACTAAAGCCTGATTGTTACAGCTGTTGATTTTCAAAATTTCAATCTGGACGTGAGGAAGAACGATATGCAATAAAATTCTGTTTTAAACTTGGCAAAAATGCCATGTAATGACAGCTGGATCTACTGCTATGACCCTGAGACCAAGAGACAGACTTCCCAGTGAAAGCATGCTGGCTCTCCCAGACCCAAGAAGGCCAGACAGAGCAAATCCACCCACAGACTTTTGATGATCCCTTTTTTTGACAGCACTGGCATGATATACATATACTGGGTTCCCACTAGATAGACAGACAACAAAGAATACTCTGTTGAGGTTTCAAGGGAGTTCAGGAAGAGATTCCGTCGGAAGAGGCCAGCACTCTTCAAATCGAGTTAATGGCATTTCTACCAGGACAATACATCAGTCCACAACTCTATCCTTGTCACAGACTAATTGAGCAAAATGGGCATCAAGACAGTTCCTCACCCTCCCTATAGTCCAGACCTTGTTCCAGGTGACTTTTGGTTCTTCCCTAAGCTCAGAGGGTGTCGTTATGAGACAATTGAGGAGATGAAAGAGGCTGTGACGAAAGTCATTGACACGCTCACACAAGAGAACTTGGATGGGGACTTGTACAACTTGTTGGAACGGTACAACAAGTGCGTTGTAGCCAAAGGAGAATACTTCGAAGGGGACTAGAGTTTCATGTGTGTACTATCAATAAAAGTGCACATACAAAAAAAGTCTGGAAACTTATTTAATGATCCTCGTATGTTAGACAAAACTTGATATAATGGATGTTATAAAGTTTCACTTTTGTAGAACATGGTATTAAATGATACCTCTACCCGATAAAATAAAAATGGAGTTCTTTTAAGCCATATTAGTAATACTCTACTGCTGCAAAGTTGGGCTCTAACGAAACTGTTGGGAAACAATCTCGTTGTTAACAACACAAGAACGCTGCTTACTGTTTTGAACAAATCCTGTAAGAAATACCCCCCACCCAAATTTTTATCATTAAGGGTTTTCGGACTACTGTCTTCATCTTTATTGTTATTTCCACAACGTTTCGGCCGATATGTCCCCCGACCTTCTTCATGTGTTTGTAGAACTCGGGAACCTTCACGAAACTTCAAACTATGTCCTTTATTGAAACCACGGGGGTCGCCTGTTCTGATTCCGTTAGCCATAACCGGGTACAAGTGTTAAGTATTCCTGTATAGTTACTCGCCTGTAGTGAGGATTGAACCTGCAAACTCCAGATGATTGTCTCCTTAGAAGCTTAGGGAACCAACGCCTATAACCGTTACGCCATGTGTCCTGCTAATACCCCCCCCAAATGTAGCTAAATGTTCTATAACCATTCAGGTAAGACAAGCAAAACATGCTGGTCTCGACTGGAGTGCAAGAATTAACTGATAAGTGACGTTCTCCTATGGACTCCAACATATGGACACACCGACAAAGTCTGATATTCATCAGCTCTGCGCGGCTAATGCACTTACCAAAAGTAATGGTTGATAGGGACGGATGGTGAGAGAAAGCCAAAGGAATCCGAAAGTAAGAATCTGAGAAATATCAATCTAGATTGTATTATAAGCTTCGTGAAACAGCAAAAACCTGGTACTTTTAGTTTAGAAGAAAAATAACATTTTTGATGCAAGAGAAACCATAAAAGTTTGCTTACAGTATATGTTGTTTTGTTGTTTGTTATTTGGTTGGTTTTATGGCATATCACACATTGCTGGTTATTTTATGCCAAATCCTCTTTATACATAGATATATATGATTTAGTTTGGTTGGATTTTATAGCATATGCAGGGTATTTGATGTCAAACCCCCTATCTCTCTCTCTCTCTCTCTCTTTATATATATATATATATATATATATATATATATATATATAATTTGGTTTGGTTGGGTTTATGGTATATCAACCATTGCTGGTTATTTTATGCCAAATCCTCTTTATACATCGATATATATGATTTAGTTTGGTTGGATTTTATAGCATATTCACCCTTGCAGGTTATTTGATGCCAAATCCTCTCTCTCTCTCTCTCCCTCTCTCTCTCTCTCTCTATATATATATATATATATATAGATAGATATATAATTTGGTTGAGTTGGGTTTATGGCATATTAACCATTGCTGGTTATTTTATGCCAAATCTTCTTTATACATAGATATATATGATTTAGTTTGGTTGGATTTTATAGCATATCCACCCTTGCAGGTTATTTGATGACAAATTCTCTCTCTCTCTCTCTCTCTCTATATATATATATATATATATATATATATATATATAATTTGGTTGGGTTGGGTTTATGGCGTATCAACCATTGTAGGTTATTCAATGCCAAATCCTCTTTATACATATATATCAAATATACATGATTTGGTTTGATTGGCTTTAATGGCATATCAACCATTGTAGGTTATTCAATACCAAATCCTCTTTATACATATATATCAAATATACATGATTTGGTTTGATTGGCTTTAATGGCGTATCAACCATTGTAGGTTATTCAATGCCAAATCCTCTTTATACATATATATCAAATATACATGATTTGGTTTGATTGGCTTTAATGGCGTATCAACCATTGTAGGTTATTCAATGCCAAATCCTCTTTATACATATATATCAAATATACATGATTTGGTTTGATTGACTTTAATGGCGTATCAACCATTGTAGGTTATTCAATGCCAAATCCTCTTTATACATATATATCAAATATACATGATTTGGTTTGATTGGCTTTAATGGCGTATCAACCATTGTAGGTTATTCAATGCCAAATCCTCTTTATACATATATATCAAATATACATGATTTGGTTTGATTGGCTTTAATGGCGTATCAACCATTGTAGGTTATTCAATGCCAAATCCTCTTTATACATATATATCAAATATACATGATTTGGTTTGATTGGCTTTAATGGCGTATCAACCATTGTAGGTTATTCAATGCCAAATCCTCTTTATACATATATATCAAATATACATGATTTGGTTTGATTGGCTTTAATGGCGTATCAACCATTGTAGGTTATTCAATGCCAAATCCTCTTTATACATATATATCAAATATACATGATTTGGTTTGATTGGCTTTAATGGCGTATCAACCATTGTAGGTTATTCAATGCCAAATCCTCTTTATACATATATATCAAATATACATGATTTGGTTTGATTGGCTTTAATGGCGTATCAACCATTGTAGGTTATTCAATGCCAAATCCTCTTTATACATATATATCAAATATACAGGATTTGGTTTGATTGGCTTTAATGGCGTATCAACCATTGTAGGTTATTCAATGCCAAATCCTCTTTATACATATATATCAAATATACATGATTTGGTTTGATTGGCTTTAATGGCGTATCAACCATTGTAGGTTATTCAATGCCAAATCCTCTTTATACATATATATCAAATATACAGGATTTGGTTTGATTGGCTTTAATGGCGTATCAACCATTGTAGGTTATTCAATGCCAAATCCTCTTTATACATATATATCAAATATACATGATTTGGTTTGATTGGCTTTAATGGCGTATCAACCATTGTAGGTTATTCAATGCCAAATCCTCTTTATACATATATATCAAATATACATGATTTGGTTTAGCTTGGTTTTATGTTATATTATCCATTATAGATTATATGATCTGTAAATGTATTTTGTTGATATCATTTTAAAACGAGCCTAAGCTCACTCTTTGGTACACAGTTAAATGGTTCCAAATCTTGCTACGTAACACTAACAATTCAATTAAACATCACTTATTTATTTCCACACAGTTAATTAACAAAGCAATTCCATTTCAAACAAATCAGTTTAGCATGAGTCATTTGTTTTCTTTCGTTTTAAATGTGAAACAGTTCTATTTGATCTATCGATGGGAGCCTATCAGGTGCTACCCCTCCGGGCTTGAGTGGACTTGGGAATAAGGGGGTACTCTGCATTCCCCAAAATTCCAACATTACTGGAGACTCACCATTTGATAGTTGAGTGTACACTCATTGGTTAGGAGTCTTACCCCTCTACAGAGATGCAGTCGATGTATTCACCGCCCTAGCTGACTTGGCTGACAAGTCTAATCCTGAATGTTGAGCTAATGATCTTGAGGTTGACGTAAATTCCAGATCGATTTGTACGCCGTAATTTACAGTAATACGTATTAAAAAAAAATTCTATTTCATTCTTTTGCAAAATGAGAGGACAAGTATAAACATAACCGGCCCATTGGCCTAATAGATGAAGGGTTCGCTAATGGCCCTGGAAACAGGTTTTCAATTCCAGGTTAAATCATACCAAAGCCTCGAAAATGGTACTTGATACTTCCTTGCTTAACTCTCAGCATTATAAGGTATGTATCAAGGGTAAAAGGGAACAATCCAAGGAAACGAGTAGTAAGTAAGTAAAAGTAAAGTAGGCGACCTTAGTCGAGGGTGACCCGAAGGCTCCCTTTTCGATAGCTTACTACACTAAGGTGTACGGGAGGGCGCGACTCCTTTCCCTGGATTGCTCCACTTTACCCTTGATCTGTACCTTATAATGCTGAGTGTTTAGCAAGGAAGCATCAAGTACCATTTTTTGAGTCTTTGGTATGACTCGACCTGGGATTGAACCCAGGTCTCCCGGGCCATTGGCGAACACTCTAACCGCTAGGCCAATGTCCGGTATATAAACGAGTAGTACCCTCTCCAAAACCTTGGTGCAGTTGCTATTGAAAAAGGAAATTTGGGTTTCGCTTGACTACGGTAATCAACTTATCAAATAAAAACTGTGTAATCAAAATTAAGCAAGGAAGGACGACCTTTGTGCTATATCCGAATCCTTTTAATTGAGAACCCTCTCTCACTCCCTCACTCTCTCTGTCTCTCTTCCCAGTCCGTTCAACTATGTTTTAGTTTCCCAATGAAGCGGGTGTAACCCTTTCACAACCGAGTTCATTTTTAATGTTTTGGATGTGCCAGTGGTTAGAGTGTTCGCCAATGGCCCGGGAGACCTGGCTTCAATCCCAGGTCGACTCAAAAAATGGTACTTGATGCTACTTTGCTTAACGCTCAGCATTATAAGGTAAGGATCAAAGGTAAAGTGGAGCAATCCAGGGAAAGGAGTAGTGCCCTCTCCTACACCTTGGCGTAGTAGCTATCGAAAAGGGAGCCTTCGGATCACCCTCGACTTAAGTCACAAACTTTACTTTACTTTATGAGGTCTTCAGGCTCAAAACAAATATGAATTTCGACAGAAACACCAGTGTTTTAGTAAAGTAAGTTAAGTTGGCGACCGTAGCCGAGGGTGACCAGAAGGCTCCCTTTTCAATGACTAATACGCCAAGATGTACGGGAGGGCGCTACTTCTTTCCAAGGATTGTTCCACTTTACCCTCGATACGTACCTTATATTGTTGAGTGTTGGGCAAGGAGGTATCAAGTACGATTTTTAAAGTCTTTGGTACGATGCGACCCGGGATCGAACCCAAGCTTCCCGGACCATTAGCGAACACTCTACCCACTTGTCAATGAGCCGGTGAAATGGTTAAAGGATCCCATATTAACGCATAGCTTGTTTTTAACATTAGAATTTGTTATCATTTTGTATATGCTTAGTCCATCCCTCTGAAAAATGTCTTTTTTTTTCCAGTCTAGACCGACTACAATTACATGGAGGTATATACATTTTAAGTGCTGGGCTTTATCATCAACCACTGATAGAGAAAAAAAATTGATGTGCTGATCGATTGGTCTATACAACCTTTATATCTATATTTCTGTTTTCTGCCATCTTTTCTCCTGATCTGTTTTTTTAAGTGTACTTACTAAATTCCTTTGCTGATCGATGCATTTTTATATTTCTTTTCTTCTCAGTCAGAAGCTACGTCTGAATTTATTTAGGAGTTGCAAAACAATTTTTTCGCCACAATTTCGATTTCTTTGATGATCTGACAATCTGTCATTCTTAAGGCCAGACAACTTTTTGGGTATGTTTTTTTTTTTTTTTTTTGATTATCTATGATTGGATATTTGTTTGACTTGAAACTTCAGAAGTTTATCTTTTTAAAAAAATGATGGCGTTAAATTATCTATCTGAACAGGTTTGACTTTTTAGTCTTTCTATTTCGACAATTCGACTAATCAAGTTCTCTCTCTGTCTGTCTGTCTCTCTCTCTTTCACACACACACACACACACACACACACACACACGCGCGAGCGCACACACACACACACACACACACACACACACACTCTCTCTATCTTACTTTCATACACACTCTCTCTCTCTTTCACACACACACACACACACACACACACACACACACTCTCTCTATCTTACTTTCACACACACTCTCTCTCTCTCTTTCACACACACACACACACACACACACGCGCACACACACACACACTCTCTCTCTATCTTACTTTCACACACACTCTCTCTCTCTCTCTTTCACACACACACACACACACACACACACACACTCTCTCTCTCTCTCTCTCTCTCTCTTTCACACACTCTCTCTCGCTCTTTCACACACTCTCTCTCTCTCTTTCACACACACACTCTCTCTTTCACACACACACATTCTCTCTCTTTCACACACACAATCTTTCTCTCTCTTTCACACACACTCTCTCTTTCACTTACACACTCTCTCTCTCTTTCACACACACTCTCTCTCTCATCACACACTCTCCCTATCTTTCACACACACACACACACACACACTCTCTCTTTCTCTCTTTCACAAACTCTCTCTCTTTCACACACACTCTCTTTCTTTCACACACACACACACACACACACACACACACTCTCTCTCTCTCTCTCTCTTTCCCACTCTATTTACAAACAAATATGCACTTGCATTTACACTCATACGTGCACATTTAATCGTGTTGTTGGTGTCTCGAAGAAAGATGACGAAGATGAAGATACATAGACGAGATGAGGAAATGACAACAAGATGAGGTTGTTCATATCAAGAAAAGAATACGCAGACACTTGGTTACAGAAAATTCCCACCTATTTTATTACCAAAGTTACAACTTCCCTGTGGAACTGCTTTAAAAACAGGAAAACATAAAGTCGTATTTAAAATCGATCTTTTAAAATTCTTTTACAAATTGTAACCGACTCCCAATAGGGTTGTGGTAGTTTTGCTGATCTTTAAATTTTTTCTGAAATTTGAATTAGATCAGTCGAGACTTTTTGCTTTCCAGAGAACTAACTGACTACCTCCTTTTAAAAATACACAAGTCTCTTGCACCTACCTCAAGAGTTCTAGTGATTGACATTTTGTTGTCGGACACACAGCAGAGTAAAAGTGCCATTAGTGGTGGGAAACAAGCTCTATACATATTTAACAACCCCTCCGCTCGGGCAAGGTCAATTTTTATCCGGAGTTTATCAGGTTTGAATTCAGAGTATTCCTTCTCCTAGACTAGTTGCCTCACCAAGGCTGAAGAACCCTGTCTGTCCTACTATTTACCCATAGCTGGAGGGAGAATAATTGGATTCATACCTTTCCCAGGGGTATTAGTGTGAAATGCAATCAGTTCCGTTCAGGATTTGAACTCGTGTCGCCGTGTCCATTTCCTACGCCGATAACCATTACACCACGGGCACCTCCACAAGCTCTATAGAACAGCAGACTTATATACGTGTGCACTCTTAGCACTAATACGCTTGGGAATGTTATGCGTTTAACTATTCTCGCTCCAGCTAGAGATAAATAGGAGGGCAGACTGGGCTCGTTAACCTTAGTATGGTGACAGGTCTTAGATAAAGAAACTTTAGTTTCAAAACCTGTTAAAACTTTGCTAAAAACTGACCTTTTGTCACATCCTACTCATGAGGTAGGGGTTGATAAATCCATATATACGTATGTACTTGCATTTTACTCATAATTTCACGGAGAAAGAGAACAGAATGCGCGAAATGCTTCATGAAAAATAGGAGGAGTACTCGCAGTAAAAGCTACCGCCGCAGGAAATTGAATCGACGGCCAGAACTCAAATCCTAGATGAGTTTATTTGTGTTTGACCTCATGGTAATGCACATGGGAAATGTATGGATCCATTTTTCTCTCCCTCACCTTGCTGTTGGTAAATAGTAGGGCATCCTGCCCATAGTCGAGGAATTGGGTAAACATTTAAACTATATGTTAATACTAACAAAGTACCCGTCAAAATTGAATGGGTTATTTGAAATAAAGATCGGCACATCAACACAGAAATATATTATTTCTACGATTTCCCTTGGAACGTTCTATGAATTATTAGGATTATATTGGAAAATATTGAGATTTATTGATAGATATGAAGAGGTTGGGATAGATAGATAGATAGATAGATAGATAAGAAAAAGTTGCGATAGATGTGAAAAGGTTGGGATAGGTACATAGATAGATAGATATGAAAAGGTTGATGTTGGTTGGTTTGTTCGGTTTTATGGCATATCAACCTTTGTAGATTATTTAACGCCAAATCCATTTTTATGTAAATAATCGGTTCTTTTAAAAACAATTCAGTTTAGCATAAGTACACAGTTTGTCAAAAACATTTCTATTTCAAACTATTCAAGCAGTTATATGTAATAATTCAGTTAAGTGTAAATACAGTTTTAATGTCGAAAAACAGTTCTATTTGAAATAATTCAGTTAAGCATAAGCACGTAGTTTAAGTGCAAGTACGGTTTAATTGTCAAAAACGTTTCTATTTCAAGCTATTCAGTTTACTCAATTCATTTTAGCATAAATATGCTGTTAGTTCTATTTAACCCATAGATAGAGCCCTATCAGGTGCTACCACTCCGGGCCAGAGTGGACGTGGTAGCGATGGCAATGAAGGGGTACTCCACATTCCCCAAAGCTCCAGCACTGCTGGAACCTCACCATCAGATTGTTTCGTGTCATATCCAGGACACTCGTTAGGGGGGGGGTCTTACCCCTCTGCATTGAAGCAGTCGGTGTATTCTACAGCCCCAGCCGACTGGGCAATGAAAAGGTTGAGATTAATAAATAAATTGATTGATTGATTGATGAGAAAAGGTTTTATATAGATATGAAGAAGTTGAAATAGATAGATAGATAGATAGATAGATATGATGAGGTTGTCATAGATTGATAGGCAGACGTATTGGTGTACGCTTGAAACTTACGCACATATAGCCATACAAACATTAGCCAGTCATAAAAATTGTCCCACCAAAAAAATATATTAACATTTTTCTTAGAGAAAAACGGTGATCAAATACTGTGATTAAATTAACGGGAAACACAAACGTTGCAGTTTATAAATAGATTTCAGTGAGGCGAGTGATCTGAATATCTCGACAACAAGAGTCAAATCAGTTAACATTTGGTCTTCCCTTCACATTAATTCCCTTAGGAAAGGCAAGTCTCCATCGGTTCCTTCAGCTACGGAAGACCAGTTTCCTGGGGCTGTGGAATACACCGACTGCATCTCTGCATAAAGGTAAAGCCCCACTTCCTCAACGAGTGTCCTGGATATGGCACTAAACAATCTGATGATGAGGCTCGAGGAACGCTGCAGCTTTGGAGTACCCCATCATTGCCATTACTCCCAGGTCTACTCTGACCCAGAGTGGTAGTAACTTTTAGAGTCCTACCTATGGGTCAAATAGAAGTGTCTAACATTTAAAGTGTGAAAACAAATGACTAATGCTAAATTACATTGTTTGAAATAGAACTGTTTGATCATTTAACTGATTGTAAGCAAATCACTAATGTTTAATTGGATTGTTAGTCATGCATACCAATAAAAGGAACCATTTAACTTTGTTGACTTATGCTTGTTGGGTTGTTAGAAATAGAACTGTTTGATCATTTAACAGTGTATAAAGAAATGACTGATGTTTAATTGAATAGTTAGAACTGTTTATTGTTTAACTGTGTGTATATAGAAAATGTATTTACAAATAATATATTTGATATATATATGTAAAAAGAGGATTTAGCATTAAATAACCAACAATGGTTGATATGCTATAAAACCAAACACAAACAATCCAGATATGGGTAAATAATAAAGCAGATTAAGCTCATTAGTCTTGGTAACATAACGAGTCTAGGACACTGAAAAGTCTGAATTCAAACACGTTTGTAGTCGGTTAAAAATAGACCTTTTGTCGCCTCTTGGTTTATTTGGTTTGTTCGTTTCTTTGGGTGTTATGGCATATCAACCTTTGTAGGTTATTTAATGCCAAATCCATTTTTATACGCATCGTCATCATAATCATCATCATGTCACACACCCAGCACGGATCTTCCTTAACCCTTTCTAGCTACCTATCTCTATTGTCCCTCACTCCCGGGAGGTCTTCATGGCTATATCCTGTATCGGCACAGAGCTTTTGTATATAGGTTCTCGCTGGTCGTCCTGCCTTTGCTCGTCCATTTGAAGGGATTCATTGGAGTATATCGCTTATGAGTTCGTCCTTACTTCTCCAGCAGGTCCCGCATATCTGGCTCGTCTAACTTAGATAGTTTTCGTGATGACTGGTCGGTGGCCGTACAGTCGCTGTTTCGTGGTGTGTTGCCTCCAAGACTTGTTCCATTAAGCTATCATGAAAAAAATGTTATTAATTAAATTTTAAAAAATATATATTCTCAAGAATGCATATATTTGAGTTAAATTTTCACTTTTTAATTGAAAATATGAAATTTCTTAAGACACTTAAGACTCGCAGCACTCTTGTGTAATTGCTGTCAAGCTTTTTCTCCATACGTTTAGTTAGCATCCATGTAGCGCATCCATATAGAAGTCAAACGATTCAGTTTAGCATAGGTACATTGTTTAATTTTCAAAAATATTTCTATTTCACGCTATTCAGTTTAGGCAAACAGTTATAGTTCAAACAATTCCGTTTAACGTAAGTACAAATTCAATGTAAACAACAGTTCTATTTCAAACAATTCAGTTTAGCATAAATATGCAGTTTAAATGTCAAAACAATTCTATTTCAAGCAATTCATTTTAGTACAAGTACATAGTTTAATTCTATTTGTCTCATAGATAAGATCCTATCTGGAGCTACTACTCCGATCCACAGTGGACCTGGGAGTGATAGGAAAGAAGGGGTACTCCACATTCCCCTAACCTCCAGCGTTACTGGAACCTCATCATCAAATTGGTAGAGGCGGAGTGTTCTGGTAAAATATACAGAAGTGTCTTTAGAAATTTCATATTTTCAATTAAAAAAGTGAAAATTTAACTCAAATATATGCATTCTTGAGAATAGTTTTTTTAAAAATTTGATTAATTTCATTTGTTTTTTATGATAGTTAAATTCAACAAAATGTGGAGAAAATAAATCCCCGCCAAAATAAATATATAAACACTACTCTTAAATTATTCATATTTACCAACCCCTCCATTCGAGGAGGATAGGACACAAGGTCAATTTTTAAACGGAGTTTAACTGGTTTGAATTCAGTGTTTTCTTTATCCTAGACTAGTTGCCTCACCAAGGCTGTAGAAACTAGTCTGCCCTACTATTTACCCATAGTTGGAGGGAGAATAATTGGATTCAAACCTTTCCCAGGGGTATTAGTGCTATGTGAAATGCAATCAGTCTCATCCAGGATTTTGAACTCGTGTCACCGTATCCATTTCCTACGACGATAACCATTATACCACGGGCACCTACTCTTAAATTATTACAGGTAGGTATAAAAAGAAAATTATCAAAGGTTATATTTACTGCCTTTTCCCAAGAGTACTATGAAGGAAAATAATTACACCACCCCCACAGAAAATAAGAAAATGTATGTATAAATAAGTTAAGGTAGATGAGTTTAAAGTGAAAATTATTTCTCCAGATCATTTAAAAGAAAAAAGAATTTGGTCCCACAGAAAAGGAATAAAATAAACAAATAAATAAATACTTTCCTTAAAATAATTTAAGTAAGTATAAAACGAAATCTTTTAAAAGCTACATTTTCTGTCCTTTTCCTCAAATCATTAATAAAAAAGAATTTCATCCCCACCAAAAAAAAAAAAAAAATGATAATTTCTTCTCTTAAATTATTATAGGTAAGTATAAAAAGAAAATTATTTAGGCTTTTTTTTTTTTGATTTTCCAAATAAAAAGTATAACGTACCCACAAATAAATAGACTAAAATAAAATAATCACTTCTCTTGAACTACAATTCGTAAGAATATAACAAAAATCATTAAAGGTGATATTCACTGTCTTTTTTTTTCCAAACCACTAAGAAAGAAAAGGAATTGTCTATGAGTCAATCACATGATTTCCTGTGCCTCGGTAGGTAGATTATAAAAGTAAAGTTAGCGACCATAGTCGAGGGTGACCCGAAGGCTCCCTTTTCGATAGCTACTACACCAAGGTGTAGGGGAGGGCGCTACTCCATTCCCTGGATTGCTCCACTTTACCCTTGAACCGTACCTTATAATGCTGAGTGTTAAGCAAGGTGGTATCAAGTTCCATTTTTAAAGTCTTAGGTATGACTCAACCTGGGATTGAACCCAGGTCTCCCGGGCCATTGGCGAACACTCTAACCACTGGGCCAATGTCCCGGTTAAGGTAGATTACAACATAGGTAAATCCTATCTAGTGGAGATTGAAGTTTAGCAAGGCAGCGTTAAAGACTTTGGTTTATGCGGCAATGTTTATTATTCTATCATTATTGCAATCCTCCACACGCCAAGGAAAGACATTCGTTTAACGAGCACATAGTAATGAAATGTTCCTGTGACTGAATGCAATTTCTTCCTTTCTTTCTATGAATATAATTGCATTAAATAATAATACTGGTTTCCTAAGTGATGACGGGCATAAGTGTTGCAAGAACAAAGAAATTATTTGAAGCTATTTAAAGTAGAAGAGAAATACATTTGCTTCACTTCCACCACAAAAATAAAAAATTATGACAAGTCACGTGAAAATTTCAATTTAAAACATAAATTTGACTTATTCGATTGAGTGCAAGTTTTGCAGGCATTCGGATGCTGTTTCTTCGAATAAAATTACCCATTTAATTCTCAGCCCTTAAAAAAATCGCTGCCAAAAGAAAAACAAAGAAAATTTGAAACTTCATTTTCCTTGCTTTTCAGGCGTTACCAATCAAGCTTTTAAAAAGGTTATATTTTCTAAATTTGTATTAAATTTACTCGAACTTTGGATTTATTTTGCTTCGAGTTTATCGATGACAAAGCAACTTCATTAATTTCTCTCTCATTATTTTCATCTTTTGCTCAAAATGGAGGAAGTGTGTGTCATTCTATTTTCGAGTCTGACACGGATAACTCAACAATTCATACAAATATAATTTTAACATATAATTTCAAAATAATTGTTGAAAGGCACTTCTTGGTAGACCAATGATAAGCGTTAATATTGAAGTGATTTTTTCTACTTTTTTAATACCATCAACTTCATGAATTTACAATGAGTGTCTCATTCAGCAGATGTGATTAGAATTATATTTTCGCTCAGAATCAATTTAACAGTGAGTTTGAACCTAACTAAGTTTCTTCTTTTATGATAAATCTAGAAATTTACTAGGAGGTTGATTCTTGCAGAGAGTCTCATAGTTACATTTTATCAGTCAGGGACAGACTGCAGCCCACGAGACAGTGCCGACTGAATAGCCCGCTAAATTTCATGGGGATAATAACGTTTATTGTGGTAATTTACAAAGCTCTTTGTTTCGATGTGACACAAGGCCGAATGAATGGGGCGCCCAATGAGATTCGAACTCACTCGCGTAGGTTTGCTAGTCTAGATTGCTAACGGTTACACCACCAGAAGTACCCTAATAACGTTTATTAAAATATGTAATTCAAAGAAAATAGTTTTATTAAATTTTGATTCACGGATTATGAAAATATTCAAATTTTTCTCCGATAGACGAAGAATATTCATGCTGACTACATCGATTTTCTCGAATATTCCTTTTTTCTTTAAATTATTCCGTTACGTATCAAGGCAACAGTATGTTTTAATCACGTGATAACATTTTAGTAAGAATTCCATTTTTTATAGCGAATATTTTTTACCGAAGAGAACCACTCTATCTTTTCCCTATTCCTAAGGCAGTTGCAGAACGCGAATAGTCTTCTTTAGAGAGAATGTTTGAGGTACCTTTAATGACGAGGGTTCGTTCTTTGCGGACACCCCGGAGCCTGTTCTGGACTTCGGTCCAGAGCGTGGCTCTGCAAAAGGAACAATGGCAGACTTGGGGCCTTTTTAGGCACCTAGTTTCGACTAGGCTACCCTGCACTTTTGTCTCCTTTGTCACCCATGTATGGCACTAGACCAAGCGTTTAGTTGAAGCTGTAAACTGGCATACGTGCCTGGACCCACATTTGGGTTCGTGAAACTGCTTGCCTCATCAGGCTCACATTGCACCAAGTGAGCCGACCATCAGCATAGACTAGCAGAGTTCGAGTCTCGGCTCGTTTCCGACCTCCCCTTCCCTTTATCCCCACTTTAATCGGCCTTCGGGCTTTTGACCTTGTGTCAAGTCGTGTCTGGTAGGAGGCAGCGACAAATATCAGGTACCTTTTATGACGAATTACCTTAACATTTTTTCTTTGTAATTAATCCCGTATATATATATATATATATATAAAAAGGACTTGGCATGAAACAACCCATGAGAGGTTGATATGCCATAAAACCCAACCAACGAATCGGCCCCCCTGATGAAGAATCAAATCTAATGCGGCCCACTCCCCGAAAATGTTTGACAATTCCTGCTTTATATCAGGATTTTTCACGGATCCCTTGTTCTCTCAATTTCTTTTCCAGTTTATTTCAGACTGTACCAAGTGCTGTGACTATTATTAATATCACTGTCACCACCACGTTCACATTTCAAGGTGTTTTTGCAGTTCTTTGGAAAGATCCTGGTTTCGAAAGAGTCTTTTGTTTAAAGATGTACATAGTTGAAACGGTGAAATTTGGTAGTTGAAAAGTTATTTTCTTGGTTCATTCTAACACGGTTTTATCTCCTTAACGGGATTAAGTGATCGGTTTTTGTCTCAAGATGTTTTTGCAGTTCTTTGGAAAGATTCTGGTTTCGAAAGAGTCTTTTCTTTAACGATATACATAGTTGAAAGGGTGAAATTTGGTAGTTGAAAAGTTTTTATTTTCTTGGTTCATTCTAACACAGTTTTATCTCCTTAACTGGATTAAGGGATCAGTTTTTGTCTCAAAATCACCAGAAATTTCGTGTTTCATTTTTCAGGAAAGTTTCTATGCATTCACTATTTGTCTATATTGTTTAAACCTCATTTTCCTTTTTATCATCTTGATGTGGAAACACTTTTTGCTCGTAGAATATATATCGCAAATGTTAATTGTCACTTAATTACGTTATTAAATATTAGTAGACAAATTCACGTACCTAGGAAGCAGCGTAGAATCAACCGAAAAGGACATCGAAACGAGGTTAACGAAAGCATGGACAGCTATCAATAGGCTATCGACTATATGGAAATCAGACCTAACCGATAAAATGAAACGCAGTTTCTTCCAGGCAGCGGTCACATCGATACTGCTATATGGATGCACTACATGGACGCTAACAAAACGGCTGGAGAAGAAACTAGATGGCAATTACACAAGAATGCTGCGTGCAATCCTCAACAAGTCCTGGCAGCAACACCCCACAAGACACCAACTGTACGGCCACCTGCCCCCTATCACGAAAACTATTCAAGTTAGGCGAACCAGACATGCAGGACATTGCTGGAGAAGCAGAGATGAACTCATAAGAGATGTACTCTTATGGATCCCCACACACGGCCGCGCAAAAGCAGGACGACCAGCACGAACGTACATTCAGCAGCTATGTGAGGATACAGGTTGTTGTCCTGAAGACCTACCTAGGGCGATGAACGATAGGGAGGAGTGGCGAGAGAGGGTCAGGGATATCCGTGCTGCCAGCACGATATGATGATGATATGATGACATCCTCATCATCGGTCTGTTTTTATAGCTTACAGCCGTGAGTGCAGATTAAACAACAATACTTTTTTCTGTTTTTACATCGTCTTTTCTTATTAACAAATTTCAGGAAAATGATCCTGTAATTAGCAGTTAATAGAGGTAAAGTTAACTCCTTTGAGCATCAATTTATTGTCCAAGTAGAATGTAATTAAAAATAAACTAGAAACCAGTGACCCGGATTTGACTAAAACTTGTTTTATTTTCCAAGTTATTGCATTTCACAGGCACTGAGATAACGCTTTTTTTTTTTTTACGATGACGGACACACAGGCATACAGAAATCAGATTTTCTCCATTTAATTGACTGCGTAGGTTGAACGGACAGACTAGCAGTGTGACTGTAGATTTCATTTCCAATAAGTTAGATGGGGGAGAAAAACAGAGAAACATCTTTCTTTGTTTAGATTAGCAAATGCGTGTTTTATCTCGCTTGGCAGAATTTCTATCTTTTCCTCAAATCTGACAGCTTCTGTTGTTAAAGACCATAATACGTATGGCAACTTTTCTTTACACACACACACACACACACACACACACACACACACACACACACACACACACATATATATATATATATATATATATATGGGTCTTTCAATGAGCAAGGCGATTTTGTCAAAAAAATGCAACATTAATTTTCTTTCTGAATTTTTTGTATGAGTGTAAAACCGGCTGTGTTTAGAATTGAGTTTTGTTTTAATCTCGCAAAAATATTTATTGTGATGCTATTCAAAATGGTTGCAAAAGAAACAGAAAGCTTCAGGCTTGAACAGAGGTCTGTCATCAAATTTAGGGTGGTTGAAAAGTGCAAATCATGTGGAACTTCCAGAAGAAAAAACTCTTAGATGAACATATTTTTTAAGTTGATGAATTGATATTGCGAATTGAATCACTATGACCAGAAGATCCGGCGAACACCTACACACGATATACGGGAACAGTGGACAGCTGTTTCGACCTTCTTAGGTCTCATCAGCAGTATATACCGTAATCTCCGCCACTGGAGATCGAACCAACGACCACAGATTGCAGAGCCGAAACTCTACAACTGCACCCTCAGTTCCTATGGGACACAATAGCCGCCAAATCAACTAGTCATGGTAATTGCGCGGCCAAATAACCTAAATGTGTCTTGCAAGTTACATCCGTACTCTTTCCAGCGGAGACAGAGCAACGTCTTCCCAAGAAGTTTAGAAATACGCATCCGCGTAATAATTATACCTCAGGGGCAAGGGAATAGATGAACATATTTTTATTTTTTAAGTAGAGGAATTAATATTGTGAATTGAATGACCATGACCAGAAAATCCGCCGAATACCTACGCACGGTATACGTATATCGTGCGTAGGTATTCAGCGGATTTTCTGGTCATGGTCATTCAATTCACAAAAAAAAAAAACTCTTAATTCAGAAACCTGGTTCTATGTAAGTGAAAAGGCAGACCTTGAAAATAGAAGTGGAGGAGATCAGTATATTACCCCCGCCACACACACATATCTATTCAGGAGATTCCCAATGACAGAATCGTTCAAGTGTCTGGACAGCAGCCTCGAAGTCAGTGAGTTCGAACTCTAGCCGCGCTACGACATCCACTTTTGGACTAATACCCTTGTCCGTTCAGCTATAGGTTAAAAAGTATCACTTCCATTCTTCATGGATGGATCTGGCATTAAATAACAGACAAACTATTATATGTCATTAACCAAAGAAATCAATTATATATATATATATATATATATATATATACCAACACCTCCACGCGAAAAGGATGCGATGGAAGGTAAGTTTTAATCGGAGTTTAAATTGGTTTGAATTCAGAGTTTTTCTTCTCCTAGATTGGCTAACATGCAAAGGTTAAAGAGGCTAGTTTACCCTATTATTTACATATAGCTGCAGGGAGAATAGATGAATTCAACCTTTCCCAAAGATATATATATATATATATATATATATATATATATATATATAAATTCCCAAAGATATATATATATATATAATTTGGGAAATGTTAAATCCATTTATTCTCTCTCTCTCTCTCTCTCTCTATATATATATATATATATATATATATATATATATCTTGGGAAAGGTTAAATATATCTTTTCTCCCTGCTGATAAAGTTTAATAGTAAGGCAGACTAGCCTCTTTAAATTTGGTATGGTAACCAGTCTAGAAGAAGAAAAACTCTGAATTCAAACCAATTTAAATTCCATTTAAAACCTTACCTTCTGTCGCACCCTTTTCGCGTGGAGGTGTTGGTATATATATATATATATATATATATATATATATATATATAATTGATTTCTTTGCTAAATAGATAGTGTGTGTATGTGTGTGGGTGAATGTCCTTTCAGATTTTAAACAGCCACTGCATTGTGCTATTTGCAGTCCTCGAGTAGAAGGTATATCTTCGAGTAGCAGCTGCTATATCATTTTAGTCCTACCGCACGCACAGCAAGAGCATCTGTGAATGTTCTAAGATAAATGTTCCCCGGGCAGGTTAAGTTGTGATACCCCATGTCCGGTTTACTCACCAGTGATTACTGCCTCGGATACCCGAAGGCTCTAGTCTTTAAACGTAGGTTGGAGACAACTCACGAACTGAAAGATTTTGTTCATTATGAAATTGGAACAATACCAGAAGGAATATTCGCCGAGATCTGTGGACCTTCAGGTTGAGACATGAGAGGGGAAAGCATTTGGACAATTCAATCTTTAAATGAAAGTAGTATAGTTTGGTTTTGTTTGGTTTTATGGCATATCAATCATTATAGCTTATTTAATGCCAAAGCTATTTTTATACGAATAAACAGTTCCATTTCAAACAATTCAGTTTAGTATAAGTACATAGTTTAGTTCTATCGGACCCGTAGATAGGACACTATGGAGGTGCCCGTTGTGTAATGGTTATCGTCGTAAGAAATGGATGTAACTTGCAATGGACACGGCGATACGAGTTCAAATTCTGGACGAGGCTGATTGCATTTCACATAATACTAATACAAAGGTACGAATCAAATTATTCTCCCTCCAGCTATGGGTAACTCTAGGAGAAGTAAAACTCTGAATTCACACCTGTTAAATTCCGCTTAAAATTGACCTTGTGTCATATCCTGCCCGAGCTGAGGGGTTGGTAAATATGGATAGGATCTTATCTGGTGCTACTACTCAGGGAGCGATGGCGATAAAGGGGTACTCTGCATTCTCCAAAGTTCCAGCATTACAGTAACCTCACCATCAGATGGTTTTGTGTCATAAACAGGACACTCTTTGGGGAATGCTTTTCCCTCTGCAGAGATGCAGTTGGTCTATTCCACAGACCTAACCGATTTGTCCCAAAAAGTGTGGACAACACGAAGAAATATAGTAAATATTGCTCTTTCTGACAGTAAAGTTAAATCTTGAAAAGAATCTACATTGCATTTTTGAAACTTACGTTCCAAAAGTAAGCTATGATTCTTCTGAATCAAGTATATATATATATATATATATATATAAACTTGATTCAGAAGAATCATCGCTAGCTCTGTAGCGAAGGAAGTAATCGATGGAATTCGCGTAAGGCAAGGCTTTTCGAATGAATTGAGCTCTCAGTAGCCGTTAAGTATATATGTAAACAAAACAGATGTGATACATAAGCGTATAAAATTCCTTCGCTTACGCTAGTTTCTTCGTGGCTGTGCGGTGGAATCTTGGGTTGGCGTTTGAGTCAGCAGGGTTACGATCCAAGATTCGAGAATCTCGCGTGGCTAGCCACACTGAAGAATTGTGATACAACGAAACAGTCTATCTGTGGATGACCACACACACACACACACATATATATATATATATATATATTTCCTCTTTAGGGAATACATACCTATGTGAAACGTTACCCCCTCACCCCCACCACATTATCTCTGTCTTCTAACCATTTCACTTCTTAGCCGGCCGGTGATCAACTAGTGGTTCGAGGGGGTAACGCACATTTCTTTACCTACACAAGAATACGATCGAGGGAGACAGGAGAAAATAGAAAGACAAACGAACAAACACGAACAAAGCTTGGGGTTACCAAGAGCAGAGGAAGGTATGCAACACTAATGCATGTGCGGACTATCGCTAGCGTGGGTTACTAGCGAAAATTCCACAATGCTACTGGAATCAGACATCTTGAGACTCTTCTTCACTGGACCCTATCTTGTCTCCTCGTCTCTCTGTTCTGGTGTTGACTGCCCCTCCATTCTTCCACGCCAACTTCTCTTCTGCTGCTTGCCTCTCTGCTCTCCAGCCACCAACTGGCTCTGCTCCTGTCCAACTACCAACTTTGGTCTCCTGCCACCAACTCTTTCTCCTGGGTCGCGTCGTCAACTCTCATTCGCCTCCCCGTACCACTTCCGGGTACGGCGAGATTTCATGTCCAAGAATCCTTTGTCTGGTTTCGCGCCAAAACAGACTCGTCTGCTTTGGCGGCCAACCCCCATAGTGCTACATACATCCCTCTCTTACCCTTGTCATTTATTCTCAATAAATTACAATACGATTTAACAAGCAAAAAAAAAAACAAGAACATTTACAGGAAGTAAAAACCGAACTTACAAAATTTTAATGGGGTTCGGTCGTCCCCTAAAAAAAAATAATAAATAATATAACAACACCATATCATCATACACATAAAAAAAAATTTTTTTAAAATAAAAAAAATATTGCTGGATTCAGCTCTTCCACCTTGCTCTCTTGTGAACAATTCTGGGGTCTCCTGACTCATCCCTATTCTTCATTTCAATAGGACTTTTTGATTCACCTCCAACATTATTCAATTTTCTTTCAATTCGCCCCGCCCCCACCCAACAGAACACAGGGGAATTTTAACCACCCCTACCCAACAATTTCAGGAGGATTTTTCCATTCACCTCCAACATTATTCAATTTTCGAACATTTCACCCCATTCTTCAACCCATCAGAACACAGGGGAATTTTAACCACCCCTACCCAACAATTCAGGTGTATTTTTGGACTTGTCTCTCCCCCTTTCCTTACGACGTGGGAGCATCAGTAATCTCCGCAGTTCGATCGGTGTCGTAACAGGAATAATGTTCCAGAAAGCACTGTGGAATTCACTTCCCAACATGGGGGCCTTCACTGCCCCCTGCAACAAACAAAACAAGTCTCTCAGCCATCAATCACCATGGATTTTCAAAAGATAAGAAAAAAAAACAAAGCAATTGACACCATCTCCCAGATCGTCCAGCCATGACCAGTCAGGGGGGAGGAGCAACCGGACACCGCCCCGCGCCCAGGTATCGTCTTCCCAACCCATCGTCAACCGTTTCCTCGGTACCATTTCATCAATTCCATGTCAACCAGGCCACTCGCCCTCCCAAATCATCACTTGTATAACTTACTACCCCTCGATACCAGTCCGCGAAACGGGGCTCCCGTGCACCCAACCCCCCCAGGGGAACACGATCAGACGAAGTGAAGAAGTGCCAAGAGCAGTTAAACTTACGAAAAATAAACCCAGAAAATCCATGAAGGTAAAACAAAAATAAAAAATAAAAATAGATTAAATTAAAAAAAATAAAATAAAATAAACAAATAACAATAAACAACAAAGCAAATGACACGGTAAGCCCAGTCCCCCAAAACCAACAAAAAACAAGGCAAAGTATAACAAAAAAAAAAAAAAAACAAACAAAAAAACAAAGGATAGCAAAAAAAAATCCACACAAGTTAAACAAAAAAAAATTAATAATAAACAATTCCAGACAAAAAATAAAAAAGAAATAAAATAACTACAATTGACAAATATATAAAAATAAAATTGTTCTGAAGGAATCTGTCACGCATCCACCTTCTAACCCTTGTCTCTCTTCCCTTGAGATCTCTGCCCACTTCCACCATTTCTCTTTGCGTCTTTCTTTCCTTCTCTCCTGTCCACTTGAATTCTTCCCTCTACCGGGGGTGGTGTGGGAGGGGATAGCGTTTGCTTCCAACCGTTTTTTTTTTAATCCACAAAAAACAAACACCTTCTTTTCTTCCTAAAATCCAAAGTTTACTTTTTTTTTTTTTTTAACTGAGACAGGCATGGATGCAGTGACAAAAATTCCCTAGCAATCTTTCTTTCTTTCTACTTTTCGTTCTCTCTTTTTCTTTCTTTTTTTTTTTTCTTTTTCATGACTTTATCTGTTCTTCCTTCTTTTTCTTTGTTCAAATTTTTCCGCCATTTTTATTTTTTTTTTAAATTTTTTTTATATTTTCCATTTTTTTTTGTTTTTGTGGTAGAAGCTTTCCTCCACCTTCTACCCTCTGCACTCGGATGATCCGACTTTGACCAGTCGATTTTAACCTAGAAATCTCACTTTCTCTCTAATTTCTCTGGGGTTTTGAAATACCACAATTTTTTTTTCTTTTAGTGAACCTTGCAGCAAAAAAAAATTTTTTTTTTTTTAATCGGTGACTTATCACCTTTCCAGCATAAAATAAATTACTATAAAACTTCCCAGAACTGACTAACTTTCTTTCTTAAGCCACTGGTCCTAACACTTAAGTATAAAAATTACTATGTGAAACTGCTACGAAGAAGGAAAAAAAAAAGCATTTGAATTCTAGCGGTCAAGATAAGTGTGAAAAGAGGGTAAGGGAAGAAAACCTTCCTTTCCCTTCTAACAAAAATACAACAACAACAAAAAATCAGCAGTTATCAAGGGTTTAAATATATACACACAAAAACGAAATAGATTACTTTTTTTTTTCTACATTTTAGATATCCTTAATCTAAAAAAATTTTTTTTTTGTTCTTATATTCGAGTGCAGGTGGGTGGGGAATGTGTATTCCTACCTTTGTAGATTTCTTCCTTTTCCATCTTTTTTTTTTTCTTTTCTTTGTTTCTTTCGTTTTCTTTTTCCTTCTTTTCTTTTCTCGTTGCTCGCAGGGTCCTTATTGCATTTTTTTTTTCGTTCTTCTTCGTCCGCTCGCTTCCCGACTCTTTCATCCCTCGATTCATTCCTATTTTTTTTTATCAGGTTTTTTTTTTCATCCTGGTCAACGGCGCCATTGTGAAAACGCTACCCCCTCACCCCCCACATTATCTCTCTCAGTCTTCTAACCATTTCACTTCTTAGCCGGCCGGTGATCAACTAGTGGCTGAGGGGGTAACGCACATTTCTTGCCACCACACAAGAATACGATCGAGGGAGACAGGAGAAAATAGAAAGACAAACGAACAAACACGAACAAAGCTTGGGGTTACCAAGAGCAGAGGAAGGTATGCAACACTAATGCATGTGCGGACTATCGCTAGCGTAGGTTACTAGCGAAAATTCCACAATGCTACTGGAATCAGACATCTTGAGACTCTTCTTCACTGGACCCTATCTTGTCTCCTCGTCTCTCTGTTCTGGTGTTGACTGCCCCTCCATTCTTCCACGCCAACTTCTCTTCTGCTGCTTGCCTCTCTGCTCTCCAGCCACCAACTGGCTCTGCTCCTGTCCAACTACCAACTTTGGTCTCCTGCCACCAACTCTTTCTCCTGGGTCGCGTCGTCAACTCTCATTCGCCTCCCCGTACCACTTCCGGGTACGGCGAGATTTCATGTCCAAGAATCCTTTGTCTGGTTTCGCGCCAAAACAGACTCGTCTGCTTTGGCGGCCAACCCCCATAGTGCTACACCTATAAGACACATTTAGGTCAAGTGGCCGCACAATTTACCATGACTTGTTAATTCGGCATCGCTTATATGTGGCATGAATCGGTGACTTAGTGGTAGAGTTTCGCCCTCTGCACAATGTTGATGTTGGTTCGATCTCCAGTGGTGGAGATCATGATGTGCACTGCTGCTGAGATCTTATAATGTTGAAACAGCTGGTCACTGCTCCGTATATCACATGTAGGTGTTTGCCGAATTTTCTGGTCATGGTAATTCTAACACATATATATATATATATATATATATACACGAGTGTGTGTGTGTGTGTGTGTGTGTGTGTACGAAGTATCTACGTCATGTTTTCCTTTATAAGTAATACTCGACCCATGGGTGGGGCTTAGAATATGCTGACTGTATCCCCTACCGAGGAGTATGATCCCACCCACCAAAAGAGTGTCCTCAGTGTGACTTTAAACCCAACTGATTGTGAAGTTCCTATTTTGGAGATATAGTGTGTATGGAGTACCCCTCCATCCACATCAATCTCAGGTCCACTCTATCAAGGAGTGGTCATACTTTTTTGGGCCCAATATATGAGTTAAAAAGGTTTGTTTAAAAATTATTCATATTTGATTGGACCGTGTGCAAAAAATTGATTTAAAAGTTAATAAATAAAACAAAATATCAACACAAAAAGTAAATACACATACTTACCCAACCCTTCCGCTCGGACAGGATATGACACAAGGACAATTTTTAAGTGGAGTTTAACTGGTTTGAATTCAGAGTTTTTCATCTCCTAGACCAATTGCCTCGCCAAGGCTGAAGAACATAGTCTGTCCTACTAGTGACCCATAGCGAGAGGGAGAATAATTGAATCCATACCTTTCCCAAGGGTATTAGTGCTATATGAAATGCAATCGGTCTTGTCCAGGATTTGAACTCGTGTCGAGTGTCCATTTCCTACACCACGGGCACCTCTATCTATAGATATGAATATCTTTTTTATTTAAATATTTTTTTTATTTTACCGAGTCTGAACAATAAACTGTAAACATCTATTGATTGCAGATAATTGATGGGCGAGTGGTACTGTGGTGCCAGTACGTTAGTTATCAAAAAGCCCTGTGTGGCTAGCTGTAACATGATACGCTCAATCAAGCTATTTTTGACTATTTTTGCTGAGAGTTCTCACTTGAGCAAAAGACTGAGTGTTGGTCTGGGAACCTTGGTATATATATATATATATATATATATATATATCAGACAAAGATGTAAACGGCTGAATAAAACTCCGAGCTAGACATTAATGAATCTTATTTTTTTCATGGTGTGAAAAGTTTGCTGAAAAATAGAGGTTAGAAACTCATTTCTTGCTTGGCAGAGCATAGATATTTGCAAAACAAAAGGATACGTTCAATCCTGTGGCTTTTGTGATTTTAGATTTGTCGTACACTTTTGATTTTTTTAATGCACAAAATTTAAGCCAGAAATGGGAATTAGTTTACCTAGTTTGATAAGTTATGGTAGTATGTTGTCATCACAAAAATTCGAATCTATAGCTGTTCTTTCTTGGTGAGAATTGGAAATTTTTAAACGAACCTAATTATGTGAAAAAAGGAACAAATCTACGCTTAAACATTAAGACATAAAGTAAATGATTTCGTGACAAATGAAAGGAGAAATTTTACAAGAAACAGATTAATACCGTTTCAGTTTCTTTGTTTAATGGAGTATCAACCTTTGTGGGTTATTTAATGCCAAAATCATCCATGTAGAAGAACAACTGTAATACTTTTTAACTCATAGTCTTGAGGGTAAAGATGTTCATAATTTTTCCAGGATAATATATTCAAAAGTGAACATAACAGCGCGATTGGAGATTGAACCCGGCTTCTTTGGGGCTGCAGTCGCACCACTTTAGCTATTACGCCACTGAAACTTACCCAATACTTATACACGAATACATATGTTAATTAAGAACAACTTTATTATTCTTAAATAGAAATTGCAATATTCAATAGAAATTATAATTTTAAGTATTCCCACTGGGTGACTAGAAAGGAGGGAGAATATATCACCGGTCAGACTGATTTTAAAGGAAACGACCTTGAATTGAACCCGGCTACAACGTTTGATTGCGGCGGAAGACTTAACAGCTTGTGAGATTTATGTATCTATGAGTCACGCTGGAGTAAACATAATTCTCTTATTGGAGAATATAAATTGAATGATGGGGTTATGAATCTGGAGAACACCCACAGCGTTCTGGATCCAATTGTAGAGTGACAGCGCCCCGGAGAATAAGCAAAACAAAAATCCAGTGGCCCAAAGGTAACCAGAGCGTTATTTTGACAAATATCGACCAAGAAACTTAATTTATTCATACAACCAATCCTAAGGGTCCCATTAGACTGCAGATCGTTTTTTTTTGTAAATTATATGACAGAAAAAAAAAAGGAGAAACGACCAAATCGATGAAAATAAAATGCACGTGATACCACGATCTAACGAGCGCAAGTGAAATGAACACGTGATATGAATGATCTTTAATGAACACATCTGAAGGCAAACACATTTGACCCGAGAAACTTTCACTCTGTTCGTCTTCATACCCTGTCCGGTGGCAAAAGCAGCTGGTGGCGCCAGGTGTGGCAGTATCACTTCAGCTACCGAAACTATGGCATCGCTCCTGGTTGATGGTTTTCATCCGTTGTATGACAAAAACATAATGTAACATGAATGTATTGTCAAGAAAAAGTTTTGTAAATTGAATTGAAAATGAAGTGAGAGGGGAAACGACTTTACTTGTGGAGGTAAACAGGTACGCGTCTTGCAATAGAGGAGATCTAATCAAAAAAACATGGCCGCGCTCCCGCCCAGAGTCACAATTTATAAGAAACTGGTCTCGTGTTCGAAATAAATCCCGCGGGACGAATTCGTGACGTATGCATATTTTGACTCCTCTTGCGAGTCCATAAAAAGCAAATTACCGAAGGAAGAACAGTTGGATTTTTTGCATTCCAGCAGTGACTTCAGCTCACGAGAACATATTGATTGTGTAAAGAGTGTAAAAAGCAGTACAAAGACTTAACAGGCCAAAAAATTATTGCCCACGTAGAGGATTACAGTAAATTGGAAAGCAAGGGTTTTTTTTGTTATTCGATAGAAAAGTGCTCAACCTCTTTAGGTAGGAGCAATCTATCAATATAACTCTAAAATCTGCATTTAAAATAACAGTGACGTAAAAGCAGTTATTAATAATAGTTTCGTGCCGTAGAGAGTGATCCTCAGAATATGGTAAAACAGTAAATCAATGAAAAGTATTCATTTTCTCTTTCTAAAATTTACCATCGGCTGATGATCGCAATCAGCGACTTGAAACTTTTACTAACATTCGTAAGTTAATATAAGATACTAAAGATTTGATTATACATGATATTTATCTCTGTTTTTAACCAGATAAGATTTAACACAAAGTCTTTTTAATAATGGGGGTTTAAGGGAGAAGAAGGTCGGGCACGAAGCAGGGACTCGTGCCCTGCAGGACTATGCAGGTCATCAGATTACTAGGTGTAATGAGAGCCAGGTGACCTTGCTGGTTATAGCTTAACTAGGCCCGAAGGTCTACTGCTATGCTGTTAATGGTTCTTTGCTCAGCCAAAGGTGTCCGGCCCGGAGCCGGGGGCTATTCGGCCTCGACTCTATCATTGATTTGTTACTCCATCCAGCACGAATGCTTGACTGCCAAGCTAAAAAGCTGGGGAAATATTTGATTATATATATATATATATATATATATATAAACTGAAAGAACGTTAATAACCCGACGTCGAGGTATCACCATCTGGCACGTTAATTTAAGGACATTATTCCTTATCGAATTAACGGTCCCTTTTGTGTAAACGTCGAAACAAGTTGCATTTGCGTTTGTTGGGAACTTATGAAGATGTGTAAATTATATATGAAATGCATCAGGAAAGTAAATTTATATCGTAATGAGGTCGGATGCTGAGCTTTCATTGCCGAAACAAACCCAACATACCTGATTAATCTTAGACTTTCCCCATCAGACATGATGAGATATATAAAAACAGACCTGTAATAATTTTCTAACTGTATCAACGCTGATATGACATTTCAACAGAGTGACGACAAAACCTGATCGTATTGTGAGATAATATTGAATAATACTTATAGTGGGGTGCTCTGGATTAGTGTTTATGATTTTTCAACCACGAAAATAACCCTGAACACCGAGTGATCATATGATGAAGGCTGTATTGCTAGCAACACTGCTGTTTGCACAACAGTCATTACATATATATATATATATACCCAGCATGAATGAAATGCACGTGGAACCACCATTACGGTGTGATTACGTAACATCAAGAAACGGTTACTGTAAACGCGTAATAACATCAACGGTTGAAAATAAACGTGTTTTTAAAAAATCCCAAACTGCACACTAAAAATGAAAATGAAGGTCCAATGTAATCTCTGCTCTTAATTGATGTGGCGTATATATATATATATATATATATATAATTCATTTAAATTCCCTGTGCGGTGGCAAAAGCTGCTTGGTAGTGCCAGATGTGGCAGTACGGCCTTGTGCTACCGAAACTGTTATCACCTCTTGTTGGCGGCTGATGAGGGCAGGGTATCGCAAGTGCTTTCACACGTTGTATGATGAAAAAAAAAATTATCTGAGGTTGGGCTGAAAAGTTCGTATTATAACGTCATATCTGATGACGTTGAAGTATATCATTTTACCAATTGAATCGAAGTGTAACATAATGGCGGAGGGATTTAGTTTTATATATCTTGCCTTTGGGTTTAGTTAGGCTGAGAACCTTTCGCCGAGCGTATGGG
>OY757919.1:17813385-17858385 GCA_963585895.1 Sepioteuthis lessoniana
TATGAACATTCTATGTACGTTTCACGTATTCCTATCTGGCTATGGTACAGAAGCACTGCAATAACGATGGAAGAAGATGGACTGCAAAGAAGACAATGTTGAAAATTAAACATCATTTGATCTCATTTCCATGAGAGTATCTAAGTAAACAAATGTTTTTCTTTTATTTGTTTTTTTTTTCTATAAGAATTCCATGGGGAAGTTTTTATTTATGATATGAGCTGCGTCAAGATTTAAGAGATAATTTAATCTCTAGCCTGATACAAAATTACTGAGTTATATTGAAAACTTATCTTGTATACCCAGCTATCTGATTAGTGTCAGAAATTCGTATGAAGTCATGACTTACTGATTCAATAATTAAGAAGATATTAAAGAAACGTTAATTTAGTATTAATAAGAAGAGTTGAGTTTTGAAACCCGAAAAGTGAAGTTGGGATAGACATTAGTGCAAATCGCTCAGGTCGGGGATACCACTGGGTAGCTAGAAGCGAGATTTGCTCATAAACCCTTACAAGGTCTTCCTCTCTCCTCGTGGTTGTGTCAGACTGCTGTACAACAATGTAGACAGTCTGAATAATGATTCTCTCATGTTCCAAATAACTGAGTCGCGTTATTATTTTTTAGATTTATTATTCAACATAGTTAATCGTATTACAATGTTCAATTTAGAGACTTGAGTGATATAAGAGTTGGTAAATTTTGTTAGCTTAATAAATCTTGTGAGAGAGCATGACTGTCTAGAGAAAAAATGGCGTAGGGTCCTAGTGGTGTAATGGTTAAAGCGATGGACTGCAGAACCGTAGGAACTACAGTCGCGCTATTACGTTTACTTTCGGGCAAATACCCTTGGGAAAAGTATGAATCCCCTTATCCTCCCAGCTATGGGTTAAATAGTACCACTACTGTTCTTCTTGGAGAATGGCTTTGGCATTACATAACCTACAAAGGTTGATATGCCTTTAAACAAAGAAACCGAACAATGTAGAGAGAAAATGTATTCATGCCTTAAATGTATATGCGGCTTGTGCTTTTATTTTCATGGGAAAGCTTAGGCTATAATATTAGTATTAATAAATCTATGATAACAGTAACATGCTCCCGTTTTTGCCTGCTTGGGAATTTATTTGTCCATCAATGGTTAGAACGTTGTGTATGAGAATGTGTTGGACAAGGGAAGATAGTTTGTAGAAGTCGGTGATGTCCATTTTTTCAATGTCATTGGTGTACCAAGAGACGATTGTTGTGTGGGGGTTGCTATTAAATCATTCTTTGCTGGGTTCTCTGTAGGCTAAAAATAATTTTTAAGGTAGGGATATAACATATCCACGTCCAAAAATACGAACAAGATATGAATGTGTGAAATAGACATAGGGAATCCGAAAACACTCGAAACACTTGACGACTCTCTTTTGGTTCAGGTACGAAACTTTTATTTACCTTTTTGAGTTTAAGGTTTTCCGACATGAGGAGAGAGAGACACAATTTCTTACTATGCTGACTGTTCGTACATCGTCAGCTCTCAACTCACTGACTCAACCAACGCGCAGGAATCCCGTAGACCCCTGGTCTGGCCTCGCCCAGATCAAAAATCGACTACTTTCCTCTAGCGTCGAATCTCAACTAACTGTTGTTTTTCAAATCCCACAATCCTCAGCCCATCACTGCCGGGCCTGACGTCATTCACATCCCCAGCTTCATTTCTAGCTGGGGTTTTTATAGTGACATCTATCATTGTCACATCCTCCCCGCACGCGCATGAACACCTGCACTCAATGTGTGCACCTAACTAACTCATGAACTAAGCCGAAAGGTTCTCAGCCTAACTTAACCGAAAGATAAGATATACAAAACGAAAATTGATAATAAAAAATATCCTTCCGCAATTATATAACAGGGAGACTGAGAAGCATTCATCTAGCTCCTATGAAGTTTTTCAATGTAGATGCTGATACAAATTTCTATCTATTGCCGGTATCAGGGTATATCAGTTCTAAAAACACATATATGTCTTGAGAGTATATATATATATGGAAGTAAATAATGCAATGGAATCGGACTGTTGGGAGAAAATTGAAAAACAAAGTAATCCATAATTAATGAATTCATTACGAAGGAAAGTCGACGTTTAAAGGTTTCGGTTTTAATAAACCTTCACCAAAAGTTTAATACAATCAAATAAATGTTTATTTTACCATTTTAAAGTCCCGATTAATGTTTATTAAAACCGAAACTTTTTAACGTTGTATTTTCTTCCTTATAATTTAATCACGTTTAGATTACTTTGTTTTTAAATTTTCTCCGTATATATATATATATATATGAAGAGTAAATAAAGGATTGTAATCCGACAATATGTAGAAAAACTGATTACAACTATCCAAGTGGAAGGAATGATTTATTGAGAGGTCGACACTATAGTGTGTCGGTTCCGCTGAACCATCATCATGATCATGAGGGGTGATATTAACAATTTTGAGTTAACGATGGATGTTTAGGAATGTGAAATACTAAAACCTAAGAGAAAATTGTGTATAATAAGAAAAAGTTGGCCGTTTAATTGGGTAATCAGCGTTTGACGTTTTAAATTACGTCATTTGACTTATTAAGAATATATATATATATACTGGTTGGTTGGTCGTTTGGGTTTTATGGTATATCAACCTTTGTAGATTATTTAACGCCAATTCAGTTTAGCATGAGTACACAGTTTAATTGACAAAAACATTCCTATTTCAAGCTATTCAGTTTAGTATATATATGCAGCTACTTCTATTTAACCCATTAATAGGGCCTTATCGGATGCTACTATTCCAGACCAGAGTGGACCTGGGAGCAATGGCAATGAAGGCGTGTCCCGCATTCCCTAAAGCTCCAGTATTACACGGACGTTACCATCAAATTGTTTAGTGTCATAATCAGGATACTCGTTGTGTGGGGTCTTACACCTCTGCAGAGTTGCAGTCGGTGTATTCTTCAGCCCCAGCTGACTGGGCATACACATATATATATATATATATATATATATATATATATATATACGATATAACAGAAAATCGACTAGTGTTGTTACAATGCGCTTTGGATTAAACGTAAGATGCTTGGGCCCGAAAATATGTCTGACCACATTGTTATCATCTGAATTGGAGTTTTCTTACCACTTATTATAGAAAAGTTGGCGACCTTAGTCGAGTGTTACCCGAAAGCTCCCTTTTCAACAGCTACTACACCGAGGTATAGGGGAGGGTGCTACTCAATTACCCTTGATCCTTACCTCATAATAATGAGTGCTAAACAAGGCTCTATCAAGTACCATTTTTTGAGTCTTTGGTATGACTCGACCTTGGATTGAGCCCCGGTCTCCCGGCTATTTGTGAACGCTCTACTCATCAGTTTTTTTTTTTATAATTAACCTATCTAAATATATTATCCCAATTAAACATATTTATATAGGAACGATATCTACAGTAATGGAGACCATTGGTTGTGAAGGTGTTGATCATGTTACATGTCTTTGGCAGAAATAGCCGGGCGGAGAATAATCCTTTCTTTGTATGGTTTGAATTCAAAGTTTTCCTACTCATGAGCCGCTTACAGCAGCATGCTTTGATAGCCCAGTCTGACCAACTGTTGACCCTTAGCTGAAAGGGGAATAGTTGAATTATTACCTCTCCCAGGTACTAAGACCTTTCCGGTGAGAAAATCAAATCGCCTTGTTCAGGACTTGAACTCTGATAGCCGACTCTACTTACTATGTCGACTGTCGTCATGCCAGGGGCGCCTGCACTTCATACAAAAGATATTATTTTAGTTCTATTTTGTAGCACACACACACACCACACACACACACATATATGTATATATATATATATATATAGCCATCTATAATGTACTACGATGAATTATATAAAGCTTTCAACCTTCTCTCACGGGATATAAACCACTGGGCTGGGCCGTCTTTGGTTAATCAATAGAAAATTTTAGACGATGCAATCAAACCAAGAGAAAATTTTGCAACGATTTCTTTTCTTTGAAACACGATTCTTGCAGTTTGATATTACTTTTCAAATATTCAAATATGGCGGATTAACACGTTTCAGTTAGCCGGAATGAATTCTAAAAAACAAGCCTCGTCAACTGAATAATATGTAAAATCATACGCCAATATATAAGTACACCAGTAACAATTTTAAAAGAAAGTTAATTTTTTGTTAAACAAAAGACACTAGGATTTGATTACTTCTGGTAAACACGGATATTATCATATATTATTTACTGTCAAACACTTCTACAATGAAAATCTGTAACCCAAAATAGAAACACGCGATAAACCAAGAACTACTGGAATCATATTAGGCGGAAAGTAAAAAAAAAAACTAACGATCACTTAAAAAACTAAATTAAATTTGTGTAGAATGTTGGAGTTTTGTAGAATTTGATAATAAATAACTCCCATTATTTTCTGGTTCCATTATATAATATTGTTGCCCAATGTCTTAGGGCTGTGGAATACACCAATTACTTCTCTGCTCAAGAGTAAGACTCTACCCAATGAGTGTCCTGATAATGACACAAAACAATCTGTTGGTGAGGTTCCAGAAATACTGAAGATTTGCGAAATGCGGAGTACCCCTTCATCGCCATCGCTCCCTGGTCCACTCTAGCCCGGAGTTGTAGGACCTGATAGGGTCCTATCTATGGGTGAAATAGAACTAAACTGTATGCTTACGCTAAACTGAATTGTTTGAAATAGGACTGTTTTGAAATTTTAAACGGCGTTCTTATGCTAAACTGAGTTATTTGGAGTGGAACTGATTTTGTATGCTAAACAGAATTTTTTGAAATAGAACCGTTTTGACATTTAACTGTGTGTAAAAAAACTGTACTTATACTAAACTGAATTGTTTGAAATAACTGAACAGCTTGAAATAGAAATGTTTTTGACAATTAGATTGTGTACTTACGCTAAACTGAATTGATAGAGATAGAACTGTTTATTTGTAAAAAAATAGACTCGGCATTAAATAGCCAACAAATTTTGATAGGCCATAAAACTCAAACAAACAAGAAATATAATATTCCACGAGAAATTATGAAATATAAGTTCAACTGTATCTATTTGTGGACGAATATATATATATATATATATAGTAGCGTCCAAAACTAAGGGACAAGATTTTAAAACCTAATATTTGTTAGAAATAACAACAGTGAAAAGCTGAAATTTTGACAACTGGTAGTCGTTATAATCCATAATAACATACTAAAATTTGAATCATATTGCAAAGGATAGAAAAAGAATTATAACAATTATTTATTTATTTTCAAAATAGGATCGTCCAAAAGTAAGGGACAAAATTGAGAAAAACAATGAAAACAGTATGCTATATTCAAATTTTTTGATTTCCTCTAAAGAATAAGTCTTACTTAGTCATTTGTAAACGTTGCATCAGTCGGCACCATGGCGAAACGCCAAAAAACTTGATTACTCTGTGAGACAAGCTATTGTGAAGCTACACAAGGAAAACCACACCATTAGAGAGATTTCAGACAAAGTGAAACGTTCCAAGAGTGTTATAGGCAGGGTTGTTAAATCCTGCAATGATACTGACAAAATAGTTAGTGCTTTTAAAACCGGCAGACCCCTCAAAACTTCGGCAAGAGAAGATCGAATAATGCAGCGTATGTCATTAAAGGACCGTTTTAAGTCTTGCACAGATATTAAAAGTGTTATGAATAGTACCTCATGTGTTAATGTGTCAAGACAGACTGTTTCTAGACGACTGCAAGAAATAGGGCTGTTTAATCGAACCCCAAGGAAGAAACCACTTGTTAGTTCGAAGAATAAGAAGAAGAGATTAGAGTTTGCAAATAGGTATGTAATTTGGACATATGAAAATTAGGCAAAAGTATTTTTCAGTGAAGAAAGCAAGTTTAATTTATTTGGAAATGATGGAAAAACAATGTAGAGAGGTATTGGTGAAAGATTAGGTGCAAAGTGTACTAAGAAAACTGTCTAGTTTGGGGGCGGAAGCGTCATGGTGTTTGGAATGTTTTCTAGCCAAGGTACAACGCCTCTTGTCCGGTTACAAACTCGTGTAAACGCACAGATCTATACAAACATTGTTCAAGATCATGTTGTGCCAATCATACAGAATTCTGGTTTCAATAGGGCTACATTTATGCAAGATAATGCCCCATGTCACAAGGCAAAGATGGTAATCAGTTACATTAGCGAGCAAGATTTCGAAATTATAGATTGGCAACCGTAAAGTCCTGACTTAAATCCAATAGAAAATCTTTGGAAGACCTTAGGAGTGAAAGTTATGGAAAGAAATCCCACTAACACGGAGGATTTGTGGGTGAAGCTTCAAGAAGAATGGTCTAAAATCAGTATCGAGGATTGTCAAGAACTGATTCATTCTTGTGGTCGAAGATGTGCAGCTGTCATTGAGAACAAGGGCTCATTTACTAAATATTGATTGTACATGTATTTTTATTGATTTTTGGCTGTTTACATTGTTTTTCTCAATTTTGTCCCGAACTTTAGGATGTTCCAAATTTGAAAATAAATAAATAATTGTTATAATTCCTTTTCTATCCTTTGCAAATGATTCAAATTTTAGTATGTTATTATGGATGATAACGACTACCAGTTGTCAAAATTTCAGCTTTTCACAGTTGTTATTTCTAACAAATATTAGGTTTTAAGATTTTTTCCCTTAGTTTTGGACGCTACTGTATATATATATATATATATATATATATATATATATATATATATATGCGTGTGTGTGTGTATGTGGTGGTTGTGGCTTATGGAATATCAACCATCGTAAGTTATTAAAATCCTCCTTATACCTACATGTATATATGTCTATCATGTTCACACACACACACACACACACACACACATATATACATATATAGTCATCCACAGACAGACTGTTTCGTTGTATCATAACTCTTCAGTATGGCTAGACACGTTGGACGCTTGAAGCTGGGATCGAAACCCACCCTCGGCCAACAAGCGTACCACGTCAGCTAGGGAATTATAAGGTATATTAAGTAGCAACAGCAGCAGAAGCGTTCGTTTGTTTACATTTTATACCTTACCGGATACCAGAGTGCTCAATTTGTTCGAAGAGCTTTGCATTATGCGAGCAGCAGTAGGTGAACATAGTTGAGGGCAACCCGAAGGCTCTCTTTTGATTAGTTACTACACCAAGGTGTAGGAGAGGGTGGAACATTTTTCCCTGGACTACTCACTTTTACCTTTGATCTGTACCTTATATTGCTGAATGTTAACAAGGTGGCATCACGATTCACTTTTTGAGTCTTTGGTATGAATTGAACTGGAATTGAACTCCGGTCTACTGGGTCAATAGCGAACACTCCACCCACTAGTCCAATACATATATGGAAGTAAATAATGGAAGGAATCCATAAGAATTAAGAAAATTTTAGAAACAAAGTAATCAAAAGTGAAGAACTTTTTATGAAGGAAAGTCAAATGTTATTATATCAACACTTGGTATCACTATTCTAAAGTCCTGATGAAGTTTCATTAAAACCAAAACGTTTAACGTTGATATTCCTTCATAATAAATCCTTCCCTTTTCGTACGTATATATAGATATATACATAATATATTTTCTCATAATATACATATTTCACACACACACACACACACACACACGCACACACACACACACACACACACACACACACACACACACACACACACGTATATATATATTTATATACATTTCCTTTTTATACACACATATTTACACGTATATATATATATATATATTTATATAAATCCTGTAAGAATATATATATATATAGTTATATTTATATGCGAGGATCATTAAATAAGTTACCAGACTATTATCGTATGGGCACTTTTATTAATAGTACACACATGAAACACTAGTCCCCTTCGAAGTAATCTCCTCCGGGTGCAATACACTTGTTCTACCGTTCCAACAACTTCTGGAAGGCCACATGGAAGTCATCTTGTGTGAGTGTGTCAATCACCTTCATAACAGCCTCTTTCAGCTCCTCTATTCTCTCATAACGACAGCCTCTGGGCTTAAGGAATAACCAAAATCACAGGGAGCAAGGTCTGGACTATAGGGAGGGTGAGCAACTATCTTGATGCCCATCTTGCTCAAATAGTCTATGACAAGGAAGGAGTTGTGGACTGGTGCATTGTCCTGGTGAAAATGCCACTGACCCGATTTGAAGTGTGCTGGCCTCTTCCCTATGAATCTCTTGCTGAACTCCCTTAAAACCTCAACATAATAACCCTAACCCTAAACCTTCGGCCAATCAACTCTAGTGTATTGACTTCCTTACTCCTCCCATACCTCTCATCATCCCTCACAGACTCCCTGCCTTCCTTGAATCTCTTATGCCACTCGAAAACTGATGCTCGATTCATGCAAGATGGTCGAAAAGCAGTCTGAAGCATTCCATACGTTTCTGTGGCATCATTTTTTCCAAGTTAAAACAGAATTTTATTGCATATCGTTCTTTTAAAGTGTCTCCACGTCCAGATTGCATTTTTGAAAATCACCTGCTGTGAAAATCAGGCTTTAGTAGGGTGTATTCCAATTGCTACTGTAGGTGTTCATTTGAACCTGAAATCATAAAAATTGGTCAGTCATCTCATAAGATGTATAGCAATAATATACTGAATTTTCAAGAGTCTACGACAATTTTAAATGCTACAAAAAATGTACAAAAATGTCTGGAAACTTATTGAATTCACCACATATGTGCGTATATATATATATATATATATATATATATATATATATATATATAATGTGTAAACGAATAGTTTGGAGATAACATTATTTTTAAAAGAGTACACATTTAAAGACAAAAGTCACTGAGGGAAAAACCACAACGCTATACCATGAAGACCTGAGCAGATCTTCAGCTGTGGCTTCTTTGACTGTGCCTGCCCGTTCTGTACCGGCCTTATCAGACAGGAATGTGCCTGCTGTCGGCGTGGACCAAAACCATCATGATATTCGTTCACGAAGCCATGCGATTCTGATGATGATAATAATGTGTGTGTGTGTGTGTGTGTGTACATTTTTGAGGTCCCTGCGATTACTAATTTATTGTTATGAAAAGTGTAGGATTCGTATGTTCTTGAAGGATTTCTACTTTTAATAACATATTTTGCATAGTTTCTATTTCTGTTTCTATTCCCACCCAATCATGTTGATATTTGGCCGAATAATTGCACAATTGAGATATGTTTATGATACTGGTGTTAATCGTTGATAATTATGCGTATACTTTTGTATATGAATGACTTAATATTATTTTATTTTGACAATTTATTCAATTTTTATAAGGGGTTAATCATCCAAGCGTTGGACCCCACAAACAACTGTCCTGGATATAAGACTAAACCCAAATATAATGAGGCTCCCGTTTTGAAGCTTTGCGCAATATGGAGTCTCCTTTCATTGATATTACTCCTATGTCTATTCTGAGCCGAAATGGGTGTAACAGATAGAGTCAGATAGAACTATTTTATGATTCAATATAGTTGAAACTATTTAACTCTGTGCAAACAATTTATCAATATTAAATGAAATAATTAATGTTAGAGAGGGATACTTAAAATAATTTAACTCTGAACAAAGAAATGATTGATATAAAATAGAATTATTAGTATTTGATATAAATGCTTGAAATCGTGTTTTGAATTTTGCATATGAAGGGTACCGTCCAGAGGTTTTAAAGGATATGGAGTATCCTTTCATTGTTACAACATTCAGGTCTGCTCTGACTGTAGTAGTAGAGCCTGGTAGGATTCTTTCTCTTTGTTATATAGGACTAGAACTTGGTAGGATTATTTCCCTAGGTTAAATAGGATTAGACACAGTTATGATTCTATGTATAGGTCAAATAAGACTATAGCATATTAGGACTCTTTCTCTAGATCAAATAGGACTAGACCCAGCTAGGATTCAATGTATGGGTCAAATAGGACTCGAGTCAGTTAGGATTTTTTGTATTGGTCAAATAAGACTAAAGTCAGTTAGGATTCTATGTATTGGTCAAATAGGACTAGAGTCAGTTAGGATTCTATGTATTGGTCAAATAAGACTAGAGTCAGTTAGGATTCTGTGTATAGGTCAAATAAGACTAGAGTCAGTTAGGATTCTATGTATTGGTCAAATAAGACTAGAGTCAGTTAGGATTCTATGTATAGGTCAAATAGGATTAGAGTCAGTTAGGATTCTGTGTATAGGTCAAATAAGACTAGATCCTGTTATGATTCTATGTATTGTTCAAATAAGACTAAAGTCAGTTAGGATTCTGTGTATAGGTCAAATAAGACTAGAGTCAGTTAGGATTCTATGTATAGGTCAAATAAGTCTAGAGTCAGTTAGGATTCTGTGTATAGGTCAAATAAGACTAGAGTCAGGATTCTATGTATAGGTCAAATAAGACTAGAGTCAGTTAGGATTCTATGTATAGGTCAAATAAGACTAGAACATATTAGAATTCTTTCTCTAGGTCAAATAGGACAAGAGCCTGTTTGGATTCAGTCAATTGGTTATATAGGACTACAGCCTGGAAAAATCCTGTCTAGAGGTCAAATCGGACGTGAGCTGTTCGCATTCTATATATGAGTCAAAGAGGACTAGAGCCAACAAGGATTCTGTCAATAGGTTGAATAGAACTGTCCAATCATTTACTTGGGATTGTTATCATTAGTTGTTATTTGAAACTGCCGAGCTGTTTGCAGATTGGCAATAACCAATAAATAGAATTACTACTGTTAAACAACAATACTTGAAACCATTTAATGGTTTGAAAGCACATGATTAATATTAAGTAGAATTATTAATCTTGGAAAACAACACTTGAAATAATTTAAGTGGGTGGGATCAAGGCACGTTGAAAAATAACGTTACCCACAAACTATTTACTTAGAAAACATATATATATATATATATATATATATATATATATATATATATATATATATATACGGAAAGATTAGCTAATCGGAGTGAAATTAAATTTAAAAAAAGCAAAACAATGGATAAAATCTGATAAAATCTGAATGTAAAATAGAAACAATGAAAAAAAAAAAAAAACCCATCACCTCTTAAAAACATCCCATCTTATCAGTAGGAAGAAACGAAAAAGCAATTACAGAGAGAACACCCCCACACATGCCCCCACAAAACCTAAAAGAAAAATTAAAAAAAAATGATTAAGGATTTTTTTAAACTAACCAAGTGTGTATGAGAGAATGCAAAACGTAGATGCTTGTCTCGCAAGCCGTAAGTTATACAACTTTTTCTTATGTCACTTTGAAATGGATTAGATTTACTCTCAGCTAAAGAATAACAACAATAGGGTGAAAAAAAACCCCAAAAAATCAATGGATAAAAAAGCAATTGTGCATGATAGAATTCAGTGCCAAGATGCTAGTCTCGCAAGCCGTTGTGCAACTTTTTTTCTGATATAGCTTTAAACAAAATTAGATTTAGCTTCCGATAAAAAAAAAAGAAAACAACGAATACAGAAAAAATAGACCCAAACAGACAACTGATAAAGAAACAAGTGTTGCATAATAGGATATATAGTACAAAGGTGCTAATCTCACAAGCCGTTAGCAGTGAAAATTTTTCTGATAAGGCTTTGAACTGAATTTAAAAAAATAATTAAAGTGAAAAAAAAAAAAAAAAAAAAAAAGCCCAAAAGAACAATAACAAAATCCAAAACAATAAAAGAACCGCTTCCCCCTCAAAAAAAAAAAAAAAACAGTTGAAGAGAAATTTAGGATAAAAATTGGGATAAGAGAGAAATAAAAAAAAATAAAAACGTCTTTTGCTCTCACGCAGCCCATTAGAGCCAGCCTTTTATCGAGCCGTGCCTGAATACAGAGGGATCGGACACAATTATACATTTTAATAACATTTGGCCGACTATATCTTTTTGTTCACATTTTATAGACACCTGCCAAATTCTAACTTGTCCATGTGTCTAGTACGCTCAAAGCAGAGACGCATTCCAATAATACCATGCCTGATTCTCAAAAAAATATTTGGTTTTCAATAATGATAATAATAATACTAGAAACCTTTAGAGAGAAATTGAATCTTTTCTAATTGTAGCCGCCCCGTACGCTGGGGCTCGAGAATACTCCGACTGCATCTCTGCAGAGGGTTAAGACCCCCCCTCCCCAATGGAGCCACCTGTTGGCCGTAGGTGGCGACCAATAAGGCGCTAAGACAGGATCCCGGTAGTTGAACAGTCATTGATCCGGTGACAGAAAGGTCAATGTCTTACTACAAACGACTTTGGCCCTTACTTGGTCTGACGGGCGGTCGGATAGGCCCGATCCGATCAATCGTCTGGTCATGTCAAACCCAAGAACCCGTGTTTTTTATCCCGACCGTATGTATTATCAGGAGTAAGGAGTTGGTATTGGCTACAGAAGAGGAGATAGCATCAGTCCAGGGAAAATAATGAGTTACAAATATAAGAAGAAGCTACATCAGAAAAGGCGAAGAACGAATTCAGACCATCACTTGCATGCTGGCATTTAATTAGCTCCGTTTGTTATATAGTCATCTACATGTTCATGCAGCATCACAACGACACAATACCAATGACAGACGCATGAATAAATGACGCATAGAAGACTTCTTTAACAAAATATTCACCTCTCCCTTTATTGCAATATTCGAAAGGGTTGTTCAAGGTTTGCATGTGAGAGGGTGCTGGAGACCGAACATAAACTTCATATTTTGACCCCACTGTTATGACCGTCACGTTGTGTCTTTCTTGTTCTTCTAATGCTGGGGTCTACTCCATCGGGGGTTTTCCGAGAGCCTCCTCGGTCGGGTGTGGCCTTCCCTACCACATCTGGTCTCTAGCTGTCTGGAATTCTACTAGCAACTGCTTTGGCACCCAACTCAACTCAATTATATAATAATTCAACGCCCACACGATCGCCCACTGGATCTTTGAAATCGAATGTTTAATCGTCATCAAGCGGAAATAACTGTCATGCAGTTCAGAGGTTACTCTCTTCCGGTGCATCACTGTAGTGGCAGAATGGGACCTTCACCTTGTCCCATATCATAAGCCTTAATCCGCCCACGCGATTTCTTTCGATTACTGGCCATTGGAATGTGTCACTTTCTTCCGGTGTATCACCTTGGAATAGCATTTTTGGGCCGGGTCGAAGGTCAAAATATAACACGTTCTCCCAAAAAAGTGAAGATCGGCTATTGTCTTGAGAGAGTCGAGCAGTACGTTCCTTGCTCCCCTGAGGGGCTTCAAATGCCAAAAATATGGACAAGCATGTACCAAATGTGGTGAAAAGGACCAGGAAGATTGATTGAAAGAAATTAGATGTGCAGACTATCGACAAGATCATCTAGCTTACACAAGATCTTGCGATGTTTACCAAAAAGGCAAGGAAATGTTGTATAGCCATGACCAACTATACAAACACATATGCATGCAAAATCATAATGACGACACAATAAAGACGAGCGACACAGTCTTTTAGAAAAATATACCTCTCACATTATTGAAAGGGTTGTGTGTCAGTGGGAGATGGAGACCGAACAGAACTACAACATATTGACTCCCACTCTATTGGCCATAACCGCATTTCTTTCCCGCTCTCCTGGGCTGCTCAACCGGGGGCCTGGTAGCCCAGCCTCTCTAGGTGCTGGTTTTCTCTACCGCATCTTATCCCTAACTCGTCTGTTCCCTAACTAAATGAATTTTCTGTGCACTGAGTTATATAATTGTTCAACATCCACCTTCTTCTTGTGCTGAATTGTGGACTTGGCTGTTCTGGCTGACCACAGCGTAAAATAAAATAAAAAAGAAGGCGGAAAGAGATAAGTACGTGGACCTTGCTTGAGAACTGAAAGACTATGAAACTTAAAATTGACGCTGATACCAATTATAATTGGAGTTCTCAGTACGGTTCCCAAAGGATTAGTACAGGGACAGGAGGACTTGGAAATTAGAAGACGAGTGAAAAGCATCTAAACTACAGTATCATTACGATCAACCAGAAAACTGAAAAGATTCTTTAAGACTTGAGGAGACTTGTTGTCGCTCAAACTAACGCCTGAGTGAAAAACTCGAAAAGGAGTAATTAACAATATTAATAATAATAAAGACGACATTGATCCAAAAAAAAACCCTGAAAGGAACCATCCCAAACAACTATAGACCCATTATGTGTCTACCTATAATGTGGAAAATACTCTCTGCTCAAATAAGGGAAGAGATTTACGATTCACTAACAAGCTGTGGATTGTTCCTCGAGGAACAGAAAGGACGCCACAAAGTGGCATTGGAGAGCTACTCTGAATTGATCAGCATATCCTCTGCGAGAGCAAGACGAGACGGAAAAATCTTGCTATGGCCTGGATTCACAACAAAAAGACATAGGATATGTCCCGCAAAGCTGGTAAATAAACTGCCTCAAAATGTACAAGATATCAGAAAGAGTCATTAACTTATTCGAGAAAACCATAAGAATCTGGAGAGTGGAATTAACAGCAGGAGGGAAAAGCTTACAGGAAGCGAAGATCCAAAGAAGTATATTCCCAGGAGAACCACTATCACCATCAGTATTTTTGATGGCCATGATGCAAATCAACCACCTACGTGGGGAATTCAATATGTTTCCAGACTTTTTTTGTACAGGCATTTAAAATTGTCATAGACTCTTGAAAATTCACTATGCTATTGCTATATCTGTTATGAGATGCCTGACCAATTTTTATGATTTCAGGTTCAAATGAACAGCTACAGTAGCAATTGGAATACACCCTACTAAAGCCTGATTTTCACAGCAGGTGATTTTCAAAAATGCAATCTGGACGTGGGGACACTTTAGAAGAACGATATGCAATAAAATTCTGTTTTAAACTTGGAAAAAATGATGCCACAGAAACGTATGGAATGCTTCAGACTACTTTTCGACCATCTTGCATGAATCGAGCATCAGTTTTCGAGTGTCATAAGAGAGTCGAGGAAGGCAGGGACACTGTGAGGGATGATGAGAGGTGTGGGAGGAGTAAGGAAGTCAATACACCACAGTTGATTGTCCAAACCGTTAGGGTTTGGGTTCCTATGTTGAGGTTTTAAGGGAGTTCAGCAAGAGATTCATAGGGAAGAGGCCAGCACACTTCAAATCGGGTCAGTGGCATTTCCACCAGGACATTGCACCAGTCCACGACTCCATCCTTGTCTCAGACTATTTGAGCAAGATGGGCATCAAGACAGTTGCTCACCCTCCCTATAGTTCAGACCTTGCTCCCTGTGACTTTTGGTTATTCTTTAAGTTCAGATGCTGTCATTCTGAGACAACTGAGGAGATAAAAGAGGCTGTGACAAAGATCATTGATACGCTCACATAAAAGGACTTCCATGGGGCCCTCCAGATGTTGTTGGAATGGTACAACAAGTGTATTGCAGCCGGAGGAGATTACTTCGAAGGGGACTAGAGTTTCATGTGTGTAGTATCAATAAAAGTACCCATACGAAAAAAAGTTTGGAAACTTATTTAATGATCCTCGTAATCAGGAAATGCACAGTCGGAAACTTACTAAATCACAGGAAAATATCAAATACCTAATGTACATGAATGACATCAAACTGCTTACAAAAAATGAAAAAGAATCGGAAACTCTAATACGCTCTGTAAGAATATACAGTCAGGACAGAGGGATGAAATTTGGCATAGAAAAATGAACCATACTAATAATGAAAAGCGGAATCGACACATGATCAAAGGAATGCGACTTCCTAATCAGGAAAAATCTGAACGCACGGAGAAAAGGATACTTAAAATATCTGGGTATCTTAGGAATGGACACCATTATATAAGTGGAGATTAAAGAAAATATTAAGAAAGAGTATCTCAGGAGAACCAGAAAACTACTCGAGATAAAATTTAGTAGCAGGAACCTGAGCTGTGCCCCTCATAAGAAATTCAGGACCATTCTTGAAGTGGACCAGAGAACAACTTTAACAAATGGACCAGAAAAAAAGAAAACTAACTACCATGCATAAGGTAGTACATCCCAGAGATGACGTTATGCATGGTAGTTAGTTTTCTTGTTTTCTGTTTATTCCCGTTCCGTTTTCTGGTTATTCCCGTTCTGTTAGTCCCCGTGTTATCACTGTTGTTTCTGGTGGCTGTAATCAGTCTTCTTTTTCACATTTCTTTGTTGTTTTTGAGTCATTTAATCTTTAAATTAACGCTGTCTTCAATGCTGGTAAGTTCTCTTCTCCTTTCTTTTCTTGACGCATATAATCTGTGAAGGTAGTACATTCCAGAGATGACGTTCACAGATTGCTAAATTGTTGACTTTGCTGTGTCGCTTGACCACAGAGCAGAATTGAAAGAAAGAGAAAAAGAAGGATGAATAACTGGATCTTGCTTGAGAACTGAAAAACTGTGGAACGTGAAAGGGACGATTGTAGCAAATGTAATTGGTCCTTTTGGTACAGTCATGAAAGGATTCATGCAAGGACTGGAGGATTTGGAACTAACAGAACGAGTGAAAAGTATCCAATCTTCTGCATTATTGATATCAGCACGAATACCAAGAAGAGTCCAACTGACTTGAGGATACTTGCTCTCACTCAAACTACAGTGAAAGATCATCTGCTAACGTTGATGTGAAAAAAACTTTAAAGAAGTAAAATAATAATCATCATCATCATGCCGCCAGCACGGATATCCCTGATCCTCTCTCGCCGCTTCTCCCTATTGTTTATCGCCTCTAGTAGGTCTTCAGGGCTACATTCCGTATCCTCACAGAGCTGCTGTATGTATGTTCGAGCTGGCCGTCCTGCTTTTGCTCGGCCATCAAGCGGCTAACGAAAGCATGGACGGCTATCGATAAGCTATCGATCATATGGAAGTCAGAACTGAGCGATAAAATGAAACGCAGTTTCTTCCAAGCAATGGTCGTATCGATACTGCTGTATGGATGCACTACTTGGACGCTAACAAAATTGATGGAGGAAAATCTAGACGGCAATTACACAAGAATGCTGCGAGCAATATTGAACAAGTCCTGGAGGCAACACCCCACAAAGCACCAACTCTGGAGCAACCTGCCTCCCATCATGAAAACTATCCAAGTTAGACGAATCAGACATGCAGGACACTGCCGGAGAAGCAGGGACGAGCTCATAAGTGATGCACTCCTATAGATAATGATAATAAAATACAAGAAGAAACGAATTAAAAGAAATAAACTCAGTCCCCACGTTTTGTTTTGTGCCGTGTTGTGAATAGATATTTTCAGCAATTTTTAAATTCTATTTCTCTAGTTCTTCTTTTTTAATTGTTTTTGTTTTCTTTTTGTTAACTTTTCATGCTCTACGTGGCTGTCTATAAATATCCTTGCTTTGTTTCGATGACTTGGAGAGGAGATTTATTTGCATCTTTTTAACGGGGGTGTTTATTTCTATTTTTCTCTTTCTGATTCAGTAAGTGCTTTGAACTAGAGATAGATACAGAGAAAGAAGACAAAACGTATGGGACAGAGAGAGGGTAGCAAGGAAGTTACACGTCGAAGAAAAAGTTTAAAAAAAGGGAATAGAAAGAACGTGATGAAGGGATAGATAGTGAATAAGCATAAGAGCATAAAAACGACAAAGAAAGAATGAAAAAATATATTTGATGGGGAAAAGAAAGAAAGGCAATATAAAAAGAGAGGAAAAAGGAATGAAAAAAGAAAAATGATATTAAAAGTAGTAAAAAATAACAACAAAAAAACAATGGGAATTTAATAAGGAATTTATGGCAAGGGAAAATAAATTTACATAGAAATGTCAAAATCCCCTCCTCCCAAAAAGCGATAAAAATAACTAAAAAAATAAAGAACAGAAAAAGCAAAGGAAACAAGGAAAAGACAAAATGAATAAAAATGTAGATTTCGAAGGACGGCGATGAAGAACCAAAGAACGAAAGGGATGAAAGAATACTGGGTACGGAAACAAAATATGGAATAATTTTTTAAACAACTTTTTTTAGTCTGATTAAGCCAATTTTTCAAAAGAGCACAATTAATCTAAATTTTCAAAATTACCTATATTATTCAAGCTCTTTTCATTGAAATTCAGCTTAATATTAGTGAGCAAGAAAAGAAACGACAAAGAACCTATGATTTGCTTAACACTGAAACCAAGCTAAAGTTTCTCTGTCTCCCAAAGAAAAAAAAATTACAGAAAAAGAGGGAGTGGAGGATTGAACAAAAACAAAAGAAATTCTTTTAACTGTTCTCGCTACTGTACTATAGGTAAATACGGCTATTGGCGAAATGTACACGGGACGTTCATTACATATATACATAACGATAGAACACATAAACAACATAGGGATCTCGAAATTCGAAAACACGTAACGACTTCTTGTTCAGGGACGAAACCTTTTTATTAACTTTGAGTTAGAGGTTTCGACATAAGGAGGAGAGACACAATCTCGCTGTGCCGTCTTATTCATTTGGCCCCTATCTCGTGAGGCACCCATGGTGCGCAAATTCGTCTCGCCTCAGCGAGCCCCAAAAGTCGAACCTCCTCGTTCGGCGTCTAGTTTTCTACTCTTCTAACTTTCTTTCAATTCTCCACAAACCTCCGCGCGCTTCCAGTGCGTGACGTCACTCGCACTCCGACACCCGTTTCGTCTCGGGCTATTGTGAAATCTCTGAGTGACACCTTCGTCCGCCCGCGCGCGCCCGCGTTAACACCTGCATCAATGCTTGCACCTAACTAACCCATGTGCTGAGCCAAAAGGTTCTCAGCCTAACTAAACCCAAAGGCATGAACCGAAATCCCTCAGCTATTATATTACACTACGGCAATTAAGAAGGACCTCAAAACATCAATAAGAAAGGATAATAATGAACTGAAAGTCCACGAAAAAACTATGTGGACAACAGTTGAACAAGATTTAAGACCAGACCTTTACCCTCTAGATGAACCATAGCCAGATACGGCTATGTGTGAAATGGACATACAATGTTCATATATATATAATATAGAAAATAGGAATCTCGAAACACGAAAAACACTTTCGACTTCTTAGTTCAGGCACGAAACTTTTTATTACCTTTGAGTTTAAAGGTTCTTCGACATAAGGAGAGAGATACACCTTCTTTCTATTCTGGCTTTTTCATCTGCCACCCATCTCGTGCGACACCTGCCCAAGGCCTCGGCGAGCAAGCAAAAGTCAACCGTCTTCTCCCGAGGCAGTCCTCAACTTTACTGACTTTTTCGAAACACCCCAAATTCTCCGTGCTTCCGGTGCGTGACGTCACCCGCACTCTGTCTCCCCCATTTCCCACCTGGGCTATTGTGACATCTCTGAGTAACATGTCCGCTCCGCGCGCACGTGACAGAACACCTGTGTTAAAGTTGCACCAAAGTAACCTATGCACTGAGCCGAAAGGTTCTCAGCCTAACTAAACCCAAAGGCATAAAACGAAATCCCTCGGCCATTATATTACATTGATTATGTTTTATGGGACATTTTTGAAAACTTAACATATGCAACTTCCATCCAAATATTGGTACGCTTAAGGCTGATATTGAAAAAGAATGGAAAAAATGTCTGAAGAATTTATTTTGAAGACATGCAAATCGTTTTGAAGGCGTATTGATATAATAATTGAAAAAAATGGCGGCCATATTGAATATATTACCTGTTTTGTGTGGACCTTTGTATTTTGTTTTTATTTTTTAAAAGAGAATAATCTTTTATAATAAAGTCGTTTATTATTATATTAGAATATTCCTAATTTTGCTTCTGCATCATATATATATATATATATATATATATATTTCATTTATATATATATATATATATATGTATATCTATATTTCATTTTTATATATATATATATATATATATCATTTATAAATATTTCATTTATATATATATATATCTACTAATCTACTATCTACCAGCATTCACGGTTACCAGAAAAAAAGAAAAAAAAAACGCCAGGAGCAAGAGATAAAAATATCTCGAGTCACCGAAATATATATACTTCATTTGTATATATATATATATATATATATATATATATATATATATATATATATAATGAAATATATATTAATAAAATATATATATGCATATATATACATATATATAACAAAGAGAAAAAATTCAGTAAAGAAAAAAGATAAAGGAAATATATATTAGCAAAAGTTTTCAGAAAATAAAGAAGAGTTCTTTACAAACGAAAAAAGATGAAAGAAATACCGTCTGAATAGATAATAATAATTTACAGGAAAAAATCCAACAAAGGATACTACGAAATATTACAAAAAAAAAGGAAAGAGATGAAAAATTAGAATAAAAATAATAAATGGACTACAAGGAAAAAGAAAGAAAAATTTAAATAAATAGATAAAGAAAAAAAAAAAAAGAAAATTCAACTGAAGAAAAGAAAATAGATAAACAAGAAAATGGTTGATTGATTGATTAATTTTACCGGCATGTCAACTCGCTTGGGGCTATTTTATGCCAAAGGATTAAAAATTAAGCACGTTATTCGTTTATTGGTACATTTTTCGTGTAGTTGTTTCAGAGTCTTTTTTAGCATCGAATATAAATAGTTTTCAAACAAATCTATTTGCCTCGTCGAAGGGCTCTAAGACGTATAATCACTCCGGATAATAGTGGATTTGGGCGTAAAGCTAATGAAGGAGTACTCCACACTTCCTAGATTTACACAACTGGAGCCTCACCCTTGAATGCAGTTTAGTTTGATAACCAGGACACACTAGAAACTGGAAAAAGACAGAAAGACACCGTGGTTGAAGATTGACAATTACCGAAATATGGAAGAAATAAACCAAAGTTTAAAGAACGAAGACATAGAAAAAACAAAAACAATTCGACGAAAAATGAAAGATAACAGCGATTGAAAAAAAAAAAAAGAAAAAAGAAAAAAGAAAGAAAAAAAAGACGAACAAGAGATTGCTTGACCTTTTGACTGAGCAACTTTCGAGTGTGCGGTCATTGACAACCATTGTATAGCACTTGACCTCTTGGTCCAGTTTAAGCTATAATCAGGTATCCGTGCCCGGGCTCACACTTGAGTCTATGTCCAACTAGACTCATCAGGCTCACACTGCGAGCTGATGACCAGCAAAGTCCAGCAGAGTTCAAGCCTCGGCTCGTGCCCTATTTTCCCATCGATTAACCCCCACTTTAATCCGACCTTCGGCTCATTGACCTTGTATCAAGCCCTATCTGGTTGGAGGCAGTGACAAATATCGCTTAATGGCATATCAACCTTGGTGGGTTATTTAATGCTAAAGCCACCCTTGTAGATGTACAGAAATAATACTTTATATTCCATAGCTGGGTGGAGGGATAAGGGAGTTAATGCCTTTTCCAAGGATATTAGTCTGAAAGTGAACGCCATAGCGTGAGTGAAGATCGAACTCGCTTACTACGATAAAACAGTTCATTACGTTAACCACTACTTCAGGAGGACCCTCCCTGCAAGAGAGAGAGAGAGAGAGAGAGAGAGAGAGAGAGAGAGAGAGAGAGAGAGAGAGAGGCGTAGAAGGTGGGAATGAAATACAAAAAGAAGAAAGAAATATATATCTTTACCAACCAGTTCGCACGAGCAGGATACAAAAGAAAGTCAATTTTTAAATGGAGGCAACAAGTTTTAATTCATAGTTTTCTTTCTCCTAGATTGGTTGCCATGCCAAGATTAAAGAACTCAGTCTCCGCTGCCATTTACTTATAGCTGGAAGGAAAATAATGGGATTTATACCTTCCCATTGGTCTAGTGGGTAGAGTGTTCACCAGTGGTCCGGGAGACCGATGTTCAATCCCAGGTCGAGTCATACCAGAGACTTAAAAAACTGGAAATTGATGCCTCCTTGCTTAACACTCAACATTATAAGGTACGTATCAAGGGCAAAGTGGAGCAATCCTGGGAAAGAAGTAGCGCCTTCCCTTACACCTCGGTGTAGTAGCTATTGAAAAGGGAGCCTTCGGGTCGCCCTCAACTACTGTCACCAACTTACATTTTTACTTTATATCTTCCCAAGAATATTAGCGCTATGGAAAATGCAAACTGTCTCGTCCGGGATTTGAACTCGAGTCGTCGTGTCAATTTTCTATGCACCTCGAACGCCGCCAAATGAGGAAGCAAATATACGATTAAAAAATATAAAAAGGAAGATATAAAAAAGAAAAGAAATAAAAACGGTAGAGAAAGAAAATAAGGGTGGTGGGAAGAAATTAAATTCAGGGCTTGGGAAGAGGTGTTTGATTAATAACTGACGCCATACAATTGAATGACTGAATTTCGATGCAAAAATCACGTCTCTTGAAAGTCGAAGAGATTAAAAATCGGTCAAAGAATAAAATGAATTTCAAAAGAATTAGATTAAAAATACAAACGGCACAAAATTCCAACGGTTAAACCAGGACACCAGCACAATAAAGCCCTATACCCGACCTTACCTCTGAGACAATACCCACAACCTTTCAAAAAAAAAAAAAAAAAAAGGAAAGAAAGAATAATCAAAAACTAAACAAACAAGAAAAAAAAACAAGTACAACAACAATGAAAAAAAACCCACCAAAAAGAAAAACAAGATGTTGATAAAAAAAAGAGGGTATACACTCCAAGCATAATTAAAGTTTATTTCATATTAAAATTGATATATTCATTTCCGCTGAGGCAAAATTAAAACCATACACTAAAACTTATATTTAGAAAATAGCAAGAAATATTAATATTTTTAACTGAGTCTGTTTCAATGTCATATGTTTGAGGAAAACAATTGTAAAATAAATCGTATGCAAAATCTGTACTCTTTTTTGCTTGAAAGCAATTATTATTTGATAATTTTACCTTAGTCAAGGCACAATGACAAAAGTATGGGTCACCCGGTGAGAATCGAACACACTCTTTGAAGGGGATTACCATCGGGAGACATAATATGTATTTTTCAGTTTGTTTTGTCATATTTGCATGTTTTTTTACAGTGCTCTTGCTGTATATATCGGGTTCTTTCATTGGTGCTGTCTCTAGATAAGCCGGCACAGCGTACCACATATTGCTTGAGAAGATAATGGGTATTGCCACGCAATTCTTATTGTCTTAAGAGATGACACGAAGAGGAATTACCTGAATTTGTGCCTCCTATCATTCATAGATTATGCATAGCATTTATGGAGCTATCATGCAGAATACCTGCGTAGCAGGGCGCCTGAAGCGCTCCAAGATTAAGGAGTGTTGAGGGGATCAAGCAGTATTTTTTAGGGCTATGACTGATTCTGGATTCGTTTGTAGGCATTCTACTACAAAATGATTACATGTAAAATCTGACTTGGCACTAAAACGGATAAATACTTACATTCTAATCTGAAGAGATATATACCAACCCCTCTGCTCGGGCAGGATATAACACAAGGTCATTTTTTTAGCGAATTTTAACAGGTTTGAATTCGGAGTTTTCCTTCTCCTAGACTAGTTGCCTCACCAAGGCTGAAGAACCAAGTCTGCCCTTCTATTTACGCATAGATGGATTCTTACCTTTCCCAAGGGTATTAGTGCTATGTGAAATGCAATCAGTCTCGTCCAGGATTTGAACTCGTGTCGCTGTTTCCATTTCCTACGCTGTGTCCATTACACCACGGGCACCGCCAAATTCTAATCTGTAGATATGAGCAAAGTCTAAGCTACATATCATTAATTGCAGCGTATAAGTTGGTGTTTTAAGGCTGAAAAAAATCAGTACAAAACTAGACATTGATTTATACAACAGGGCTGTAAGCAAAACCTTTACTACTGGTTAATCGTTGTATGATAAAGATTTGGATTTTATCCCTACACAAGTCGACTCATCATTCTGTTGAAATTCTTTTCGGTTTATATGGTCGACACACACGCCTCAAGTAATCCAGCATAAAACATTAAGAATATTGAAGCTATAGAAAGGATTTATAAATTACCACAAACGATGGTCCACCAGTCTGCTGGGGCAATAAAATACACCTACAGCGCCTCTGTAAAAGGGTAAAATCCCATTCCCAATGGTGGTGAACTCATAATGCTTGAGAATGAGATCCTGCAGTCACCAGGATGCCAAAGTAGTCATGTGACCTGCAACACTCTACTTTGGCTCTTACTTGGTTAGGTGGAGAAGTCAGGGAGGTCTAATCCCATAAACAGGCTGTTCATGTCAAGCCCAATCATCTATATGACTGAATATTGACCGTATTTTTCAAATTGCTTTTGTAGCAAACGAACATTCAACTCTTTTTTCAAGGCTTGAAATAATTTCGGACGGGTTGACATGTCATTAAACCCAAACAACTAAACAACCTTCCAACATACGAACGAATCAAAAACAATTGCTTTAATTACTTGAAACAATATGACCGTGTGAAAATCAAAAATATTTGATAAGAAAACTTAAAAAAAACTACGTGTGTGTGTGTGTGTGTGTGCGTGTGTGTATGTATGCGCAAACAAATGATTATTATTAAACTAGAATAATACTTATCTTCAAGGGGAGCAAACAGCATGGATTGCTTTGAGTCTATCTTGCCATACGTCCTAATCAGCCATTGCTCCTGGTAATTTCTCCAGACGGCACCAAGTGTCCAAACAGAGATTATGAATGTCGATTAAAAATGATGCATCCAAAGAATAACGTCACGTAATTTTGAACAAGTCCTGGTGGCAAGATCTCACAAAGCATCAACTGTACGGCCACCTACCTCCCATCACGAAAACTATCAAAGTTAGACGAACCAGACACGCAGGACACTGCTGGAGAAGCAAGGACGAGCTCATAAGTGATGTACTCCTATGGACCCCCTCGTATGGCTGTGCAAAAGCAGGACGACCAGCTCGAACCTACATACAGCAGCTATGTGAGGATACATGATGTAGCCCTGGGGACCTGCCGGAAGCAATGATCGATAGGGAGAAGTTGCGAGAGGGGGTCAGGGATATTCGTGCTGGCAGCACCACATGATGATGATGATGATGATGATGACTTCATACTTGCTTTTTTAAGCAACCTCTAGAATGTCATCTTCATCTTTCATAAATGGTTAGTGTGATGGGAGTGTTCTATATTCACAATTAACTATTAACGCTATGTGCGAAATGAGTGAAATGTTCATAACGATCGAACATAGGAATCTCGAAATTCGAAAACACGTAATGTCTTCTTGTTCAGGTACGAAACCTTTTTATTAACTTTGAGTTAAAGGTTTCGACGTAAGAAGGAGAGACACAATCTTCTCTGCTGTCTTATTCATTTGGCCCCCGTCTCAAGCAGCCCTCATAGGGCGCAAGTTCGCCTCGCGCCTGTGAGCTCCAAAAGTCGATCCTTCTCGTTTGGCGTCTAATTCTCAACTCTGACTTTCTTCAGATTCTTACAAAAACCTCCGCGCGCTTCCGGTGCGTGACGTCACTCGCACCCTGTCCCCGCGTTTCGTCTCGAACTATTATGACATCTGAGTGACACCTCCATTCGCCCGTGCGCGCCTGCGTTAACACCTGCCTCAATGTTGCACCAAACTAACCCATGTGCTGAAATGAAAGGTTCTCAGCCTAACTAAACTCAAAGGCATGAACCGAAATACCTATAACAGGGAGGTAAAGCTACTGTTTTCTAGAATACTGATTCCAGAAAATTTTAAGTTACTAGAAACTATATAATTATATATCAATTATCAATATTAAGAACAATTAAGTGCATACTGGCTATTGCTCTAGTGGGTAGAGTGTTCACCAATGGCCCGGTAGACCGGGATTCAATCCCAGGTCATGTCATACCAAAGACTCAAAAATGGTACTTGATACTTCCTTGATTACCATTCAGCATTATAAGGTACCTATCAAGGGTAGAGTGGAGAAATCCAGGGAAAGGAGTTGCACACACCCCTACACTTCGGTATAGTAGCTAATGAAACGGGAGCTTTCGGATCTTCCACGACTAAGGTCGCCAACTTTATTTTTACTTACTTATTTGGTTGTTCGGAAAATACGGTCCGATTCTAATTTGTGCCATAACATATTATTTTAATAATAGTTGACTTAAAAAATTCATATTCCTAAGGATTAAAGTGACCTATTTGTTAATATTCTATCACTTCATTAAAAAATTGATTTTGAAGGTTATATGCCCTAACAAGGAATGTTGCATAGCGGTAATGCAAATATAAGCGGAAACATAATCAAACATAATATACGAACTTCAATGAACGAACAAACACACTTCTTCATAAATATATATCTCTCACACTTTATTCTCGAAAGGGTTGATGTTTCTGTGGTGTGTGAGAAATGGGTGGAGAGACATATACTCAGAGAGAGGACTTCTTCCCATATCTTGTTCCAGGAGCCAGGGTGTGCCAACGCTTCCACCCCCTTGCAAGCTCGTCAGAGACGCCTGTGGTCGGCTGCGTGTCCCTCGCTCGACTGCGATTCTCTGCACTCTGTCTAAATCTCACCGCGTGGTACTCATCATGTGATCTTCTACCAGTTACACACCTGTTCGACCTGAGTACCCTGATCATGCTGTCCTGTGAGAACTTGTAAAAGCACAATGTGAGAACTTGTAAAAGCACACGGAGTCACCAGAAACGAACCGAAAATCCATGGCATATGTTATATAACAGAAACATGAAACAAAGAGTAATGTATTCTTTTTTCCATGAGTTCATCCTTGTTGATAAGACGTCTCAAAAAGTCCAATGCTAACCGAACATGTGATGAAGAATCAGTGAACAGCACTGGTTTCAGGAGTTCTGAAATAGAAATATGAATCTTGAAGAACCGGATGGTAGACAATATCTATTTGCAATTGATGACCAACATCTGAAAAAAATTTCTGGGACAAAACTCACGTCAAAGTGTCAGAGAAATGTCTCAAGCAACGCGTGTCAGCATTCCGACAATTTCGGTTTCTCTCAAGAAAATTGGCAAGATGAAAAAACTTGATAAATGGGTTCCACACAAACTTAGTGAAAATCAGAGATCGACGTTTTTAAGTGTATTCGTTGCTGTTTCTGAGTAAGTCGAATAATCTATTCCCTGATCGAGGAAAAAATGGATCCTTTATGATAATCCCAAGTGATCGACCAAATAGCTTGGTTAAAACGATGCATCCAAATCATTTCCAAAGCTGAAATTTCATAAACTGAAGATTATGGTAACTCTTAGGTGATTTGCCAATGGTGTTGTCAATTATTGCTATCAAAAATCAAACCAATGCATTACTTACAAAGTAACTGGATAAAATGCATGTTCAGTTAAGCAAAATACGACAGGTACCGCTTAATCGACAAAAAATTAATTTTGCTTCATAACAATGGTCCCCCACATGTTACCAGGATCACACAGCAGAAACTTACTGACAAGATATCAGAGACTTTGCTCCATCCACCATATTTTCTTGAACACACATCCAGCGACTAACATGTTTTCAAGCATCTAGAAACTGACTTCACTATTAAACGTGCCATAAAACCATAAGAAACAATCTTTCAGCCGACAACTTACCTTGGATTACTGCGCGATTTACGCATATAAGAAATAATTATTGTTATTTTCTGGCTTAAAACCTTTCTGGCATTAAAACTCAAACAATAATGTTTAAGGTGGAGAATTTAAACTTCTAAACTTGTGTTCTTTAGTCTTCGTTTGACAATCAACCTTGAAGAAGGAAAACTAAATGTGTTAACATCATGGCAATATATTCTATAAATGATAATTTCTTTATTCTAAAATTTAAAAAAAAACCTTATAGATTTCGTACCTCTTCGGTAAAGGCATGAAACCATCTATTTTACATCCAACTATGGGAAAAAAGTAGGTCAGACTAAATTTTAACCAGCTGTACTTCACTTGTCAATTAAAATCCAGCTGCATACTACCTGTATCGAAGTAAACACGTACATTCACACACACACACACACACACACACACACACACACATATATATATATACATATATATGTATATACGTGTATATACCAACCCCTCCGCGTGAGAGGAATGCAAAACAAGGTCAGTTTTTTTCTAAACCGGGAAACCAGGTTTGAATTAAGAATATTTCTTTCTTCTAGATCAGTTGCCATACCAAGGTTAAAGAGCCCAGTCAGGCCTACTGTTTACCGAGGGAGAATGATGCGATCAATGCTTTTCCCAAGTGTTACGTGAAACGCAAAGTCTGGTTTCAGACTTGAATTCTCTTGGAACGATGTATAAATACTTTACATAGTCTATGATTCGTTGCTGTGTCTATTTTCTACGACAGTAACACCTCCTTATATATCATCATCATGTCGCACTGCCTTGGGAAAGGTATGAATCCAATTATTCTCCCTCCAGCTATGGGTAAATAGTAGGACAGACTAGGTTCTTCAGCCTTGGTTAGGCAACTAGTCTAGGAGAAGGAAAACTCTGAATTGAAACCTGTTAAACTCCGCTTAAAAATTGACCTTGTGTCATATCCTGCCCAAGCGGGGGGGTTGGTAAATAGTATCATGTCGCACTGCCAGCAGTGATCTTCTCTTGCCACCCATCGCTATCGTCCATCACTCCCGGTAGGTCTTCAAGACTACATCCTGTATCGTCACAGAGCTGTTGTATATAGGTTCAAGCTGATCGTCCTGCTTTTGCTCGTCCATGCGAATGAGTCCACATGAGTATGTCGCTAATGAGTCCCCACTTCTCCACCAGTGTCTCTACGAGGACTTGTTCAGTATTACTCGCAACATTCTTGTGTTATTACCGTCAATTTTTTTTTTGCTTACGTTTAATTAGCGTCCATGTAGTGCATCCATATAGCAGTATCGACATGACCGCTTCTTGGAAAAACTGTGTTTTATTTTACCAGTCAGGTCTGACTTCCGTATGAACGATAACCTATCGATAACTGTCCATGTGTTTGCTCGTCGAGTCTTGATGTCTGTCGTGGTTGATGAGACACAACTTCCTAGGTAGGTGAATTTGTCGACTTGTTTCAAAGCCCACCTTTAACTGGGGAGATGTAGCCTCTTTGATTAAAGCACGTGTATCACGTCTTATCTGCGTTGACATGGAGGCCTATGCCTGCAGCTGCACGTTCCAGACTATGTATCAGGGTTTCGGCTTGCGCGAGCGTATTTGCCAGAAGCACTATATCATCAGCGTAGTCTGCGTCTGTAATTATTTGTACGCGGTATCATCTGCTTCTTTCCTTTGCAAGATTGAAGCCGTTATCTTTCATTTTATTAATAGACGTTCAAAGCACATATTCTAGGTAGATGATAAACAGGTATAAAGCAAATGTTTCTCTGCGGCTCACCTGCTAAAATGTCGAAGTTGTCTGGTGAGCGGACTTTTGAATCCTTATATATATATATATATTGTCATCCACAGACAGACTGTTTCGTTCTATCAGAACTTTTCAGTGTGGCTAGACCCGCAGGACGCTCGAAGCCGGGATCGAAACCCGTCCAACTTTACGATAGACTAAGGTTTCAGACCACACGGCTACAAGCGGACTACGTTGGCTAAGGGAATTTTAAGGTATTTTATTTTTAGCAACAGCAGCAGCAGCCTTTGTTTTACATTTTTTAATACCCTATCGGCTACCAGAGTGCTCAATTCTTACGAAGAGCTTTGCATTACGCTAGGGGCGGCCGACAATTCCTTCGCCAGAGTGCTCGACCCCCATGGGGGAGCGTATATATTGTCATCCACAGACAGACTGTTTCGTTCTATCAGAACTCTTCAGTGTGGCTAGACCCGCAGGACGCTCGAAGCCGGGATCGAAACCCGTCCAACTTTACGATAGACTAAGGTTTATATATATATATATTTATTCAGATTTTTGTTCAGTCACTGTAACATCGACATTTTTTTTCTGCTTAATCACAACTTATCCCGTTGTTCTTAGGTCGATTACATTAATGTTAGAAAAGAAATACAAGACTCCAAAGAACAATAAGTTGTTCCTTATCAACTGAGGTGATGTAGACAGTTATATAAACATATTGATCATATTATCTTACTATTCAGATGAAAGTCTACGATATTTTAAAAATGAATAATATCAATAACGTTTTCTTTAACATTATATATATATATATATATATATATATATATCAACACATATATTAAGGCAGAAAGAGGATAGGTTTTCTAGTTTTATAAAAAGTGCTTGTGAGTTGCAAAAAACAAAACAATAGCTCTGCGTTCTTGGTGAGGCTTGGAAGGTTTTCAGCATATATATCTACCCATGCATGCACAGATAGGACATGTGACAAAAACTTATCGAAACTGAGGCTTTAAACATTTCGTATTCAAATTTAAAATAAAGGCGGGTTTAAACCTGAGCAACTTATTTGTCGGTGCATGGTGTATTTCTTGTATTAATAGAAAATAGACACGGTGATTCGGGTTCAAATTGGGGACGAGGCTGTTTGCATTTCACATAGTGCTAATAAATAAAGTAGCGACCATAGTCGAGAACCACTCGAATGTTCCATTTTCAATAGCTACTAGTGTAGAGGAGGGTGTTACTCCTTTCCCTGGATTGTTCTAATTTACCCTTAATACGTACCTTATAATGCTGTGTTAAGCAAAGAAGCATCAAGTACCATTTTTTGAGTCTTTAGTATGACACGACCTGGGATTGAGCCCAGGTCTACCGGGCCATTGGTGAACACTAACCACTAGGCCAATTCATTCCCGTGGAAAATATATGGATCCAACTATTCTCCCAACAGCTATAAGTAAATAGTTGAGCAGACTGGGTTCTTTAACCATGGTCTAGCCACTGACCTAGCAGAAATAAAAAAAAATTGAATTTAACCTGTAAAACACTGATTTAAAACTGACCTAGTGCCACATCATGCGCACGCTGAGGGTTTGGGTATATATATATATATATATATATATATCTGCAAAAGTGGTTTTATCTAGACCACTTCAAGAATAAACAGTGTCGATTCTCAATAGTTTCTTTTAACAGTTGCATGGATATTTTTTATCAGCAGCTTCCGGTGAAACACAGGATTATGCAAGTGAAGCATTATCCACACTCAACAGACGTAGATGTGTCCGACCTTTTCTTGTTTCTGGAAATGAAAACTTATCAGGATTTCAGGACGTGAGGGACATTAAAAGAAACACGGTCTCGCAGCTTTAAAAAATTATAAAATATAGGTTTTAAAGGTGTTTTAACTTTTAAGATGTGTTAGAATATATGTGCTGTGTTCTAAGGGGAGTATTTTGAAAGTCTACAGTATTTTTAAAATACTCAAAGACCAGACATGGATCCTATTGAGAATGTTAAGAAGTTACTAAACGAAAGACACAAGGAAAAGAATCTAAGAAATGTCGAAGAACTAGAGACTAATTTAAAAGGAGAACGGGAGAAAATATCCGTTGATGAATGCAAGACATTAATTTGCTAGTGTAGTAAAAGACGTCAAGCTGTTATTGAAAGTAAAGGTCTACACATCAAGTACTAATGAATTATGAACGCTATTTTCCTGTTCAAGTAAAGAGTTAATAAACTTACATTAGTCAGGTCGATAAGCATCGTCTTAATTTAGAAACTAAGAGACTGTATTATTTTTTAAAAAACTATTATGCGAAATATCCGTGGCTCTCTTTCGGTATTTGTAAAATCGACCATATACTCGCTGGAGACCAAAGACTCGGGATGTATGATCATAGGCAAAGATAATCAATAGAATCCTTATTTGAATATCTTAGAATCTATTTTGAAGCGATATTCCAATAATATTTCGTTCCAATCAGAATATTCGACCCAGAAACCCATGAAATTCTTTACACACAAACGCACATACACAGAGACACAAAGTCCATCGGACACACACACACACACATACACAGAGACACACAGACAAACGGACACACTCACACTCTCACTTATACAGTTGCGAGCATAAAGTTCAGAACGATGTTAAGAAAAAGTTTAAATGTGAAATAACTCTTTATTTTAAAGCTTCATAGAACATTTTATCAAAGAAAAATAAGGATATAAAGGTAAATTATATAATTCCAAAATATAAAGCTTAATAAACTTATTTTGATAAAGTTATAAGAATAATTATATAACATTCGAAAAAAAATAGACAATCAAAAACATCAGAACGATTAAATAAATCCCTAAAATTTAATAACTATTTTATATTATCAAATTTTTTGGGGGGTAACAATATAAAATAGGGTATTTTACTAAATTACACCGGCTCTTTACTGGCTCTGACGTTGTAAACACGGTGATTAGGCTGTGAGATCATTAGAACTTAGAAAGTTACGTAATGAAGATAAACTCTTGATTGGGGATACTTTAAAGACTGTGAGGAAATCTAAAAGTGTTATTCATAGTATTTTACGATCACTAGAGAAAAATGGGTCATGTGAAGCCAAGAAACCGCCTGGCACCCCTAGGAAAAGACAGATGGATTGGTAATGAATAAAAAAAATGATCGATTTGCGACAGTAACCTCTATCTCTGAAAGCGCTATTGCCCACCTTGGTATTAAAATATCAAGCCACACTATTTCCCGATGACTTTATGAAATAAGTCGTGTAGCTTCTACGAAGTCATACATTTCAAAAAAGAACAAAAAAGACGATTGAAATTTCCCACTGAACACGTCATATGGACTGAAGAACAGTGGAGTTGTGTTCCTTTCGGCGATGAGTCAAAGTTTAACCTGTTCGATTGTGACGGGAGAACGTTTGTTTGACGCAGTCCTAAGGAACGATATTCGCCTCTGTGCACTAAAAGCAGAGTTTATTTTGGAGAAGCGAGTCTGAAGGTGTTTGGCATGATTTCTACGGCTGACATGGGACCTCTTGTCAGGCTACACGGTAAAATTAACGCAACTGTTTACAAAGAGATATTGAAAAAGCGTGTAACTTATTTGAGAACTGCAATTAATCAACCAGCTATATTTATGCAAGATAACGCTCCGTGTCACCTTGCGAAGTCTGTTAAAATATTTCTTTCTGAGGAGGATGTTACTGTTTTGGAGTGGCCTGCTCAAAGACCAGACATGAATCCTATTGAGAATGTTTGGAAGTTACAAAACGAAATACATAAGGAAAAGAATCTAAGAAACGTCGAAGAACTATAGACTAATTTGAAAGGAGAACGGTAAAAAATATTCGTTGATGAATGCAAGACATTATTTCGCTCGTGTAGTAAAAGATGTCAAGCTGTTATCAAAAGTAAAGGTCTACACATCAAGTACTAATGAATTATGAACGCTATTTTCATTCAGATATGATGTATCCATTATAACAGTATGAGTTTGTTTATCGTTCGGATGTTTTTGATCATCTCTTTTTTTTATATAATCATTCTTATAACGTTATCAAAATAAGTTTATTGAGCTTTATACTTTTGAATTTTATAATTTACCTTCATATCCTTATTTATCCTTGATAAAATAAAAAGTTATTCCACATTAAGACTTTTTAAACATCGTTCTGGACTTTATGCTGTCTACTGTACATTTATATATGAGTTAAAATGTAATAATTCTTTGTTTAAAAATCCATGAACTATTTTATAATTTTACAACCCAATCATACTTTATATATATATATATATACTTTATATATATATATATATATACTTTATATATATATATATATATATATATATACTTTATATATATATATATACGTGGTGAATTCAATAAGTTTACAGGCAATTAAAATTGTCGAAGATTCTTGAAAATTCAGTATGTTATTGCTATACACCTTATGAGATAACTGAACAATTTTTATGATTTCAGGTTCAAATGAACAGCTACAGCAGGAATAGGAATACACCCTACAAAGCCTGATTGTCACAGTTGGTGAATTTCAAAAAACAATATGGACGTAAGGACACTTTAGAAGAACGATATGCCATAAAATTCTGTTTTAAACCTGGAAAAATGAGGGGATGAAAGAGGCTGTGACGAAGGTCATTGGCACGCTCACACAAGGGGACGTCCATGGAGCCTTCCAGAAGTTGTTGGAACGGTACAACAAGTGCATTACAGCCGGAGGAGATTACTTCGATGGGTACTAGAGTTTCATATGTATAATATCAATAAAAGTGCCCGTACGAAAAAAGTCTAGAAACTTATTTAATGATCCTCGTATATATGTATATATATATATATATATATACCGTAAATTGCGGAATACCAATCGACCTCAAGATTTTCAGCTCAAAATTCTGTCCCGACCTATACCTTCTGTAAAGGTTCACTTCAAACATACAGTCGGCAACTTGTTTGCCAAAACGTACCCAGAAGGTCTAAATATGGTTTTATTTTGCTTGTTTTCTTTGTTTAATAGCATATCAACCTTTGGAGGTTATTTAGTGCTAACGCCATCCTTCGAAAAAGACAGAGAAGAGGTACTTTTTAACCTAAAGCTAGGAGTATAAGAGTGTTCATACCTTTCCCAAGGGTATTTATCCGAAAGTGAACGTAATAGCGTGACTGGAGTTCGAACTCGCTTACTACGGTTTCGCCGTCTAGCATTTTAACCACTACACCACAAGGACACCCTTTCTAAACACGGATACGCTATGATAACCTGTAGCAAAAGCGTATTATCAGTTAATTGGTGTTTAATTTTATAAATGTGTACGAATATTAATTTACTAAGCTTTTTTGCTTTGATGCGGCGCAAGGCCGTATACATGGGGCACCCAGTGACAAAGAACTCACTCGTGAAGGTATGCTGGTTTACCTTGTTAACCAATACACCATCCGAAACGCCTATAAATGTGTACGGGTAAATACTTTTAAAATTACAGTGTGGTATTTTAGAATCAAGTTTATTAAAAGTCAATAAAACAACCTTCAAGTAATCTTCAGTTAAAATGTTGAGCCATATAAGTTAGGGGTGTCCTCGTGGCGGAATCGGGGTAAAGCGAATTCGTACTTCAGTCACGCTATTACGTTCACTGTCGGGCAAATACCATTGAGAAAGGTATGAACCACCCAGCTAAGGGTTAAATAGGGTTTTAATGAGTAGATCAACGAAGAAATTTGTATTTTTTAGAATTTATTTATTTTGTTCAAACATACGTTTATGTTTCCAGCTTGATGCTTTCGTCAGAGAACATGTATGGCCATTCAAACTACAAACACGAGTGAGTTCAAGTCTCATTGAATACCCCATTAACAAGGCCTTGTACCATACATGTACTCTGACGAAAGCATCAAGCTGGAAACATACACATATATAAGAATAAGATGAATAAATAGATTCTAAAAAATACAAATCTCTTCGAAGACCTACACATTCAAAAAATTTTTTATTGTCTGTTTGGACGCACAACAAAAAAATCATATATATATATATATATATATATATATATATATATATATATATATATATATATATAATGAACAAACCACTAGATACATAAAGATTGGCAATATATATATATATATATATATATATACTCACACACACTTAATGTGAAATAATACTCCCTAATTTAGAAATATTTAAAACACCTGCGAATTGAATGTTTATCATTTGGATAAATTTACACCCTAAATTACTCTGGCATTCAAAAGTGTACAATTATCGAAATGTAATCTTGTTTGAAATAGAAAGTATCTAATGATGTGATAAAACCGAAACTGCTCGTCCCTAACAAATTCACACTAAATGAGTTCTTCTAGGAGAATAGCTTTGGCATTACAAAGATTCATAAGCGATTAAACAAAGAAACCAAACCATATAAGTAAATTAATAATGTTAATGTACGTATATGCAATGAACTAACGTTTTGCCTTGTTAAACAAACATTATTCCAGTAGTGAATAGTGTGTGAAAATTTCTCTGAAATCAGAATTTTATCACTCATATATGAAATACGTATGAAATTAAAGAGATAAAAATATACTGTAGATGTCTGACTGGTCACCAGGGTGCTGTGACGTTTTGTCTAGTGTGCATTGTATTTGCATCAGCTGTTGGAAACGGCGTGTAGATAAAGCGTTGATATAATACTGTATTTGTATTTCAGTTTTATTAATACATATTAATTTCTATTACACTTTGGTGCAAAAAGATAAGGTCACTACGAAAAAACGCAGAAGTTTGGATTGATCCACTTTTTTCTTTCAAATATTCATGTTTTTATAAATGTATAGTAATTAAGTAATCTATTAAAAAAATTTTTGAAAAATTTTTTTCTTTGATTATTATTTCAGAAAATATTAAAATTAGCATGTTGCAAAAAGATAAGGCCACCTATGAATTTATTTAATAAAACAAATTAACTCTCAGATTTTTATGTTACGATTAACTTTTACATAAAAATTAGCAATAAAAATTATGGGACGTGGTAATTCTCTTAGAGATCACGAGAATGGAATGATCGATACTTTTGAAAAAGAAGGGCATTCTCAACGAAAAATTGCCAAGAAAATCAACAGATCAAGGTGTGCAGTGAATAATTTCATAAAAAATAAGAACAAATCCCCCAAAAAGTTGCCAGGTAGGCCTGAAAAAACTCTGTCCAAGGAATAAATGGTCCATTATATGAGATGTTCGAAAATACGGAAAGTACGTCTAGTTCGGGGAAAATGGAGTGATGTTGTATTTACAGACGAGAAAAAATGGAATTTAGATGGTCCCAGTGGGTTCCATTGCTATTGGCACGACCTAAGGAAAGAAAAAAAGATTTTTAAAAAACGCCAAAGTGGAGGTGGCTCTGTAATGACATGGGGAACATTTTGTTTTAATGAAATATTCAAATTAGTTCTTGTAAGCGGTAACATGGACTCAAAACAATTCACTGACATACTCATCGAACATTTTTTGGAAGATTTCTTTCGTATTGCAGGAAATCGGGCTAACGTGACGTACTTTTTGGCCCAACTAAATCTTGCCTTCATGTGATGTCACTTCCATGAAAGAGTATTTTGTCCCTTTGAATATTCAATATTAGGGCAATTTTTTAAAGGTCTTCATATGGTCCAACGTGAAACATAAATGTCACCAGGAAGTTGAATTTGAGAAACGGATTTTCCGGATTTTCTAATCCTTGGACTGAGTTTTTTCAGGCCTACCTGGAAACTTTTTGGGTGTTTTGTTCTTATTTTTTATGTATTAATTATTTGCACATCTTGATCTGTTGATTTTCTTGGCGATTTCTCGTTGAGAATGCCCATATTTTTCAAAAGCATCGATCCTTCCTTTCTCGTGATCTATAAGAGAATTGCCGAGAATTGCCACGTCCAATGATTTATTTCAAATTTGTATTGCTGATTTTTATGTAAAAATTAATCTTAACATAAAAATCTGTGAGTTAATTTGTTTTATTTAATAAATTCATAGGTCGTGTTATCGTTTTGCAACATGCTATTTTTAATATTTTCTGTAATAATAATAATAGACAAATTTTTTTTCAAAAACTTTTTTAATTTGATGATTTTATTACTAAATACATTTATAAAAATATGAATTTTTGAAAGAAAAAAGTGGATCAATGGAAACTTGTGCATTTTTTCGTGGTGACCTTATTTTTTTACACCAAAGTGTATAAGTGGTTAAATATTTTCACCTAAAAGTTAAAATTTTTTGGAAATGTGTGTGGCATTCTACAGGAGTTGGGTTAAGTGCGGTATATCAATTATTGAGAATATTGTACTACTGGTTGACTATTCTGTTGTGAATGTTTGGATATTCGGCCGGCCGTATAAATCGACCATTAGTTTTGTAGATAATTTTTCCGGCTTAAAAGTCAACTTTTACATGCTGCAATATATATATATATATATATATATATATATATATATATATATATATATAATGGTCCATATTAAAAAGGTGTAATTCCCCAAAGTCTTTCGATAGTAGGTGCAATCTGTGTCTTGAGGAAAAAATCCACATTTTGCTTTTTCCAGAGCAAAAAAAATTATTAAATAAGAGAAGTGAATTAATAGCTCGGTGTAGACATAGGGCTAAATTTAAACAATAAATAATTAACAAAAAAATTATTTAAAAAAAAGCATAGAGTTAGATTGAGAATTAATGTAAATGAATAAATAAAATAAAATGTTAGATAGAAAATTGTGAAAAAGCATATAATACATACGTACTACTCATAAAAAGTGTAACTGATTAATGGTTTCTAAATAGTTTTGAAATTTTAAAATATCTTAAATAAATTAGGTTTTTGTTTTAGTTTAATATAACTATTACTTTATCATTACGTAAGGTTATTAATTAGAGTTTAAATCTAATTAAATATAAAATCTGTAATTTAGGTCAAAATGTAATTAAAAAATAAAAAAAAATTTAAAAATAAATTTACTACATATCTAACCTAAATTAAAATTTAAAACGGAAGTGGGCTTAATGAGGAAATAACTCTTCACCCCTCTTCTATCCCCTCCCACTTTTCTGTGTCTATTCTAATTTTTTTATCTAGAAGATCTGAAGAAGTCCTGTTAATTTTTTTTCGTGTTTTTGGAAATAAATTTATAATCCTATGTGACCGGTTTTGTTGTTTTTCTTAAAGAGTATATATATATATATATATATATATATATATATATATATGTGTGTGTGTGTGTGTGTGTGTGTGTGTGTGAATTTGTTAGGGGCGAGCAGTTTTGGTCTTATCACATCATTAGATAATTTCCATTTCAAACATGATTACATTTCGATAATTGTACACTTTTGAATGCCAGAGTAAGTTAGTGTTTAACTTTATCTAAACGATAAACATTCACTTCGCAGGTGTTTCAAATATTCCCAAAATAGGGAGTATTATTTCCAATAAGTGTGTGTGAGTATATATATATATATATATATATATATATATTACCAACCTTTATGTATCTACTGGTTTGTTCTTTATATATATATATATATATATATATATATATATATATATATATATATATATATATAATTTTTGTTGTACGTCCAAACAGACAAGGAAAATTTTTTAAAATGTGTAGGTCTTCGAAGAGATTTGTATTTTTTAGAATTTATTTATTCATCTTATTCTTATATATGTGTATGTTTCCAGCTTGATGCTTTCGTCAGAGTACATGTATGGCACAAGGCCTTATAAATGGGGTATTCAATGAGACTTGAACTCACTCGTGTTTGTAGTTTGAATGGCCATACATGTTCTTTGACGAAAGCATCAAGCTGGAAACATAAACGTATGTTTGAACAAAATGAATAAATTCTAAAAAATACAAATCTCTTCGTTGACCTACTCATTTTAAAATGTATATATATATATATATATATATAATGTTAGTCCTCAAAGTAATACATCTGATTTTAAAATACTTTTTGATTAGTCACACTGACAGTAAAAAACAATTACAAAATTTTTATCACCCAAAATAAAATTATATATATAGATATGTTTGTGTGTAGGTCATGGTAATCTTTCGATGGCTATTTTCATTCTCATCTATAGAAGCCACCCTTATAGATGAGCAGCAGTAGTTCCCCGATCGAACTATTTGATCCTGGCCATTAAACCGTGGGATTCATTCGCCCAGGGCCTGGTTAGTTATTGCGTTGAACTGTCAGAGGGTTTATCCGCTCGCTTTTACGTTCACCATGCGGCTTCCCATGGCTTTGGGAAAAATAAATTTTCCACCCTCTTATTTTCCCTTCCTGTCAATATCAAATTTTTACTTAGTTCAAGTCCACAATGACTTTCTTTTTGAATTTCAGCAAAGACCTTATTTATGGTTCTTTTCATCCTTATAGACATTCTATTTTACGCTAACTTTGGTTTTCAATTTCTTATAGATTCTATTAGTATTAGCTTCTTTTGACCAGGTTCAACTGTTACTTGCCATACAGTAATTTAAAGCACACCGCTTTATCATCTGTTTAGACTATGAGCTTAGAACATCTATTGATAAAATAAAAGACAACGCTCTCAAGCTAACAAAGGAAAGAGCCAGAGGATACCCCGCACAAATAATTACGGACGTGGACTACGTCGATGACATAGCTCTTCTGATAAATACAATCGCCCAAGCCAAAACTCTGCTACATAGTCTGGAACCAGAAGCTGCTGGCATAGGCCTCCATGTCAACGCACAAAAGACGGAATTTATGTGCTTTGATTAAAGAGGCGATATCTCTACACTAAACGGCTGTTCTCCGAAACTAGCAGACAAGTTCACGTACGTAGGAAGCAGTGCCTCATCAACCAACACAGACATCAACACACGACTAGCAAAGGCATGAACAGCTATCGATAGGCTATCGGCCATATGGAAGTCGGACCGGACCGATAAAATAAAACGCCGTTTTTCCAAGCAGCTGTCGTATCGATATTGCTGTATGGACACACTACATGGACGCCTACAAAAGGTATGGAGAAAAAGCTTGACGGCAACTACACAAGAATTCTGCATGCAATATTGAACAAGTTCCGGAGGCAGCATCAAATAAAGCAGCAGCTGAACGGCCACCTACCACCCATCACCAAAACTATCAAAGGTAGACGAACCAGACATGTGGGACACTGCTGGAGAAGTAGGGACGAACTCATAAGTGACATACTCCCGAGGACCCCTTCACACTGACGTGCATAGGCAGGACGACCACGTAGAACCTACATACAACCGCTCTGTGCCGATACAGGATGTGGCCATGAAGACCTACCGTAAGCGATGGACGATAGAGAAGGGTGGAGGGAGAGGTTCAGGGAGATCCACGCTGGTGGCGTTACATGATTATATATATATATATATATATATATAATGTGTATTATCGAAGTCATTCCACTGTAATCCCAAATAATTCATACGGAATTATGTGACTTGCGTAACTACCCATATTTAATGTCAATAATAATGAGCAAACTACAGCATTGTTGAAGTTGGCCAGAATACTGAGAAGAGTCCTGGATACTTGATGAGACTTGCTGTCATTTTGACTCCAGTGAAAAATCATCAGCTGACGCTGGTGTGAAAAACTCTCAAAAGAAAAAACAATAGCAACAATAATAATTGTTGACTTTGCCGTCCCGACTGACCAAAGAATAAAACTGAAAGAATGTGAAAAGAAGGATAAGTACTTCGACCTTGCTAGAGAATTGAAAAAGCTTTTGAACATGAAAGTGACAATTGTACCAATTGTGATTGGTGCTCTTGGCACAGTAACTAAAGGATTAATGATGGGGCTGGAGGACTTGGAAGTTGGCGGACGAGTGGAGACTACCCAAATGACAGCATTATTGAGAACTGCCAGAATTCTGAGGAGAACCCTGGAGACTTGAGGAGACTTGATGTCACTTAAACTCCAGTGAAAAACCATCTGGTAATACTGATGTGAAGACCTCTGAAGGAGTAGATAATAATAATAGAAAATGTCTTGCATAAACTCCTATAGGACTTTAACATACAAACGGATCATCTAATCCCGGCCAGAAGACCAGGCCTCATAATAATCAACAAAAGAAAGAGAATCTGCAAAATTGTTGACTTTGCTGTCCCGGCGGACCAAAGAATAAATCTGAAGGAATGTGAAAAGAAGGATAAGTACCTTGACCTTGTTAGAGAATTGAAAAAACTATGGAACATGAAAGTAACGATTGTGCCAACTGTGATTAGTGCGTTAGGCACAGTAACTAAAGGATTATTAAAGGGCCTGGAGGACTTGGAAGTTGACGGACGGGTAGAGACTATCCAAACGACAGCATTGATGAGGACGGCCAGAATACTGAGACGAGTCTCGGAGACTTGAGGAGACTTGCTGTCACTCAAACTCCAGCGAAAACCATCAGCTAAAACCGATGTGAAAAACTCTAGAGGAGTAAATAATAATAATAATAATAATAATAATAATAATAATTGTTTTGCATAGTTATATTCTATCAAGTATTCCTATCAAATACTTATAACATTCAAACCGAGAAAATCACTCCAGGTTAGAAAGGATTTATAAAATTTTGGTAACAAAGAGATGATTTCACACTTTCCAGAGTACCTGGACTTGAGCCTCAACAATTCAGTACCATGTCCAAGACAACCGTTTTTGTTGGTGGAAGGGTCACCCTGTGCAGGAGATACCTATGGTGTACTCTAAGCCCCACCGCTAGGGTTACGCATTTTTTCTTTGAAAAAAAAAAATTAATTTCATCCTTTACTCGGATGAAAATGTAAATTATTGTATTTTTTGTATTGGAATTATGCTTCAGAATTATGCACTTTTGATCCAAAAATTAATGAGGGAATCAGATGGACGATTTAAAAAGGCTGTTCACAATGTTATCAAAACAAAATTTAATTGAAAGCAATTTTCATCTTCGGAGGAATAAAAATTTCGACTTCAAACTGCTGAAAATGCTTTCTAGATAAAAGTGATACCTAACGGAGTACATTTCCCATGAGTTGGCGTATCCCAATTAATTGATAGCTTATCTTTAATCTTAATCACTTACGCAGCATCCAGTGATTAACAAGCGGATTAATGAATGCTTTTAATTTGTTGGAATCGGGAAGCAGTATTCGTACCGCCTCAATTCGAGAACATGAAATTTTAATATAATTCTTTTTATTTTGGCAAATAACCAATGAAAGTTTCTCTTTAATACAACTCCGAAATTAGATCATTTAAGAGATTGGAGATGAATAAACAGAATTGATATTCATACGTTTATTTAGGCTGTGTTTTATGGCATACCACCCCTTAAGGATTATTTATTGTCAAATTCAGTTTAAAACCACACACACACACATACACATAAACACATCCATACACATAAACACACAATCATATATTTGCCGTGTCGGCTGACACTGTAGAGTACACTGATTGGTTCTCTGCAGAGGGGTAAGAATCCCCCCAACTGGATATGACAGTAAATAATCTGATAGTGAGGTTCCAGTAATGCTAGAGTTTGGGGGAATGTGTAGTACCCCTTTATTGACATCGCTCCTTGGTCCTCTCTGGCCCGGAGTGGTAGCACCTGATAGGGTCCTATCTATGGGTCAAAACGAAGTAATCTGTGTACTTATGCTAAACTGGATACTTTGAAATAGAACTGTTTGCATGTATAAAATGGATTCGGCATTAAATAACATACAGTGGTTAATGTGCCATAAAAACCAAACCAAACCAAACCAAACAATTATATATGATTTTAAGCGAATAGTTCATCGGTAACTTTATTTTACACGATCCACAGCACATTTATTTGCGCACAGTTAGATGGTTTCAAGTATTGCTATCTAACATTAATAATTTTATCTAATATATAACAATTACTCACAGTTAAATAAATGCACACAAAATTGAATATATGTGTTATAATCAAACTGGCGACATTTCCACACAAGCCGGAACTTTTCTGAAACTGGTAGACAAATTCACCTACCGAGTAAACAGCGACTCATCGACCGAAAAAGACATTGACACACGGCTAACGAAGGCATGGACAGCTATCGGTAGACTATCGATCATATGGTAATTAGACCTGACCGATAAAATGAAACGCAGCGGTCGTATCGATCCTGCTATATGGATGCACTACTTGGACGCTAACTAAACGGCTGGAGAAGAAGCTAGACGGCAATTACACAATAATGTTGCGAGCAATACTGAACAAGTCCTGGCGGCAACACCCCACAAGGCACCAACTATACGGCCACCTGGCTTCCATCACGAAAACTATCCAAGACAAACCATACATGCAGGACACTGCTGGAGAAGCAGGGACGAGCTCATAAGTGATGTACTCCTGTGGACCCCCGCATGTGGACAAGCAAAAGCAGGACGACCAGCTCGAACATACATATAGCAGCTATGTGAGGATACGGGATGTAGCCCTGAAGACCTGACAGAGGCGATGAATGATAGGGAGAAGTGGCAAGCGAGGTTTAGGGATATCCGTGCTAGCGATACGACATGATGATGATAATGATATATATATATATATATATGAAAAGGATTTGTCATTAAATAACCTATAATTGTTGATATACCATAAAATCCAACCCAACCAAATCATATATATCTAATATATAAGTATAAAGAGACTTTGGCATTAAATAGCCTAAAATGGTTGATATGCCATAAAACCCAACCAAATAAAACCAAAACAAAACCTTTAGAATTTTATTCTACAATCATAAGTCTCTTAGTTAATCGATGAGAGTAATTCATAGATGTTCAGGAATTATTATATGTCTTGATCTAAACGTTGTTTAAAATTATTATTGCAGTAATAAAGTTTGTTCTAAAATCGGAAATTGTTTTGCCAAAAGCCTAATATTGATTACAAACGGTTATTTTGATTAGTTACACGAAAATATGTAATTACTCCGAAAAAAGACTGACTTCAAAAATAAATAACCCATAAAGTAATGATGTGTCATAAAACCAATCAATCATTCTTTCAGCAGATAACTCACGTTGACATACTGAATATTTTAGGAGTATAAAGAAAATAATTATTCTTATTATCTGGGTAATGCTTTTCATGAACTCCCATATATTAACTTCTATGGTGTGTGTTATACTATTACGTTCACAGTGAAGAATTTTAGCCTTGGTTCGACAAGTCAAGAAGAAAAACTCAGAATGTGAATATTCTGGTGTTAAAAACTTGGCAATATATTTTATAAATTAAATTTATGAATCCAATTATTCTCCCTCCAGCTATGGGTAAATAGTAGGGCAGACTAGGTTCTTCAGCCTTGGTGAGGCAACTAGTCTAGGAGAAGGAAAACTCTGAATTCAAACCTGTTAAACTCCGCTTAAAAAATTGACCTTGTGTCATATCCTGCCCGAGCGGAGGGGTTGGGAAAATATGATAAATTAAATTTTGTGATTTTTAAAATTAGAAAAATAAAGGTCTTGTAGATTTCGTGCCAATATTTTCTACATCCAACGATGCGTAAAAAGC
>OY757919.1:17860885-17875885 GCA_963585895.1 Sepioteuthis lessoniana
TGTGTGTGTATGTGTGTGTGTGTGTGATGAATTAAAATGTTAAAATATTTACAAAGTTCATTATCTAAAGTCAGTGAAGTCATACGTGCTAATCTTTTTAACTAGACTTAACCACACCTAATATATATATATATATATATATATATATATATATATATATATATATATATGGAAGTAAATAATAGAAAATAATCCGCCAGTATGGACGAAAATTGAAAAACAAAGTAATTCAAAGTCATGAATGTATTGTGAAAGAAAGGAGATGCTATAACGTTTCGGTTTTTATAAACCATCAACAGGACTTAAAAAAGTGTTGATAGATGAACGATGGATGTTAAATAGGATTCAAAAAAAAAAAAAAAAAAAGGGAGGAAATTATATATACAAGAAAGAACGATTATTAAATCAGCTATCAAATTTCAAAAACGAAAGCAAATTATTTGCTTTAAAAACAGATAAAAAATTTTAAAGAAATATTACTATCAGGTATTTGAAACTGTATAATTGTGTGTAAACAAATAATCATTGTTAAATTGATATAGTTATACAAAGCCTTACAGTCGTGTAAAATTTATCAATATCAGATCAGATAACTTGAAATCATGCTATTGTGTGCAAATTATTTGTATTAAATTGAAATACTTGAAACCATATAAGAGGATCATTAAATAAGTTTCCAGACTTTTTCGTATGGGCACTTTTATTGTAAGTACACACATGAAACTATAGTTCCCTTCGAAGTAATCTCTTCCAGCTGCAATGCTCTTGTTGTACCGTTCCAACAACTCCTCTTGTGTGAGCGTGTCAATGACCTTCGTCACAGCCTCTTTTATCTCTTCAGTTGTCTCATAACGACAGAGTCTGAGCTTAGGGAATAACCAAAAGTCACTGGGAGCAAGGTCTAGACTATAGGGAAGCTGAGGAACTGTTATGATGACCATCTTGGTCAAATAGTCTGTGACAATGATGGAGTTGTGGACTGTTGCATTGTCCTGGTTGAAATTCCACTGACCCGATTTGAAGAGTGCCGGCCTCTTCCGACGGAATCTCTTCCTGGTCTCCCTTAAAACCTCAACACAGTAACCCTAACCCTAACCCTTTGGCCAATCAATTCTGGTATACTGACTTCCTTATTCTTCCCACACCTCTCATCATCCCTCAGACTCCAGGCCTTCCTTGAATCTCTTATGTCACCCAAAAACTGATGCTCGATTCATGAAAGATGGTCGAATATTAGTCTGAAGCATTCCATACGTTTCTGTGGCATTTTTTCCAGGTTTAAAACATAATTTTATTGCATATCGTTCTTCTAAAGTGTCCTCACGTCCAGATGGCATTTATGAAATTCACCAGCTGTGACAATCAGACTTTAGTAGGGTGTGTTCCAATTCCTTTTGTAGCTGTTCATTTGAACCTGGAACCATAAAAATTGGCCAGACATCTCATAACATGTATAGCAATAACATAGTGAATGTTCAAGAGTCTACGACAAATCTAAATGAATGTACAAAAAAGTCTGGAAACTTATTGAATTCACCACTTATATGTATACAACAAATGATAATAGACAAATTCAAAAGTACAATTTGAGAATAAATGAAATGGGATATAAAACGTGGGTTTCCAATATCCAATGAGGAGTTGATATGACATTAAAAATAAATAAACCGAAACAAGGGAGTCCACATTGCATTGTGGGTAACAAGCTGGACTTCGACTCTTCTACGAAGACACACGTACGAGGTCTGTGTTAAAAGTAATTGGACTGGGAGTGCTGTGTGAGCAATGGGCAAAAAAGGGATTAGCTAATTGTTCTATCATTTAACATAGTATGTTCAAAGTATATAACTTTAATCTTAGCTTTCGGCAACCGCTGCATTTTTGTCCACATGATTTTGTGTTCGCCTTCTCTTTTTCTAGTCATCCAGCTATGAGAACAAAAGAATGAATAAAGCTGACATTTTTGTTTTGGTTGTGGAAAACTTCATCACAATCTCTTCAAAAACTCCTGTAATGGTTACTCAGTCAACTGGGGCTGTAGAATTCACCAACTGCATCTCTGCGGAGGGGTAAGACCCCCACCAACAAGTGTCCTGGATATGATACTAAGCAATATAATGGTGAAGTTCTGGTAATTCTGGAGCTTTGGGAATGAGGAGTACTCCTTCATTGCCATCGCTCCCAGATCCACTCTGGCGTGGAGTGTTTTCACCTGATAGGTTCCTATCTATGGGTAAAATAGAACTAAACTGTGTACTTTTGCTAAACTGAATTGGTTGAAATGGGACTGTTTTAACATTTAAACTACGTACTTTAGCTAAACTGAATTGTATGAAATGGAATCGATTTTACATGCTAAACTGAATTGTCTGAAATAGAACTTTTTTGACATTGAAACTGTGTTCTTAGGCTAAACTGAATTGGTTGAAATAGAACTGTTTAGATGTATAAAATGGATTGGGCATAAATAACCTGTGTTACATACCCATGATACTGATATGTGAAACGCACATAGAATGTTCATAACATATATACATAGAACATAGGAATCCCGAAACACAAAAGCTCTTACGACTTCTTAGTTCAGGTACGAAACTTTTTATTACCTTTGAGTTTAAAGGTTTTTCGACATAAGGAAGAAAGATACACATTCTTTCTATGCTGACTTTTCCATCTACCCCCCACGTGCGCACCCGCCACAAGGCCTCGGCGTGCAAGCGAAAGCCAACCTTCTTCTTACGACGGCAAAAGTCGTCAAACTGACTTTTTTCAAATCCCCCCCAAATTCTTCGCGAACGCTTCCGGTGCATGACGTCATCCCCCTGGTCATATTTTCTATCTGGGATTTTTATTGTGACATCTTTGAATGACACGTCCACTCCGCGCGTGCGCGTGAATACCTGCGCTCGTGTTTGCACCTAACTAACCCATGCACTGAGCCGAAAGGTTCTCAGCCTAACTAAACCCAAAGGCAAGATATATAAAACGAAATCCCTGCATTACACCTGCAATAGTTTATATCCCATAAAACCTACCCAAACAAAACAAAACCCATTCAGTAACTATATGTAGATTATAACAAATAATGCGTACAGGTTATATGTGGATTAAGGGGTTGAAGAAAAAGGGCTAGAAAAGTGAAAGATGACTCAAGAAAGAAGTATGTCTTCAGCGAACAGGACTGAGGTCAACGTTCAGCTGGAAAGGCAGGTAGAGAATGTTGAGCGTTGGTTGACTGTTTGAATAATAGTCAGTCAGCTGGACGCGAAAAAGGAAATTCTTTGGAAGATTATTACACAAGTTTTGGGCATGCGAAAAGTCAAAAAAAGTAGAAAATGGTGCCAAGACATCTGAATGATGATAGAAAAAAACACCTCATGCAATTGTATCAAGACATCATCGAGCGTCTTTCAAATGAACCAGAATTGGTTCGTGGAGTCCTTACTGCTGTTGAGATATGTACTTTTGAGTACAAGCTCAAAGTCAAGCGTCAGTGCTGTTAATTGAAGCATCAAACATCACCTAAAGCAAAACAATCAAAATCAAAAAGTTAAAGTCATATTGATTACGTTGTTTCATGAGAGGCAATGTGCACAAAGAGTCTTGTCACTTGGCCAGGCGATCAATCAACAAGTCTACAAGGAGATCCTGTTGTGTATGTGTTGTGTTCTGGTTAGTGAACACAAGTAGTAGTAATAATAAGACAAACCACGATATGTGAGGAAAATTGTTATATTTACAGGAAAGAGTATTTGCAAAAGAGAGATTGTTAGTATAAGAACATAGGATTAGTGATAGAGTATTGACATACTTCAACAATAGGAACGGCTCTTCTGGTCTGACTCTTTAGCTTATTCCCAGGCTGATCTCCGCTACAACCATACATGGCTGATGGAACAGCTCATTATGCTAAAAAGGTATGTGATACCCAACAGTATGTTTTGCTCGGGGAGAGATAAGAGACCGTAGTTGAGGCAGGACAAATTGTGGCTGCTTCACCACGACAATGTACCGCCACTCAACATCCTGAGCATCAGGCAATTTCCTGACCAAGAGGAACATCGCTGTAATGGGAAAACATCCCCATTTACCTGAACTTGCTCCGTATGACTTTTTTCCAAGCTAAAGGGGCCCATCTAGACGTGAGGGTTATCAATAAGGCTTTAACGACGGAACAGTGAGGCGCCCCGTAAGAATCCTACTCACAGTGCATAGAAACATTGCAGAGAAAGATGGGAAACTGCTCAAGACTCGAAACGGTTTACTTTGTAGGGAACACTATGTGGATTGTTGTTTGGAATTTAAATAAACTGGTTGTATCACCAGCACCTTTACTTTTTGCAAACACCTTGTCTACAGAAAGAAACAGGGAGATTTATTATCTTTTTTGGCATGTACGATTTTCCTCTTATTTCGTTTTTTTCTTTATCACCCTCACTCTCTCTGTCTTTCTCTCTCTCTCTCATATATATATATATATATATATATAGACATATATATGTATATATATAAGAGAGACAGAGAAAAACAGACACATGCTTCTATTATTATCTTTCATTTTAGCCTAATCGCTAATTCATAGACTCACTGACAAAGATAAAACCCTATCTATACATATGTCTGTACATAAAGAGAGCCTTCGTGTAAACTATATATATATATATATATATATATATATGATAGAAGCATGTATGTTTGTTTTTTCTCACTCCGTTTACTATTGATTTTTCGAATCATACTTTCTCGCGAACTGTTGGCTCGTTATTCTGTCCAATAAAGTTTAATTTGACTCAGACTCTAAGTCTATCATGCTCTCATCTTCACCTTCTCTCTCGAATTCATCATAACACTTATATCTCTATATCACTAAGCACGAAATATCTTCTTGTGTTGTTCGTCTAGTTTAGACATTTTTTTGTCATCATTATCTCCAAGTAATGTCTCCCTTAGTGTAGGCAACCATTCGCTGATAGACACCCCACCGAGCAAATTTCTTCTTTGATACCACTAGCGACAGTCTAGTGATTATTGCTTTACCTGCAATAGCACAACCTTCTTAATTGCCAACAAAACAAATAAAGAATACAATAAACCTTATCTACAGACAAGTTTATGCTATAGAAAAAAAGAGAAAGAAATCCAAGGTTTTCTAACATGAATTTAATGTTATCAATGCATCTAGACGAGAAGTTTTGAAGCTTTCTTTTAACGGAGATCTAAATTGAGTCTGAAAAAGAATGGATAAGATTTCCAACAACGGTGAACAATCTGCTTTTTCTACGAAGTCGATTTGATTGGTTGGTTTTGTTTAACGGCCTATTAACCCTTTTCATGTCATTTCACACGGAATTAAATTTTAAACACTTCAATTTAGAATGAGTATAGTTTTTGTTTACCAACAGTTAAATATTAAAACAGTTCTATTTCAAATAATTCAGTTTTGTATCAGTACACGGTTTAAAAGTTCACAGTTTGGTTCTGTTTGACCTATAGATAGGACCCTATCAGGTTCTACCACACCAGGCCTGAGTGGACCTGTAATTGATGGCAATGAAGGGGTACTCCGTGTTCCCCAAAGATTGAGTATAACTAGAACATCAGATTGTTTAGTGCCATATCTGGGATACTCGTCGTGGGTGTCTTACACCTCTGTAGAAAAGCAGTCAGCGTATTCTACTATCCTAACCTACTGGACAACTTACAAAGCAGAACAATTCATTTATTCACTATATTAAAGAATATATATATATATATATATATATATATATAATTCTTTTCAATTTAGTTGATGATCTTTCTCACGTGAAACTCAGAGATGTGATCAAATAATAGAATTGTTATATTTACACTGCCAACCGATTATTGGGGATTTTATTTATTTTTCCACACATTAAACGGCTTCTTTATATATATATATATATATATATATATACTTGATTTTTCATAAAGTTTTGTTAAAATTGCTCTATGATTTTAGAGTAAAGCTGGATCAAAACTTAAGAATTTTCAATTACAATTCCCCCGTATTCCCGTTACTGATGGTTTCACGTATTACGATTATCATCAGACGAAGAATAGAGTATTCAGTAGTTTTTATTCAAATTTTTTTTTAAAATATTCATTTTAGCCAAATTTGGAACGTTTTAAAAAGTATTTTTATTTATTTCTAAGTTTTAATTTTCATCTAAAAAAATTTTTTATATGGAATACATACAATAAATAGAACATTAATAAATTCTTTCTAATTTCATACCGAAAACGTTTAGAAAAATATGGGTGAAATCTTTTTTCATTTTATCAGGAAAATTTTACAGTCTGCAACGCCTAAATTATTTCAAAGAAACAGTTTAAAAAAAGAAGCTAGTATTGCATCAATAATATGTATTATAATATATGTATTATAATATAATATGTATATTATATATGTATAATATATGTACTATAGTATAATATGTATCATTATATATGCATAATATAATTAAAAGTATCTGAAAAATCGTAATATAAGAAAAGTATCTGGAAAATCGTATTATAATATAATATGTATATTATATATGTATAATATATGTATTTTAATATGATATGTTTTATTATATATGCTTAATATGATTAAAATTATTGAAAAATCGTAAATGAAGAAAGGGGTGTTTCAGTGGCGTAGAATATAACTCCTGTCAAGGTATTATGTTCATTTTTGGACGAATATTCTTGGGATAGGCATGAACTCAATAATCCTAATTAACACACACACACACACACACACACACACACTCACACAGACGCTTGTCCTTTCGGTTGAAACTGCAGAATACACCAACTATATCTTTGCAGACGGGTTAGACTCCCGCAACTAATATCCTGGATATGACACAATCTGATCGTGAGGCTCCAATAATGCTGGAACTTTGGGGAATGCAGAGTACTCCTTTATTGCCATCGCTCACCGTTCCATTCTGACCCGGAGTGGTAGCATCCTGGTACTTATGCTAAAGTGAATTGTTTGAAATAGAACTGTTTATATGTATAATAATTGATGTGGCATTAAATAACCAAAAATAGTTGATGTGCCATAAAAGCAATGCAAAGTACAGCAAACATGCAAACACACGTACACAAAGAGAAAAAGTCGTCAAGTGGAATTTTTGTTCCAATGGGCCACAGTTTAAACATCAAAGATAGTGAAAAAAAATACACTTTCTTTGAGCTTTTTAGGTTTGGTTTGATTTCTTTGTTTAATGGCATATTAACCTTTGTTGGTTATTTAGCGCCAAAGCTATTCTCTTAGAAGAAAAGTAGTGGTACTATTTAACCAATAGTTGGAAGGATAAGGGGGTTCATACCTTTCCTAAGGGTATTTGCCCGAAAGTGAACGTAATCCTATTTACCCAACCCCTCCGCTCGGGCAGGATATGACACAAGGTCAATTTTTAAGCGGAGTTTAACAGGTTTCAATTCAGAGTTTTCCTTCTGTTAGACTAGTTGCCTCACCAAGGCTGAAGAACCTAGTCTGTCCTACTATTTACCCATAGCTGGTGGGAGAATAATTGGATTCATACCTTTCCCAAGGGTATTAGTGCTATGTGAAATGCGATCAGTCTCGTCCGGGATTTGAACTCGTGTCGCCGTGTCCAATTCCTACGATGATAACCATTACACCACGGGCACCTGTGAACGTAATAGCGCGACTGAAGTACAAAATCGCTTACTACGATTCCGCAGTCCATCGCTTTAACCATTACACCATGAGAATAGACTTAATACTTGGAAAGGGGACTAGTGCATTTTTGAGAACAGCCATAATACTGAGAAGACCCTCAGACTCAAGTGAAAGATTACCTGCAAAAGCTCGTTTGAAAAACTCGGAAAAAGTAAAAAAATTAATATAACGGGGTGTCTTTCAAACCGTGGCTGGGCCAGAATTACTGTAGGGATGAACCATCTTGAGTCTAACAAAAAGCATGGAGAAAAGGCGATGTAGGAACTATGCAAGAATGCTACGTATTTTTTCGAACGAATTCCGGGAGCAGAACCTTACAAAACAGCTGTTCTCCGGCCACTTGGCTATCACAACTCATACCATCCAAGTAAGACATAGTGGACACGGCTAGAGAATAGAGGATCAACTCATAGTTTGGTTTGGCTTGGTTTGTTTTTATGACACATCAACCATTATAGGTTATTTATGCCAAATCCATTTCATACATATAAACAGTTCTATGGCATTAAATAACCAAAAATAGTTAATGTGCCATAAAAGCAATGCAAAGCAAAGCAAACATGCAAAGTAAACCTTCGGGGCTCGTGGCGCAGCGGATAGAGGCGTTGAGTCTCTACGGTTCCAGGTGAGCATTGTCAGAAGATAGCGGTTTCAATTCCTACCCAAGCTGGCCAGAGGTTTACTTGGAAAGATGTGAATCCAAACATTCTCTCTCCAGCTATGGGTAAATTCTTAGCCAGGCTGGTCTGTTTAACCTTGGTATGCAATCAGTCTTGGAGAAAGAAAACTTGTTAAATTATACATATACCTATGTGTTGAATCCTGCTTGTGCCCAGAGTGGCCCAGTCGGCTTATCATGTAGAATACACCAACTGCATATCTGCAGAAGGGTAAGACTCCTCCAACAAGTGTCCCGAATATGACACAAAACAATCTGATGGTGAAGCTCCAGATATGCTGGTGCTTTGTAGAATGAGGAGTACCTTTTCATTGCCATCACTCCAAGGTCCACTATGGCCTGGAGTGGTAGCACCTGATAGGTTCTTATCTTTGGATCAAATAAAACTTTTCGTCATTTAAACTGTGTACATTTTTGAAATAGTACTGTTTGATCCTTTCAGTGTGTATAAACAAATGAGTGATATTTGATTGAATTGTTAGTGATACATAACAATACTTGGAAAACATATAACTTTGTTGACTTGCAAAACTAAATTGCAAAAAATAGAACGGTTTCATCATTTAATTGTGTGTATACAAAAAGACTGTGTACTTATTGCTAAAGTGAATAGTTTGAAATAGAACTGTCTTATATTTATCTGTGTTATTCGTATTGGATAGAAATAACTGAAATCGTTTAACTTTGTGCAAAAAATGAGCTCAAGCTCGTTTTAAAATATTATCTACACAGTCTTCTTAGAAATCATATATTTAATATACCTGCATATATAGGATTTGGCAATAAATGACCTGAAGTGTTTTATATGTCATAAAACCAAGCCAAACTTTGTGCGGAGGGATTAGTAAATATATGTATTTACTTCTCTCTCTCTCTCTCTCTCTCTCTCTCACACACACACACACACACACACACACACACACACACACACACATATATATATATATATATATATATATAGAGAGAGAGAGAGAGAGAAGTCTTGTTAGTCGGACTGAATACAATATATTTAACAGAATTTAGTCTTCATTCAGTCATGTTATTGTTAAAAATAAAAACAAAGAAAAACAAAAGAGAGTCACGACCTGAAACATAGGTCTTCTTGCATAGGTTTTCTTAGTCCTTTTGGCCCTGCATAAAAAAGGATGAAAAAATAATTTCCCAATGGTGGTTGAATTTCATAAACTCACTATCGGTGTCAGCCTAAACAATTTCAGTGACTTAATAAAAGTGGAAATATGTAAAGAAACAATAGCCTAACGTATTCCTTATTTTTTTAAAACTATTTGGACTGGAACGATGTAACACAACTGAAAACTGGTGATGAAATTATATATATATATATATATATATATATATATATATATATATATATATATATATATATATATAATTTAACATAAGATATGGGTTGTGATATGTAGAGTGCCAAATTAGAAGAACTATGGCGCTAAAGCAGATGGACTATATTAGCATACCAGTTGTCATGGGAGAGGCAGATACGAATATGGAAGAATAGATTGAACCACATCTCATGAAATACTGAACACTACGTCAAAATAATATAGTGCTTTATCTATCTATCTATCTGAAAGCCAGCGTAATATTTTTTTCAATGGCTTGAGTATATATTACGAAGAAGCACTTCATAATCACATACATAATACAGGGATTTATCTATCTATCTATCTATCTATCTATCTATCTATCAGAATAACAAGTGTAATATTTTATTTAATGGCCTCAATATACAACAAAGAATCACTTCATAATAACAAGTATAATACAGTGCTTTATCAATCGATCTATCTATCTATCTGATAACAAGTGTAATATTTTATTCAATGGCCACAATATACAACAAAGAATCACTACATAATAACAAGTATAATACAGTGCTCTATCTATCGATCTATCTATCTATCTATCCGAATAACAAGTGTAATATTTTATTCACTGGCCACAATATACAACAAAGAATCACTTCATAATAACAAGTATAATACAGTGCTCTATCAATCGATCTATCTATCTATCTATCTATCTATCTGATAACAAGTGTAATATTTTATTCAATGACCACAATATACAACAAAGAATCACTTCATAATAACAAGTATAATACAGTGCTCTATCTATCGATCTATCTATCTATCTGAATAACAAGTGTAATATTTTATTCAATGCCCACAATATACAACAAAGAGTCACTTCATAATAACAAGTATAATACAGTGCTCTATCTATCGATCTATCTATCTATCTGAATAACAAGTGTAATATTTTATTCAATGACCTGAATATACTACGAAGAATCATTTCATAATCATCATCATCATGTCGTGCCGCCAGCACGGATATCCCTGACCCTCTCTCGCCACTTCTCCCTATCCCTCATCGCCTCCGGCAGATCTTCAGGTCTACATCCTGTGTCCTCACATAGTTGCTGTATGTAAGTTCGAGCTGGTCGTCCTGCTTTTGCACGGCCATATGTTGGGGTCCATAGGAGTAACTCACTTATGAGCTCGTCGTTGCTTCTCCAGCAGTGTCCCGCGTGTCTGGTTCGTCTAACTTGTATAGTTTTCGTGATGGGGGGCAAGTTTCCGTCCCCATTTCATAATAATATGTATAAACAGTGCTTTATCTATCTATCTGATAGCCAATGTAATATTTTACTCAATGGCCTGAGTATACTACTAAATCTATTATCATGAACTCTGAATTGCTTCCCTACTTTTAAAATTTAAGTAATATCATCTTCCTTTTTAACTATTTGAATGTCTTACAACTTCACAAGTTAGTCAATTTCATTTATTCATAAATACAATTCTATGAATGTATTAATGATTATGTTGGACACATGAGTATTTACGTTTAGTAAGTCATTTTCTTATATACAGCTGATCGTAGTTACCAGTTCGTTTTGTTATAACCAGTTTTATTAGTGATGACAAGTGCACATTTATTAACCTGGCAAGTGAAATCAAGAGTTACGAGGTGCATACGATTAGTGTCCGGACATTTTTCGTATGGACACTTTTATTGATAGTACACACATAAAACTCTAGTCCCTTCGAAGTAATCTCCTCCAGCTGCAATGCACTTGTTGTACCGTTCCAACGACTTCTGAAAGGCCCCATGGAAGTCCTCTTGTGTGAGCGTGTCAATGACCTTTTTCACAGCCTCTTTCATCTCCTCAATTGTCTCATAACAACAGCCTCTGAGCTTAGGGAATAAGCACAAGTCACAGGGAGCAAGGTCTAGACTATAGGGAGGCTGAGGAACTGTCCTGATGCCCATCTTAGTCAAATAGACTGCGATAAGGATGGAGTTGTGGACTGGTGTATTGTCCTGGTGGAAATGTCACTGACCCAATTTGAAGAGTGCTAGCCTCTTTCCTAGGAATTTCTTCCTGAATTTCCTTAAAACCTCAACATAGAAACCCTAGCCCTAACCCTTTGGTCAATCAACTGTGGTGTACTGACTTCCTTACTCTTCCCACACCTCTCATCATCCCTCACAGACTCCCTGCCTTCCTTGAATCACTTATGCCACACAAAATCTAATGCTCGATTCATGCAAGATGGTCTAAAAGTAGTCTGAAGCATTCCATACGTTTCTGTGGCATTTTTTCCAACTTGAAAACAGAATTTTATTGCATATTGTTCTTCTAATGTATCCTCTCGTCCTGATTGCATTTATGAAATTCACCAGCTGTGAAAATTAGGCTATAGTAGGGTGTTTTCCAATTCCTGCTGTAGCTGTTGATTTGAACCTGAAATCATAAAAATTAGTCAGTCATCTCATAAGATGCATAGCAATAACATAGTGAATTTTCAAGATTCTACGACAACTTTAAATGCCTGTACTAAAAAGTCTGGAAACTTATTGAATTCACCACGTATATATATATATATATATATATATATATATATATATATATATATATATATATATATATATATCTTTTTATCTCTTTTTTTGTCTCCTCTTCTTTTTCTCCATTATATTCCCCCTTTTAATTTACTTGTAGTAACAATTTGAAAAGTGCCCGCGGAAACTGGTCCTTTTCCCCCTTTTTTAATATATATTTTATATATATATATATATATATATATATACATATATATAATTTGTAAACATTTTGTTGATAAGGTATTTAAATTACTTTGTGCTCATTTTTTTGCGTACAGTTAAATGCCTTGCTCCTTGTGACTTTTGGTTATTCCCTAAGCTAAGAGGTTGTTGTTATAAGACAATTGAGGAGACGAAAGAGGCTGTGACGTAAGTCATTGACATGCTCACACAAGAGGACTTCTATGGGGTCTTCCTGAAGTTTTTGAAACGGTACAACAAGTGCATTGCAGCCGGAGGAGACGATTTCGAAGGGCACGAGAGTTTCATGCGTGTACTATCAATAAAAGTACCGATACGAAAAAAGTCTGGAAACTTATTTAACGATCCTCATCTATATATATATATATATATATATATATATATATATATATATATATATATATATATATATATATATATATATATATATATATATATATATATATATATATATATATATATATATATATATATATATATATATATATATATATATATATATATATATATATATATATATATATATATATATATATATATATATATATATATATATATATATATATATATATATATATATATATATATATATATATATATATATATATATATATATATATATATATATATATATATATATATATATAATATATATATATATATCATATAAAATTTGACTTCGCAGCTGATCGTGGTTGACTGGTTAGAGGCTTCGTAGTGTAATGGTTAAAGCGATGGACTGCGGAATCTTAGTACGCGAGTTCGTACTCCAGTCGCGCTATTGCGTTCACTTTTGGGCAAATACCCTTGGGAAAGGTATGAACCCCCTTATCCTCCCAGCTACGGGTTGAATAGTACCACTACTGTTCTTCTAGAAGAATGGCTTCGGCATTAAATAACCTTAAAAGAGTTGATATGCCATTAAACAAAGAAACCAAATCTTTATATATATAAATCCTCTTTATATATATATATAAAGAGGAATTGGCAATTATTAACCTACATTGGTTGATATGCCGTTAAACTAAACCGAAGTAAACGAAATCCTAACGTAGTATTTTTTGTGAGCGGACGGTGCTGCCAATGTTTTTAAATTTTATGCCGAAATATGAACAAGGTTTTTCGTATTCATCGTGCATGTACTGCAATTCAATGACAAACTTTGCAAGAGAAAAGCTTTAAAATAAAATATTTGCACCAGATTTGATTTGTGGTTTTATATTTAAGGAATTTTTCCCGAATTCTTTGTTATCTGTAATTTTAACAACCTTCTCATTTAAAATTTCAGATCCAGGAATCAAATTCTCACGGCCCTTTTATTTCGAGTTTCTTTTGAGAAGCAAATAAAGAAGAAGAATATTAATTGAAAAATCAAACGAAATTCCATTTCGAACAGTTTTTCTTTTTAAATAGTAATTATTTGATTCTCTTCCGAGGTTAAACACAGAGAAAAAAAATCTCTGTTCATTAAATCATTCACTGATTTTATTTTATTTAAAAAATAAGTAATTAAAAAATTTGGTTTGGTTTAAATTTAGCGTTTTCTGTTAGAATATCTGAAAGAATAATTATTCTGATAAAAATCAAGAAGATATGAGATGAATAAAGAAGAGAGAGAGAGAGAGAGAGAGAGAGAGAGGGAGGAAGAAAAACATAGGATAGATAGATAGATAGATAGATTGAGAAAAACATAAATAGATCGGAAGTATGAACGAAAGAAAAAGAAAAAGAAGAAGAAAGAAAATTAAGAGGAAAATGAAGTTATGAAAAGAGAGAGAGAGAAGATTCAATGAATGGAAAGGAAGTGATATATATATATATATATATATATATATATATATATATATATATATATATATATATATATGTGTGTGTGTGTGTGTGTGTGTGTGTGTAAAAAAGATGTATGCAAAAAAATCCTTCACTTATGCTGAGAATGACGAGAGTTTTAGGTAAGATATCCGTAAAGTCGGCCAAGTTTCGTTCTTGGCTTGAAGCATCTCGTGTGATTCAACGAAACAGTTTAAAGGTAAAATATTTATGCTCCCCCGGAGGGTTAAGCACCCTAGTGGGGAATATGGCGACTGCAACATTCGCAGAAATACAACAGCTCTTCCCATGAGTTGAGCACTCAAGGTAGCCGATAGCGTATATGTAAAAAAAAAGGATGGGTAAAATATTTCTATACTTATGTTGTTAATGATGATGGCTCTGGGGTAAGATATCTGACAGACGTAAGTCAGCCGGGTTTTGATATCGACGTGAAGGATCTGGGTGAATCTTAGAACTTTTTGAACGACAGATAGTTTGATAGATAAATATTAACCAGTCATAAGCCGACGGACAGATGGATAGATAATTGGAAAGAAAGATGTAATTTACTGTAGAAGCAAAAAAAAAAAAAAAATTGATGGAAGAAGAAAGACAAGAATAGCAATGAAAATATCATCATCATCATCATGTCATGCTGGTAGCACGGATATCCCTA